>OY720678.1:16650667-17850667 GCA_963170755.1 Amphimallon solstitiale | reverse complement strand
CAAGAAATCACTATATCATCATATCATCAATAGCAGGGCGGTCTATCTAGATGGGTTCAAGCTTCCAATAATTCTAATGTAACAATTAATTTTATTTACAACCATACAATTAATAATTATTTGTGACAATGCTACGCAGCCTGATACTTATTAAGCTGCGCCGCCCACAACGTCGCTTCGATACGGTACAATTTAGCAAGCAAAAAAAAACATAACAGGGGGATCGCAATAGCGAGGTGTTACATGTAAAATCACAGGGCCAAACTAGCTCTCGTCGAAGAAGGCGTGTCGGTTCACAGTTACACCAGTAAGTGTCACGTCGGTCCGGCAACGACGTAGCGACGTTGAGAAATAAAAAAAAAATAATGGGCGCCAAACACTAAATCATCAAAATAGATGACCTACCTGTGATCTCTAGCTTACACTGGTCGTGTTCCTCCAATGGAAAGCCACCAAGGGTCACCCTGTATATTGAATTATTAACGAATAGCCCTAAGGCAAAATCTGCTTGCCATATACACACAAAAAAAACAGAAAAAAAAACTAGCGATAGAAATTAAAGTCGGAAATACGGTAAGTCTTCAAATAATCTTTATTTATTCAGTAGAATCAAAAATGTTGACACACCAAAAAAAAAGGAAAAACATTATAAGAGGGTGTCAAGTAAATCTTTTTTTTTTAAAAAAAAAAACATGAATATGAAAATTGCAAAAGTTTTTAAAACATCCACAAGTATACAGTAGCCCACGCAAGGCTAAACAGAAGCTGTTGAAACGTTTCATAAGCCGCACATTATATTGCAGACCATAAGAGGTAAACATAACGATTCTAAACAGTCGTCTAACTAATGCGACAGACTTACTATACACAAAAATATTAAGTCAAAGTTCAAAGTTACATTACAAAATGACATTAAATTAGCAATAGCTAAACTGAAAGAAGGTATTAATCAAGACTGAGAAGGTTCAAAACACAATGCCAGAGCCCTTAACCCTCAACATAGACTCGTAAGTTCAGGACATAAAATTTCTAAGCACTTAGAGCAACCGAATACTCCAAAAAAAAATACCACCAGTCTATTGCTGAGCTAGTTACGAACTCTGTCATAAAACCTCTCAGTAAGTGATACTAACTCACTGAAGGTGATTAAAAATTCAAACCGTAGCTTCTCATTAAGCTACATAAAGAAATGAAAGTTTTACAAAAAAAAAAGGAAGGAATAAAATAAAATTATAATAATAATCCCAGGATAATTACGTGGAATCAGCCACTATTAACAGTAAAAGCAAAACTCTATATGCTACCGAGCCAAATAGGTTAAACAGCAGTGAAGCTGGCTCTCAAAAATTTACTATTCGTAGAAAAAGGTTATAAGCAACACAGAAAGACCAACGAAGGTCGAATTGACGTATCACTCTGTATCGTCAAACAATATATTTCCTGAAGGGTTTAATTATTCTATGCATTAACGTGCTTAATAGACACAAAGATAAAATTTGCAGTACCAACCGTTTCAAAGTCCACACTTATCTGACACCAAATAGGCTGGCAAGGTGATGTCTTGGAGCTGAAGCGGAAAGCTGACTTCAGGGGCCTCCAGCCACAACTTAGGTACAGACAGGTATCGGTATAATAAAAATAATTCACTCCAACGCCTTAATGAAGGTGCTTTTAGGGTGTGAAATAGTTCACCCCTGCCAGAAAAAGCCTTCTAAAAAAAATTAGACAACGAAACACACAAGATATTAGAGATCACGTCTAACAAAAGAACCAATTATATATAATTGTTTGAAACTCACCTTAGAATGAACTAAAAAGGCTCAACAAACTCTCAGAAGTTCTTATAGGTCCAAGAGAACAAAATGGAAGCCGGCCACGCCGTTAAGAAAAACCCAAACGTGATTGCTGAATTAGCAACTCACAATCGATAACCCATTAGCGGTACTTCAATTCATAACATACCCCATATAAAGTCGCATAAGCGTTAAAAATCAACCTTGATTAAATAAAAATTAGGGCGTATGCATTTCTTGCACCAAACTTCTGCACTTCTAGCTGGTCTCGATAAAAGTGAACGAGTTTAATACGTCAATCAATTCACGTATCTCTTTCCGACAAATATTACGAACGACAGTATTGCAACACACGGAAGACTTAACCATTACAGAATGTCCTAATTTGATATACAATATTCCAACCTGGCATTACAATATAATTACCATCAACACTCACAAAAGACATACCACGACAAGGCTAACTTGCAAATAACTTCCCAAATGAACAGGATAAAAATTAATATGCGACATTGATTCTGGCAACGCCAACACTAAGTGAACGTACTGTCTACGCCTAGCATGCTATTAATCCTACTTAGGGATATTACCTTGTAACTAAATTTCAGTTGTCTAAAACAGAATTGACAACCAAGCGTCAAGTAAACAAGTTATAGATAGATTTGAAATGAACTACTGGGAACCCTAATCAGGTAATTTAGATCGCAATATATTTAAACACTTCACGAAAACGTGAGGGCTTGACCCTCAACAATGACATACTATTGCAGAAAGAAAACGTACCTCTACCACGCTACCGCAAGATAGAACTCAAATGAATAACCGATGTAACAGCGGCCATTCATCAAACTTGACCGCAACCCAGCAGTTGAAAATAAATAAGCAGGACACTAGGAAAGGCAGCTAACAAATAAAGATATCCTTTACACAGCAGATCAGATACCTAACAATTCAGTCCATTATACTAGGCCGAAAGCAACCTGTTCACATACAAATGTCGACGGGAAAACTACCAAGCAATACAGAACTAGTATTATCCCTCGCACAAACGGTAGGTAATATTTGTGGAGAGCAACTAGTAATTAAGATATGTATAAATACGAAGTAAATCATTTGCAATTCAATCAGTAACGTAACCTATAAGCGTACAATGGCCAGAATCGTAGATTTATAGATACACAATGTCAAATGTCGCATGTACCCCTTAATATGACACACACACAGTTAGTCATCGTTCTCAGACACAGGGAAAATCACGAGTTACACGTTTATAAGTCATGCAAGTTAATAGATCGAATGTTAGAATATATCAGGACATAAACAAAACCATTTTGTGGCACGTAACAAAATTCCCCCCTTTCCAACGAAAAGAAATTGGACTTAGGACAATTTCATGCACCGAAAACATAGGCTGTCGGAATAAAGATAGTGAAAAGGGTAAGCGAGAGTTCTAAAACGGACGTTGTCTACTACACGAACGCACATATCCACACTCAGTCACAGTAACACCAATCAGCTTGGCCAGAACCACCACGTGGCCCTTCGGCATTCGGCCGGTACGGGAAAGTAACGAAAAATAAAAGAACAAGGGGTGTCGAGATTCCGCACAGACGCGCCCCGAGACCTGTCCAACCGACAGCCCAGCACTATTGGTAGCATCACGGGGGAAAAGGGTATAGACGGGTTAGATATCGGTGTGCCCGGCCGGCGGTGATCCTTACGACGGTCGAAGGCACAGGAATGAGGAGTGGGCACTACCAATAGGCCAAGATGCGGGAAAGGCAACCCCCGAGACGACACTCTGCAGACACGCGACGGTAAAAGAGACCCTTGGGTAAGGCCCTCGGTATCTCAAAACAAACAAAAATAAAAGGTCAACTAAAAACGGGTTTATTACTACAGATACGGGATACAAAGCGGAAAAAGGAAGAGGTAAATAAAGGTAGGGTAGAGCTCAGAATGGTGCAACTGCTCAGAGGTACGGATATGCCGTTTCGACAACCATAACATCCGGTAACAACAAAACGAGAAAAGATCGCCAAACAAAAAGAGATAATAGGGAGCAAAAGTTTAAAGTCTGGACCGGCGTTGTCCCGACTAAAATGCTGAAGGCAACGATAAACCATAAAGGCTGAAGTCATATCCGATTCCTGGAAGTAACATTTTGAACGTAAGAAGAGCAAGAAGGTCGCCAGGACACGACCCTTGGAAGGCCGAGGATTATCACGCATAAAGGGACCATCCCTCTTTATACCTTCTCAAAGAAGTTAAGTCAAATCCGGTAAGTTGTGAAAACCATTCACAAAGTCAAAATAGGTACAAAACTACAGTTCCTCTCCTAGCTAATCCGTAAACATCGTGAGTGCCAACACGTGATTAAACCACATCACGTAACGGAAACGGTAAGGAAAGCAAAAAAAACAAACACGATATACACGGACTTCGCCGTGCAATGAGGGGAACGAGAGCGTCAAGTCCGGGAAGAAAAACCACTTTAGTCGCCTCTTACGACACGCCGGTACCACGTTAGGGATATTCTTATAGCCTCACCTACAGGCTAATCAAAACGAAACGATAAGCGATAACGATACGATAAAGTTGACAGAGCGGTTATTCAGGCAACTGTATACGTGAGCGGTAGGTTTAATCATCACATGGCTGAAGTTTTAAGAGACTTGCATGCCACGCACCGGGCAGCAACTTGCCATCGCAAGACTTAAGCTCGTAAATATCAGTTGAAATACGCTTACTGATCAGGAAGGGACCGATATACTTATCTGCCAACTTAGCAGTATAAAATTTGGCGGCATCTGACAGAACGAAATTCTTACGCCAGACTAACTGGTTTTCCATAAACTCCTCCCGCCTATGACGAAGGTCATAGCGAGACTTAGCACGCTCATGAGCTTTTTGTAAGCGGCTCTTAATATCACGGTATAGTTTGTAGAAGCTCTCGGAACGTTCTGCTAGTTTTTCGGGATCATGGACCTCTACAATAGGCGTTCCCTCAGAAATCGGAGCGTCAGAAATTCTGTCACCAGTGAGGTTCATCTCACGGCCAAAATTAAGAAAATAGGGAGTATGTCCAGTGACATCATGTCTAGCAGTACGTAGGGCACAAGTGACTTTGGGAAGGTAGACATCCCATTCCCGATGATTATCGGACACATACGATATCAACATGGTCTTAATAACCCTATTTACACGTTCCACAGGATTCGCTTGGGGATGGTAAAACGCAGTATATCTAGGACGTACTTTATACTCTTTTAACAAAGAACGATACCCATTAGAACGGAATTGCACACCATTGTCTGAAATGACGGCACGAGGTACGCCAAAAAGTAAAAATACATCGTCTTTAAGATGTCGGACAATATTTTTAGAGGAAGCTTTACGTAACGGAAAGGTCAAAACAAACTTGCTAAAAACATCAGAGACCACCAAAATGTAGTTGTATCCTCGCTTGGATCTCGGCAGAGGACCAACAATATCAATACTGAGTACTTCCCAGGGTTTAGTGATATTAGAATGTCCACCCATGCGACCAACAGGGGCTCTTTGCAGAGGCTTCGCTTTAATGCAAGTATGGCAAGCTTTGATGTAACGAATTACATCACCTAGCATCTTAGGCCAATAGTAATGTTGTGAAATGCGAGCGAGAGTCTTTGCAATGCCTAAGTGACCACTTGTAGGCTCATCGTGACATTCTAAAAGGACTGCTCTGCGTTGTTCCTTAGGAACATAAATTCTCCAAGAATCCGAGTCCTCAGAGGGAAAAGTACTATTTGGCGGAACATATCGACGTAGCAATCCACCAATAACCTGAAATTGGGGATACTTCTCGGGATGACTCTTAAGTTGTTGCAAAATTCGGCGATAACATTTGTCCTGACTTGTAGGAATGACTTGTACAATTTCCAATTTAGGAACGGAGCGAGAAAGTGTATCGGGGACGACATTAAATTTACCTTTTCGATGGACGATGGTAAAGTCGTATTGCTGAAGGCGTACAGCCCATCGAGCTAATCTTCCCGATGGAGAATTAAGGGAGTTCAGCCAGCAGAGCGAATAGTGATCAGTTATCACGGTAAAGTGGGAACCCTCTATGTACGCTCTAAGTTTCTCTATAGCCCAAAGGACCGCAAGGCACTCTTTCTCCACTGTTGAAAACTTCCGTTCGGCGGGAGTCAAAGAACGACTGAGATAGCTGACTACCTTCTCCTGTCCCTCCACGTCTTGAGTCAACACGGCTCCAAGACCGTAGTCACTAGCATCCGTCTGTATAGTGAATTCATATTGGAAATCAGGGCAAGTCAATATTGGCGAGGAAACTAAATATTCTCGCATAGATGACCAAGCTTCTTCACAAGACGACGTCCATGCAAAAGGACGATTCTTCCTTAATAGATCAGTAAGGGGCGATATGACTGTCGAAAAATTAGGGACGAAACGTCGATACCATGAAGCCATACCAACTAAACGTCGGACTTCAGTGACATTTTTGGGAGTGGCAATACCAATAATCGCCTTAACCTTATCAGGATCGACCATCAATCCTTGGCGATTAACTACATACCCAAGATACTTTAATTCGTCACGACAAAACTGACATTTCTCCTTATTCAAGGTAAGACCTGCATCACGCAGGCGAGATAAAACTTGCTCTAAGATGGTCATATGTTTCTCAAAAGTAGGAGTGACGATTATAATATCATCCAAATATACAAAAACATAGGGCTCTAATTCAGGACCCAAAACTCTATCGATGAATCGCTGCCATGACGCAGGCGCGTTATGTAGACCATATGGGAGACGACAGAACTGGAATAAACCCCGATTAGGCACGGTGAAAGCCGTATACTGACGAGAAGACTCGGCAACAGGAATTTGCCAGTACGCACTCTTTATGTCGAGAGAGGTGAGATATTTTGCGTCTCGCAACTTATCCAAAGTGTTTGACACATAAGGGAGGGGGTAAGCATCACGTTCAGTGACCTGGTTAAGCTTTCGGTAGTCAACACAAAAACGGTAGGTTTTGTCTTTTTTAGGTACGAGAAGGATAGGCGAAGACCAACCACTTTGGGACTTCTCCACAACTCCGAGAGCTAACATCTTTTCCAACTCGTCATCCACTACCTTTTGCATCGCAGGGGAAATAGGGTAGTAGCGTTGTTTGATAGGACGGCTACTAGTGATGATTGTATGCTCTACTCCCTTAGCACAACCTAACTCTTCCTGCTCTACATTAGGGAAGCTCTTATTAATGACGGTTTCAAGCTGACGCTGACGTTCATCGGTCAACACAGGAGTTTCGGTGCTTACAGACGCTACTTGGGGTTCATTAGAGAAGACCCACTCACCGCGGCGCAGATCTGGGACAATACCCATGACTCGCCAAAAGTCTGCTCCTAGTCTTAACTGATGAGACAAATCAGGAACTATCAACACATCGATGATTTTGGATTGAGTTCTAACATTAATAGGTATAGAGACTTCACCTAAAATTTTGCAGCGTGTGCCATCAGCAATCGTGCAAAAAGGCATGGAGGATTTTAGGGGAACAAAACCTTTTAAAACAGACCAACCAGATCCACCCATGATAGTGCGAGATGCACCTGAGTCTAATAGACCGAGGAATTCCTTACCGAAAATCTGCACCTTCAAAAAGGGACGCTCATCTCCTATGGCACTTGAGAGGATAAAATCGAGACGGACCTTATTCTGACGGTAGGCCGCTGTGAAGATGGTACGCACGGCACGGCCTGTTAGTGCGCACGTCGGTCGTTTCCCGAAAAATGCGGACAATTCGACACTAAGGTCTCCGGACGACCACAACGGTAACAGAATCTCTTCCGAGGCAAGGTGCACTGCGAAAATCGGTGTCCTGACTTCCGACAGTTCCAACACACAACGGGGTTCGCAGAAACTGGAGCCACACGAACACGAGGACGCTCTGGGGTAGAATCAGCATTCACGTACGCCAAATCTGGCTCAAGGGTTCTACCACGCAGAGGTGGGGGCACGTATGCTTCCGCAGATGCTTTGCGGGATTCCAGGACTTTACCAAACTTTAGGAGTTCTGCGACAGTGTTGACTTCTGTCAACCCTAACTGGGTCTGGTAAAAAGGCAGAATATTGCGCAATAGTATTCTCAATTGCTGCGCTTCGGGAACTGGGTCGGAAAGACGTGTAAACAAATTCTTCATGACAGAAACATAAAGGCCGATAGTCTCATTGGGACCCTGAGTCCGTTGCTTGATTTCGTCAAGAAGTCTATCATCATAGTCGATTGCTTGAAATTCGTTCCGCAGACCAGCGGCTAACTCCGACCAATTGGAGAAATATCCTCGATTGGCACGATACCAAATCAAGGCGGGACCAACAAACAAATCAATGGCCGAATTAAACACTAGCAGGTCTGAAGAGTTACGGGAAATTTTTAGTTCCGCTACTCGTTCAAGAAAAGCGCTCACGGAAAAATCCTTCCTTAAGCCGGAAAATTTAATTCCCCAAGAAGAAACGGGGACTGCTTTGGGAGCGGAACTAGTGAAAGTCGAATTGGCGGGAGCACGGAAAACATTTTGAGGGGACTGAGGGATGGGATCCTCGTCACTTGATTCCTCTTCACTGACTGGAGGGCTACTCACACCAGCAGTTACATTTAGGGTACTTCGCGTCGAAGCACGCTCAAGACCACGAACCCTAGTTCGAAGCTGACTTCCCAAAGAGGCAGTGCGTACAGAAAACTTAGTGCGTTCTTTCCTCTCTTCCGCGGTTTGTGGACATGCATTATCAATTCGTCCAGAAACAAATGCAAGGGCGGTAGAAATTTTCTGAAAATCTGAGGACGTACGAGTTCCTGCGAACTGAGCTAGAAGTCCCTCAATAAACACAAATTTAGCCTGAATGGCTGTGGAATCTTCGGCAAAAGAGAAGGGGTAATCTGGCTTAGCATAAGACTTAGACGTCTTAGCAAGCTTCACCAACTGTCGATACAAACTGCGCATTTCCGCTACTGAAGATGGTACATCGGCTCCATAAACAGCCAACTCATACTCAAGGTCTTCCTTGGTAAGGCGGTTGATATGCAATTTGAAATCCATAGCGGGAACTAAAGAAAGAGAATGTCAAGCAACTAAAGACAGAGGGAAAAAAAATGGCGGAAAAGAAATTATTTAGGCAACACTTATTGCCCTATATTTGGATGATAACGGTAATTCAAAATATACAACGGTAAATCTCACGGTAATATTCGAAAAATTAATTGTCAAAATCTATTACGTATCTACTTCACTAGTAGAAAGACGCAAATAGCATAAAAACTAACAATGTCTCTCTTAAGACACGAGAAAGAGATAGAATGCAAAGAAAAAAAAAATAATAACAGTAATCCCTGAAGATGATCAGGAAATGTTGAACCCTAAAGGCAAGGCAGTAATTTAAATATAAGAAGAAAAAAATGTATTCCTGAAGATGGCCCAAAAAAAAAAAAAATTATCGAAACGTTGGTTGTTAAAGACAGGGAGATAATTTGCAAAATTCAAGAAAATGTTCCGGAAGATGGTCAACATTTTTCCGAAACGTGGTCCACCAAGGACAAGGCGATAAATTTGAGAATTTCAAAAAAAAAAATTCCGGAAGATGGTCAAAAATTTTCCGAAAGGTGGTCCACCAAGGACAAGGCGATAAATTTGAAAATTTCAAAAAAAAATTCCGGAAGATGGTCAAAAATTTTCCGAAACGTGGTCCACCAAGGACAAGGCGATAAATTTGAAAATTTCAAAAAAAAATTCCGGAAGATGGTCAAAAATCGGCCGAAACGTTGGGCGCCAAACTTTCTTTGCTACGCAGCCTGATACTTATTAAGCTGCGCCGCCCACAACGTCGCTTCGATACGGTACAATTTAGCAAGCAAAAAAAAACATAACAGGGGGATCGCAATAGCGAGGTGTTACATGTAAAATCACAGGGCCAAACTAGCTCTCGTCGAAGAAGGCGTGTCGGTTCACAGTTACACCAGTAAGTGTCACGTCGGTCCGGCAACGACGTAGCGACGTTGAGAAATAAAAAGAAAATAATGGGCGCCAAACACTAAATCATCAAAATAGATGACCTACCTGTGATCTCTAGCTTACACTGGTCGTGTTCCTCCAATGGAAAGCCACCAAGGGTCACCCTGTATATTGAATTATTAACGAATAGCCCTAAGGCAAAATCTGCTTGCCATATACACAAAAAAAAAACAGAAAAAAAAACTAGCGATAGAAATTAAAGTCGGAAATACGGTAAGTCTTCAAATAATCTTTATTTATTCAGTAGAATCAAAAATGTTGACACACCAAAAAAAAAGGAAAAACATTATAAGAGGGTGTCAAGTAAATCTTTTTTTTTTAAAAAAAAAAACATGAATATGAAAATTGCAAAAGTTTTTAAAACATCCACAAGTATACAGTAGCCCACGCAAGGCTAAACAGAAGCTGTTGAAACGTTTCATAAGCCGCACATTATTTTACAGACCATAAGAGGTAAACATAACGATTCTAAACAGTCGTCTAACTAATGCGACAGACTTACTATACACAAAAATATTAAGTCAAAGTTCAAAGTTACATTACAAAATGACATTAAATTAGCAATAGCTAAACTGAAAGAAGGTATTAATCAAGACTGAGAAGGTTCAAAACACAATGCCAGAGCCCTTAACCCTCAACATAGACTCGTAAGTTCAGGACATAAAATTTCTAAGCACTTAGAGCAACCGAATACTCCAAAAAAAAAATACCACCAGTCTATTGCTGAGCTAGTTACGAACTCTGTCATAAAACCTCTCAGTAAATGATACTAACTCACTGAAGGTGATTAAAAATTCAAACCGTAGCTTCTCATTAAGCTACATAAAGAAATGAAAGTTTTACAAAAAAAAAAGGAAGGAATAAAATAAAATTATAATAATAATCCCAGGATAATTACGTGGAATCAGCCACTATTAACAGTAAAAGCAAAACTCTATATGCTACCGAGCCAAATAGGTTAAACAGCAGTGAAGCTGGCTCTCAAAAATTTACTATTCGTAGAAAAAGGTTATAAGCAACACAGAAAGACCAACGAAGGTCGAATTGACGTATCACTCTGTATCGTCAAACAATATATTTCCTGAAGGGTTTAATTATTCTATGCATTAACGTGCTTAATAGGCACAAAGATAAAATTTGCAGTACCAACCGTTTCAAAGTCCACACTTATCTGACACCAAATAGGCTGGCAAGGTGATGTCTTGGAGCTGAAGCGGAAAGCTGACTTCAGGGGCCTCCAGCCACAACTTAGGTACAGACAGGTATCGGTATAATAAAAATAATTCACTCCAACGCCTTAATGAAGGTGCTTTTAGGGTGTGAAATAGTTCACCCCTGCCAGAAAAAGCCTTCTAAAAAAAATTAGACAACGAAACACACAAGATATTAGAGATCACGTCTAACAAAAGAACCAATTATATATAATTGTTTGAAACTCACCTTAGAATGAACTAAAAAGGCTCAACAAACTCTCAGAAGTTCTTATAGGTCCAAGAGAACAAAATGGAAGCCGGCCACGCCGTTAAGAAAAACCCAAACGTGATTGCTGAATTAGCAACTCACAATCGATAACCCATTAGCGGTACTTCAATTCATAACATACCCCATATAAAGTCGCATAAGCGTTAAAAATCAACCTTGATTAAATAAAAATTAGGGCGTATGCATTTCTTGCACCAAACTTCTGCACTTCTAGCTGGTCTCGATAAAAGTGAACGAGTTTAATACGTCAATCAATTCACGTATCTCTTTCCGACAAATATTACGAACGACAGTATTGCAACACACGGAAGACTTAACCATTACAGAATGTCCTAATTTGATATACAATATTCCAACCTGGCATTACAATATAATTACCATCAACACTCACAAAAGACATACCACGACAAGGCTAACTTGCAAATAACTTCCCAAATGAACAGGATAAAAATTAATATGCGACATTGATTCTGGCAACGCCAACACTAAGTGAACGTACTGTCTACGCCTAGCATGCTATTAATCCTACTTAGGGATATTACCTTGTAACTAAATTTCAGTTGTCTAAAACAGAATTGACAACCAAGCGTCAAGTAAACAAGTTATAGATAGATTTGAAATGAACTACTGGGAACCCTAATCAGGTAATTTAGATCGCAATATATTTAAACACTTCACGAAAACGTGAGGGCTTGACCCTCAACAATGACATACTATTGCAGAAAGAAAACGTACCTCTACCACGCTACCGCAAGATAGAACTCAAATGAATAACCGATGTAACAGCGGCCATTCATCAAACTTGACCGCAACCCAGCAGTTGAAAATAAATAAGCAGGACACTAGGAAAGGCAGCTAACAAATAAAGATATCCTTTACACAGCAGATCAGATACCTAACAATTCAGTCCATTATACTAGGCCGAAAGCAACCTGTTCACATACAAATGTCGACGGGAAAACTACCAAGCAATACAGAACTAGTATTATCCCTCGCACAAACGGTAGGTAATATTTGTGGAGAGCAACTAGTAATTAAGATATGTATAAATACGAAGTAAATCATTTGCAATTCAATCAGTAACGTAACCTATAAGCGTACAATGGCCAGAATCGTAGATTTATAGATACACAATGTCAAATGTCGCATGTACCCCTTAATATGACACACACACAGTTAGTCATCGTTCTCAGACACAGGGAAAATCACGAGTTACACGTTTATAAGTCATGCAAGTTAATAGATCGAATGTTAGAATATATCAGGGCATAAACAAAACCATTTTGTGGCACGTAACAACAAAAATTCCGATAAGGTTTTGACATATCGAGTTGACAGTTTTGTGATTGAAATTGAGGTTGGGAGATGAGGGCAGTAATAGAGGGCGGGAAGTAAACGTGAGCAAAGTCACACATCTAAACTTTTAAAAAGTCAGAAATGCCAACATTAGGCGCATGGTTGTAAATAAACATAATAAATCACCCGGTTTTTATTTGGGATGTTTTTGCAACTTTAGGTGGGCTTTTTACTCGCATTATAATTTATGTGAAATACTCTCATAATTTTAGATTTCGCTTTCTTTTATGATTAAGACACTAATACGGATACCATAACAAAGAACTGTTTTATCGTAAACCAAAATATATTTAACGTTTTTTATACATATACACAACGTATAATGTATTAATATCAATAAGATAAATTATTTTTGTTATGTAGAGCAAATCTTATTTGCTTTACGAGAACCCGGCGCACAGAGGTAATTTTTTAAATTACACTGGGCAACAAATTTTCGAAAAGTTCATGCTTCCAAGCTGAAAATTGTCATTTCTTAATGAATTCAATGTGCTGAACACGAAAATGACTAAGAAAAAGCTGAATTGGCTACGGGTTTTCTGTAATATGTACGCATATTTCAGAGAAAGTGTACTTATGTCAATATTATAATACATGGTAAGAAAACATTTACGCATATTTCAGAAAAAGGGTACTTATGTCAATATTATAATACATGGTAAGAAAACATTTACGCATATTTCAGAAAAAGTGTACTTATGTCAATATTATAATACATGGTAAGAAAACATTAGTCTGCTTCCGGCTTTCGACTTCTTTTGGCCTGCCGTTTGTAGTGGACTTGTGGAGCATCTCTACTGATTGTCCAACAATAGTCAGCTAGCATTGACGTAGACCATTTGCCTTGGTACCGTTGCTCCATGGTGGCAATGTCCTGATGAAAGCGTTCGCCGTGCTCATCGCTGACCTGCCCGCAGTTATCAGGAAAGAAATCTAAGTGGGAATCAAGAAAGTGGATCTTTAAGGACATATTGCAGCCGAATTCATGAAACAAAGCCAACATATCCTCAACCAGACACTTGTAATTTTCTGCCTTGTCATTCCCCAGGAAGTTTGCTGCCACTTGATAGAATGCATCCCAAACCTGTTTTTCTTTACCTTGAAGAAGTTCCTCAAACTTGGGGTCTCGGAAGAGCTGTCTAATTTGAGGCCCCATAAAGATGCCCTCTTTAATTTTGGCTTCACTGAGTCGAGGGAATTTGTCATGCAGGTACTTGAATGCTGGTCCATTCTTATCCATGGCTTTTACCAAGTTTTTGACAAGACCGAGTTTGATGTGTAAAGGAGGAATGATGATTTTGTGTGGCTGTTCCAATGGTGGGTGCTGTACATTCGTTTCTCCAGGCTTAAAAAATGCTCTCGGAGGCCAGTCTTTCTTGATGTAGTGCAAATCGATTGCTCTGCTGTCCCACAGACAAAGAAAACAGCAGTACTTTGTATATCCCTGCTGCAAACCCATCAACAGAGATACTACCTTCAGGTCAGAACATATCTGCCAGCCATACTTGCTGTAGTTAATCGTCTCCAGTAGCTGCTTTAGATTGCCGTAAGTCTCCTTCATGTAGACCGCATGTGCAATAGGTATGGATGGAAGCTGGTTCCCATTATTCAACAAAACCGCCTTTAGGCTCAGTTTTGAAGCGTCTATAAACAGCCGCCATTCGTGGGGATCATGTGCAATACCGAGAGCTTGTAGTAGACCATCAATATCGCAGCAGAACACAAGGCTTTCTTCTTTCTTAAAGAAAGATTCGAAGAGCTGATGGCGAGTGCGAAATGAAGTCACTCGGACATTCTGTTCCAGAAGATTCCACTGTCGAAGTCTTGAGGCCAGTATCTCCGCTTTGCTTTTCGACAGATCCAAATCGCGAACAAGATCGTTCATTTCATCCTGGGTAATTTTATGTGGTGCAGATGTTTCGTCAAAGCACGAAAAGTCATCATCCTTACTGCCACGTTGAGGAGAACTCGCCGACGCATGGCCATCCTCATCGTCTGAACTGATAGAAAAATCTGTAGGAGGCTCTGGAATTGGGAGTCCTTCGCCATGAGAGACAGGTCGCAGAGCAGATGGTATGTTAGGGTATTCAACTGTCCACTTCTTCTTCTTGGTGATGCCTCCAGAAGCTGGTCGTACCATACAGAAATAACAGTCGTCAACGTGATTGGTGGGCTCCCTCCAAATCATGGGCACAGCAAATGGCATTGCCTTTCTTTTGCCATTAAGCCACTGTGAAAGATTTACGGCACAAGTGCGGCAGCATACGTGTGGGGCCCAGTCTTTGTCCTGGTCGCCTATCTTGCAACCAAAATACAAATGATACGCTTTCTTAACTGTTGCACTGATGTTCTTTTTCTGTGCAGCAAATGTCACTTCTCCGCAAATATAACAGAAGTTATTTGCACTATTAACACAGTTACGAGGCATTGCTACTGTTTAGTTACTTTACACTATAGCAATCACTTATGTATACTAGAGCTTCGAAAAATATGCGCGAATGAACGGACATTGCACGAGTTAACTGTCACGTCGGCCATTTATAAATAAACTATAATTAGCTATTGCTTGATATTGCGCAATCAATTTCGCAACACTCTCAATGGAAACTTACAGTAAATGCTGCATTAACTTCTTTGCATGAAGGGGTGATGCAATATGACGCAAAATTTCGTAATTTCTCACTAAATTGCATTACATTATGCAATAGTATCTATACAATTGACAAAACGTCAATATCTCTTGAACGTGAGCCAATCAACTTTTTTCAATGTGATATTCGTGTTCAGCACGTTGAATTCATTCAGGATTGGGTACTTTCACCTAAGAAGCAATTTCACTGTTGACCAGTGTTATAGGTGTAAAACTGTAATTACAGGTGCCCATTTTCTGTCTCCCCCATATAAACCTTCTTAATATTGATGACACAAGATCAGTTAAATTAGTTAGGTTGTTAAGAAATTTGAGGAGTATTTGATAGTATTTTCAAATTCAGATTTAACACATTTGTTGTCTACTTTTGAAGATATTTAAAAAGAATTAAAATTGCCGAAATTTTTAATTATACATATCTTCGTTCATCGTTAGAAATAGAACAAAATTAAAAATGGCCCCTTGTAATATTTTCCATATATAATTTAATAATTTTAATTAAAATTTCATGACCAAATTAATTATCAAGATATAATATAATAAACTTTTGAATAAGACTAAACCTTATATCTATGAAATCAGAAAAAGATAATCCCTATATATTATTACAATTTTGTATTCCCGGTATAATTTTTAGGCAAAAAGTATAGGGCTAAAATTTAATGTTTTCGACTTATTACCATATTTCTGAAACATTCCATGTTTTTATAAAATTATATTTCTCGAAAACGACGTATTAGATGGAATTTGTAGAAAACTGGAATAAAATTACATGAAATGTTTTTGTCTAAAAGTAAGTTTTTTCAAATGGAACACCTGTATATGGATTCACTTTTGGATTGCTTACTAAATTTCGTACCAAATACATGCAAAACGTTATTATTTTAAAAGTGACCATTAGTGAGCTATTATCGTTTTCTGATGTAATTTTGCCAACTTTAAGTTTTTTATTTTAATACGGTATAGTGAGCCATGATGTTTGCTACGAAATTGATAATTGAATACATGACATTTAATATGTTAATGACAAAAAAATGGATATATATTATTTACAATACAGTAACATGATTCAAAATATATGTAGAACACAATAAACAAATTTTAAAACCAACCAAAAAAAATAAAAACTTGAATTTAGTAAGTGTAGAAACAGGAACTGTTACGTGAATGGATGAGAAATTAGTGGAACAGAAATTATAAAATAATAAATATAAACATTAAAATAAGTAGAAATCAAAAGTGTTAAAATTCACTTTTAAAAGTTTCTGAACATGCTTCCGAAATGATAAATCGATATTAATAAAGAGTGGAACAAATATATATTTCTAAATATTTGTCGAATATGTTCCTTCATAACTTCTTTTGTGATTACTGGTATACTCTATATATGCTCTTCTGTGGATCCTTTTAAAAAGAAATTAATTTGTGATGTCCGAAGACCCAGCAGTCTAATGAATAGGGCCTCCACGGACAAGTCACTTCAGTGGAAACATTTCGTTTCGGTAGCATAGAATGTGGGTATTCGCCGTGTTGTTGCATCTACATCCCTTCGTAAATTTAGGGAAGCATCTTGAAATAATTCCACTAAATGCTTGATAGAAATTACTCATAAGCTTCTCCTTTAATACTGTCTTGAAATCAATGGGGGCCTATCAACCAATCACCAAGGATGCCTCCCCATTGCTGATGATCTATTTATTAGTGAGTACGAGTTTTCATTTGAATAGTAATGAAAACTGTTTTTGTTAACAGTTCCCTATCTATAGAAACCAGCTTCAACCGCAAATCACACGCTCACAAAAATAATTGCCCAGACATTCATTTTAATTACTGCCCGCCCATTGGCAGAGCACTCTTCTAGCTATAAAATAATGGGGTGCGTAACTCAATATTTAATTGTATTTATTACGGATGCTACTTCTTTCTTTTTAACGTCATTGCAACCATGGTTTGGCTAATATCCAGCAAACGACTTCTTGCATAGGTATTGATGTGTGGATTATCTGTTGTTGCTATAAGAATTCTTTTTAAAAAATGTGAATAAATTAAATAATAAATAAACTAGTAATTAGTTCACAATCTACTAATTCTAAAATTTCGAATGACCTCATGTATATTACTTTCGATATACGATACACAAAATATTAATAAAGCATTTTTATAAAATGCACTCAAATGTGAATATAATAAAATATGTACTAATAAAACATTGGCTAGACAATTTCTAATCAAGTGGTACCTTTCGTTTTCGGTTAAGTATAAAAGTTTTATTAAACATTTTTAAAATCACTATTTCAAAAATATTGTTTGTGTATATATGTTTTTAAACATAAAATTTGCGTTTGGTAACAGCTCTTTATGAATAATTCATAAAAATTTCACTTTTCTTATTAATAAGCATTGCAAATGTTACTTTTACTTTCCATAAACTTTTATTTTTTTTAACTTTCATACGGTCAAACACCACAGCGTATTTACTTTGTGTTACATTATCCTGAACGCATATTATTTTCAGCAAAGAATACTATAAAGTACTATCAATGTTTAAATGTATTGCATATTAAATTATCGTATAATAAATCAGGGTTTTGTATATGTTTGTCGAATATTGTGTTTTTTAGAAAATCACCAATAAAGTTCACTCCTACTTTACAAGAAAGAACTCTGTCTACATAGATAAAAATTGTTTACAAAACAATCCAGCTGATAGGCACACTCATATATTTCCTTGATATTGAGTATACATATATTTGTTCTGAGATATATGTATATATGTATGTACATACGAGTACATAGATAATACGAGTATTTACTCGATCTATAAATGTGGATCATATTAAAGACAATAGATACATACATATCTCAATTTTATTGGAGAAGGAATATTACATTTAAGAAGTTAATAGTATATGTTGGTATGTATATAATCAAATTTTTCATAAGAGAGTTTTGTGGGAGGAACATATTTCCAATTTATTTTTCAATTTGTATAATTGTATTATATTATATATATTAATGTAGATTTTTACCATTATACATAATTATGGAATTATTTTTAGAACAGAACAAAGAAATATAAGTACTACGAACAATTATCTAGAAAAAGATTGGGGAATTTAAGTAAATGCAACCTGATATTAGTCACTGTCTTGTTGGATTTTGCACTTAATTCTGTGAGTAGACATTTTCCTAGGCTTAGTACAGATTTTAATATTTTTAGGGTACCTTCAGAGGGCCTTATTTGCAGAATTATTGTCTGATTTTTGAAGTGTAAACTTCTTTGGGCGGTTTGCGTTGATTGTGGGCACTGAACAAGACTGAGCCGTCACGCTCGGCTATGTAACGCTCGTTCGGGTAAAATTGGCTCGAGTCGACTAAGGGAACGAGAGAAATATATCATATAGAGGTATTTAATTTCAACTAAATTGAAATTGAAATGAATAAATAAATTCATGTCCCTGAGCAGATTCGATCCCGAGCCGCACGGGTGAGAAGCCGGCACGTTAGCATCAGACCGCGGAAATCGTAAGCGAGTATTCATATCGTCTATTTATATATATATATATATATATACATGCGTCCGAACCGACTCAGAAGCGTATCGGAAAATCTCTCCGTCGGGGAATCCTTTAAAGTTGTTCGTACACCCACGCGACTGTGTTGCGTTCGCTAATTGGTAACTTCGCGGACGGTTAACCAAAAAAATTGTTGTGTGCGTATGAGACATTATTTCTATAATAATATAATATAATATTTCGCGCTCAGGTAAGTTTTAGCACTTTCATTAAAATGATATGGATGACTCGGAAACTGATCAGTATATTCCGGGTGTTAAATAACGTCCACATGCATTTACTATAATTTGTATACCAATGCAAAACAGAAACGTTGAGAATAGAGCATTGCTTTAATTGCACATTATATACGAATTTATAAGCATTTAATTCTTTTCTGTTACACAGGATGGATGAAGAAAATCAAATCGATGACAAATTAAAACGAAAAAGGGAATTGTCTAATGCGCGCGTGAAGAAGTATCGTCAAAAGAAGCACACTAAATCTCAACAACTGAATTCGTCGATGCAGGATGACCCTAATGCAATATAGAACGAAAAAAAAGGTGGATTTCGTATTATTAACCTCGCCTTGATGAAGTTTTCACTTCTGCCGTGTGGTTTTAAGCACACCCATTTTCTTGTTTATAATTACTCCCAGTATGAGTGATTTTAGGTTATATATTAAGTTAGTTAGTGTTTCCTTTATCGTTATTTTTTATATTTTGCCATTATTTGATTTTTATATGGACAAAGGTGTATTTTCGTATATTAAAGAACGATTGTCATACGGCACTGTCTTATTGCATGAGTCCAAGTGTAGGATACGAAGAGCACAGCGAGAAGTGTTCTAATGGGCGAGTGTAATAATTGTCTTATGACACGAGTTCTTTTTTATTTTTTCTAATTTGCCCCTTCTTATTTATCGCTGTTTCATATTCAATACTTGATACTTCTTAAATTGAATATAAAAGAGTGCAAATATTTCATGTACACCACCTGAAATAACAGAAATTACTGAAAACTTTCCACTTAATCTCGTAGCAATTATGAGATTAGTATATAAAATTGAAGAATGAAGTAATAAAAAAGAACTTCATGTTATATCAAAAAACGCTTTAATTGCCTATTTTTAATTACAGGATACTAAATACAAACCATCTACTTTATGAACAATATATTATATTATTATGCTGATGCCAAAATAATATTCCGAGATTCTTGGTAATTACACGTTTTCCCGAATCGTTTATTTAAGGTTACCTACCAAAAAAAATCTAAAATCATAGAAGAAATAGATATTATTAATAATAATAATTTTGATAGGGTCAGTTCTACACACACAATGAAATATTGTATCATGTACATGCGCACCAGGCTTGGAGAATATTTCTCCACGCTTTGCTTCGTCCTAATGTGCGATCTGAGAACTGACCAGTATGCCTGTAAACGAGATTGACTACAAGTCTGACACCATCATTATTTCTGTACCTAAAAAAATATATTCTGAGATTCTTCGCAATAACAGATACATATGGATCGATTTAATTAAGAAATATTATAATTTACGGCCTATTAATACTATATAGTCATATGAGATTTTTCTTGACTTATACCAATGGTCAGCGTATTAATAATCCATTGGATATTAACTTTATGGCTAACCATAGATATAGTCTTTTAAATGGAACACTCTATATATTTATGCATTTTTCTATTCCCCGTATAATTTAAGTCAAAAAGTAATAAGATAGTATAGGCCTCAAATCTAAAGTTTTTGACTTATTCCCATTTTTCTGAAAAATTCAATGTTTGTATAAAATTATATTTCTCGAAAACGACGTGTTAGATGGACAAATTTTTTTGCAGTATTGTGTACAATAAGAGGTCTTAATAGAAACATGTTTTATTTTTTTACAGTTACTGGCACGTTTTTGTATAAAAGTAAATTTTTTCAAATGGAACACCCTGTATATCAGTTCATTTTTGAATTCCCTATTAAATTTCACATCAAAAACATGTAAGACGTTAATACTTTAAGAAAGACTATTACTGAGCTATTGTCGCTTTTTGATATAATTTTGTCTACTATATACCGGGTGTCTGTTTAAGCTCGGCCACCGGCCATATCTCGGCAACCGTTTATCGTACAACCTGGCGGAAAAAATCTTGATAGTAAAATGGATGACGTGAATTACAACAAAAATATTTTTGAGTTTCCAAAATGATCGCAAGGGGACGCAATTCCCAAGATGAATTAAAAATTCGATAATTTTTCATTAAATTCTAGATTAAGATAGATTAAAAAATTTACTAGCAAAATTTTTAGACGTTTTTGTACAACTTTCATTTGAAACTTTTTGATCTAGCTCCCATACGAAGGGGAGAGTGGAGGGGGGTATGTCTGCACACAAAAGTAGGTATAACTTTGGTTTGCCCCAACGGATTTTAATGTTTCTGGGCTCATTCGATAGAGAATTTTACAAAGAATTGAAGGATATTTAGCAAGAAATTACGTGGTTGTCAAAGAAAATAACAGGGGACGCTGTTCTCAATGTACGTATATTTCTTGTTTTTTCTTTAAAATTTCAAATGGAATGGTAAATTTTTAATATAGTAATATTGAAGCACATAAAAATCTGAAGAGAATGATGAAAATCGGAAGTTGCTACCTTTTTTGTTGATGAAGATATAGTCATATGAAGACAATCCAGAAAAATAAAACTTTTTAAATATAAATTTATTTATTTATTGGGAGTAATAATTTTATTTTAATTTTAATAGGATCTCTAGACAGTGTTCACTTGAAATTTCATCATACTCGTCGCTAAATGTATTTATTTCAATCTTTATATCGATTTTTTAATTCATTGCATATGTTATGTTACATTCTCCTTTTAAATGTTTTTAAATACTCTAACTATTATTTTTTAAAAATCATTTCTTATCCTTTCCAGTGTAGTTTGCTTTTTTTTTTTAAATTTTCATCATACAACATGGCATGCACAGTGATACTAAATTACATTATGATGAGATTTCCAAGGTAGGCCATGAAAATCGAAATGCAAAGATATTAGTGTCACTTGTAGTTAACCTTTTTGTACGTATTTAGCAAATTAAGCCTTTCTGGACACCTGCACATAATTATTAAGTTTGTAAAATGTCGTATTCTAACGTTGAAGCTTATGACATGATCAGAATGTATTTTCAATGCTTTGAAAATGCATTCTTGCTTCGGGAAAATATTCCCTAAATTATCCCGAAAGAAGACATTATTGAGTTTTTATTCACCTTGCCAGATGTTCTTGATGTTTATTTATGGGGCAGAATAAAAGACATACATAGTTTATCACAAAAAGCCGAGTACAACAATTGCTGCCTCCGAAATGGAAGTAAGTCTGCTCTCTATTAATCGGCAAGTAAACGTGTATTGAAAATGAAGGTGAACACTTTGAACATTTGTTAAGTTGAAGTTTTTTCTTGTTTTCTTTTTGTACTTTCTGATTTAAATATATTTTCTTTTCCTTTATATTACTTGGTCAATATATTTTCTTATTTATGTTCAGGTATATAATAGGTTCTTTTATTTACTTTCATTTCAGGCGGGGATGATTTATATATCAATTTGTGTACCCTTTCGTTACTAATGAGTAAATGATTTGATTATAACTAATGCATTATATTAAATTGTTTTTTTTTTCTCGTTATTGTCTACTTAGTTCATGAGTTATGGAAATTATTTTTGCTGTTTTCCTATAATTAGATCTACCTATATCAGTTGGGTGATAAAGATTTATTATTATTATTATTATTATTATTATCATTATTATTATTATTTTATTTCAATGTCTAAAAAGGCAATACATGAAATTTAAAAATAGCTAGAGAATTTGAAAACATTTAAGAAGAGAATCTAATCTAACATATGGAAGACTATGATGAAAATTCAAGTGAAAGCGAACTATCCATTGTCTAGTGATACTTAAAATTAAAATAAAGTTATTACTCACAGTAAATAAATAAATTTATATTAAAAATTGTTTATTTTTTTGGATTGTCTTCGTATGACTATATCTTCGTCAAGAAAAAAGGTAGCAACTTCCGGTTTTCATCATTCTCTTCAGTTTTTTATGTGCTTCAATGTTACTATATTAAAAATATGCCGTTCCATTTAAAATTTTAAAGAAAAAACAAGTAATAGACATACATTGAGAACAGCGCCCCCTGTTATTTTCTTTGTCAACCGCGTAATTTCGTGCTACATGTCCTTCAATTCTTTGTAAGATTGTCTATCTAATGAGCTCAAAAACATTAAAATCCGTTTGTGCAAACCAAAATTATACCGACTTTTGTACGCAGACATACTCCTTTCCCCTCTTCCCTTTGTATGGGAGTTAGATCAAAAAGTTTCAAATGAAAGTTGTACAAAAACGTCTAGAAATTTTGCTAGAAAATTTTCAATCTATCTTAATCTAGAATTTAATGAAAAATTATCGAATTTTTAATTTATCTTAATAATTGCGCCCCCCTGCGATCATTTTGGAAACTTAAAAATATTTTCTTTGTAATTTCCGTCGTCCATTTTACTATCAAGATTTTTTCCGCGAGGTTGTACGATAAACGGTTGCCGAGATATGGCCGATGGCCGAGCTTAAACAGACACCCGGTATACTATATTAAATAAAACCATAAAACTGACAAAATTATATCAAAAAGCGACAATAGGTCAGTAATAGTCACTTTTGAAGTATTAACGTCTTACATGTTTTTGATGTGAAATTTAATAAGAAATTCAAAAATGTGCTGATACACAGGGTGCTCCATTAAAAAAAATTACTTTTATTAAAAAAGTGTCACGTAATTTTAATCCAGTTTTCTGCAGATGCAGTTAGTAACTGTAAAAAAATAAAACATGCTTCTATTAAGACCCAGGAACATGGGAGTAAGTCAAAAACTTTAGATTTAAGGCCTATACTATCTTATTACTTTTTGATTCAAAATTATACGTGGAATACAAAAATGCAATAATATATAGAATGTTCCATTTTAAAAACTGTAACTACAGTTAGCCACAAAGTTATGAAACACTCTGTATAATACAAAATATTTTAAAAAAGTTGTAAGGACACTGTTGTTACATATTTTGGAGTAAGTTTTCTCATTTTTAATATGTTTCTTATATTTTTTGTATATAACAAATTATTTTAATGTTATCGCATTTTGTATTTATATACATGCTGTATGTTGTTTCAAAAAATAGTTTCTTAGCTGTATATATTATTTCTGATGAAGACCAAAAAAAGAGGTCGAAACGTTAAATAAATCAAACATTATGATAAACTAAAGAATGTTTATTTAATTACTGCCGAAAATTCCCAGTGATGCTTGTCAAGAGTTTAAGTAATATATAAATACGGCAACAAAGAAGAGAAACAATTGTCAAACATTATTTCGAATATTAAATAGTGAAAATCCAACATTTGTTGTTTATTTAGTAATTAATACGATGGATCTTCATCAAGTAAAGACCGAATCAATTAAATGTAGGTTACTTGGTGTGTATTCCATAAAATTGTATAAACACATATTAGATTGCAGTAATCGCCTTATGGTTATCGAGTTTTGATATGGCAGGGTGGTTGGTTATAGGTACATAATAAAAAGATAGATGGATATTTTTTCTTGGCGAAATTCAGAATGACATTCAAACAAATTCTTTGCTTGCAAAAACGCTATCCCAACTAAATAATCATCAGATTATTCTGAATTAGTTTTATTAATTTCTTTTATGAATATTAACATTATTAGTTTCTGAAAACGCAATGTATCGTATTTTAAAAAGAAATTGTGATGGATTTTTTAGAGGAAGTAAGTGTCATGCTATCAAAAACAAATACTTAAATAAAGTATTTATAGATCCGACCTTAGACAAAGAACAGTGCATCCATTTAAAAATAGATTAATAGTCACGTCACATAACTTGTATACATTATGAGTATAGTTACAAATTATTTTATCTCCTCCATCGACTGCGCGCGAGAAAGAAAAAATATTTTTTATTCTTCACACCTACATCACACAACACTCGAATTAAGCATGCAGAAAGACCGTCCATTGAGCCTTTGGCTAGCTATTGCGTGTAAGCTCTTTGTCGTGGGTAATTTTAATGCGACTCGTTGTATTCCTATAATGTTCCCTATGTGAAGGTATTCTCTCAACGATTATTCATCTATTACCCCGACAACATATTAAGACGTTGTTTAATATGCAATCTCCAACCTCCCGTTGCTTAGCACAAGTATTCGTCATGGAAAATATTGTTGTCATTAATTCAGAGCATTGTGCAAAAATTTCATGACAATAGAATGGTTACATACAGTATTTCAGAAATAAGGAATAATTTTCACGATTTATTTTTGTTAAACTCTTAATCAAATGTAGAATTACATAGAATTGTGAAGAATTACTTCATACAAAACATTATTTTTCTTTGTGTTTTAAGGCTGCGTTTCAAAGTTAACAAATCCATTTCGGTTCGTATCTAAGATTTTAGCGTTTCTTAAGTACTACTAGTAATAATTGGATGGCGCCACGATGTTAATTCTAACAAACTAAACTAATTCTGAAGATCTAAAAACATTTCAAGGTCATTTTACCTGCTTATTGAATTTCTACCTACAAACGTAGATTTGGCCTGGCAGACTTTCTTTGCAATTCGATTTTATACATATGAATCTAATCGATACTTCTCAACTTTTATCCTAAAGGGAGAAAGACGCGCGAACTTTAAGCATTCATTTCAATTTATTTGTAAAAATTTAAAATTACGTTTCTTTTATTTATAAATTAAGTTATTCTTAAACATATTCGCTAAAGGTAGGTGATACTCATCCATTCGACTTTCTTATTTTCTTATTTCATATATATTTATATTTTGTAATTTATATTAATACAATGTTGTTCTCTTATTTTGGAAATAAACTAATATTATTATTATTATATAAAACCACACAATAAATAAACAGCAGTGTGTTTGTGTTATGCAAAATAAAACATTTTCTGTTACTTGATACATTTAGTACGTAGCCTGCATCTCTGTTGATCATATCTAATAATAATAATAATAATAATATGCAAAACTGAAATATAGTCATATTATTGTCTTCATAACGTGCCTATTAGTTCAACATTCTAATAAATATATTTCACCTGCTAAAAATACATGTAAAGTTAGTATTTGCAAATCCCAAGTGCCAGTTTGACAGTTGATCAGTTTTTTTCATGTTTTTATTTTATTTCTATTTTGTAATTTGGCTCCTGGATAGTTTTCAGAATGGATTTTTTTTTGTGAGATTACTAAGTTCGAATAAGAGAAATTCTATATACATATTTTAAGGCAAATTTGGTCATAGGTACGTTGTTACTTTATATTATAACTTTTCAATTCAAATATCGCGCCAAAACGGTACCATTTTTAACAGAATGTATTGGTTCCTATGTAAGTAAATTTAACAAGGAATTATAAGTATGCGATATCTGTATATTTTATAACATAACCTAGCCATAATTTGTGTGTTATTATACACTATCTGTACGTTTAAGTACGTCACGAACATATTAGATAAGGCACTTCTAACCAAACCGTGAAAATCGCCACCCAAACAGCGTCAAGTATTTTTACAATAAAGATGATAAAAAGAGTACAAAGATTTAACTCTACAAACACCAAAAATAAAAAGAACAGTAATTGTAATAAAAATCTTCAAAACTAAGTAAGGTAAAGGTATTATTTTAATGTTAATATATTATAAATAATGAGGCTATTATAAAGATTATTGTTATTAATCGAAACTAGAAAACTGGCGAACTGACCTCCGGAAGAAAGAGTGGGCAGGCATATGTGATTTGAACTAGGGATGCGCACGATATATTGTTTTGTAAAAAAGTATCGATGTTTTCTTTTCGATAATCGTGATTGAAATCGATATTTTTTTATTTAATAATATTGACTGTTATCGATTTTTTTATTCGATAATATCGTTTAATCAAAAATGCCATTCTACTTATATCCTGGTAAACAATCTTTGACATTTTACACATTTATTTTACATTAATATACAAAAGAAACTGTTCATATTATACAGAATACAATAGAATATATTTTTAAGAAAGAAGTTGGAAATTTGAAAAATGCCTACTGCGATGTTTGCTGTTTCGTAGAAATTATAATCCGGAAGCGGCAGCGGAATATTGCATTTTATAGACTTGACATCTCGTATAGTTCGCCGAATCGCCTTCATGGGGTGTTTGTTATCTTTATCACAATTACTATTTCCTCAAAATTGTAAAGAAGATATGTTTTAAGATGTTTATTTTTTACTTGTATTTATGTATGTGTTTTATACAACTAGAATTATATATTTGAGTTTTGGATTTCTTATACGTTATAGATACAAATTTATATTTTGTTTGTCTTTTTATTGGATTTTTTGTTTGTTTTTTGAGTAAATATATATTTTAAGTTAAAGATTTTATTTGTTACTAAATGGCTGGAAAAGCCACAGCAAAGAACTTTTAATATAAACATGATAAAAATGTCGATATCAAGGTATATCGATTTTGAATTTTTGATAGATTATTCGATTCTAATATCGATATTTTTGAAACGTTGCGCATTGGAATTTTTTAATTTGCTATATAGTTTGAACTATAAAATTTGATGAATATGTCAAAAATACTATAGACATGGTGTGCAGTTTCTATTTAAAAAATAATCGATTTCAAAGTTCTGAAAACTGCTAACAAATAAAATGTACCTATATTTACATTTTAAGTAATTAGCAACAACCTTAACAAATTTTGAAGAAAAATGTAAAACGTTCTTAGCCGACAGTTTCTTTGCGAACTTCGTAAATATAAAACAGCTATTAGGCTTTTGTCGGCGTAAACAGTCCCAGTTTAATTGATTTACATAATTCATCTCATTAGTAAAAGCATAGGCATCTTTCAATTAAGGATAACAGAAAACTCCATATTTTAAAATATTGCAATTTCATTAAACTCGCAAATTAAACTATGTAGTTACTTTTTGGTTTTGTGGTGCCAACCAGTGATGCCAACTGTTGATTGTCTATTACGTACTTTCAAATAACTCGTAACATACTAAATTTTATAATTAGTAACCGCAAAAATTGTTGTTAATTATAATTTTAAATTATAATGAATAATTAAAGTATCGCATAACACACAACTAACCTCTAAATAATTGCAAGATAATAACGCCATCTGTATTATATGTGCTACACTGTTAGGCGACGTAAATGTAACAGATATCTGTAATGTATGTAAAGACCCACCAAAAATGTAAACAAATTTTATTTCATGGATCACTTAAAAAATTACACATGTATTTAGCTACTGTTACTATTTTTACCTTCCAAATATAAATACCGAGTGTACTTGCTATATTACATATAAATTTACCGTGTAATTTTTAAATGTAGCCATTTTTTCTAGTACTTGCAAAACCACTAACTTCCCATTTTATTTACGGCTTATATATTAACTTAATTTAAAAAAGAATTCGACCGTTCACTTCGTTTAACCTTTATCTTCATGCTTAATGCATAAAATTTACATGTTTTGATATTTTACGCCCGTAAAAATGGAAATAAAAATGGTATTTTTTGGGTACATTTCTCTCCCGCCAAAACCTTATCAAACGCAGCCTTAACAAGTGGTGAAATACGAGCTCCGCATAGGTGTATTGTGGTAAGGAAGGACAGATAACACATTAGGATTTTCTGTTTGATACATAAGAAACGAATATATATATATTGTCCTAGTGCTATGTAACTTATACATAGATAATTAAATATAAATAGAATATTAAGAAGTAAACAAGCTATATATTGAATATAATTTAATGTCAATTTGATGTAAATAACTTTTTGAAAATACGCGCAAGAACAAAGAAATAATTCCCAATATAATAATAATTTTCATTAAATTTATAAAATTCAGAACATGTACATATGTAATAAAACACAAGTGTATAGTTTCAAAATTATTATAATGTTTAACACACTACATACGTTTCGCCACACTGTGGCTTCATCAGGTGGATGAAAATACAATTTCAAAGTACAAATTAGCTCCTATATATATCAATAAAAATTACAAATATAATCTCATTCTAAGAGGGGGTGGACATGTTTAAATTTTAAGTTTAGTAGGGGGGAGTTATTTATATCTAGTTGATCATTTAATATTATACCTAATTTATTACATTTATTAATTTCTAAACTTTCTAGCATTTTAAGTTTTTTACTTTTTCCTAAAACATGTAAAGTTGTAAAATTAGTATTGAATTTATGATTATGTTCTAAGCAATGATTAGCAAAATTTGAGTCTGTCTTTTTATCTCTATAACATCTTCGTGTTCTTTCATTCTAGTATCGAATGTCCTTCCTGTCTGTCCTACATATACTTTTTTACAGTCTTCGCATGTCAACTTGTACACCCCTGAGTTTAATCTATTGTCCGTTTTATCTTTATTGTTTTTTTTGTTGGTTTTGAATGAAATTGTCGCTTCTCTACTTGTACCAATGTATGTGATGGAATTGGTACAATTTCAAACACAGTAGGAAACTTAATTAAAACAAGTAGAGAAGAGACAATTTCATTCAAAACCAACAATTCCTTACAAAACGCAATAAAAGACAATAAAGATAAAACGGACAATAGATTAAACTCAGGGGTGTACAAGTTGACATGCGAAGACTGAAATTCTGTGTAACACACTTAGCTATATTTCACAAAATACCTTTATTAGAATTTTTTAACATATGCCGGTTTTCAAGTAGACAAGATTTTGTTGGAGTTTTATTTTTGTGTTCAGTGCTTTTCCACCAAACGAACTGGTGTGAAAAAAAAATCGAAATGGCTCCATGAGATGATCATTTGCTTATCCTGGCTGCAGCTTGGTTTGTTCTGCGTTGTATGAAAAATAAAATAAAAAATAAGTTGCCACTTAATTTGCATATATGTCAATATTGACCTTATCTTTATTTTAGAAGTAATTAAGGTATTTTTTAACTTGTTTGTTTCAGGAAAAGGAAGAGACGTCGACAACATAGATGTTCGGTTAGAACTCTGTTATCAAGAAGAGCAAATCATGGTGCTATTATTATTTATGTTTTAATTTTATTTAAACCCTGCAACGTACACACAAACTAAACTCAAACGGAAACTGAAAACTCTGTTACCACTAGACAGTCAGATTTCGTAGACACTCCGAAACTCCTTGATCTTACCGCTTTCGAGCGGGACTCGAAAATCATAGACTGCAACTGTCATAGAAACGTCAAATCTTCAAAAAGTTTGTAAAAAGTTGCTGTTTCGTTCTTTTCGACACGAGTTTGTGTTGCGTTTTTGTTTTGTCCGTTTGGTGAAAACCGGCATAATATTTCTAGTACATCTAATCTTTTGCTGTTTATTATATTATGTAATAGAAATATTATAAATTAAAAAAGCCCAGAAACGAAGTGTGTTAGTCACTAATACACAGTTAGAATTTATAAACACCCCCTTTACAGACACTCTTCTAAATATCAATTAGCCACCACCCCGTAGTTAAGACACTAGGTATACAAGTTGTGCGCTTACTAACATTTGGTTAGTTTTAAAGACAGAATTCTTTGATAATGGCATAATAGCCGAAACATACTACTGTGATCTGAAGACAAAAAATAAGCTGTATATAAATATTCTCAAGATCACAATTGGATTTAAGTTTATTTAATTTTATTTTATTTCTTTATAATAATCTTAGTTAATATCAAACAATACACAATGTATATAATATTTATTGGAAAATTATAGTAAATTTATATTAGTTTTAGTAAAACAATGTAACATTATCATTATAATCTTTATTTATAAAATTAATATTGGAATAATCTCTGTATAGCAGATGAATTTTGATAATTAGTCGTTCATTTGTACCTTTAGTATGGTGTGTCAGTCACCTAATACAATCCAGTGGGTGGAATTACATGATGAGGCCGAAGTAAACAATGTTTCTTTTTCAGAGGCTGTGCAAACCATGTATGAACCATTCTTCATTGGAAACACATTCCGACGATCACGAACGTGTTTCCTTTATTTCCTATGAAAAAGAAGACAAGGAAAATTAGAATTAAGTATTCGAACAACATGCGAAAATGGTTTGAAAATAATAACAACATTAATAAGGAGATTTATAACCTTATTTATGAGTGGTAATTATGCATCGGCTAGGAATTGTTATAGTTTATTATAGTCTTGATAATGGTAGTGAGGCTTAAATCAGTCTCTAATGTTTCTTTGTATTACTGTAGAATGATTTGGACAACTTGCATCCTCATATGCCTTTACTATAAAGCACCGCTAGTAAAACACCGTTGTGGGAGAATATGCAAGAAGTTCTGTTATAATAATGCAGACAAACTGAATTTATTTAAATCTTAATATATAGGATCGTTCTAAATATATGCGACAAATTTTATGGGCTGATTACTAGGGTTATTATGATCATATCATATCATGAATATATGTCATAACGGGCATAGTTTTAAAGTGGTAGGATATTTAATAGTAAAATTATAGTTTTGTTATAGTATAACTAACAATATTTAATGTCACACCTGTGTCTGCGAAAACATTCGTTTTGAAGGGGAAATAGTTATTTGTCATTTCAATATTATTGTGTCAGTTTCATCAAGACAATGTCAAAGTTCTCTAACATGAATTACACAAATGCTGAGTTGTGCGATATGCACTTTGTTTACGGTTTTGCTAATGGTAATTCACGTGCAGTTATACGTCTTTATGAAGAAAGATACCCTAACCGCATCATTCGATATTTGTCGTCTTCACCTACGTCTTAGTGAAAGAGAAATTTTAAACATACGGCGGATAGCGGGCACCCACATACAGTTAGGACTCCACAAGTGGTAGAAGTGGTGCTAAATGAAATTGAGGAACATCCTACTGCAAGCACCAGAAAAGTTGCCTCTGCCTTAACATAAGTCAGCCCACAGTTTTGCGGATGTTGAATTTTCAGTTTTTGATTCAAATATTCTACACCGACGAGGCTAATTTCTCCGGACATACCATTATTACTTTCATAATAATCACACATGGGCAGAAGAAAGCCCACAACACGAAACTTTGAAAACCCGTCATCAACATCAATTCTCTGTTAATGTGTGGGCCGGAATTGTTGGAGATCATTTGAAAGATCCATATTGCTTTCGGATGACATTAAATGGAGAAGTATACCTCCGCTTTCTTGAAGAGGAGCTACCACTACTGAAAGAAGTCCCGCTGCAATTAGGATTGCAAATGTATTTTATCCACGATGGTGCTACAGCACATTTCAGTTTAATTGCTTGTGAATTTTTGGACGGTGCTTATCCAAATCATGGATAGGACGAGGTGGTCCACAATCGTGGCCTCCGAGATTTCCAGACTTAAATTCTGTAGATTTTTTTCTCTGAGGGTCACCTAAAATCACTAGTTTATACAACTCCCATTGAAAATGTTGATGAACTGAAAAATCGTATTCTTGCAGCATTTGATACAATTCGAAAGACTCCCAATATTCTTGAACGCACTCACCAATTAATGCAATGGCGAATAGAAGCTTGCATTGTAGTTGAAGGCATTTGGAACAATTTTTATAGGTTAATTTTCTTGTATTAGTACATTTTATTGTATGAACTATTAAATTACTATTAAACATCCAACAACTTTAAAACAATGCTGTTTGAAACATACATTCATATAACCCTAGGAATCAGCCCACAAAATATGTCGCATATATTTAGAATGACCCTGTATAAAAAAGCTATGCCTTTCCAGTTTAAATTTTAAATACTATCAGATGAACGAAGTGTCGAAAACGTCTACATTATACAACTAGGCTGTGGGACGACTTAAGATGAATATACAAGAAAGATTTTGGTATAATTAATATAAATCGTATGAAATTTAGCTCCTACATGACTAAATCTGTAACTGCCATGTCCGTTATTCATTAGTAACACAAAATAATATATAAAGTAGCAAAGTGCCAAAACAATTAAGTTTTAACAAACTGCAAATGAGACTACAAATTACTCCCTCCATCGTACTTACAAACTGGCTTCATTGTTTGAACAAACATTACAGATATTTTTCTTCACCGCTTGCTTGTTTAATGTTGTTTTACATCCAATTTACATGCACATGTTATTATGTAAGAAATACTTATTAAAAAGTCAAACATTGCATGCAAACACCTCCGTAGTCAGGCGACTATATAATTAGAGTTTTTAACAACTCTTTCTTTTCATATAATTTCAAGACGATTGATGCTAGTAAACTCTTCTCTTACTTTATGAAATTCATACGTGAATACGTATTTACAAACGTCCGAGTTACGTTGCGCAAATAGAAACGATAATAAAATTATGAGAATGAAGAGTTAAAGAAATCTGCACATACTTAATGCTAAATTTTCACTTCTTCTCAAACGTGACTTTTAAGATTCAATATTAATATTATTAATACCGTGGTAAACGATATCTATATGAATGTGAAATTTTCTAGTGGGTGTATATTATTGATACACCGATTGCCACTTACGAATCCTCATAATTTCGAACTGTTAATATTTTTATCTTGTTAGCATACTCCTATGATTTGATTTACAATAAACACCACTCTCAAACATAAACAAGAATGTTTACTTGTATAGCATCCATATGTATTTATTCAAAAATAAAGATTTTGTAATTAATTTCAATTTTAGTAGTAAAAATTATTCAATTTTCGTTTACAGCAAGTTTGTGTCTTTTTATAAGCAATAATCTACAAAACTAACACTCAATTAATTTCATAGGATTCCTTGGAGTTATTACGCTACGTGAAGAAACCTAAGTAAATATAATTCGTTAATATTTCATTTAATATAACTTGGTCATGTATTCAACAGTGGGTCACATAAAAATAGAAGAGAAAAATTCCATTAGTACATTTTTATGAACGAAATCATCAACGGCAATGGTATCACAAGAAATTGTAACAGTAGTCGTGAAAATATGATACATTTGAATGTTAAGGATCATCAAAAAAGCATAGTGACTAAAATAAATTTTACTACTTGTAAAGTATATATGTATATATGGTAATACGTAGGTTTTCGCGGCAGTTATGTGTTTCGTTTCTGCTTCGGGAATTGATCCGTGTTGTCGTAGAGTCCGTATGTGGACTTCTGTTCTCTCGAGCCTTCGGCACTCTCGCTGTTGCCATTATCAAGAAGTTCTGCTTGTTGCTGTAGATCGTGTCGAAGTGAGACAAGCTTTGATCATCTGCTCTTGTAGGGCGGAGCACAAGCTCATAAGCCCTTTCATCTTAATTTAATTCACTACGGTAGTGTAGAGGAGTGTGTGTCGTGGTTCAGTTCTCATGATCGGGGGTCGCACTGGGCATCCCGTGCGGAGTGAGGGCGCAGTCCCATGTGGATCGGACCATCCCATGATCAGGGACCGGTACTCAGGGCGGGCGCAGCAAGTCCTTGATTCGCCTTGTGGCCACAAGTGGCGGGCGTCTCCCCTCGCAGGTGGCGGTGATCTGTGCAACCACAGGGTTGTCCGAGCGCTCAGTCCTGGCCCAGGTCCCGAGCACTAGTTTTGTAATATGGTCCGCCAACGGCTCGACTTGAGATCGGTCCTCAGCTGCTCATTGCTCACGAACCACGGTGCGCCGGTCATGATCCTCAGAGTAGTGTTTTGGAGGACCTCCAGATCGTTGAGTTTTGTCCTGGACTTATTGAAGTGTAAACTTCTTTAGGCGCGTTGCGCTGATTGTAGGCAGTGAACAAGACTGACCTGCAACGCTCGGATATGTAACGCTTTTCGGATAAAGTCGGCTAAGGGAACAAGATAAATAAATATATCATATACAGATATTTAATTTCAATTAAATTAAAATTTAAATGAATAAATAAATTCATGTCCCAGAGCAGATGTGAACCAGAGCCGCCTGGGTGAGAGGCCAGGACTTAACCATTAGACCTTGTTCCCTTGGTCGACTACACCCGAAGAGCGTTACATATCCGAGCGTTGCAGGTCAGTCTTGTTCACTGCCTAGAATCAGCGCAACGCGCCTAAAGAAGTTTACACTTCAATAAATAAATTCATGTCCCAGAGCAGATGTGAACCGGAGCCGCCTGGGTGAGAGGCCAGCACTTAACCATTAGACCAAGGGCGGGAGTCGAAAGCCAGTATTTATATCGTCTATTTATATATATACATGCGTCCGAAAATCTCCTTAATAATGCTTGCGGCCGAGGCAAGACAATCTCGAGTACGTTAAAGTTTTTCGCGGACAAGATATACACACAATTTTTTGGGCAACCGTTAAATTTTTCAATCGATTTAATTTGAATTGAGACACAATTTAATATAATTTCGTTCTAAAGGTGCTAAATTAAAGTGGTTTACTTGCTTTACATACGTTACCATGGAAATGAGACGAATATAATAAACTACAAATACTTGATAGTTGTCAAAATAAGTCATAGAATGTGTGATTAAGCATGTGTCAAAATGTGTATTTACTTTAACGGCCGCTGCCATAGCAACGGCCGCGAAATTGTATTTCGCGAACTGTGTTGCGTTCGCGAATTGGTAACTTCGCGGATGATTATTTCAATGTAATATAGAACGAAAAAAAAGTTGTATTTCGTATTATTAACCTCGCCTTGATGAAGTTTACACTTCTGCTGTGTGGTTTTACGTACACCCATTTTCTTGTTATACCATACCAGTAGGTCAGCTTGGGCCTCAGGATGGTCTTGTATATAAACCTTGTATATATACCTTAGTGTGCAGCCCGAGTGGGCTCCTTCTCCCAATGAGTGGTAACAATCGGTTCCAGAGCCGCCAGAAAGCCGTCCCTGACGCCCCCGAGGTGGGGCCCCTAGGTAAGCCTCTGGTCGACGGCGATTTCAACGTATTTGGCACTCTTAGACCAAGCAAGATCGGTATCACCCACTCTGACTGCGGCCCTGGGCATCTGTTGCTTGTTGGTGATGCGCAGCAGCTGACACTTATTCTCATTGACTCGGAGCCTCCATCTGTCCATCCATTCCACAATTTCGTCGACCGCCGTCTGTATTCTCTTAACTACCATGTACTGATCTCTCCTAGTGGAGAAAAGGGCTGTGTCATCGGCATATAGCGCCACCTCGACACCAGGAGTCCTGGGCACGTACGCCGTAAAGATGTTGAAAAGGTCAGGTCCCAAAAGGGAATCCTGGGGAACGCCGGTACCAATAGGAAACGCCCGAGAGAGGACGCCATCCACTGAGACCCTGAATCCTCTGCCAGATAGGTATTTTCGAATCAACCGTACCAAAGCCGGAGCAAAACCGGCACGCATCATCTTAATGATCAATCCATCATGCCATACTGAGTCGAAGGCGCTGGTCACATCCAAAAATGTCGCCACCGTGGTGTCCCTCTGCTCAAATCCATCCCTGGCGGCCTCCGTGAGCCTGAGGACCTGGAAGTCACAACAGAGCCCCGGGCGAAATCCAAACTGTTCCACAGGAATGATCTCTCTCTCCTCCATCTCTTCCCTCAGTCTAGTTAGTATGACTGACTCAACGATTTTGGAAAGGGGAGAGAGGAGGCTGATCGGTCTGTAGCTCTGAGGGAACACCGGCTCGGCCCAATCGAGGACTTTGGCAGACATTTCAAAGCAAGATTGGTTATACCATCAAGACCAGGGGCCTTCTTAGGATTCAGGGCCCCTATCCTGCCCTTGATCTCTTCAATGGTGACACACCGGAGCCAGGGCGATATCGAGAATATCCGGCCTGACGCCGGGTCTGAAGAAAGTAGGATTATCGGGGGCATGCACGCAAATGTCACCTGCGCCAATATATCTACAGGACAAACTTCAACCACAAATCCTGAGCTAAGATATCATGTCACTGAAAAGTCATTTAAAAATATTAATAATATACTCAGATATTTTTTCAATGGCATGCAAATGATGCTGAACACGACAAAGGCAACCGTGGTAGAAATAGCTATTATTATCACAAATGGTTGATAAATATATGTTATACCTACTTCTTTAATAATATAGTATGTATTCTTATTGTTATTTACTTTTTAGGAAGAGTAAATAATAAGGCATTTTAATTAAAATCACCCATTAGAATAACTTTATTTAAATAAATTTTATAATACAAAATATAAAAATATCCTTTCATACATTCATCCATTTCTATCTATCTTTAACAACTTCGTTTTCATTCCCTGTACCTATTCTATTGTATTAATACTTTTATTCGTTTGACATTTACTTCATATAATTTTTTATGTTTTGTTTTTTTCGGTTTTTACTTATTTCATTAACTCCGTCTACTATAATGGATTTCTATATTGACCTGTTGATATGATGTTTACTCAAAGTCTGTATTTTGCCTTCTAATTCGGAAGAATAGAACTAGAAATCCTGAAAACATATTTACCTAAATAAAAATAGAATACTATTAATACAAAATTGCAGTAATGGAGTGATTGTTATTCTGCTCATGAGAAATGTAAATATATATTATAAATGATCTTGTTGGTAACAAATAAATATTTCATACAATAAAGTATTTTTAATTAGCTCACATCTTCAACGCTAAGTGCAAGCTGTACTAATTTCACTTTAGTTTAAGTCTAAAAAAATATTTCACAATAAAGATTTTTCTTAAATGACAATCTGTGCTGACTTAAATTCCGCGTTGCCAGCACTTTCATCATTTGCCATGCTTCCCTAATCTTTTGCTTTCTCTACAATAATCTAATATAAAACTATGAGTACAGTATAGTAAATACTTAATCAGAAGATTAAAGCAACTACTGAATACCCCACACCAAAGAATATTTACAAATTAGCAAGCTACGTTTACCGCCTAACAGAGTGTACAAAATCCAAAACATTACACATTCATTGTACGTATCAGGCATATTCTATGAAACAACCATTCTTTCTCATAATAATTGTTGCTTTACAAAGATCTTTAACACCATATCGATCAAGATAATTTTTTCCATATCATTCCAGGTTTTGTGACTGCAGTTTTTTAATATCCTTAATAACTTTTGTTATTTCATGTTATACTTACATCAGATGAATCCGTTTTCTATGTATTAAGTTAAAAAATTATGATATAAATAGGTATAAATTAAATTAAAAAATCTATTGAACTTAAATACCTGGGAAATAGATGCATTACTTCTGGAATTTTCTTGTGTAGAAAAATGTAAAAGAATTCTAATCAGTAGACTTATGTTTCAATATGACGCTTGCGTTCCATAGCCATTATATATGTATGTGTTACCGTAAATAGCCGAAATACGTTTTTACGCGTACTTACTAGTAAGAATGCGAAGTAACTACGAGCATTCGTAATTTCGCGTTCTTACTAGGAAAGTCACGAATTAAAATGTTAATTCGGCTATTTACTGCAGCTTTCAGTTAGAACCCGTTCTAACTACACGCATAATTGTAACTACTGAGCAAGAACGGGTCGATGAATGATCTATGCGCTGATTGGTTACTTCTCGTCACGTACTAAATAGTTATGATGCCAAATTGTCTAAATACACTGTAGTGCATAGAGAGGTACATGAAGAATTAGTTCAGGAAATAAAACAAGCTAAACTGCTTCTTCTTCTTCTTGTTGTGCTTTGCAGTTAGGCCTAAGGCCTTTAACTAATAGTCTGAGTATGATTCGATCCTGATGTTGATGAGTGGTGACTGAGCTTTAGCGAGGATTAATGACGGGGGCGAGGGCGAGGCGAGGGCGCTTTTGCGGCAGGTAATCCTGCGGATCGTATTGCATTTCTGCCGAGACTGTTATGTTAGGATTGTTGTCCATTTTCGTATAAAATTCAGCTGTGAGATGCTTAATAAATTCGTCTAGTGATTGCGTGTTAGTGTCCCTGTGGGTTTGGGAGTTTCTCATGAACCAGGGGGCTCTCAGGACCATTCTCAACGTTGTATTCTGTATAACTTGTAAAGCATGTATCAATGTCGGGGCGGCGTTTATCCAGATTGGAGCGGCATACGTAAGCATAGGTCTTAGGATCTGAGTGTAGATTCTATATTTGAATTTTCTCGAGAGTGTACTGGCTGCTCCCAGGAGAGGCCATAGTCTTCCGCGGGCTGTTTTTGTCTTTTTGCAGACGTTTCTGATGTGGGTAGAGTGCGTTAGTCTTCGATCTAACGTTACCCCGAGGTATTTTACTGTTGGCGTCCAGGGGACTTCTTGATGATCAATGTATAAGTGGCCCGTTAAGGGTTTAATGTTCCGTCGGAAGACTATGGCCTGAGATTTTTCGCCATTTATGGCTATTCTCCAGGTGTGACACCAAGCGGTTATTCTGTTTACTGCTAGTTGCAAATTATTGAGGGCTGTTTTGGGGCTTATGGAGGAGGCAAGAATGGCAGTGTCATCTGCGTATGTGGCTATGAGGGAAGCTAAACTGGCATCGAAGAAACATCATCGCTCCATCTACACGTGAAACGTTTTGACATAATAGAAATGGGCGGCTTTCAGCGAATAATCGCGAAGTCCAAGAGTGATGAAATATTATATTACCTGCCAGTTGAAGACATTGTCGATGTAATCGGAGCAGCTCACATAAGCAATTGAATATGGAGGTCGCGATAGACTTCGAATGGAAACAAGTAGAAAATATGCCAACATTACTACTAAAATAATTAATTTGTTGCTCTCAATGTGCGAAGTCTGCAATAGTAATAAATCTAAGAACTTCTAAGGTATTCTAAACCAATTTTTCACAATGAGTTAAACAGGCGATGCCAAGCAGACCGTATTGATATGCAAAGTCAAGCAAATGTGGAATATATATTCATCATGGTTTATCAATATCATCTAACAAAGTTTACTTTATTAGGAGCTTTAACATCTAAACGAGTGGAAGAAATAGCTTATAAAATAAACGAAATATTTTTGACGTTCGGAGCGCCGTGTATATTACATATTGATAACGGCCGAAAATTTGCCAACTGTCTTATAAACGGCTTTAAGTCTTTAGGGCCACAACTTAAAATTGTACACAGTAAGCCATGTAAAACCGTGCGTTTCATTGAGGCATAACGCAAACTCCATATAAGGCTATGTTTGGCATCGAACCTAGGGTTGGGGTAACATCGTGTTCGCCTATTGACGTAATTTCTTCTCTAGAGTGGGAAGAAAATTTGAAAAATATGGTTGGTGACGTCAAAATTAACATGGCGGAAATTCATGGAGAAGATTGAAACATAGAATTTAAAATAAAGAAAAAGAGCCAGAGGTAATATAATCTAGATTATGCTTTAAATATAGTGCTATCTTAGATGCTAACTTTGACGAGACAATTGGTAGAATTGCACAACTGAGGATAACATTACAACAACGCGATCTGAAGCTGGCCAGTCCCTATTTTAACAGGCTAAAAAGAAGAAATCTTTGTGATAAAACACCCTCCTGCTAATGTCGGCGATAACGTCACAATACCTATTTCCGACGTTGACAAATCTAAAGGTGCAATTAGAAATATTATGGTTGTTGTTTTATTAAAGACCGATGACAACATGTACCAGTAAGGTACTAAGGATGGTGTTATAGATGATCTGTACACCAGATCAGAATTAGATATTTGTAAGCAAACATTTATTGACATTGATGTAGTAGAAGAAGGATAAGCAAATGTCTTTACGACATACGGCTTCCATGTGCAAGTGTCTAACTAATTTGTGTAAGTGTAAAAAAAAACAGGCGTTATGCAATTCAAAATGTCACAATAGTAGCCCATGTAATAATAAATAAGTCAATTTATTTCTCAACGCATTAAATAATCTTGAAACCAATCGTGTTTTATTACAAGAAAAAACACTAAATTAAAGATGATATTTGGTATCACTTCATAAGTATGTGTGCTTGTTAAGAGGTATTTTCGTATCATGTTGAAAAATTGTCCATTAAATAGAGGTGTGAGCTATGGAACTCTGTCCGCTCGGTTACTTGCTTTTATACGTGTAGTTAGAACGGGTTTTTACTGAAAGCTGCGAATTAAAATTTTAATTCGTGTCTTTACTAGTAAGAACGCGAAATTACATATGCTCGTAGTTACTTCGCATTTTTACTAGTAAGTACGCGTAAAAACGGATTTCGGCTATTTACGGTAACATATTACAGTAGCACTGGTGGCATAATTATATGAATAAAATAAATGTATTATTGCCATACATTGGGCACCAATGATACAAAAACTATATATATTTATTTATGAATGCAGAGATTGTAATCTTTTAAATTATAACTACTCCAACAAATATTTTTAATCTTAATCCCTGTTATCATTCAGATTATTCTTGTAGGTTCTAGCAGTGATCCTTCCTTTATTCGTCAACAACATTTCTTATTTAAAACTAAATTGGATAAGGTTAATAAAAAAAATTAAATCTCATAAAACATTTGTATTAAATTCAATATTCAATAACAACTACAGTAAAGAAATTCTTTTGTCACATGTGGCTGTTAAAAGAAAAATGTCCTTTTTATTATTCCAACCACAAACAAAAAAATATATGTATGCGAAAAACACATTGCTTTTAATCTATTACATGGATTTAAATAAAAATATTATTCCTTCTATCTTCAAATTTTCAATATCGTATAATTTCAAAGAAATAAAATTTTCCCTTACGACGCTAAATTTTATTTCAACAAAGACATTCATTTGCACGAAATGCATCTGGAGATCTAAAATCTCGCAAAGTAAAAAAAACACCTTTATAAGACTCCCACCACCACCATATGCAAATATTCGCACGTTGTACATACCACAAATTGGCTATTTGTCCATCAAAAATGCTTATACCTTTACGTATTCAAAAATTCTTGAAATCTTTATTAAATTTTATCTAATAAATTGTTAATAATGCACAGTAAACATCGCTAGCAAACATTTTCACGTAGTACCTTTAATGCCCTTTTTACATCATTAACAATACTCCCATGATTGGCAAAATTAATCTACTTTAGCAAAGAAAATAATATTTTATTCAAAATATTGACGATGTCAAACGCTTTACTAAAAATGAACATTCTCACGTAGCATCTTTAGCACACGCCCTACACAATCAATTATCTACCATGAATTTATTTCAAGAAAAACTTACTTATAATATTGATATACATTATCAAACTCCTCTTGGTTTATATCTACCATTTCGATAATAAAAAAAAAATAATGAAATTAAACAAAGTAACAATGAATTAATTATAATGTGAAAACTAAACTACTTATTGAAATCAAAATAACTTAATACATTCAACTAAAAATGTGCGCATGAAACGAAATTTTTACGTTCGATCAATTCAAAAGATCGGCCGCTTCTTCCCTTCTATCCTCGTTCGCACCTTTTTATCACCTCGGTCCTCGAAAAAACACGATTATCCGTCTGCAGCGCCACAACTCACACACTAATGTTTATGTTGGTGTTGCCCTGTTCATATTTGTTTTCTTCAAGTTTTCCCCCAGGTTGAACTATACCTATACAGTTTTAGACAGTTAGAAATTGCACAAAATGTACACACACAAATTGTTTATTATTAAAGTCCATACACATTCGCGATTCTTTGTCTTGAGTAGGTATATTCTTCTTCTATTAACGCCATCCTTCATTGTATTTGTAAATGAATTTGTTGCCTCTTTCATCACTGTTTAAATTCTTTCTTTTCCCATTATTTAACACTATCCGTATTTTTTTCTTGTAGATATTTTCGTTGGAAATAATCGGAAATACATTGCATACAGATGGGATTCTTCCTTTTATGATTACATTGTCAGGAACATGGACCTCAGCTTTATTCCTGTCTTCCAGCCACCTTCTTTCGTCTTCGTGAAGGTTGATTTGCACGTAGCTGTCAACAACGTTAACATTATTTTTTTCTTTGTAGATTTATTCAGATTAAACCAGATTTATCCTATTATTTCTGAAACTTTTCCGGATTAAACCAGGTTTATCCTGCTATTTCTGAAGCCTTTACTTTATTTAAATCGTGTCGAATAAAGTACACTTTTTTATATATCCTTTTAAAAATACTATTAAATATTTATTGTATTGTTAAATGTGACCATAAAATGTCTAACAGATAACAATCTTTTTACAAATTTATTTACTACTTCTATTCACTTTGAAAGCTGTTTTCATGTCCTGCATGTCTAATTTCACCTTTTTCATACAATTTTACAGCATTCAAATGACTAACTCTTTTCACTGTTCCATCTTTCATCATCACTCTCTCTCTCTCTGTTATTTATTTTTAGTACATTATTAAGCTTGAAAAGTGGTTCACTTCTGAATATATTTAATGCCACTCTTACACAATGCGAAAAGTTTGGTTCGGCCTTTGTATACTGAAAACACATCTGGTGCTCCTCGTTTCTATAAATATAGAACACATGAATTTATTTTTGTGTTTATTTTTTTGCTTTATCATATAAATTTATTTCAATCTCAAATTATTATATACCTATCATCATAATGTTGCGCCTTAGAGGTTATGCAACTCATAAATCGTTTTTTAGTAATTATGTTTACAACTAGAAATTATTTTCTTATTCTAATACTTAATTGTCTAACTATTTTAAAATGCTTAAACAATAAGGATCACGGCAATATGTATCATTCTGGTATATTGTACAAATGCCCATGGATTCAATGTATAGATCCAGAGCTAGTAGTATATACTATTTTGCTATAATTGAAAAAAAGCACATTGCTTTATAGTATAGATCTATTAATATCATAAGATGATCTTCAAAATATCTCGGTAATAGTTTTCCATTTAGAATTGTGCGTTGATCAGCATGATAAGAGCGAATTGTATATAGGTAGCAATTAATTCGACCGTGATATTTAGTTGAAAACGTTAATTATATACCTAAATAAACATGAAATTTAGTGAATTATCTAGAGCAAATTATTGTAAATAACTTATCGTTAGCCACGTCCGATTTTAATTTAAGATGTATACCTTTTCACTTACACGATATTTGCTCAAGTATTTCATGAAAGATATTTTTATTGAGAATGCAGTAGTCATTACTATATAAGTAATGAGTAAAGTACATATTTTGGTTTGATTATCACTTGCTGGGAGTGCCGAAAATACATGCTTACTCACTTAATCCTTCCTCTTGCACTCGTAGGTTTCGCTTGTTTGTGGTATCACTATTTAGTAGGTTCTTAATCCTTTCCTGTGTATTCTCTCATTATGGCCTCCCATGCTTTCTTATTTTTTTCTGTTTTGGTTCATTTTCATTCAATAAACAAAGCATCCTGGTTTTACTTTCTTATACGTAGTATAAGGAAGTATTGTGATGATGAAAATTTTCGACCTCGAGATTTTTGCAGATGTCCACGTTTTGAAGTCCCCTGATACCAAAAAAGTGGTTTTAAAAAATGTCTGTCTCTCTCTCTCTCTCTCTCTCTCTGTGTGTTACCACGATAGCGGTCAAACCGCTGGAGATATCAATTCCAAATTTTTTATTTACGAATATAATCTCCCTCTTGAGAACTGATTAGATTTTGAGCAAAATCGGCAGACCGGAAGTAGTAGTTTACTTCAGTGAAAAATCGAAATTTGCAAATATTTCGTCAATTACTAAGTTTAGCCTAATTTATGAAGAATTTATAAGTATTTAGAACTTAATTTCCAATATCTTTTATATAAAAAAAATTTCAAAATTCGGACCGGAAGTATCACTTTTACTCTTACCGAATAACGATATTTTGCAAATATGTCGTAAATTATGCATTCTATATACATTTATGAAGAGTACAAAAGTATTTAGAGTTGGATTTGGAATATTTTTTCTATAAATGAAATTTCAAAATTCGGACCGGAAGTAACACTTTCATACGTATAAGAAAGTCGTGTGGTGGCCACACCTCATTTTTACTTTCTTATACGTAGTATAAGGAAGTATTGTGATGATGAAACTTTTCGACCTCGAGATTTTTGCAGATGTCCACGTTTTGAGGTCCCCTGATACCGAAAAAGTGGTTTTTAAAAAATATCTGTCTGTCTGTCTGTCTGTCTGTGACCACGATAGCGGTCAAACCCCTGGAGATATCAATTCCAAATTTTGTATTTACGTGTATAATCTCCCTCTTGAGAACTGATTAGATTTTCAGCAAATTCGGCCGACCGGAAATAGTAGTTTATTTCAGTGAAAAACTCGAATTTTGCCAATATTTCATCAACTACTAAGTTTAGACAAATTTATAAAGAATTCATATGTACTTAGAATTAAATTTGAGAAGAATTTTATTAAAAAAATTTTCGAAATTCCTACCGGAAGTAGGTTTTTTACTCTTATCGAAAATCGATTTTTTGCAAATATGTCGTAAATTATGCATTCTATATATATTTATGAAGAGTACAAAAGTATTTAGAGTTGGATTTGGAATATTTTTTGTATAAATGAAATTTCAAAATTCTGACCGGAAGTAACACTTTCATACGTATAAGAAAGTCGTGTGGTGGCCACACCTCTTTTTATATATTGTATTTTACCGATATTATGAACATGAAATTTAATAAAAAAAATATGTTTCTTATATTTAATGTAATTTGCGAGAAATTCGGGAAAAAATATTTTTTAATAAAAGACCTACTTCCGGTAGGAATTTCGAAGAACTTTTGCTTTTAAATGTTTCAAATTTACTTCCTAGAAGTCTCGCATTCTTTATAAGTTTAGTATTGATGAGTTTAGCCGTTTGACCGCTATCACATACACACACGCTCACATTCACACACACACACACACACACACACACACACACACACACACACACACACATTTTCGTCATAACAATACTGCCTTTTACTTCGTATAAGAAAGTAATAACCAAATGAAAGTTAGGACGAGGGGCGATTATGAGTCTTGATATATCTGATTTCTGATTCTCTGCCAGAAACATACGAAAAATGAAAATAGAAGAAATAGCTAAATTTTTTATTTATCTGTTTCGAAAGTATGAAATATATGACGATCGCGCAATTATATATTTCTCAATAAATAAAACACCGTTGAACATTTTTCTTTCCTATACTTTAGACATAGGGTTAAGATTAAGATACATATTGCTGTGAATCTATATACTTATTTAAAATAAGAATGTGATATATACAATAACATCAGTCACATTAACACATATACACAATGAATATAGCCTAATACAGATATTCATTAGCATGTTCTACAGTATGCGTGGGTTTGACAACGTATTTTCCTTTTAATTTTCCTATATCGTAATGAAAACCTGGTCAAGGGTAGAAATAAATATTTATTTCTTAATTATATAGGTTTTATAGTCATTTTTAATTTTAGGTAAACTTAAGAGAGATCTCTACTGGACGGGCCAGTCCATTTGACAATGTACAAAAATCATAAACATTATCACTGCAGCGGTTTCGATTTCCCCTTAAAATTAAGATCAAATTTCAACCAATGCTATAAATACATCAATTTGTAGAGAAAACTCAAATATACGTATACGCTTAGTAATAAAATTTTGAATTTCTTTTTATTTATTTCAAAATAAATTCGACAAATTGTCTAATATTGACTTACTTCTGCTACTAATTATGACAATTTCTAAAATATCTTTAGAAGAAATATTACTAGGCGTACATAGATATTCGAATTCTCTTTCATTTGGTATAAAAAAATTAAAAATTGATTAATATTTACGGTTAATTTTATGGGGAAATCAAACTGTCTACAGTGGCCTTAGCGGCTGGGAGTAGAGATCCCCCTTAAAATAAATGAACTTCAAATCTTAAAATTATTGTTGTTCTTGCCATACAAATTGGAAATTAATAAAATACATTTGCATGTATACAATTTTTTACTCTATATCAAATATAAGAATTTAACATAATTGCTACGTACAATAAAAATGTTCTATAAACATATTCCTGCCCATTCCATAGATACTAATATTAACTATAAAGCAATAATACCAACGTAATGAAAGATATTGTTAAAGCATTTGCAAGTCTATCACAACAGTTTTTGTTTCACTATACATTTATTTATGAAAAAATCTGCTGGCATTAAGTAATACTGGAATAATATCAAAATTGAAACCATTATTGAATATGCACAACTACACACTGTCAAAGCATTTGGAACATCTGACACACTGTTTACTGATGCACATTACACTGGGCAACAAATTTTCGAAAAGTTCATGCTTCCAAGCTGAAAATAGTAATTTCTTAATGAATTCAATGTGCTGAACACGAAAATGACTAAGAAAAAGCTGAATTGGCTACGGGTTTTCTGTAATATGTACGCATATTTCAGAAAAAGTGTACTTATGTCAATATTATAATACATGGTAAGAAAACATTTACGCATATTTCAGAAAAAGTGTACTTATGTCAATATTATAATACATGGTAAGAAAACATTTACGCATATTTCAGAAAAAGTGTACTTATGTCAATATTATAATACATGGTAAGAAAACATTAGTCTGCTTCCGGCTTTCGACTTCTTTTGGCCTGCCGTTTGTAGTGGACTTGTGGAGCATCTCTACTGATTGTCCAACAATAGTCAGCTAGCATTGACGTAGACCATTTGCCTTGGTACCGTTGCTCCATGGTGGCAATGTCCTGATGAAAGCGTTCGCCGTGCTCATCGCTGACCTGCCCGCAGTTATCAGGAAAGAAATCTAAGTGGGAATCAAGAAAGTGGATCTTTAAGGACATATTGCAGCCGAATTCATGAAACAAAGCCAACATATCCTCAACCAGACACTTGTAAGTTTCTGCCTTGTCATTCCCCAGGAAGTTTGCTGCCACTTGATAGAATGCATCCCAAACCTGTTTTTCTTTACCTTGAAGAAGTTCCTCAAACTTGGGGTCTCGGAAGAGCTGTCTAATTTGAGGCCCCACAAAGATGCCCTCTTTAATTTTGGCTTCACTGAGTCGAGGGAATTTGTCATGCAGGTACTTGAATGCTGGTCCATTCTTATCCATGGCTTTTACCAAGTTTTTGACAAGACCGAGTTTGATGTGTAAAGGAGGAATGATGATTTTGTGTGGCTGTGCCAATGGTGGGTGCTGTACATTCGTTTCTCCAGGCTTAAAAAATGCTCTCGGAGGCCAGTCTTTCTTGATGTAGTGCAAATCAATTGCTCTGCTGTCCCACAGACAAAGAAAACAGCAGTACTTTATATATCCCTGCTGCAAACCCATCAACAGAGATACTACCTTCAGGTCAGAACATATCTGCCAGCCATACTTGCTGTAGTTAATCGTCTCCAGTAGCTGCTTTAGATTGCCGTAAGTCTCCTTCATGTAGACCGCATGTGCAATAGGTATGGATGGAAGCTAGTTCCCATTATTCAACAAAACCGCCTTTAGGCTCAGTTTTGAAGCGTCTATAAACAGCCGCCATTCGTGGGGATCATGTGCAATACCGAGAGCTTGTAGTAGACCATCAATATCGCAGCAGAACACAAGGCTTTCTTCTTTCTTAAAGAAAGATTCGAAGAGCTGATGGCGAGTGCGAAATGAAGTCACTCGGACATTCTGTTCCAGAAGATTCCACTGTCGAAGTCTTGAGGCCAGTATCTCCGCTTTGCATTTCGACAGATCCAAATCGCGAACAAGATCGTTCATTTCATCCTGGGTAATTTTATGTGGTGCAGATGTTTCGTCAAAGCACGAAAAGTCATCATCCTTACTGCCACGTTGAGGAGAACTCGCCGACGCATGGCCATCCTCATCGTCTGAACTGATAGAAAAATCTGTAGGAGGTTCTGGAATTGGGAGTCCTTCGCCATGAGAGACAGGTCGCAGAGCAGATGGTATGTTAGGGTATTCAACTGTCCACTTCTTCTTCTTGGTGATGCCTCCAGAAGCTGGTCGTACCATACAGAAATAACAGTCGTCAACGTGATTGGTGGGCTCCCTCCAAATCATGGGCACAGCAAATGGCATTGCCTTTCTTTTGCCATTAAGCCACTGTGAAATATTTACGGCACAAGTGCGGCAGCCTACGTGTGGGGCCCAGTCTTTGTCCTGGTCGCCTATCTTGCAACCAAAATACAAATGATACGCTTTCTTAACTGTTGCACTGATGTTCTTTTTCTGTGCAGCAAATGTCACTTCTCCGCAAATATAACAGAAGTTATTTGCACTATTAACACAGTTACGAGGCATTGCTACTGTTTAGTTACTTTACACTATAGCAATCACTTATGTATGCTAGAGCTTCGAAAAATATGCGCGAATGAACGGACATTGCACGAGTTAACTGTCACGTCGGCCATTTATAAATAAACTATAATTAGCTATTGCTTGATATTGCGCAATCAATTTCGCAACACTCTCAATGGAAACTTACAGTAAATGCTGCATTAACTTCTTTGCATGAAGGGGTGATGCAATATGACGCAAAATTTCGTAATTTATCACTAAATTGCATTACATTATGCAATAGCATCTATACAATGGACAAAACGTCAATATCTCTTGAACGTGAGCCAATCAACTTTTTTCAATGTGATATTCGTGTTCAGCACGTTGAATTCATTCAGGATTGGGTACTTTCAGCTAAGAAGCAATTTCACTGTTGACCAGTGTTATCAATAAAGCGAAGGTAAATTAAAATTAATAAAATTTTACCAATTCAAATCAATGGCATCGTATGTTTACTTACTGTTAGTTAGTACAAATTTGCGTTTTTCCAACACCGGTTAACGCTAATCATTGTTAAGAATGTCGAAATTTTAACCGTTGCTTCGAGTACCTGATAAAATATTAAGCAGGGATTAGGATTACTTACCAATGCGCATAACCTAAGAAATTTGAATTTTTATTATTATTGACAGCATTATGTTGTCATATGCATTTGTTTGCTGTATAAAAATATTCTTTGGAATTAATTAACAATTATGTTCATCAGTGATTTAGTAATTGTATTGCTTCTTCTATAAATGAAATAAACTGTGTCATTAACATAATACTGAATATGTGTAACTTTCAACTTACTACTGAAACATAATTTCATATATATAATAAAAGCGAGCAGATTAGTTGAAAACCACGAACCATCTATTCTGATGAAGACGATTCAGTGTTGGAGGTTTTGCAATTCTCCTACAATTATGGGACTTTATCTCAATTTGTGAAGATTCTAAATATTTTTAACTGTACCTTATTAAAATATCATATAAGTCGAACATATTTTGGAGTAACTTTAGATTTGTCATTAACATATTAAACTATATTGTACAATTACAAATGAAATTGAAAGCATAGAACAAATTCTACAGAAGGTGGCAGGTTCACATTGTAAGTACTTTTGCCTGAACTAGGTTTGGATGAATAGTGTACATGCTTGTAAAGTTGACGTGCAGTTAAATTCTACACTAATAATTACTACTGGCACTGTCGAATTCACTCCGAACTCCAGAACATAACAATTTTTAAGTTGAAATCCTGTAAACTAATTAGAAAACAAGGTTTTCTTAATCAAGCTTTTTTTATTAAAGGAACTTAGACATAAAATTTGTTAAAATGTGTTGTTTTTAATAAACATCTGAAATACAATCTTTCAGTAAAAGTATATGGCTTTATTCATCTTACAGAAATTTTGTGCAAATGAACTATTCAGATATGGCAATGGAAAGTGCAATATCTTATACTATTAGAAAGTGATTGATAATCCAACATAATATCCTAGATGCAGACTTTTCTTTTTCAACCTACTATTCCTACATTTTTACTTTCTTATGTCTAAAAATGTCTCTCTCTGTGTCTGTCTGTCTGTCTCTCTCTCTGTGTGTGACCACGATAGCGGTCAAACCGCTCTAGATATCTATTCCAAATTTTGTATTTACGTGTATAATCTCGCTCTTGAGAACTGATTAGTTTTTTAGTAAAATCGGTAGACCGGAAGTAGTAGTTTACTTCGGTAAAAAAATCGAATTTTGCAAATATTTCGTCAATTACTTAGTTTAAGCAAATTCATAAAGAATTAAAATGTACTCAAAATTAAATTTGAGAAAAATTGTGTTAAAAAAGTTTTTCGAAATTCCTACCGGAGGTAGATCTTCTACTCTTATCGAAAATCAGTTTTTTGCGAATATTATGCAAGTAATACTTCCTAGGCAGGTACATTACGAGTACAAAAACAATTTCAAAATTCGGACACGAAGTAACACTTTTACTCTTACCGAATAGCGACTTTTTGCAAATATGTCGTAAATTATGCATTTTGTGTGTCAAGAGTATAAAAGTATTTAGCGTTAGATTCGCAATGTTTTTTATATAAACGAAATTTCAAAATTCGGACCGGAAGTAGCACTTTTACTCTTAGCGACTAGCACTTTTTTTTATAATATCTTGCAAAGTATGCATTCTATAGACATTTATTAAGAGAATAGAAGTACTTAAAATAGGGTTTTGAATAACGTTTGTATAAAAAAATTCTTAAAATTCTATAATTTCAAATGATCATACGTATACGAAAGTGGTGTGGTGGCCACACCTCATTATTATTTTTAGTAACTGTTGATTTCATATGAATATATGTACAATATATATTGTATTAGTATGTACATTTTTTACAAAAATTTTATATTTCTCAATAGCAGTATAGTAATCAGTGTTCAGTATCATTCAAGTTTGTTGCACTTTGTTATTTATTTCATAATAGAAGTTTTAAATATGTGCTGTGTGCCACAATTACTAGAACAAAATATACTAATTTAGATCAAATGAACTACCAAACCTGCTGCCAACTTTGTACAATAAATCCTTAAACACTGGTTAGAGAACCGGCGTATTTTTTTCCCATTAAAAAACGTCGGTTAGAGATAATCAATGATCAGTTAACCGAGTATTTTAATGGGTGTTGGAAAAACCGGCCCTTAATCGCATAAAGTTATACGCGATATTTGTTTTAGATACTGTACATAACGAAATTTCTCAAAGGACTGTGATGATATACAGCGTGAAGCATTCCTCGTACATATCCACACTTATGGGTTTGCCGGTAAACTTTTATTATATTTATTGAAAAGAACTTAGAATATAGTTTTTGTTTTTCGTCTTGAAAGAATCATTTTATGTGCATAGTTACTTGCTGAACATGTACAATGTGAACAATGAAATTAAATAAATATTTTCGTAATTCCTGTTTCTGAATTAAGGAAACTATTAACAGATGCAGGTATATGTTTAATTAATTACTAAATAAACAACAAATGTTGGATTTTCACTATTTAATATTCGAAGTAATATTTGACAATTGTTTCGCGCCTTCTTCAGAATTGTCAAATATTACTTCGAATATTAAATAGTGAAAATCCAACATTTGTTGTTTATTTAGTAATTAATACGATGGATCTTCATCAAGTAAAGACCGAATCAATTCAATATATGTTTAATATATTTATAATTAACTTATTTTTTTCAATTTTCTAATTCTACGTATATCCATTAGAATATATTATAAGAAAGACATTTCTATAAATATTGGCATGGACTTAATATTCTGAGAAGTTAATAGCAAACATGTAGGTATTTATGCATGTTCACAGCGCAGTTTTTTCTTTTTAAAAAATTAAAAAAAAATGTAAATTAATTTTTTCCGTTAACAATTTTTACTATTTATCATAATGTTCTATTAATATTTATAATTATTTCAACATGTTACATAAAACTATAAAATTGTTTTTGTTTTAAATATTTTATATGTTCTCATTTTAATAATTTATTGATGATTTTGCAAAAATTAAATTTTAAGTAAGTTTTCGTTTGCAAAATGTTCCTTGGATACTACTTCGTGATATTGTGGTATCACTGTAAAAAGAAAAATTAATATATGAAAACAATATTGTAGTCATAATTAATCTGTCCATAAACTCATTGTGATGCATTAGAAACAAACGATCCGAAAACCTTTTTCTTCATTCATCGAAATCTTCGCTTTTCAGCAAAAAACTATCAAAGAAAAATAATCTGAAATTGTAACACGAAACATTACAGATTAATAAACATGATTCTTATTTTTAAAACAAAAGCAAAACAACAATGACATATTAAAATTACTTACATAATTGAGATTCTTTATGAAGCTTTTGTAGGTATATATAATAAATGATATTATAGCATTAAAAATGGTGATAAATCCGCGAATTTTTTAAATTAAAAACAAAATAAATCACGTCAGTTGGATTTGAACCATCTGCCATAAAGTGTACGAGATTTGAAAAAACTCTAAGTTACGAAAATTTTCTGAACCATAAAGTTTAAATAAAATCTGATCTGGACAGGAATTTTTAAATGGAAAAATTTTCCTGGTGGAGGTTGAGTCGTAAAATAATTTAGTATCATGATTTCAACCTTATATTTCAAAAACTGACGTTGCGTTATTGCATCAAAGGCGATTTTACACTACTGACGTTTTTAAAAACGGAAAAACTATAATTTGTAAGGCATGTTGTAATATAACTATGCAAAATTCCAGCCTTCTACCGTAAAAATTTATTTTATGCAAACTTTGCAGTTTTGGGCACTTTGCCAAGCCCCTCTTTGGTTTCGTGGACACTCATATGACCCACATCCGAGACTCGCCCCAGCGGTTATTTAAAAAAGTTCAAGTAAATAAGCCCAGTAGTTCCTGAGCAACATGTAGGTTGACATCCCCTCTAATATTAAACGAGAGTGTCAAGTATATTAGAGGTAGCATTACCCCGCTACCTCTGAAAAGACTACGAAATTATTTAAAAGATTATTAAATTTGTTTACATATTAACTAAGCTCAAGCATTTGTATCAGTTGATAAACATTAGCTATGTTTTTTACGCATACAGTATTCCTGGATTTCTTTATACAACATTCACACCATAACCACATCACATAGTGTGTTTCATCGAATGTTTCTTATAAAATATCACTTTTGACGACATCTGAACTTAACAAATGTAACTATTCAATTAACGTGTGTATGTATATACATTGATGTAGTATTTTTTTTCAGATAAGCTAAATAAGTATGATCAAAACAAAGTGCCATAAATAACATTCGCAGTGTGAACTAGCATGGTGTTAGAAAAATCCAGAGCCTCAGCAGTAGGATAACGTTTTGTTCATCATTTGAAAATTAAAAAGCTTGTTTTTTTGATAAAATTATTAGAAATTGTCAAATTCTGACTGTTCCTATTCATAATTCCCAGTCTCGTGGCTTTCACAAGATATATGTTTAAGATATATTGTTAGTATTTCATAAGTGAACTCTTAGAAATTTATATTGATTAATATACATTATATATTAATTATATTAGTTTCAAATGCCAGTTTATTGTATTTGCCAATCAATTTTATGCAAAATCAAGCTACTGTCTTGTGATTGTAATGTAGGTAAATGGTATATACACAAACTTAAATGTGCATTAAATTGTAAATGTATAGGTTAATATATTGATGTTTACGTATCTACGTCTACATTTTATTACCAGTATATGTATGTGAAATACATACATACCCTATTACAAACGTATACATTTATACAATATAACGTACAATATATCACTCTGTAAAGTTTATTATCTATGTAGGTACGTAAAAGTCACAAGTAAAATTATATGGCGGCTGTTGCAAACTTTACTTTTATAATTAGCAAATTTGAAGCATTACCAATACAATATTACTAGTCGGTATATAATTTTAGTTTTTATATTCCTTTCAAATCCTTTTCGCATATATAATTTGAACAGTTCTATTTTCAAAATTATTTTTCCGCTTTCTGTTTTTTGTGTTTTGGACATTTACTTCTTAGACTATTTTGTTGTTTTGCGTTTAGGCGATAAGTATTTTTGTAGCATATACATATATAACTGCAGTCCTTCATTTTATACTAGTTGTTTTTACTTTCTTATACGTAGTATAAGGAAGTATTGTGATGATGAAAATTTTCGACCTCGAGATTTTTGCAGATGTCCACGTTTTGAGGTCCCCTGATACCAAAAAAGTGGTTTTTAAAAAATGTCTGTGTGTCTGTGTGTCTGTGTGTGTGTGTGTCTGTGTGTGTGTGTGTCTGTGTGTGTGTGTGTGTGTGTGTGTGTGTGACCACGATAGCAGTCAAACCGCTGTAGATATCAATTCCAACTTTTGTATTTACGAATATAATCTCCCTCTTGAGAACTGATTAGATTTTGAGCAAAATCGCCAGACCGGAAGTAGTAGTTTACTTCAGTGAAAAAATCGAATTTTGCAAATATTTCGTCAATTACTAAGTTTAAACAAATTTATAAAGGATTCAAATGTACTCAAAATTAAATTTGAGAAAAATTGTGTTAATAAAGTTTTTCGAAATTCCTACCGGAAGTAGGTCTTTTACTCTTATCGAAAATCAGTTTTTTGCGAATATCTCGCAAGTCATGCTTTCTAGGCAGGTACATTACGAGTATAAAAGTATTTAGAATGTACTTTTAAACATCTTTTGTATAAAAAAAATTTCAAAATTCAGACCGGAAGTACCACTTTTACTCTTATCGAATAGCGATTTTTTGCAAATATGTCGTAAATTATGCATTCTATATATATTTATGAAGAGTACAAAAGTATTTAGAGTTAGATTTGGAATATTTTTTGTATAAATGAAATTTCAAAATTCGGACCGGAAGTAACACTTTCATACGTATAAGAAAGTCGTGTGGTGGCCACACCTCATTTTTTGAATATCCGTTTAAAGATATAAGAAAAAGAAATCAAAGAAAACTATTCAATTGCACTCAATAATTGATATCATTAGTGTAGTACTTTGTAATGATTTTGTCTTATACAGCACGTGTCAATTTTCATTAGCCATAGGCGATTAATTCATGCAATACGTGACAACATGGCACCCCACCTTTCCTCTTCAATGCGAGCGCGAGACCGATACAAGCTCAAGTTAGCAGTAGCTGTTGGACTATTGACTAGGGTGTTTGTACTGCGCTCAGAAATAATATTTACGCATTGCAAGGATTTTTCTTTTTCCTTTCAGTAAATGCAGAGAATTATTAAGCTGCGTTCACGCTGCATGTCACAAACAAAAGCGTAATTCTAATAAAATTAAAAATAAGGTAAATAAAAAGGATTCTGAAAATAATAATAAACTACTAGATCGCGGCGGCCATTTGATGATGACGGCTTTTATTGCAGACTAGATCGCAACGTGTTCGCAGCTAAACATTTAATGTAGAAGTGGGAAGATCGGAGAAAGTCGTTGTGATGTCGATTGTTGTCGGGATTGGTGACGGATAGTAGGGGTGACACACGTTGCCACATATTATTTGTATACGTATAAATCGCATGCAAACATTGGATCCATATACCTAATGAAAATTAACACATACGGTATAAAAGACTACTTAATATTTTTGACGAGTCATACTTAAATTAGTATCTTTGATTTTATGTTGAGTTAATTGTAGCTAGTAACATAATTATGCCAGTAGTCTCTCTATATTTACTTCTAACAGTTCCTACCCTAAATATAAGGAAGGAAAATATGTTTTGTCTCAAATAACTATATTCGAAACTTCACATATCAATTAGAAGAAATAGTTGGTGAAATAAGGATTTTATAACGCGGGAAATTTTTTTTTGAATTTCATAATTAGCGTTATTATATTAAGTGCATATCTTCCAAATACAAAAAATTTACCAGAAAGTAAAGCATAGATTTTATTCATGTCTTCTAGGCCTGGATCACAAGAATTACTAAAGCATATAAAATAAATATAAAAATTGCTTTTTAATTTGGCAGACACTTTATGACTATTTACAATAAATTTAACACTTTTACAAAACAGAAATACGCTGTTCTGTTTTCTGAAATTTGGTGTACCTCTTTACAGAAGCTATAAATTTTTGAAACCATTTACATATACAGAGATTCGAAGCTTAATCAACAATCTAACATTTGTAAATAAAGTATTATGACAAATATATTTTATTTTTATTATAAATTTCAATATATCTAAATAATCGAAACCCAAATATTTTTGTAGGATAAGGTCTTAAACGAAATAAGCAAAATACGTATTTGCAACATCAACTTTTGCATTTAATAATGAACGAGATAATGTTTCATTAATTGTAGAATTAACCAACTTTATCAAATTATAACGTGTCAATTCATTAAATACATTTTATGTGTTTATATACTCGAAACAAATCTGAAATGGCTCATTTTTCATTATGTTCAATTTCTTGAACATGTATCTGTTCAATGTTCTTTTAATTTCAATTCACTTCAATTTTTTAATAAATTGCAAATACAATATATAATTTGAATATTTGTTTCGTTATATATCAAACAAACTTATTTCCAGCTTATGTTTCGGTGTTTATCGCACATGATGGATATAGTCGTAGACAGCCCCGTTTATTTTGGCCATCTCTCGCTGCTTGAATGTATTTGTAAAAGTGAATAACAGATGCATTGCTGGATGTTAGTTTTTCCAAGTCGGCGGAATCCCTGAAAACTATACAATATAATTATAAATGAAATTAATAATATTAAGTTGCTTATCAAAAGGAATTTGAACATTTCTCGTAAAACCGAAAATTGGAAATGCTTTGTATGAAGTCCACGCAAATAATATAATATTAAAATGATTATTGAAGAATCGATTTGCCATTACATGTAAATAATATAAATAAGGACTTCTGACATACTTTTGCATTGCTTATATTCTGCGAACTACAAGCTAGTCTTGAAATTTTTGAAATACTACCGCCCATAAACATATTACAACCAATTTGAATGTGATTCTTCAAGGAAGCCATGCGACACCGAGCTTTCCCACCATATCTGCTTTCGCATCGGGAATCCCACCGATCTTGACGAACCCAGAGCCCCTATGAAATCAACACCAAATAGAGTGACCTGGTGGCTCACCACCCCCACGGTATTCACGTAAGGAGCATTCCTCTTCCACTATTTGAAAAGTCACCAGTTATGACCCCTTTCATGGTGACTACTCCACTACTGATAACGAAGTTCCCCGTTACCCGGACAGCCGGGATTGATTAGACTAGCGAGGCCAAGGCATGATCGTGGAATATGTTATGCTGGACTGTATATACGCAAAAAGATGGTCAGCGACCGGGCCGAAGCCCTATCCAATTCAATACACATCTCGGATCCATATACCCATTGTCTAATCCGATTTAGCGTCTGGAATTGGGTACCTCAATGTGCTACTGCATAACCCTAGGGTCCGAGTAAATGAAGCCTGATTTCAGACTGACAGCAGCCGGTCCAAAAGGACCCACGTAATGTGTGCCATGCTAGCTGTAATGTTTTTCCCCGGATTGTGCAACCACTAACACCTTGTCTCTTCGTACCCATATCAGGTAGACTCATCCTCCATCGTTTGATGGGTTGCCGTTCGAGAACATTTAGCATACTACCACTACTCCCCAGTGTTTCAAGACTCCCTAGACGACCGTTGCCCAGATAACTAGGATAGGATGGTACTATGAAGCCAACCATATCACCAGAGAGTCTGTAGTGTAAGCGCGGCCGGGTCTACCCCATTAGATACACCTATAGGATTCATTCACCAAGATAACTGGTATAAGGTACCTATACGATCTTGTCTTAGGGTTCAGATAAGGAATAACAGTTTTAAGCAAACTAACCAGGCTGTCAGCGGCTAGTCCAGTAGGCCAGACCTCCTTGCTACTTCCGGCTTTGAGTATGATTGCTACTGGTGGTAGTGAACGTTCTAAATGGTTTTCTTACTACTATTTTTATCAGAGATTTAGACTTTAGACACTGGTGCGTATATAGAGCTGTGCTGTGCGAAGCAATCCACTACATTGACCTATTTGCGGCGTCTATATTAACTACCGACAAGATATGAAACAATAATGTATTGACATGGACTACTGAGGAAAGCATTCGATATCTCTACTGCTAGTGGATCAAGAAAACCTCTTCGATTAGATATACAATTGTTTCGGTGTTTTTTTTTACTGTTATCAATACTATCAACAAACCTTTGGGCGTTATATTAAGGTTACTCTGTATAGAATGCTTGTATTAAAAAGAATAAACCATGTCTTAGGAAAGAACGATACAATATAAATATGCCTTTTAAAACAAACAGATAACCATTTCATTGGCGTATATCGAACGAAATAGATATTACATTTGACACATGTGAAACTACAGTATTATCTACTCTTATTTTTGTGGACCAAAATTGTCTCTTATGTAATAATACCAAAAATTTTGAATTAATATTTAGGTGGTAAATTAGATAATTGTAAATATAAATGTTTCAATTCTTAAGAAAGTCTAAATTGTGTTAGCTTAGTTACTGCAAAGGTGTGATAATAAAATACCAATAAAAATGAGTTCCTTTAAAAAAGTACTTTAAAGTCAGAATTATTCATAGAATGTGTAATTCTAGAAATTTTAACTCATCATATTTCAAACGTTCTTTTGTTTCAATAGTCTTATTTCTTGCGTCAATATTTTTTTTGTCGTTTTAAACAGTTGTAAATATGTATCAACACGAATGTGTTAAACAGTTTGACCTTTTCAAATATTGCCATAATAATAAGCGCATGAAAAAAATAACTTAACCTCTTTCTCGAAAATTCTTTTCCTTTCAGTCTAAAGAATTGAACCGCAACGTATGTACATACATGTATACTTCGAACTCGTTAATATATAATTTGAGTTATTAGTCGGTCCTGTTTAACGTACAAATTTGATCTTATTAACAGTGCGAACGGTTCAGGTTAACGAGCACGATATTTCTAAATTTTCAACCAACTCTTTCTATGAAATATTCACAAGAAACGTAGTAGGAAAAAGTCTCGATCGACGTGATATATGTCACCTTCTATTGGTGTAGAAAATGTCTCCTGATTTAATTTAGTAAACACATAATGAACTAATTCTAATATAAATTTTCGAAGAACCTTCAATGCCGTTACTTTGGTATAATCTATTGTTATTTATAAATACACGCTATATCAATAACTTTGTTTTTACTTTCGTATAGGTAGTATAAGGAAGTAAGTCCCCTAATATCAAAGAAGTGTTTGTTGCAAACATATCTCCCTCTTTCGGTGTATGTGACTACGATTGCGACCAAGCTAAAGTTATAAATGCCAAACTTTATACGAGGGCGTATTTTTATGTTATCTACCTAGCAGCCATGAAACAAAAGAGTGACGATGTCAAACAAATTATTGAAAAATTGCTGTCATTGTTAGAAGTACATGTGCTAAGTTGTGTTTAGTTTATGCTGTGTATAGAGATTTGAGACGGTCCATTTCTCAATAAAATGAGTGAAGCTAAAGTTAAACATCGCAGCGTAATAAAGTTCCTGACAAAGGAAGGCAATGGTCCAAAAGCAATTCCTGAAAGAATGGTTGCTGTATATGGGGAAGATACAGTCCGGACGACCCCGTTGAAGGTCGAACTGAAAACATTGTGCGAAAAGTTGAAAATTTGGTACTGAAAGATCGGCGTGTAAATATCTCTGTCATTGCCAATGAAGTCTGTATATCCGAAACAAGTGTGCTCAAAATTTTGCATGACGATTTGGGTATGAAGAAGGTGTCTGCACGGTGGATACCCAAATTCCTTGCACCTGAACAAAAACTGTGCAGAAAAGAAGTTTCTCAAGAAAATTTGGTCAAGTTGGAGAGGGACAAAACATTTTTATCTCGAATTATTACCGGGGATGAGACTTGGGTATATTACTGGGACCCTCCTACTAAACAAGAATCCATGCAGTGGGTTCATAAGGCCAACCAAAAAAGGCCAAGACACAATTTTCTGGAAAAAAAACTGAAGGCAACTGTTTTCTCGGATGCTGAAGGAGTTTTATTTATTGAATATATGCCGAGAGGGTGTACCATAAATGGAGAAGCCTACGGAAACACAATTTAAAATTTAAAAACTGCTCTGGAGGAAAAATGCCCGCATTCTTATCCACAAAAAACTTGTTGCTGCACGACAATTGTCGGGTTCATAAATCAAACAAAGTTCAGCAGATAATCAATGACTGTGGGTTTATAGAGTTAAGGCATCCACCTTATAGCCCCGTCCTAGCTCCGTCAGACTTCTTCTTATTCAAAAATTTAAAATAGCATCTCAGAGGAAAACGTTTTGCTTCTGATGAAGAACTCAAGAAAGCTGTTGAAGAATATTTTGCGGGGTTACCAAAGCAATTTTTTTCTGAGGGTATGGGGCAACTGGAAAAAAGATGGAATAAGTGTATTAGTGTTAAAGGGAGTTATGTAGAAAAATAATTTTTTTTTGTTCTCTTATGTGCTTTTTTTCATGGCTAGGTAGATAACATAAAAATACGCCCTCGTATTTACGAGTATATTTTCCCCTCGACCATTACTACTTGTTATTCCATTCTTCTTGTTTCCCATTTTCATATATACTTTGTTTTATGTTTATTAACTTCCAAGCCCATTCTTCCTGTTTCTTGTATACAGCATGTGTCAATTTTCATTAGCCATAGGCGATTAATCCATACAGCACGTGGCAACATAGTACCCCTTCTTTCATTTCTAATGCCAGCGCGACCGATGCATGTTCGTAAATACAAGTTAGCGTGGTTAGCAGTAACTATTCGACCACCGTCTTGGGTGTTTGTAATGCGTTCAGAAATAATATTTACGAGTTGCAAGTATTTGTTTTTCTTTTTCCTTTCAGTAAATGCAGAGAATTATTAAGCTGCGTCCACGCTGCATGACACAAACAAAAGCGTAATTCTAATAAAATTAAAAATAAGGTAAATAAAAAAGAATTCTGAAAATAATAATAAACTACTAGATCAGGAGATCGCGGCGGCCATTTGATGTTTCCCGTTCCAGTAATAAGACGGCTTTTATTGCAGACTAGATCGCAACGTGTTCGCAGCTAAACATTGAATGTAAAATCTGGTGGGAAGATCAGAGAAAATCGTTGTGATGTCGATTGTTGCCGGGATTGGTGACGGACAATAGGGGTGCCACGTTGCCATGTATTACTTGTATACGTATAAATCGCACGTAAACATTGAATCCCCGGTACCTAATGAAAATTGACACATACGGTAGATGATGGCGTCGTGGATTATAGTTACGTAAATCATGTATAATTTCACATAACTCCTTGGGGCGATCGGTTCAAATTCATTGAGTTCCTCCAACAACTGGACTTTGTAAGCATGACTCCTCGTTTTTTATTACACGTAATGGCGATCTCTAGTTTTGCTTGTTGAATGTCACTATTTTATAATGCTACATAAAAAATAATTATTAATATTATTTTGTTGTCAACTTCAGAATTAAACGATATATCAGTTACAAATAGGGAGTGGAAAATGATGACGACACCGTTTATTGAATTTGTTCTATAACTTAGCTGCTTATTTTGTTTTAGTTAATATAGAAACTTTTGTTGTCAATGGTACGGTAATCATTTCACAAAATAAATTTGAAAAATGTATAATTATATGTAATACATCTTTAAAAACGCCTCTTTTATGCATACGTTCTCTCATACCATGCTACTGCCACACTACTGCTTAACAGCATGGCTTAAACAGTTACATCGTTCAACTTTTTATCATGTTTTGGCGTGTCTCATTCAATACTCAATTTAATCGGCAAAAATTATCAACAAGAATTCCAATCTGGCTATTATCTTAATATGCATTATAAAAACAATACTCATGGCTCTTTCTTTCTATTTGGTGAATATTGTAGGATCTTTCAAGGTTAAATAGGTACTGGAACATGTATGCATGTGTCTACATGGATATTAGCAAATACTATCCCATTGGTATACATAATTATCAATAGAAATAATAATTATTATTTATTTTAGCATTGTAAATTTACAATAATTTTATTTATGTAAGGCTTGTTCTATTCAATTTCTCACATTTCTTTATTATTTCTATTCGTTTACACAATGTAGGTAGATATAATCTGAAATTTAAATTCATGTGCCTTCTGCGGACGATCCCATTAGAATTTCTATTAGTATTTTTATGCATTCAGTGAACATCCTGTTTAAAATGGGTGAATTTTTATAATATTTAAAAGTATATAGGTTATCTCATTCTGGTTTTAAAATGTATGAATTCCGTTTTTAACGATGCATTTATGTAAATGTATTTTTATTTTAGATATTTAGATCTAATTGTAAGTCATAATGTGCATTTATTATTAAAATTTGTCTTTCATATTTTACAATAAACATTGTACATTTAAAATTACTTCTCAAAACATACTATACTGTACAACAAAATAACGAAAAATTAATCTAAACGTCAAATCAATAAATAAATTAAAGTAAACACAGAATAGTATGGAAATACTTTATAAACAACTTATTTATAAATATAGCAAAAAATCTAATACAAGTCATTCCGCCCATTGTAAAATCGTTTTTCCTATTATCTTGACCAATTTCGATTTATTCTTTGAAATACTTTGGAACAATTTAGAACAACCTGAAAAAACCGTCAGAATTCGATTTTCGAGAAAAGGGTTCCGGCGAAAAATTGTTTTTTGCCATTTTTTCGGTCAATTATGATTCATTTTTTGAAATACTTTGGAACAATGGAGAACAACCATAGAACAACCTGGAACTACCGTCAGAATTCCGATTTTCAAAAAAAAGGGGTCTAACTTCTCACTTTTGGAAATCGTTTTTCTCCAATATCTTTTAATATATAAGATATAGGTACGGTTCTGATGTATTAGAATAATGTTTAGAACAAATCTAGAACAACCTGGAACAACTCTCAAAATTTCAATTTTCGTAAAAATGGGGCTGTAAGAAAATCGTTCTTTCCTATTATCTCGGTCAATTTAGATTTTTTTCTTTGAAATACTTTGGAACAATTTAAAACAAACCCAGAGCAACCTGGAACAACCGTTTTTTTGCAATATCTTTTGATATATAAGAGATACGGTTCTGATGTATAAGAATAATGTTTAGAACAAATCTAGAACAACATGGAACAACCCTCAGAATTTCAATTTTCGCAAAAAGGTGGGCTGTGAGAAAATAATTTTTTTCCATTCTCTTGGCCAATTATGATTTTTTCTTTGAAAAACTTTGGAATAATTTAAAACAAACTAAGAACCTAGAAAAATCGTCCGAATTTCGATTTTCGACAAAAAGGGCGCCAGCAAAAAATTGTTTTTTGCCGTTTTTTCAGCCAATTATGATTTATTTTTTGAAAACTTTTGGAACAATTGAGAACAAACCTAGAACAACCTGGAACAATCGTCAGAATTTAGATTTTCGAAAAAAGGGGGGCTAACTTCACTCTTTTGGATTTGGGTTTTCTGCAATATCTTTTGATATACAGGGTGTAACAAAATAAGTGTAAAACATTTCAGGGGGTGATTCCTTAGCGAAAAAGAGATAGGGTCTTCATATAAAAAAACTTCAATGGAGCATCCCTTGTTAAGATACAGCCCCATAAAGGGGGTACATAAAATTTGTTTTACAATTTTTCTTACAAACACTAAAAATGTAATTTATTTCCAATGTAACTTTTTGTCTGATTATTTGTTTACCATTTAAAAATCTATTTCCAATACCTTGTTTCATTCGAAACAAAAAATGTCTCTTGAATTTTTTGCCCAAAAGTAATCAGTTCGCAGCAAAAAATTATTTTACGAACAACTACAGAGATACATCGTCATAAATGCGAACTGGATTAGTATTGTTATTTTGTAGTTACTACCTGCATCAAAATACATATGATTAAAGATGAATAAACAAAACTAATTTATTAATAACAAAACATAAAACATGTAGAAATCATAGTAAATGTTCAATATGCCCACCTTCAGTCATTACACATGCGTCTAGACGTCGGCGCATTGAGCCACGTGTTCGCTCAAATATTCCTGGATTCTCTCTAATTACCCTGCACGCATCGATGATGCGGTTTCTTAAGTCCTCTACATCGCGAACAGGAGTAGGATAAACCAAAGTTTGTAAATGGCCCCAAGTAGAGAAATCGAGAGGATTGAGATCCGGGGATCGAGCGGGCCAATTCTGTGGTCCTCCTCGACCTATCCAATGATTTGGATATGTTTGGGTTAAATGCTGACGTGCTGCTTGACTAAAATGGGCGGGAGCCCCATCATGCATAAAAAACATATCCCTTCTGACGCCCAAAAGAACTTCCTCCAGCAGTACTGGATGCACTTCTCTTAAAAATTGAGTGTATGCCTCACCATTTAATCGAGGAGGTAGAAAATGCGGGCCAATTAAATAATCCCCAATAACTCCGCGCCACACGTTAAGAGAAAAGTGTTCTTGATGGTTAGCTTGTACAATAGCGTGAGGGTTTTCATCAGTCCATATGTGGTTATTATGAAAATTAATTATCTTGTCCCGAGAAAAAGTACATTCGTCTGTGAATTCGATCGTCTTCAGAAAGTCAGGATTTCTTCTAATCATTTCCAGCATCCAATTGGAAAATTCAAGACGGTTCGGAAAATCTCGCTGTAACAGTGCCTGTACTCGTTGCAGATGGTAAGGGTATAAGAGTTGTTCCTTTAAAATTCGAAATACCGTCATATGATCAACATTTAACTCGAAAGCAATCTTTCTAGTACTGCTAGTAGGTTGTTCTTTAACCAAATTAAGTACTGCTTCTTCAAGATGTGTTGTTCTAACTTCTCGATGGCGACCACAATCCTGCGTTCTGAACCATATTCTCGTAATCGTTGATGAAGTCGGGCAAATATTCTATGCGAAGGAAGCTGCCGTTGAGGATACATTTCAGCATATCATCTAGAAGCTTCTAACCCATTCCCCTGCGACAGACCGTAAACGTAATGCATATCAGCCATTTCCTCATTTGTGTATGCTATTTTAATAACAAGTGAATTATTAAACTAACAAATTACGAACAAAACAACGACACACAATTAAGTATTAATTCAATTTCAAACATTTACAAACTGACAGCGTGATACCACTACTAGCGGCCTACTAAATAAATTAGTTTTACATTTTCGTTTTATGACGATGTATCTCTGTAGTTGTTCGTAAAATAATTTTTTGCTGCGAACTGATTACTTTTGGGCAAAAAATTCAAGAGACATTTTTTGTTTCGAATGAAACAAGCTATTGGGAATAAATTTTTAAATGATAAACAAATAATCAGACAAAAAGTTAAATTGGAAATAAATTACATTTTTAGTGTTTGTGAGAAAAATTGTAAAACAAATTTTATGTACCCCCTTTATGGGTTTTTTTTTTATATGAAAGACCCTATCTCTTTTTCGCTAAGGAATCACCCCCTGAAATGTTTTACACTTATTTTGTTAAATGGTAAACAAATAATCAGACAAAAAGTTACATTGGAAATAAATTACATTTTTAGTGTTTGTGAGAAAAATTGTAAAACAAATTTTATGTACCCCCTTATGGGGCTGTATCTTAACAAGGGATGCTCCAATGAAGTTTTTTTATATGAAAGACACTATCTCTTTTTCGCTAAGGAATCACCCCCTGAAATGTTTTACACTTATTTTGTTACACCCTGTATAAGAGATACGGTTTTGACGTATTCGAAGAATGTTTAGAACAAATATAGAACAAGCTAGAACAACCGTCAAAATTTTAATTTTTGCAAAAACTACGGCTGGCTTTGATTTTTTTTTTTTTTTGAAATACTTTGGGACAATTCAGAACAAGCCTAGAGCAATCTAGAACAATCGTCAGAATTACAATTTTCAAGAAAAGGGGCGCTAGTGAAAACTCGTTTTTTCCGATTATCTCGGCCAATTTTGAATTTTTTTCGAGATCCTTTGGAACAATGTTTAGAACAACTAGAACAACCTGGAACAACCTTCAGAATTTCAATTTTCGAAAAAATAGGGGCTGGGTGAAAAAGTCGTTGTTTTCAATTATCTCGGCCAATTTTGACTTTTTTTGAAATAGTTTTGAACAATTTGGAACAAACCTAGAATAACCTGGAACAACCGTCAGATTTCCGATATTCGAAAAAAGGGGGGCTAACTTCACACACTCATCCCAATTATGCCAATGCCGTTTATTAATTCGCGTATTGCACGATAAATAAATTCGCAGATCTCATTCGTTCTTCAAATAATGTCTTCAATATGCGGACAAAAACGCTCCAAAAATCATGAATATTTGGCTCTTTCTTCCTAGAAAATTCTAAAATTTGAAGAAATTATAACCAATCCCATTATCAGTTGACCTTGTGAAAATAACGGTCAAATCCGTTTGACGCTCGCCGCAGTCGCGATTGTAGTCACTATATATCATTTAATTTCAAAGAACCTATCACTACATTTTGAATACGATTTGTTAAACAGGAACTTACCTAGCTTAAAATTTCCCTACTAAGCCATAGTGCACCAATTTACAAAGTAGACGATTACGGTTAACTTGATCAAAAGCTTTCTTTAAATCAGTATAAATTGCATCATTCAGAAACACTCCTTCTTTTTTAAAATGTAATTTTTGCACAGAAAAAAATTGATTTTACATGGCAATACAAGCATTTCGAAAAAGGAAAACAATACATTATTACTTATTATTACATGTACAGATTTTTAATATTAAAAAAACTGCTGAAAACAGCTTGGATGTGTATATGCCAACTAGTTCTCATTGACTATCAAACTCTTTCAAAAAGGCAAGCGTTGTTTCTTATTGTAACAGCCACAAATTATCCAATTTATTAAATATTTTTCGTTTTCCCAGAATAGCAAATATATATAGTTATGTCTTGAAATGGTCTCACAGAAAAAAGCAAAAGTGGCATGTAAAAATTCTCCAGCAATTACACTAAAATATGCTGGTACAGCATCATGTACTAATCACATTTTGTTTGTTATTGCCAGTGCTAATCCATATATACTAACCCTCTGGCGATTCATATTGGAGAACTTCAATAAAAAAAAAAATTATTACAAAAAAAATATGAAGAGAAATCAATTTTGATAACTCTCAAAGAGATCAAGGGACAATGAAAAGGTAACGTTATGTATGAAATCTACAGTTAAACTAATTTTGTTTTTGATATCTGCACTAGCCTTGTGTGACTATAAATGACATCAATTGTTTATACATCATTGCTTTGTATAGGGTGCATTAATAACTTTAAAACATCACCAAAACACTAAGTAAGATATATTATTATTACAAATATTACTTTAATGAAAATATATTATAAAGAATGTATTATAGGGCAGATAAAATCAACTTCGTATAATTAAAAAATGAGGTGTGGCCACCACACAACTTACTTATACGTATGGGCGCTTCAAATTATAGAATTTTAAGAATGTTTTATGAAAAATTATTCAAAATTCCACTCTCAGTACTTCTATACTCTTAATAAATCTTTATGGAATGCATACTTTGCAAGATATTCGAAAAAAAAATGCTACTCACTAAGAGTAAAAGTGTTACTTCCGGTCGGAATTTTGAAATTTCATGTATACAAAAAACATTGCAAATGAAGCTCTAAATACTTTTGTACTCTTGATAAATATATATAGAATGCATAATTTGCGACATTTATTTACAAAAAATCGCTATTCGATAAGAGTACATAAAAGTGTTACTTCCGGTCCGAATTTTGAAATTTTTTTTATACAAAAGGTATTGAAAATTACGTTTTAAATACTTTTTTGTACTCGCTTATCAAAACCTGTCATTTCACGATTCGATTTGTGTGCGTAAAAAGTCACTTTAAACACGAGTGCGTAAAAGTAAAGTTGGTACATCCTTGAACTTGATTAATTTAGTGACATTTTAAAATCATAAATCCCTAGCCTTAATAATATGCTACCCAGTTCGTTGTTTTTCTATGAAAATAAAAGGAAATGAAATAGAAATTGTTATATTTGGAAGGTATGTAATTCAATGTCAGAACAACAACAAATATTATATAAATTACCATTATTCATTCTTTTCAGAAATTGAAACGGAACAATTATTAAAAATGTTGATTGGGCAATTTTGACAACCAGAGATTGATACCCCAGGGATTAACTGGTTTGTTTGAATTGATCTTGATTGCGAAGGTAGAGTAACGTTGATTGTTTTATGACATATATCTTGTATTTCAGATGTCGAACAAGTTGCAGGCGGAGTCGATATCTCTAACGGGATCATTGTTTTAGCCAATTGAATTCTACTATGCAGAGAATTTTCGATATATCCTTCTGCAACCGTAGATGATTTCCATCCACCATGCCTTTTAATTGAAAGCAAGTCACCTCCTTGGTTTGCCAACAATGTCGATGAACTCCTTCGGAAACAGTGACCTGTGAAGTTACTTGCGCTATCAAGCTGAAGGTACTCAGCTATTCGCCTTGGAATTTTGCCAATTCTATTAAGACCAACAGGTGAACAAACACACTTGCCATTACGATATGTTAAAAAGAATCGCTGCTGGCTGTCCGGTCTTAAATTTGCATATTGCCGAATTAATGCAATCCATTCGGGCTTAATGATTGCAAATGTACGGCTGTTACCTGTTTTAGTTTCTGGAATTGTTACGATAATTAAATTCGATTTAAATTCTATGTCTCGCAATGATATTTTGCAAAGTTCTTCACGTCGACACGCTCCAGAAATACCCAATATTAATACAGCCTATAAATACATATAGTGTTGTATGGAATTTAAATATACGGAAATGACTTTACCTTCATTAGTAGGAACAAAGAATTTGGTGCTTCAACAATAAATTTAGTGATTTGTTCTTCGATTGATACTGCTCATTTTTTAGGCTGATGTTGCTTCGTTATCTGTTTTAAATACGCTATGAGTTTTGCATATTTAGATATATCCGTATTATCATATATTATTAAGCATGACTTTAACATAGAATAAGTGGACCATAATGATTTATTTGATTGTAAATTTTGAAAATAAACTAATAAGCAATTTTCGGAGTATTTTTGTATATTTTTAGATCTAGCCCAAGTTAGGAATTTAGTATAAGTGTTTTTGTATACGTTTTTTGATTTTATGGGTAATAAATTATCCACTGCAATATTGGCAGCTTCGCGAATTTCAGGCGGTGTACATTGCATTTCATTATCAGAATTCATGTTGTTGGTGAGGTTTTTATTTGATAATTTTAAATTAAATGTCACTTCAAATAATCAATACTGCCAACTCAATTTTTTTTTAATTAATATCAAGAGATTAGTAGTGTGTCATAAACGATAACGTATTTAACAATATGTATTATTATTATAGTTCTCGTACAAAAAATATTGTACAAACTTCGTGCGTGAAACATTTCGCGAATTCGTGTCCATAAAGCGCTCGCCTTTCGGCTCGCGCTTTAAACTGGTCACTCATTCGCGAAATATGATTTCATGCACTTGGTTCGTAAATAACTATTATACTCGTAATGTACATGTCTAAAAAGCATGATTTGCAAAATATTCGTAAAAAACTGCTTTTCGATAAGAATAAAAGACCTACTTCAGATAGGAATTTCGGAAAACTTTTTTAATACAATTTTCCTCAAATTTAATTTTGAGTACATTTGAAGTCTTTATAAATTTGTTTAAACTTAGTAATTGACGAAATATTGGAAAAATTCAAGTTTTTCACTGAAGTAATTGCTACTTCCGCTCTACCGATTTTACTGAAAAACTAATCAGATCTCCAGAGGGAGATTATACACATAAATACAAAATTTGGAGTTGATGTCTACAGCGGTTTGACCGCTATCGTGGTCACACACACAGAGAGAGAGAGACATTGTTTAAAAACCACTTTTTCGGTATCAGGGGACCTCAAAACGTGGAAATCTGCAAAAATCTCGAGGTCGAAAATTTTCATCATCACAATACTTCCTTATACTACGTACCTACTGGTAACACCATCAATTCTCCTTAAAATCCGTATTTCGGCTGCTGTTATTCTTGACTTTAGCCATGACTCGCTGCCGTAACATAGTGTCGGAAGAAATATTGTTTTGTAAATCTTTTTTTTTCGTTTCCCTGCTTACCTCTCTCTTACTTAAAAATATGTACTTCAGTCCATGATATAAACAGCTTACAATTTTTATTCTACTATTCACATCTGCCTCTATATCTCCTTTATGGTTGATTATGCTTCCAAGATATTTTAAGTTTTATCTCACTTTTATTGCCTAACCATCTATTGTTATATATATTTATTCTTCTTTTTTGGAGACTGACAATACTTCCGTTTTTCCTTTATTAATATTATTCTTTAAAGTTTTATGCCAAATATTTATATTTCTTTGAAGGACATTTTCATTAGGAGCTGCAATTATCAAGTCGTCGGCATACAAGAATTCCTTGGCTATTATATGTTGGAGTTTTCTGGACCCTACATAAATACCCTTTGTTAGGTTACTGACACTTCTTCCAATATCGTCCATAATAGTTTTTTAAAGTAGTTTATTTTACCTTGTATGTTATATACACAATTATTTTAATATCGTTATGAAAGTTTCATGAAATATTGATATTAAAATTAATTCAGTTTTGAGTAGATTTTACATATAGATCCAAAAACTAACCTTTATACAATCATTTTAACATATATAGGGAAAACTATTTTATATGAAAATTTATTTCAATGTAATGAAATATTTATAGCTTTATTTTAGTGTCAAAATGTTCATTATTTGCTAATATAATTTCACGAACTTTGGAATTTATAAATAACTAATTAAGTATGTAATATGTTTATAAAAACTTGCAATAAAGTAATGGGTAAATTTACAGGAAAAAAACAGAAAAAAATACATTAATGAACAGAGCGATTTTAACCTAATTTTCAGAATTGTTTTAGTTTATGAAATATTGTGTGATTTGAGTAAAATGAAGCATTTTTGAAGAATTCGTTGAAATCACTGTCTTAAGTAATGCAATTTTTTGTTACTCACTAACCTGCAACAAATATATAATTTCAGAAATATTTCTTTTTCGTATTTTTAAAACACTGTAATTTTACATTTATTAAATTTTTTCACATTTTGATGGGTTGTAATATAAATTGCTTATTAAATATATTATTATTATTAGTGGTCTAAAAACTTCGTACTTTACTTGTAGACCATGCAAGTGCGCCGCAAGTGTTTCAAAACACGTCAAAGAGAAAAGACTATAACTGAATTTATTTTACTTTTTACTACCTAATTATCACAAAATCTATGAAATTAATTGTGTTAAATTATGTGGCACCCTTTTAAATCAAATTCTGGATTGTTTGAAAAATTACTGATTTCTGACGTTTTACTTATATTTTTTTAAAGATTTGTTTGATTTATTTTGTAGTAAAATTCCACAGTAGAAAAACCTGCAACGAAAGTTTAAATGTTTCATATTAAATGCGCACAATAAATCTTAAATTCTTATGCAGTAAACTAGTCAGATTACTGCTTATATCGCACCTCCAGATCGTTTATCTTGTGAGATTTGCTATCGTTATCGTTAGCGGAGAGGACATTTAAACTGACAACGACTGTACAAATGGGTGAGCTTTTAGTAATCAAGTAATTCTCTCTATTCAAAGGTTAAATACGGTCAATATATGCTTTCATCTAAAATTTTCAAGCGAGTGCATGGAAAATTTTTCTAATGTGTTAATCATCACAGATGGTATAAACCTAAAGCGAAATAAGCGCAATATCAAGATTTCTCCTATATGGATATGGATTTTATCAGAGTTTGTCCATTTCTTCGCACAACTACACAATAATCTTTTGTATATAATAATATAAAGCATAAAACTAATATTTTTTACAAATCTAACTTTTTACTTTTTATTTCTTTATGCGTAGTAAGTATAAGGAAGTACTGTGAATGAAAATTTTCGACCTCAAGATTTTCGGGTGTGTGAAGTTAGCCTCTTTTTTGAGAAAATCGAAAATTTGATGTTGTTTCAGATAGTTCTAGGTCTGTTCTAAATTGTACCCAAGTATTCCAAAAGAAAGTCAGACTTGGCCGAGGTAATAATTGAAAGAAACGACTTTTTTTACTCGATATAAGAAACCTTTGTTTCTCTGCCTAATAGATCTCAGCAATACTTTACATTAACGAAATAAAAGAGCTCAATAAAAACAACACAACAAAGATCAACACATCACATAGATTTACAGAATAAGTAACCATACTAACTGTAATCCGCTAGGGCGATAGTTTGAGCGCAATCTTGTTCAATCTCTTTATGGATAAAATAATTAATAGTGTACAAGAATCGATAAAGATACTATGCTACGCTAACGATGCAATTTTGATAGCGAATAACGAAGAGCGAAGAGCATAATGAGGCCAGCAGAGATGACATTAAGGGAGTAACCTTGGAAGAGCAGGCAAGAAGCAAAGATATAAGAGCAGATCTCAAAATTCAAGATGTGGTGCAGTTTACGAGATCGAGACGACTATATTGGAGAGAACACGTCGACAGAATGACAGAAGATCAATGGGCAAAATGGGCAAATGATGACAAGCCGAGATTAAGATGGTCGACCTCCCAAAAGATGTTGCGAGAGCTGGACATCTGCTCCCCAACAGGCTGAACGAGGTCGAGTAGAGTAGAAGAAACAAGACTAAGTCTTAAGAAAAGAGAAAGAAGAAGAAGAAAAAACTTTTTTACCCAGTTCCCTTTTTCATTATTCTAAAGAGTTTGGGAAATAGATTTGAAACTGAGCGAGATAATTGAAAAATTTGTGTATTTCCCAGACAGGAAAACAATTTTTCGCCAGATCCCTTTTGCGAAAATCGAAATTCTTGCGGTTGTTCTAGGTTTGTTCAGAATTGTTCAGTACTTCAAAAAAAGAAACCATAATTGGCCGAGATAATAGAAAAAACGATTTTCTCACAGCCCCTCTGACATTTGTTCCAGGTTGTTCTAGATTTGTTCTAAACATTATTTTAATACGTCTAATCCGCATCTCTTATATATAAAATTTTATTGCAAAAAAAACGAAATCCAAAAGTGAGAAGTTAGCCCTTCTTTTTTCCGAAAATCTAAATTTGATGATTGAGGATAAGTATTTAATAATGCCTATATTTAAACAATTGAAAATTAGGACCGGATGTAACACTTTTACTCTTATCGAATAGCAGTCTTTACAAATATTTGGCAAATTATGCTTTCTATACAGAGTACAAAAGTATTTAGTGTTGGATTTGAGAAATTTTTGTGTAAAAACAATTACAAAATTCGGACCGGAAGTAACACTCTCACTCATAGGTATATTAAGAAGAGAAACGTATTTTGTAACTTTTATCTAAACATTCAGAACGCACATACGTATTGCTGTGGTTGCATCGTTACAAGAATTGCATTAATTTTTAAATTAATGTTGTAAATGCATTGAAAATTATTATATTCTACCTACAAAGTTATTCCTAAACAGCATATACTTTATAAGTTCTTATGAGTTCTTGCAATGTTTTTAGCTTCTTCGTTTTCTGGTCTACTTCTTATTTAGTATAGTTTTGGGATAAGGTTACAAATTTTTAATCATATTTATATTTTTATTAAAACATCAACTATAAATAGCATATCTATACTGTATCTATATTAATTTTTTTATATTATAAGTAATAAAAAAACATTTAGTCATAGAGTATTTATCCTGTTTTTAAATATAAAAGAAACCTTCAATACCTGATAAGTAATTTGTTAATATTAAGCTGATTCTATTTTACCAAAAACATACATTTTCACGTAGTGCCTTGGTAACCTAGAATTTTGTAATGGTTAATGCTCGGAAATTCGCCTATATTCATCACTAGCTGCAAACATTCGCACGTACTAACGCTAGCGTCTTAATACCTGCCCACCAAAAACATTCCCTTTCTGTATATATTATTTGGTTTGAAAATTTAAATCAAAAAAAAGAAATTCAAATATAATAATTAAGGATGCCTAATAATATACTGAGAGTAAACATTCACACGTAGTACTCTCAGAGTATCCAATACCATATAACTATCCCTTCGTTTTTATTATAGATTAATGAATTATTATTACTAAAAAGGATAATACTTGTCCAAATTAATAATGCTCAACGTCTTACTAAAAAGCAAACATTTTCCCGTAGTACTTTTTAGAAACGCACAGCACCACCAATTATCTCCAAAATTGAATTATTTTTTTATTGACTTACTTTATTTCATCATTCATCTTTTCAAATTCTACCTTATGTATATCCTCCATTTTAAATAAACAGTAACATGAAAATTAAATTATTGAAAAAAAATTATTTTTGAAAGAAAACTAAATGAAAATTAAATCCTAAATCTTAATACAAATAAACTAATCGTGAGTCGAAATGTAGTGTATAAACCCTACACCCACTTTGCTATTCCCAAAATTTTATTCTCTTTTAAAAATTCGCGTCTTAATACTTCGAAGTTCAAATTCAATCTCTATTCAAGTCTATTCCTGTTTTTCGATTATATACCAAAATAATTGACTATCGGCCATCCGCAGCGCCCCTCTTCTCATCTAATTTTTAAGTTGGCATTGAACGTATCGAAACACCCGTGATGAAATCTCTTCTGTTCATTTTCTGCAAGTTGCCGCTTTTACACTAACACGCGCATATTGTCTTTGACAGTTGATTCACTAATGTCGCCACCCCGAATTGTTTATTATTAAAAAGTTTTTCACCAACTTGCTATGTTTCTTCTACGGTAGGTATATTTTCCTATCTTCTTAATACAGTCCCTCCTTGTACTTGTTTATAAACGTATTGCCTTTCTCATTATTTGTTACATATTTTCTTTTCCCATTCGCCAACATAATCCTTATCTTCTTTTTAGAAACATCTCGATTAGTCACGCCTGCTACGCCGTCTCTAGACTATATTCAGGCTCTTTCCCACGGTAATACATTTATTTGCAGAAAAAACTGTAAACAATATTGATACTATATTTTTCTTTGCAGGTTTTCGAACCATACAAGATCATTCCCTATTAAAGTTCCTGTGCCACAAATACAAAAATTCATGAATATATTCTTGTATTCGTACAGTTATTGTTTACATAGAACATTGTCATTGAACATATCGTATTATAAATGTTTAACTCATATCCTTTTACTATTCATGAATATAAGTTCAAAGTATTTACTATGTTTTAAATTTGATTATTGAAAATCTTTCTTATAAATTGTCACATTATGCACGTCTAAATTTACATTTACTTACTTTGTTATATTTTCATCTCGTGCATATCTAATGTGACCCTGCTCATACAATTTTATAGCATTTAAATGAGTCACTCTCTTTACCGTTCCATCCCTCAACATAACTCTTTTTCTGTTATTAACGTTGAGTGCCTTTTTGTTTTTAAATAACGGTCCATTACTTAAAATGTTTAGAGCTATTTTTACGCCTTGTGAAAAATCAGGTTGCGTTTCTGTGTATTCAAACCATACCTCATGCTTGCCTTTTCTACAAAAAAATATAGATTGCATAGTTTTATTTGTGGTTGTTTTGTATTTATTTTATATTTAATTTTAATACCTATTCAACTTAAAATATACTAATGAATTGTGTTTAATTTCATACAAAAAGTTTCTCTTTAATATATAGGCAACACATTATACCCTTGTGTTACCTGCATTGTCTAATGCTTAAAACTAAAATAAACATTGTTACACTTAGAATTAATGTTCTTTTCAACACTTAAGCTAATTCTTAATAGAATATTATTATAATTCTTAAAGATACAAAGGTCACAGCAGTATGTACCTCATTTTTGTATTGTGATGGCAAAAATGTTGGACCCTAATATTTTTGCTGATGTTCAGGTGTTTTGTGTGTTGAATCGGTAGGCCAGAAGTAGTAGTAAAAATGAAATTTCACCTATATTTTGTCAATTACTAAGTTCTAACAAATTTCCAAAGAATACAAGTGTATTCAAAAGTGAATTTTAAAAAAAATTATAAAAACAGTTTTTAGAAATTCCTGCCGGAAGTTCGCCTTTAATTCTTATCAAGAAATAATTTTTTGCGAATATTTTGCAAGTTATGCTTTCGAAATAGAATATAAAAGAATTTAAAGGTTTATATTCAACAATTTTTGGATAAAAACAATACAATATACGGACCGGATGTAACACTTTTTAGCATTTTTTCTGCAAATTCTTCGCAAATAATGCATTCTATACAGATTTACCGAGTACCTATAAAAGTATTTGTAGTTGGATTGGAGTAATTTTTGTAAAAAAAAAATCAAAATTCAAACCGGAAGTAATACTTGTACTCAGAGGTTTGTTAAGAAAATTGAAGTATTTAAAACTTAACTTGTACATATGTACAAAAAAAGGTATAAGGAAGTCTTTTGATACCCACATCACAATTTCATTAGTAATTGAAGCCTGTAACTTCTAAAAGGTCTAAGTGCCCGAAGGCGATATTTTGAGTTCTGTGCACTAGACGGATATATGTGTCAAGCCTAATAATATTATAAAAGGTCTAAGTGCCAGCGATGCATTTAGCGCCTTAGATAGAGGTCAACAGATGTGTGCAACAGCAGTTTTAATTTCTAGAGGATATAAGTGCCATTATTATATTCATGTCAGAATCATGGAAGTACGCGCGGTTGACGCTGCTAAAAGCCAGAGAAGAAGGAGATGTACTTAGAGTGTAATGCAGGAACTACTCTGCGAAAAAAACACCCGATACTACGACTCTCGTTATAAAAAAATATAGGTTGTGGCATAGACTTACTTGCAATGTTGATTGTTGTTGCTGGCTGTGTGTCGCTGCAAAGTGCGATGTAGTCATCTCCAGACAGACTAGAGAAAACGGTTGTTTGACGATTTTCATAATAAAAGGCCCGATATAGCAGAATACGTATTTGCTTGGTTTACTACAAGTTGACAAAATAAATCGACGGCGCCAAGGAAGCTATGTTAACCCCACGCATAGTTGTCGTCAAGCGACTGTCTATTATGCAGCTACGAATGGAAAAGGAGAATATGTTCCAATATGTCGCAAAACGTTTGCCAATATTTTTGCAATGAGTAATAAGAAAATCAAGGACTTGTTCAGCAAAAAATGTCAGGAAGTAATATTTATTAGGACAATAGAGGCAAGACAACCAAACCAAGAAAACATACTTAAGATATTAAAAAGCAGATAATAAGACATATTGAAAGCTTTCCAAGGGACGGTAATCATTGTAGCAGAAACAAATTCCAAAAATAATTGCTCAGTTCTGACTTGAATATAAACAGTTTGTTCGTGGCTTTTTGTAAAACTATCCAGATACACCACTAAACTACATATTCTACTCGGACTATTTTCACCGAAATATTCTTCACTTTTGTTGGTGGCCATTTTCTGCTTCGCATATTCGTGCTCTTTCCAAAACATTTTCCATAATCTTTGGCAAAACTTCAGGTGTTATGTTTTTGATTTCGTCGCGTATATTGTTTTTTAATTGCTGGATAGTTCTAGGCTTATTAATATACACTTTTCCTTTCAAATAACCCCAAAGGAAAAACTCTGGAGCGGTTAAATCCGGTGAACGCGGGGGCCAATTAAAATCGCTTGTACGCGAAATAATTCGTTCACCAAAGATGTCGCGTAAAATAGCCATTGTGTCCCTCGCAGTGTATGCTGGGGTGTGTTCAGAAAAGAAAAGAATGTTATCCAAGTGTCATTCCAATTTTACACTTGCTGTTCAGAAACAAAAAGATGTCCCAAAATTATGACGTCATTGCCGTTCAGAAATGATTGGTGTGACGCTCGGAGTGTTCCTTCCATCACCCACTGATTTGTGATGGTTAATAGCGGGCGATTCATGCGCATTCGAGTCGGGGGTATTTAAAGCGAGGTTCTGAGTATTTTTTAAGGTTATAATTATAATTTCAAGTCATTTCATATCATATGGTCATATGTGTGTTTCTTGGAGTTTGAACAGTTTGTTTTTGGGGAATTTTAATTTGATCCAAATTTTTTTTCGATTATGATCCATTGTTCTAATTAGTTTTAATTGTCGACTTATTTATTAAATGACTTTATTTTTCATACATAACCTCTAATTCTGCAATGCTTAGCTTTGACCTTTGACTTTTGCCATAAACTAACTCGACTCACTCTACGGCGTTCAACATTTCTGAACGTACCCCTGTGGCTCCATCCTGTTGGAACCATACTTGCGGCTGGCCTTAAAAAATTTCCAACATTGTCCGATATGGAACACCAGTGATGGAAACGGCGACACACCGTTTTCATTTTCAAAAAGATATGGGCCAATCATACTTTCCGAGGAAACACCGCACCAAGCAGTACACTTAAGTGGGTGTAATTGTCGCTGTTGAACTACTCTTGGCTTTTCCGTAGCCCATATCCTGCAGTTTTGCCAATTAACGTAGCCCATATCCTGCAGTTTTGCCTATTAACGTAGCCCATATCCTGCAGTTTTGCCTATTAACGAACCCATTTAATTGGAAATGGGCTTCGTCGGTCATAATTAAATTATAAATAAAATCACGATTTTCCTCGGTTTTTTGCCGGAAATAAATTGCATAATCAAGTCGTTGCTGGTAATCTGTCGATTTCAATTCTTGGACAAGCTGAATTTTGTATGGAAACGTTCTTATTGTATACAAAATTCTCTGCAGCGACCCTCGTGAGAGGCCAAGTTGTGTCGAACGTCTCCTGGTTGATGTTTCTCCATCTTCCCGAATACTCTCCTGTACCCGTTCGTCGTCTGACGGCACCAGGAAGGTTCTTTACTGCCCCTTGTTGTCGAAAATTTTCAACCAGGCGGTTTATTGTTGACTCTGACGGTCCAACCCGCACATTAAAATAACGGCGATATGCGCACTGAGTCAAAACGACCTATCAGCCAGGATAAACTCATGTTTATAATATGTAATAATATGTGGGGCATCTAATAGTTGGTTGGCCTTGGTTTAAAAAAAAATGGCTGTACAACCAAACGTCAAATCTCTACTTCAAAAGTCCATAAAAAGTCGTTTTCTGTATTTTCTCTTTTCTGTAATTGCGTTTTGTTGTTATAAATTAAGTTCGGCTAGTGAATTATTAATTTCCGTTTGTTTGTTAGTAGTTGTTACGTGTTGTATTTACCTTGTTATCAGTTATATCGCTTTATTGACATTATTTCTCATTTAGATACCATAATAGTTTATTGTTGTTTTTGCTTTAAAATGAATTTTTCGAAAGAGGAGCTCATAGACATGGTATTTGCTCTTGGCGCTAGTAACAGAAATCCATTTTTAGCACCAAGAACATATGCGATGGAATATCTCGACCGAAGAGCACCGGATAGTAAAACGTTTGAAAATTTGTTAATAAGGTTTCTTCGAACAGGTTCAGTGAATTACGTCGAACATGAAAGAAGTAAGACTATGATTACAGAAGATAATGAAGTGATAGTCGTCCAGTCCATTGTGGAAAATCCGCACGTATCTACAAGGATAATTTCGAAACAACACGGGATAGAAGTCACTGCTGTAAAAAGGATTTTAAAAAAACATAAGTTTCACCCTTACAAAATTCAAAATCATCAAGGCTTATTACAAACGGACTTTGAAAGGAGACTAGTGTACTGTGAATGGCTACTTTTACAATTACGACACGATATAACTTTTGTAGATCATGTGCTTTTCACAGATGAAGCAACATTTGCTAATTGTGGAACCACAAACAGAAAAAATACCCATTATTATGACACTACAAACCCACATTTTGTTCAGCCCATTTTATATCAACAAAAATGGAGTGTTAACACATGGGGAGGCATCATAGGAAACACTATTATTGGTCCATTCTTTTTTGATAATACTTTAAATTGTGCAATCTACACAAATTTCCTACAAAATAATTTACCATTGCTATTAGAAGGCCTCCCAGATAACGTCATCAGGAGATTGTGGTACCAACATGATGGTGCACCAGCACATTATGGTGCTGCTGCAAGAGCACATTTAGATAGGGTATTCACCAATAAGTGGATTGGGAGAGGAAGTTTGATAAGCTGGCCACCACGATCACCAGATCTCACACCTTGTGATTTCTTTCTGTGGCCAACTGTAAAAAACATTGTTTACGCAACACCTCCTACAACGGCAGAGAACATGCAGCAACGAATAAGAAACGCTTTTCTTCAATTAAGTGAGAATAACTTATCTGAGAATGTAAGTCTGTCGATACAGAGACGGTTGAGAGCATGTGTAGAGCAGAATGGAAATATATTTGAACACATTTTAAATTAAGATTGTTTTATTATCGAAAATTTTCAAAATGTATTTCTAAAACTAATGATAAGGCATTTAAAAAACAGGTGTTTGTTAAAATTACTTTGTTTTATTTTCATGGCCAACCAACTATTAGATGCCCCGCATTTTGCATGTTATAAACATGAGTATATCCCATTAAAGGGTTATAACTTTGAAAATACTAGAAATAAGTACTATGTTATTGGTACCATTTTAAAGGCGATTTTACAAGGAATATGCTGACTTATAAAAATATTATAGGTTAGATTTAAAAAAAACGAGAAAATAACCAATAAAGATCGACAACTTAGACACGACATATTTAACACCCTGTATATTTATTCACTTTGTTCAACCTCAAAACAAATAACGTGTTAGTCCATAAATTAGAGACACAAGAGTTACGTGAGGCATTCTACCCATTTACAGACTACAGCTTAAAATATTAGATGCTGCAACTGTCAAGATTTTAACAATATTATCAATAAAATCAAAACGAACAGTCTGAAGTGCACATATTCATATATCATTGCAAAGATAATTTGAATGGCTATCATTATAATATCTAGAAAGTATAGCAATGTATTTAAAATAAAAAAGTTGAATGTGGTTGCGAAAATTTGGAACACCCTGTATATTTGTAAATAAAATTAGAAAATGCACAGTCGCATACTACATACGTACGTAAAGTCTCATTGCTGCAGCGTTATTAGTTTTCACACTAAGCTCCGCCGACACACTATTGCACCACCCGGTATATACATACATTTATTTATTTACAATAAATTGTGCTGGAGGTTATATTTTTTGTTTTTATTTATTTATTTAATTTTTTTATATTAGAAAATGTTATCCATATTCACTTGTATCTGGTTATATCCACTTATATTCAGTTCTATCTCTGTTTTTACATATATAAATTTTTGGATATCTGAAACTGGTTATATCCAGTTTTTCATTATTTTTTTAATTTTTATTATATTTTTAAAATACAGAAAAATACCACAGCAATATGTATTTGACCTAGTATAAACTAGAATAATTTAGAACTTTTCAGTTACAAACATACAATTAATTTGTTTTAACAAAATCTATATTTTTTTAATTGTATTTTAGCAGTTATGGAAATTCTTACTACAAGTGATGTTGGGGTTCAAACAAAAAAAATCTCTCTGCCCATACACCCAGAAAGGAAAGACAGAAAATCTCTAAAACAGCATCGAGTTATAGCTACTAAATCTAAAATGAAATCCTATCCTAAACAGGAGAATTTACAATATTTTCTAGGGCTTTGTGACAATCAAGAGTTTATAATTACTTAAGTAAAATACTTCAATTGCCAAGCGTAAGAACATTACAAAGATTAACACAGAGCTGGCATATAACTCCAAGAGTGTTGATTTTGTGTATTTTGCAATTGAAATGAAAACTGGTCATTTTACACCAGAAGGACGTGAATGCATTTTATGCATTGGTGAAATGTCTCTAAAAGCTAATTTATTTTATAATATAACTAAAGACGAAATTGTAGGATTTCATAAAATAAATGGTCAGACAACATATAAACCAGCAAAATTTGCTGTGGTTCTCTTTGCTAAGGGCATTCATATGAATTGGAAACAGCCAGTTGGTTATGTATTAGTCAGCAGCACATGTAGTGGTAAAACTTTACAGGAGACTGTTGATAATACAATACTAAATTTATTTGCAGTTGGGCTTTCTGTCCGAGCACTAGTATCTGATGTCGGTTCAAATTTTTGTAAATATATACTTTTACTTAGAACATAAAATATTTTATTTTTTTGATGTAGCACATCTTTTTAAAGCAACTAGGAACACATTTTTTAAATATAAAATACAATTTGACAATTTTACAGAAAACAAAACATTTCTAGATGAATTTTATAATAAGATAAACTCATGAACACCAAACTTCAATGAATTAGTTATTAATCATTTTGCTAATCGTAAGGAACGGCGAATGGATTTTATTTTCAAACAAATTAATTAAATAACATATTAAGTTTATTTTTTTGTCTGTACTTAATTTTTGATATTAAACACTCAGCCCACCCCCTCCGGTGCCCACCCGTCTCAAAAAATGACGGGCCGCCACAGTTGATGACTGCAGGCATCGTTTATATTTAGTGCTAGAATATATGTATTGCCATTCAAAATAAATAAATCTTCGATCATACTTTGTATCAGGAGATAAATACTTAAATACATATTAAGAAATATATATTAAAAAAAATAATGAACAAAACAATTGCTATGTGATTGGTAGAAATGCCAAGATATATTTGCTAATCGTCCTTGAAAAGCATATTTGATAAATATTAATTAAACATATTTAAAAACTTTTTAATATAAATTGTACTTATAGCTTACACATTCAATTATGTAAATAAGGGAGTTTCTTTATTTACATTTTGGATAAATAAACTCTGCATTATAGCATTTCTGTTCATTTATTATTCTAAGGCGCTGCTAACTTCCAAAGTTGTATTTAGATAATAATTTTATATTTTAAATTAATGATAGCTTGTATTAAGATATGAATTATTTTAAACCCAGAGACCGTACACTTAATTTTGCATTTAATTGTATATAAGAATAACACACAATTAATTAAAATTTATAGGCGGTCGCTGAAACGAATTTTTCCATTGAAAGGCTGGCGTTTCTCATCAACTGTCGTAACCTTGAAAACACGAATATCATCATAACTAGTATATTATTAGGAATTACCAATTGTTGTTACGACAGACTTTAGTTGGTGTTGTTGTCGCTATTGTAGCTAGTGTAATTTTGTCAGTACTGTTTAGTTACTTTACTTTACAACCATGACTGGGTCACCCATCGACCTGTTTCTTCCACATCCACTTCTTGTTGTTGTTCGTCTATTTCTGTATAATCGGATACATCTGCGCGGTAAATAAATAGAATAACAAAGCCACGGCATTCGTTGGCATTGAGAGAATTGAGAGGATAGTAAAAAAAGAAGCATCGGAACTCGATTTTTGGTAATGATACGGCAACATGATTTTTCCGCCAAACTCACGATCGCCAAACGTGACGTCACGCGATCCTAGTTGGCCTTGGCCTTTAAATACGTTGCGTTTGCATGCAGAACAGGACCGTATTAACTTATTTTCACTATATTTCTAATAAACGAAGGAAAGTTATCATCGTAAAAATATAAAGTAATAAAAACCAGGAAGCAATTTATTACTAATATCATTAATTTTTATGTTGAAGGTAAATTATCCGCAAAACAATACGTTTGCATATAAATGGATTTCCCAACTGTATTTTGTTCCTCTATTTAGCAAAAACTGTTTAAATATTTCATAAAAGTACTTTGCATCAATGTTTTGTTCATTTGCAAATATGTCATCTAGATAATACAGATGTTATGCATAGGTAATTGAAAATACATTCTAACTAAACAAACATTTGAAAAGCAAACCATATCTATATGTACTGCCTTTGGTCTTCTAGTTATAGACGTACTCAGAAAGGACCCAGTCTCATGCAAGTTTAGACCAATTCCTTTTATTGTTGAGCGGTATATGCCATGAATTATGAGTAATATGACTTTTACACATGCTTCAAGCGTTTTGATATGTGCTTGTCTTATTCCCAATGGATTCATCATCAATATTTTTGTTTCTTCTTTGGTAAATAGAAGAACTATGTTATTACTCGTATTTACTAAAAATATATGTGATTAGTTGAATAATGACAGTAATTATAACAGTAACGCAGCATTCTAATGGTAATAAGTGATGCTAAGATATATACTTACAAAGTTAAGCACATAACTGCCTGTCAAGAATGTGGAATGTCTTCAGGGAAACATCAAAATAATTTTATAATATTATTTTAAACCTAAGTGTGTCTCTATTACTTTTCTTAATTAGCATTATTAATTGAAAATAGTATTCAAACGCAATGTTACCGAAAAATTTCAGTTGCAACTGCTCTAAAATATAGGTATATAGTGTTAAATTTAAGGTAAACAAGATGGCTGTAACAGCAAAAATAAGTATACCATAGCAATTGATATTCATGTTGCTATTGATCATGATTTCTAACACAACTTTTCTTATTTTTTACACTGACCGTAATATTTCACAAATTATTGACAATATGTTTATATAATTCAATCTTTATGTTACTTTATCATATCTTGCATTTACATACTGCGTGTCTGATGTGTAAATATGCCAAACTCTATAATTAAATATAAACAAACGGAAAGAAATTGCATCTATGGTTAGTTTAATATGTATACTAAGGGCGTTATGCAAAAACTCCCTAAGTGACATTGTGAAAATTTTGTACTATTTGCGCTATATCTGATAAGAATGGATAAACTTTGTGGTTTCCGTTTAAGGACCCATAACCATGTTACTTCAAATATTTCATTCTCAACCGGTTTATGAAATGTTGTGCAAAAAGTGACTAAAAGTTAATAATGTAGTGAATTATAAATTATATAGTTGCGTTTTACATTAAAATATCTGCCAACTATCTATTGTGATGAAAGTATCTCAGTTAAATTACAATGTAAAAATTTAGGTGAGTTATTACAACTACATTGCATTGCATATACCACATTGTTGTTCATGTGTGGAGGTATTATATCCTTCAGAGTAGTTTAAACTTTAGCAAATTTTATAGTGCTTTTTTGCCACATTTAAAAAAGATACAATACGAACAATACATAAAGCAAGATATAAATTACAAAACGCTGATGAACAAAACAATAAAGAATGTTGAAATAGTAACTATCTCATTAAAAGAACAAAATATAATAGTAACACCACTAATATACAAACCTCCCCAAGTGGATTTCAAAACATTAGAAAACGTTCTAAAAAATAATGTAATCAATAGAAAGCACAAGCATATCATTATGGGCGACTTTAACATAAACATAGCTAAAAAGGATAGCAAAACTTCAGAATACATTAACATGTTTAAAGAAAAAAACTACAAAATATTGAACAGAAGAACAAAAGAATACCACACTAGGAAAAATAACAATGAAAATGACAGCATCTTAGACCATGTAATCACAAACGTGAAGACTCAAATTAAATTGGAAATTTTACCAAATAATATATCAGACCATCACGGCATCAGAATTGCACTACAGAATACAAAAAAAAAACACCGGAATACAAATATTACGAATATACCACATCAGATTATTTCAATATAGACAAAAATATTAAAGAAATTAAAGAAAACGAAATTGACACTTTTCAGAAATTATCAACTACACTCCAGAATATAGTAGAATCACACCAGAAAATCCAGAAAATAAAAAGAAGAAAAGACTGCCCATGGATAAATAAGAACATAGTAAGTGAAATCAGGAAGAGAAATGATTTATATAAAAATCATATTAAACACCCCAGAAACGAAGAAATCTATAACAGATACAAAGATCAGAGCAAGCACACCAAATATGTTATAGAAAACACCAGGAAAGAATATTACCTAAAGCAATTCAAGAAATATAAATCAGAACCGAAAAAGACATGGAACTTAATTAGCAAAGAAGTCAGCCAAAATCAAAGTAATAACAAAAATATAAGCGAAATACAAAAAGAAAATGGAATGATAACAACTGTGCCCAAAGAAATAGCAGAAGAAATCAACAAATACTTCGCAAATATAGGTCAATCTTTGGCAGAAGAACAAATGTCAAAAAACACAAAAGCCCCAATAACAACAAAGATGAAGAAACAAATACCTGAATTAAAATTTAGATTGGTAACTCTGAGAGAAGTGACAACAATAATAAATCAATTCAAAAACAACACAGCACCAGGTTTTGATAAAATAACAACATCAATAGTTAAAAGGAACAAAGACGTTTTGTCACCAATTTTGACCAAATTAATTAACAACGTTATGCATGATGGAGAATTCCCCGAATATCTAAAAAAAACTATTATTGTGCCCATATACAAAAAAGGCAACAGGCAGAACGTAGAAAATTATCGTCCTATCTCGTTACTATCTACGCTGAACAAAATCTTAGAAAAGATTACAAATTCAATTGTCTGATCATCTAACAATAAATAAAATTGTGGGCTCGAACCAATATGCTTTCCAGAACTCCGGTACAACATCTGCAATAACAGATTTTATAAATGAAATTAAAGAAAAAGTGGAAAAGGGAAACATAGTAACAGCACTATACATAGACATGAAGAAAGCATTCGATACAATATCCAAAACCAAACTTATCGAAAAATTGCAAAGCATAGGTATAAAAAATACAGAACAAAAAATAATTGAAACTTACGTAATGAATCGTCCACAAAAAATAAAAATAAACAAAGTCGAAAGTGACGTACGTTTTGCTAAATATGGAATACCACAGGGCGGGAACTTACCACCATTACTTTACATATTGTATACCAATGATATATTTGAATTACCACTCCATGGTAAAATATACGGATACGCAGACGACACCTGTATTATATACAGTAACAAAAACCCCCACATAATACAAAACAATATTAATAATGATATGAAGAAAATAGAAGAATGGTGCTTTAATAATTTAATAACAATTAACGAAGATAAGACAAGCTTTATGATCTTCTCAAATAAAGCACAAAAACCAAAACTAAATATAGAACTTAAAGGCAAGAAAATCCATTAAAGAAAACAAGTAACTTACCTAGGGTTAGAACTCCAAGAAAACCTAAAATGGGACGGTCATGTCCAAAACCTTATCAAAAGAAACTCAAAAGCAATAGCTGGAATACATAAAATTAAAAATATAATACCACCAAGCATGAGACCGGCAAGATACCACGCCATGTTTGCATCTCATACGAATTACCTCGTCAATATATGGGGCCAAACAACGTTAAAAAATATAAACAAATTACAGAGACAACAAAATAGATTCATAAAGCTAATATATCGACTAAATAAAAGAACTCCAACAGCATAACTATATAATATCACTGGAATACCAAATATTGAGAAACTTATAAGAATTAAAAATATACTGCTGATACATAAAATAGACAAGGGACTAATCAAAAAAAAAATAAAACTACAAACCAACAATGAAATACATAACTACCGAACGAGAGGACACACACACATAAGAGCAAAAAAACACAGAATAGTAAGATGCGTACAAATACCAACAGCAGATGCGTTAAAGGACTACAACAAATTAACAACAAAAATAAAAAACCACCATAAATTTCACAAGGAAATCAAGAAGAGGATATTGAAAATATAAATAAAAGCGAGAAGAAACCTGAGAGACATCCAGAAAAAAATAAAAGAAGAGAAACAACACACAGGAGCCCTCAATACCGCTCGTGTGGGAAACTGGGAAAAACCAGGATCTTGCAATGAGGCTGAGGACCGAAGGGGACATGTTATGTACAGTATATGTGTATATGTATATATTTATCTATGTGTATGTACATGTTTTTTTGGAATAAAATGTTTAAATCTTAAAAAAAAAACTAACATACACGAACCGGATATTAAAATTTATATTTTTGTTTAAATTAAAACGTTTATAAAAAAACATATCTTCAAATTTTGAATAATTTTAATGACAAATTTCCATTTGCACTTTAATTCCTTATATAATTGCAAGTATTTTTACACAATACAGTATAAATATGTACAGTTAATTGTTACGAGAGACACTGTGCTTGTATTTTCTTTTTTACTTAATCCGTTTCTGTATTATCGTGTTTCTTCGTTTTCGATTCGTAAACAACTCGATGACGCTGTGGGAATCTGGTTGCAGAGCGGCAATAGCTGATCTAAGTGGATTTTTGGTTTCATTTTACGATTAGCGCCAGCATTCGCTGATTTTGCGCAAAATCCCCACTTGTATAACGTAGAACGTACACGTCTGTCCTTTTTTTTTAATTTTCCATGTCGCTCTCGGTGTAGTATAGTAAACAAGTTTCCAACGTTCCAGAAAATTTCTGTGGTGTCCGCTGTTTAGTTTGTATGTAAACACATCGACTAGATAAACATTAGCGAATGTTTTTTAGCTTATCTGATTGATATTCAAGTAATTTACGTAATATTATGATCTTAGAAATATTTTTTTTCGATGAACGCGCATAAATGTGCGTAAATCTATATCCTTTTCAATTTACGGCAGACAACCACAATTCATAATTCTGCATATCTATTACATAATTGTGCTAAATAATGTGCATATGTACATACAATATTACCTTACTTTTCGTAATGATTAAATCGTATTAGTCCAAAACTGTTTAAATTCCCGGAATCCTATTATCTCAAATACAAGGCGGATGTTCCTTTTATAGTTTATAAGAGAGGTGCTAAGTATATGCACATTTTGTTAGTTGTATTTCATAACATTTACACAATACTTGGTAAAAATTATAGAGTATAACATTAAAATCGATACTACTAATAATAATTTAATAATATTGATTGAATCGGCCGTTACTTGCTGGAACTCCATATTAATTAGGGTTGTAGTAAAATAATTAACAACTAATTTCCAGTATAATCACACTTTATTTAAAAAATACGACATGTTTCGCTACGATGTAGCTTCTTCAGGAAGTAGTAATGCAATACCTGAAGAAGCTACATCGTAGGGAAACATGTATTTTTTAAATAAAGAGTGATTATACTGGAAATTAGTTGTAAATTATTTTACTTCAACACTAATCAATTTAATACTCATACTTTTTTTGAAGTTCTTATACATCCACATTAGAAATATCAATTTTTCAAAGAACTTGAGTATTACAGGTCCTGTAATTATCTGAAGATGTAATTTCCTTGCCAATTTGCAAAGAGTTTTTTGTGGTACAGAAACCATACTTCACATTGTGACGTCTTAAATCAGTCAAGAAATACGTTTTCTAAAATATTTGAAACATTGATTTGATAAAAATTCTTTCGGATTGAAAAAAATATATTTTGCTTTTTCAATACCGTATTATTCAAAATCTGTCTCAAATAATTTAATAGTCCATAAGTCATTTATGCTATATACTTATATACCACTTAAAACTCCCAGGTCAAATATGTCGGAAACGGATAAAGATATTTAAATTTTGTAAAAAGTAGTTACTAAAGAATGTGATTGACTATAGTTTGCTCTCACAATTGTGTTTTATTATGTGAAGATATAGATGGCGCTGCGATGAAAAGAATTTTTTTTGATCGCCACAATCCTCATTAGTTTTTTCTTTGAAAGAGTATTAAAATTAATGTAAATTTTCTTATTTGTGTTAGTTTCCGAAATTTAACGGTTTCATAGATATTCGTGTTTAAAGAAAGTAAGAGTAATTTTAAAGTTTTGTCTTTATTTTGTTTAAATACTTAAAAGGATCAAATATAACTAAGAAAGATGTTCAAAATTGTTGCCTTCTTGATTGCTACATAACGTATAACGCCTTATTAGTTCTCTCCGCAAACATTTAACAATGTATTCCTACTAATTTTTTGAACACTTGCATAAATTTTATTATAAAGGGCGCCCGTATCTGTTCTGGGTTCCTTGTATACTTCAGCTTTCAAGTAACCTCACAAGAAAAAATCTAACGGGATTAGATCCGGTGAACGAGCCGGCCACCTAAGGACGCGATTAGTACCAATCCAAAGACGTGGGAACGTTTGATGAAAATAGTTAGTAACTATGTTGGCACTATGAGCAAGTTCCCCGTCTTGATGAAACCACATATTATTTCGAAGCTTTATAGGTACTTGCATCTTCCAAAAGTAGTGGTAACTCATTTTGCAGGAAATGTAAGTAGCGCACACCAGTTAATGTTTCATGATAAAAGTGGAGGTCTAAGATATATCCGTTTAAAATTTCACACCACTGTTTGGTTTCTTGTTTGCCTTATCCACCTAGGATTATCTTCTGACCAATATCGAGCATTATGCTTACTTAAAGTACCATTGTTGTGAATACGACTTTCGTCATTTCACATGATCTGATTTATAAATTGTTTTCCGCTAACATTACAGAAAATTCTGCCAGAAAATCGAGTCGGCGTTGATTATCTCCTATTCTTAAATGGTGCACTAAATGAACTTTATACGGAAAGTCTTTATTTTCTTTTAGAATCCTACGGCCAGAGGTTACAGATAGATAATGCTGTTCTTTTAATTGCTGTAATGATGTATGTGGATTATTATTAACTGTTTGTAGTACCTACCGCTGCCGTAATTTTATCATCTCTTACTCTTCTCTGCTTTAATTGTTTTTTTTTTTGAAGCAACCGTAATTTCTGAGATTTGCACATAGACTTACACATTTTTTGTGATCTGGTAAAGGCCTGTTTGGAAAGCGTAGAGCATATAATCGTATGCATTTCTACGAGATTATCCATAAATTAAAACCGTATTCAGTTTGTCTTCGTTTGTGTATAAAACCATATTTTTAATACAATCTCAACGCAAAGTGAGTAAATCTTTGAATGAAGCTAATTATAAAGACAATTAATAAACAAGCAAATGTCACTAATGTGTGCTAATCTCAAAATATTTCCTAAATAATCAAAGTAAGCATACATACATATAATACAGACATACATGCTTTTCTGCCTATATACCTATGGGTGCCTATGAAGTGGAATTTATAAAGAGGAACTAACTATAAAATTAAAATTGTGAAGTAACTGTAATAGCATGAATTGTGAATATGTTTACTGCTATTTTTCCCTGCAAATTAAATATTTAAACAAAATAAAGGCAAAACTTTAAAATTACTCTTACTTTCTTTAAACACGAATATCTATGAAACCGTTAAATTTTGAAAACTAACACAAATAATAAAATTTACATTAATTTTATAATTTGTGTTAATATACTCTTTCAAATAAAAAACAAATGAGGATTGTGGCGATCAAAAAAACTTTTCATCGCAGCGCCATCTATATACTCACATAATAAAACACAATTGTGAGGGCAAACTAGAGTCGATCACATTCTTTAGTAACTACTTTTTACAAAATTCAAATATCTTTATCCGTTTCCGAGATATTTGACCTGAGAGTTTCAAGTGGTACAGCCTGTATATATTATACTGTGTGTCCAAAAAGTCTGGAAACACCCAAATAAAATCGAAACGGATGATTTTTGAGAAAAATGCAAAAACAGGTCAATTAGTATTTTCAAAAAACTACTGGCTAATGGTATCTGGTTGGAATTTTTGATGACCTTGAAAAAGTTATGATGTCATCAAAAAAAAATTTAAATGGCAACGTCACATTTTTAATTTTATTTTTGATAGATCTTTTAATTGTCTAAATGACTGTAAAAAATTTTTTTCATTTTACTTAAGCAAATGACCGAGAAAAATTTAATTACTTCTTCGAAAATGGAAAAGTTTGTCTTTAAAAAAAAAACAGTTGGCTTAAAAGTCGATTATTTTTCAAACACATTTTGTTTTATTTGTGACATTCTATCAAATACGAATTGTGCGTAAGTTAAAAAAATCTGTTGGTGTTTCCAGACTTTTTGGACAGTATATATTATACAGCGAGTTTATGTGTTGAACATCATATCAATACGCGACAATTCTCTGATGTTAGAATTAAAAGTGTTCAAAGTCCCAAATCCTACCAAGGTGCCATATTAGTTTTTACCTATCACCTGCAGATGGTATGGCGCAAAAATAAGAAAATACTTTTAAGTAATTTGTATACACGTTGTATACATAAATTAAGCTTTTTTAGTTTTAAGTATAATATTTGAAATATGTTCTAATGATTTGCTATACTTTAACACTCCAAACACTTGTATTTTTAGATTTGCTGTGGACTGTATTTGTTGTGTTTAATAAAATATTTATAGTTGCTCATAAGTAAATAAATTACCAGTAATAGTATAAATTTTACTGCATTTTCTCGAAATGGTTCTGGATTGTGTAGCAGTCTGTAAGCACTATAATAACAGAAAAACATAGGATCTCACACTACGTTCAAGTATTTCTGGCAAATTTTGCCTGAAACCACATCCGAAATGAACTACAGGTAAACGCATCGACCCGGGGTCACTGTCAGGCCTAAATATCGTATTTTATTTATACACATACACCCTTTTAGGTGAACAAACGTTCCCCTATTGTTGGTGCTTTAATTTGAAATCTTGAGTGTTTACGAGCAGACATTTGAAGTAGATAGGATGAATAGTAAATATAATTTTGTAATACATATTAAATAATGCATATGTGCGTTTCAAATTATACAAAATTGGTCTAAATTGTTTTAAATAGTTTTATCATCTTAGAAAAAATAGTATTGGGTAAGTACGTAAGTTCCAAAATTTAATAATTTTTTATATAAAAATTCGAACTCCTATTATAAGTACTTCTGTTCTTTTAATAAACCTCTATAGAATGCATACTTTGCGAGATATTCGAAGGAAAATGCTACTCGCTAAGAGTAAAAGTCTTACTTCCGGTCCGAATTTTTAAATTTCATTTTTACCAAAAATATTGCAAATGCAGTTCTAAATACTTGTCTACTCTTGATAAATATATGTATATAGAATGCATAATTTACGACATATCTGCAAAAAAATCGCTATTCGACTTCCGGTTCGAATGTTGAATTTTTTTTCAAAAGGTATTTAAAATCAAGCTTTAAATACTTTTATACTCGTAATGTATCTGCGACGAAAGCATGACTTGCTAGATATTCCCAAAAAAACTGATTCTCGATAAGAGTAAAATACCTATTTCTGTTAGAAATTTCGAAAAACGTTTTGAATAAAATTCTTCTCAAATTCTCTTTTGAGTACATTTGGATTCCTTATAAATTTGTTTATACTTTTTTGATATCATGAGACTTTAAAACGTGGACATCTGCAAAAATCTCGAGGTCGAACATTTTCATCACACTACTTCCTTATACTACATAAAGAAAGTAAAAAGGTTAATCCATGTACACAACTTTTATAAAAATTGCTCTTATAAGTATTTATTCCACCATATATAATTTGCTCGGGATAAAATCTGTTTGTTTGGATTTGAAACCTTGACCTGCGTAATAGTGACGTCAACAGAAAACGCGTATAAAGTAAGTAGTATTGTTATCTTCCTGTTATATTATAGTACATCTCCTATTGCAATACATTATCAATATACCTATCAACCCCCACCCCGCGTAATTTACTTTAATGTTGTAGAAATGTTGCTATGAGAATTAATGTTTGCATATAAAGAATAAAATTAATAATACATGTGTCGTGTCCTATTTACATAAACATCTATTTAAAAATGAATTAGTTTTTTCCTAGGAATTTGTTTTAATATTACATGCTTAAATTTTTGCTCATATTCAAAAATGGACGAAAATTTTCCGACAAATAGGGGCGAATCATAATATAATATATTTATAAAGAAAGTGACTAATAATAAAAAGTATATTATTGAATAAGATTTTTATGAAAATTTCATGACAACTAAAAAGATAAGAAGTTTAATATCATTTACTTAAAACAATTCCAAACATAACCTCGATAATCCAAGGGCAAGATAATCTCTTTTTTTTAAATAGAGGATATCAGTTATTAATTATAATTAACTAATCTTCCGCTATTAATTTAAATTAAAATAATTGCCAGAGAGTATGAAGTCTATCAAAGAGCCGAATACTAGCTGCCATTATTATCAGAAGAATTAAGTTAGTGTTTGTCATTTGGTACTAAGACCAGAGATCTATGATCTATGAGAAGCGACAATATATAGTCGGTTCGCTTAATGTTTCGCCTCGTCAAATTTAAATGCTAAACAACCAAGTACATACACTACAACCAAGAAGAGGAGACACTAGAGCAGACAAGAGACCGCGTAGCATTAATGTCAATAACCACTAAACAATCAAGCTATCCCCGCCCATCGAAGAAATATGACACGTTTGTAACGTCTTGGTCACTTATTCTTGATCGTTGCTCCTTGTAAGATCTAATTTCCAAAAGATAAACAAAGATAGATAATATGTAATATGTATAGACCGGACATACCAGGTTTAAATTACGACGGAGCAAAGAAATAATGTAAACAACACGTAGTTACTGAATAGCACTATTCATATGGTAAACTGCAAGATCTGTTGTTGTCGCGAAAACGACAGCAAAAAAAAGTCCATTTGACTGGTAAATTCCTTTCTTCATTGGCGTAGGTAGAAGCGTGAGAGGTTTTTAAAATTTATTATATTTACCTTATATTTCGTAAGATAAATGAAGTTATATATGTATATACCTATTCATATTTATGTTTCGCTTTTTCATTGTTTTAACTGTTAATTACATCCTTCGTAATTTTTGTAATAGTTCCTGTTTAATACCGTTTCATTGAATCTACTTTCCCCAATTAACTTGACGTAAGTGTGCATTGGATTTCGTTAAGTTTTAATAACATACGCGTACATTTTTAGTTATCATTTATTTAGATCTAGAACATTGTTTATGTTACTATGATAAGAAAGAACGTCGAGAATGGCATCGTAAAACAATGGCGAGTTGGATGAAGGGTCATAATGATTGTATGTCCATTGTCAGTGATTCCGAAATTTATTGCAAAGTGAGAGACGCTGGTGTAGTATATCCAACTATTCCATATAACGCATATGTAATAGGATCTAAAGTTATAAATACAGTTGATGCGGAAACAGTTGCTAAAACTGTTGTAGAGAATTTGCACAAAATGCTTCATTCGGACGACAGGTACAGGGAAAAATACTTTTATTTGTTAGTGACAGAGCCGCATATATGTTAAAAATAGGCAGTCTATTAAAAGAAACAAATCCTTATATGCTGCATATTACTTGCGTAGCACTTGCTCTCCACGATAGACTTGTATCGGCTTTTAAAAACGTTTTCAGAAAAGCACCATCGGGAGTAGCTCTTTAGAGTGAAAAACTTCCATCTTTGTCACTGCCTCCCTCGCCAGTAATAACTAGATGGGGAACATGGTTGGAAGCTACTGGTTTTTATGCAGAGAATTTCGATAGTTTACAAAATTTCGTTACATGTTTAAATGACGATGCTCGAAGTATTTCTGAGTGCAAGGAACTAACACAAATCCCAAATTTAAAAAATCAGTTGTTATTCCTTCAGGAACACTTTGGAAATTTGCCTAAACTAATCACATAATTTGAAAATCGAAATATCAAATTAAAACATGGATTAACCACATTAGATGTGACTATTAATAATTTCAAAAGTATTCCAAGTAACTTTTAATAGAAATCCAGATTTAACAAGATTGCGGCAATTGTGTATGGGGACAATGAGACAAAATCTAACTGCTAAATACGCTGAAATAAAAGAATATTTCCAGTATGCACCTATAACCAGTTGCGATGTAGAAAGGACGTTTTCTACCTAAATGGATGTACTTCATTCAAAGAGAAGAAATCTTACAGAAGAAAAAAGTGTTGTAAGTATCAATACTCCTTTACTCGACTTGAACTACAAAATGAACAAATAATAACGTATTTTGTATTCTATATATCACCACCCACTTGTTATCCAATTATAGAAATAAAATTAAAACCTCTTTAAAAATAGAAAAGTTCAATAGTGCGCCCATGGGCGATGAGTCATCAACTTCTAACGTCCGGTCTATACTAATATGATTAACGCAATATGTTTGGCCATTGCCACATAAACTATTTTAATTTGACAATTCTATTAACATTATAGTTTAGCATAACTTTTTGCCGTTTTTTTTCTTTCATTTTCTAACAACTTTTTTTACAATGAAAATGTATTTTGCCTCTAGACGCACCTGCCTAGAGATTGGGATGTCGTGGGTTCGAAACTCACGCATGGGTAAATATTTAAAATGAAATTTACCTAATTACATAATTATCAGTACAAAAACAAAAAAATATTACTATTCATATTTTACTTATTGCAAATAGTAATCAAATAATTACACATTTGTACAAGTTATTACAGAACATGCTACCCAAAGGAATAAGGTTTTGAACACAAGAACTATAATTTTCATAACATAAGGAAGAAAAACTGCTTCGCCAACACAGTGGCTTCATTTGGCTGCAGCAAAAATATGATTGTGCAATGAGCTGCATGCACTTTTACAGGGTTTGAATGGTACTAATGCTTTATCTGAAGAGAGAGTAGAACGTGGTGATAAAGTTGGACATATATAGAGAAACACAACAATTAGTCACATTCAATTTATAATATATTTTCAGTTCTTTTTGAACCATAATCATGTATAAATTCGTTATTTATTACATAGAAACAATGAGTTACAATCTTGTTATGTTATCATGCCGAATGTCGAATGTATAAAAGCTACATATGTTTATTTTTAGGCCAATTTAAAAGGAAAAACACATTCAATAACTCTAATATTGTCTATATATCGCGTTTCGATACCTTTATTTTCACATTCAGGGCATAATAGATACACATTACTTTGAAATTGACTTATAGCAATTTTTATCAGTAAAATGCACTTTAAAAAACCTACTAACCTAGACAATATATCACCATATACCAACCATTGATACTAAAATATTATTATAAATAGGCAGTAATGCACCCAATAAAATGAATAATCAAATTATCTATCTACGCAAGGGTTCTTGACTACATTAGACCCTATTTGCTGGTAGAAGTCAATTATTCTGGAAAACCTCATTAGGAAGATTTGTATGAGTATATATATTAATAAAAAGATAATCTTGAAAGAACGCCAAATAAATCTTTACAATTTGTTATCTGTTTGGTTTTATAATTATTAGATAATAATTAATTATTATTATTTACAAGTAAAACATTTGAGTTCGAATCGCACTGACAAGTATTAGCGAAATTCGATTTGCAGAAAATACTCAGCAAAGAAGTGGTGGATATTTTGAACATGCTTAATAAATTAGATATTATATAGTTAATTACCTACATGTTTCCAAATATGTACATAGTTTTGTATGAGTACTTATTTCAGACCAAGAATCAAACTCCTGGATTTCTTGATGGTTTTAAACGGTATCCATGTGTCGGCCCAATGTCGTATTGAAGCAGAATTACCATAATGTATTATTTCATTATATTAAATTTGAAATCCATATTGGACTATCATGCAAAATTTTACCAAAAAATTGGCTACTATTTTATAATACAATGTAAAACGTTTTAGAATTTTTCAGTACAAGTGCCATGTGTTATTTTCGCACTAGTAACTTGAATTTGAGCAGGCACAACAAGGCCCATCGGTCTAACTTTGGTATTCTTTGTTTACAGCAATCTGTTAACAAATACCTTTTAGTATGTTTCATTAATAAAATTGTTTCTGTTATTTGTACAGTATAGAAACGATTCTTGTAAGTACAGCTATATAGGAAGAAATACAAATAATTATTAGTTTACGTGTGTAGCTATGGTTTCAGCCACTACCATCACCTTCTTTTCTATTTTCCCTTTTATTATACTTATGAAGCTGATAGTAGCACATACACTAGCCCTCGCCATAAGCCACCTATCTCTATTATCCAGTTTTTTAGATCTGTATATTACTTTTTGCGTACTTAAATAATTCCCAATTTAGACCTGCTTCAATTTATGAATAAACAAATAAACATTTATATTTTCATTGAACCATGTTTGGCGAAGAATCACAGACTAAATTTTGGTAGAAGTTTGTAGTCGTATATGTAATAGGCATGAGAAAGAACCCTGGTCAAATTCATACAATATATAACCTTGTACAAGAAAATGGTAAAACGTTTTACACTGTACTACAAAATAGTATCCAATTTTTTGGTAAAACGGACTTAATCCACCAAATTCTATATATGTAAAATTGTTTACATGATTTTAACATTAACACTCCCAAAGTATTGAAAACAGAAACTTTGCTGAAGATTAGAATGATTTATTTTGGAATAATGATCTTGTAGAAGTTATTCAAAACAAAACTAACTGAAATCTTTCGACAATTTGTAAAAAAAATTAAAAAAAAAGTTTATTAATGTATTATTAAATAACCAATCATAACTTAAACACAAAGGTGAGCCGGAAACGAATTATAATACGAATGTAAACAAAAGATGAACACAAAGGATGTATCCGGTAGTGTAAGTATTTTTATATCGGCATTGAAAGTAAACAACTCGCATGCACATACAAACAAGTGAACGATTGTGTGTACGTATGTGTATTTTTATGCGCTGTTGTTTTTATTTATCTTTCTGTCCTTCTCAAAACTTGGCTGCCGTTCAAATATTTACGTTTACTGCATGCAAAGTGTATACAAGAAAAAAAGGAAAAATGGCGAAACATATATTAGTGGGATTTCGAAAAAAATTGTAGGCTAACGCACTTTGGTTAAAAATACCACTGTGAAACATCATGGGAATGGATAGATTATCAACATAAAGAATTTTGTAAACAGTTCGTTTTGTGATTTATTTAGCAATCATAATATTTCTACTATCAATATTCAAGGATAATAATATATTTTTTATGTGTAATTACTTTTTATTAGACTGGAAAATTTATATAAAATTGAAATAGTAGGAATCTTTAAATTAAAACTGTTTAGATTTTCAGACAAATTGGTACACCAAAAGTAGTGGTTTGGTAAAAAATCGAATTTTACAAATACAAATAATGATAGGCTTTATTTGAATGTACAGTTCTGTGCAATAAATTGGCGTACACTTAATATACGCTTATGTAAATATGACTTTTGTTTGAATATCTGTCATGTATGACAAATTGAATTGACGCTATAATTCAATTTGTCATACTTAACTTAAGCCATTTTCACAATGGCAAAATAATGTCAAAATTAGCAATAAGACGTGTACGCCAATTTATTGCACAAAACTGTACATACACAAAATACCTATTAGTCAGGTCAAAATAGACACAAAGAAATCCAAACCTAGACAAAACTCCGACAGAGCTTAAAATTTACACAGACCTTAGAATAGTCATTTTGAATAAAATGTGAAAAGTCCCCATCGATCCAACATGTGCTAAAATTTTTATTCAAGGTCAAAGATCATGAAAATCAGTTTTTCGCGAATATCTCTTAAACGGTTAGTTTTATTGTAAAAGTAGTTATTACCAAATTTATAGAACATGCGATTTCCGACAAGAAAGATACTAACACTTTTTCCACTACAAACGATCGTTCGCATGTTATTGCGAGTTGAAAGTTTAAACATATCATAATATGCGTAAATAGAAGAAATATGAATAATATATCGGGATAAATTATATCATCGATGGAGGTTTCCTTTTACATCGTATCGTCTGGGACCAGGTGGAAACATTCGATGTTATTTTTGATAAATATATTGATTATGTCCGTAATCATTACGGCCATAACATTATGGTCGTATTCGATGGCTATACTGATTTTCAAAAAATATTAAAGCTGCAGAACAACTTCGATGGGCTACTAAACTGCTTAATCTTTGGATATTCTTACTGATCTGTTCATGACTGTACCGACTAGCCAACAAAAGTTTCTGTCTAATACTCATAACAAGATTCGATTTATTCAAATGTTATCTGAAAAATTCAATGCTGCGAATATTCCTGTAAAACAAGCTGATAATGATGCTGATGTTCTCATCATTGAAACGGCTATAGAACAAGCACATAGAAATACAACCATCGTTGTTGGTGAAGACATCGATTTGTTGATAATATTAATTGCACGAGCTCCCATGAATAATAATATTTACTTCCTTAAACCAGGAAAGTCACAAGCAGCATCAGAAATGTATTCGTTGCAAAATTTCGACAAATATCCAAATTGTCGTGCTCATATACTATTTCTTCATGCCATCACCGGTTGCGACACTACGTCTGCATTTTTTAAGAAAGGTAAAACCAGAGTATTTAAATTATTCGAAAAGAATTATGATTTACTTCAGTGCGCTACAAGTAGTGTAAGACTGCCGGTTCTGGACCCACCTCCGGAGGTGGAGGTGGAGGTCAAAGGTCAAAGGTCAAAGGTCAAGGGTCAAAGGTTAAAGGTCAAGGGTCAAAGGTCACGGGGTCAAAGGTCAAGGGTCAAAGGGTAAGGGTCAAAGGTCAAGGGGTCAAAGGTCAAGGGGTCAAAGGTCAAGGGTCAAAGGTCAAGGGGTCAAAGGTCACCGGAGGTGGAGGTCAAAGGTCGCCGGAGGTGGAGGTCAAAGGTCAAGGGTCAAAGGTCATCGGAGGCGGAGGTGGCGCCCTCTGACGGCCACTAGCCAAACTAAAAATGGCAGATTTCTTGATTACCAACCCAACTAATGTGGCGCCCTCTAACGGCCACTAGCCAAACTAAAAATGGCAGATTTCTTGATTACCAACCCAACTAATATGGCGCCCTCTGACGGCCACTAGCCAAACTAAAAATTGTATCTCTCATCATTACCAACCCAACTAAAGTGGTGCCCTCTAACGGTTGCTAACCCAACTAAGGTGGCGCCCTCTGACGGTCATTTGCCAAACTAAAAATTAAATCTCTCATCATTACCAACCCAACTAAAATAGCTCCCTCTGACATTCACTAACCCAACTAATGTGACATCAGGCAAAATGGCCGACCATCAAGATGGTCATTTGCCAAACTAAAAATTGCATCTCTCATCATTACCAACCCAACTAAAATGGCGCCCTCTGACGGCCACTAACCCAACTAATGTGGTGCCCTCTAACGGTCATTTGCCAAACTAAAAAATTGCATCTCTCATCATTACCAACCCAACTAAAGTAGCGCCCTCTGACATTCACTAACCCAACTAATATAGCGCCCTTCCAACCAAACTAAAATGACACCCTCTAACGGTCATTTGCCAAACTAAAAAATTGCATCTATCATCATTACCAACCCAACTAAAATGGCACCCTCTGACATTCACTAACCCAACTAATGTGACATCAGGCAAAATGGCCGACCATCAAGATGGTCATTTGCCAAACTAAAAATTGCATCTCTCATCATTACCAACCCAACTAAAATGGCACCCTCTGACGGTCACCAACCAAAGTAAATATTAAATATATAAGAGAAGAATTTCGAATATAATATCAGCAGTATCAATTGTAAAGCGGTGTAACACATTTTATATAGATAGTGATAATCAAGTACCTATAATGACAGTGAATCCATACAACGTGGAGAAGTATGAAAACTTTTTAGCAGTTAATGACATCGAAATACCTATTGGAGTTGGGAATTGGCTATTATCCTCGGAATTGAATCAAAGTGATTGTTTATTCATAGCAGCATTTGCATATCAGAACGATCAATATTTCGATATTGATCAATTAATCCACGTGTTAGAATATTGTAACCCCAATATAACCCAACTAAAAAAGTGTTGTATTTATTGTGAATATGAATATCTACATGAACCTGATTTTGAACTTCGTGATGAAATTTGTGTGTTTGATATAGAAACGTCGAATGTGCTGACTTTAAATAAGAATATACCGGAGATGTTAATGACTTGGTATCCTTAATATGATCATCCAGAATTGGATTATAATGAAGAACTCGTCGTGAATGGTGGTGGATATGTTATATACGCTCATCAGAAGTGTTTCGCAAGTAGCTAACATGTACAGATCTGTATAATCTTGTCTGTACTTGTTTGGAAATACATCAGTCGACAATGTACGTTGAACGCAGGCATAGTACGCTAAGATTGAAGAAAGTAGTATTAAACAATAGAATTAAGAGGTTTATATCCGAATTAGAAAAAATTAAAACTGATATCGAAATATATAAATTAGTTGTAAATATCAGCAACATAAATATATAAAAAATGGATAATATTGAAAATAGAGTTGATCGGGCAATCAGACAAATCGATAAACATTTTTTGGATTATTGGATGGGATGGATAAGACGATGATTCAACATATTCCACTGTTTATTCTCCAAAATAAGGTGAAAAGCTGAATCTGTAAAGCAACACTAGCATTACATTCCTCAGAAGAAGCGATCAAGCCTAAGAGAGTATTTACCCTATGGCTCTCATTATAATCAACCTTGGCAAGACAATCATCTGGATGGTTGGACCCCAGCTCGAAGAAATTGTTATTTATGTAACTTTATAGAATAAATATACATATATGTAATGTACAATATAGTATACAATATTTTAAATAAAAGAACAGATAAAATTATTGATTTTTTTATTTATAGATAGTCATATATATATATATTAGAGATTGAATAAATATACGATTCTACATATGTTCTATACATATTTATTAGGTATATATTATATACATTTCCAAATCAAAATTTATGGCTGACCGAGAAAAATAAATACATATACACTCAAAACACTCAGTGATGTAGTAATAATTTTTGAATATACAGGTTGTTTTAAAGGTAAGATGGCGGATACAATATGGTCACAGCCAGATTATATAACAATTAATCAAATATTTTATATACCATTCCATTTCGAATTTTATGGCATTATAATGTAAGTATAATACTTGAAGCATGTATAAGACATTTAAGAAGCTATCATGACAAGAGATTTAATATTTTAATGTAAAGCACCTTCCAATGAAAGCAGACTTGTAGCATACTTTTATGAAATCGAATAAAATCAGTACTCTTGAGCACACTTAACTTTTTTCATTAGCTATATTATATATTTATATACATGTTCACGCATCATGGATTTTTAAATACCTTGATATCCGGATATTTAGAATACAGCGGACTTTCATCATTCATTGGTTTTTATGGGTACCCAGATAATTTGTTATTTCATGAATCCTAATGCATACATATAATTTAAACAACACGTATACACATACATAACTATATATTAAAATCCGGTCACTACAAACAATATATACATATTATTTGTACATATAATACAAAAAATCATGATATAATCAAACCGATGATGACGCTATAACCGTATTCTACATATGTTTTTATACATATTTATTAATCATATATTATATATATTTCCTAATCGAAATTTATGACTGAAACATAAAACGAAAATAAATACATATACACTCAAGTACTGAGTGACGTAGTAATCAAATTTTAATATACAGGCTGTTTCAAAGGTAAGAGGCGGACACATACAGGATGTTCCAAAGGTAAGGGTGGATACATACAAGATTTTCAAATACCCCGGGTTTTTATTACCAGTTATAAAATACACAAGGTTTTTATCATAAGTTTTAAAACACCAGGGTTCTCGGAAATTAATTGTTCATATCTTTGTAGATGTTAAATTTAAAATTATTACACGCTAGCTGACGGTGGCTGGTATTTAAATTGATTATACATACATTGAGAAGACAAGGGTAAGAGGTGGAACGACTATCCAGTTCTAAACCTTTAACAATATAAACAACTTAATACTCAATATAGTTTTTAATTCAAACTTAGAGATATTAGTTGACAAAAAAACTATATGTTTAACAATTTAATAATCTATTAATTAGTTGATGTTTTTCACAAAAACTAATTTCAATCATTTTATACCAGAATATAAAAGTCTAATTAGATTTAATATTTTAATGTAAATCACCTTACATTTTGAGAGCAGGCTTGCAACATACTTTCATAAAATCAAATAAAATCAGTAATCTTGATCACACTTAAATTTCATTAGTTAAGAGTAGAGATTCCTATTTCACATACATTTTAAAACACATGTTCATATCCAATACACAGATCGACATTGAAAACCCTATTTCAATTATTTTGTTAGAAAGCGCATTTTTTATGTTGATGTCAGAAATATCTTTGAAAGCATTACGTCGATATAATTTAAAAAATTCCACAGCACTAATTAGACGACTTGAGGTAATTGTATAGTTAGAAAGCGCATTTTAAAGTTGACGTCATACTGATGTCATGTAGTTTGACCAGGAATTTAATATCCTTTAAGTTATATATTATATAATCTATAATATTTTTACTTAATATTGTAAGAACATTAAATAAAAAAATTGAGGTTGCAGTTGGATTAGTAAACAATGGGCGTGGTCAAGATCTCTTTATTGCATGTAAATATCAATAAAGTAAATTTATAGTTGACGTCAGAGCTAGTATAATTTTTATATGTATATGTATATAATGCCTTGATATAATTAAAAAAATCCGCTCATACATAAATTCCTTATTGATCAATACAATTTAACGAACATAAAATTACATTGAAGTTCAGAAGTATATCCATATGATAATATTAATGCAGACTTCAATAAGAAACAATGGACGATTCTGTTTTAAATGTATACACAATTTCAACGTTCATATTACTATAAAAATGATGTAGAACCGTGTCTTTCACCTATAAATTATGAACATTTAGCACCGATTGTTATTATAGACTCCAGTTATCAAAGTGAGTTGGTGAAGAACGAAGCAGTTGATATTCGGTTAGACTTCAGTAAACGTGACAGAAAAAACTACAGCATTTTGTCTGATTTTACACGATCGGATTGTTAAATATAACCCATTAACAAGTGTTGTAAAATTATTCTAAAAAGAGAAAATGTTTATAATAGATATTCAGGGATATCAGTATGAAGATAGCGAATATTTTATTAAAGAAATCGCAATCTACGATTTAACTACGCATCACGTTAACCATACTTTCGTTCAAATGCCCAACAAGTTGTCATGGTTTTGTCCAACAATTAAAAAACATATGGAATGGTTATGTAATAATATACATGGATTACATTGGGATAACATGGACAAACAACAATCAATATCGATGAATCATATAGAAAACTACATTCAGAGTATCGTTGGTGATGCGATCATAATGGTAAAAGGATTGAATAAGAAGAACATTTTGGAAAATTTTCTGTCCAATACAATTATCGATATGGAGAGATTTACTTGTCCAAATCTAAGTACTTTAAGACAAAATGAATGGAGTCGACATTGTAATTTCCATAAGAACAATAATTTAAAATGTGCAAAAGAAAATGTATATTTGTTATATCACTGGTTTATAAAATAATAAAACACAATATTTATTTTTTATTTAAAACCCTTAACCTATTTACATTATATTCTATAATTGTGTAAAACTATATTTCTGTGCAATGTCTTGGATAATATTAATTCGAGGAACAAAGCGACCATCAACTTTCCTATAGATAAAGTTTACATTACTAATTACTTAATATTGTGCCGAATAGAAAGAGTTAATTAGATATGCGAGCTATTTCAATTATCTTGTTAGAAAGTATATTAACAAGCTGACGTCAAGTATTTGTAGACGTTAATGATTGTACAACAGTGTTATTTATTACATATCTTACAATACTAATTGTTTTATGAAACAGTTGATTCAATTTTATATCTATCAACGTCACAACCGCATATTTTTATTTAAAGACTTGTCTATACATGAAAAATTGTTAAATACCATGTATTAAGTCTCCTAATAGATTATTTCGAGAAAACATCCATTAACAAGCTTTTAGAAAAACTCCCTAATTATGTGATCAAAAGTATTTAACTGTAATTCGATTCTACTTTAATTTCTCTCCTACAGACATTTAGTACATGTAAAATGGTTATTTTCCTAACAATTTCTAATACGGAGAAAACATGATATGATATGAAATATGTCACGATTTTACATGTATTTATATAACCTCAAATAATAAAAATAAAACTACTTATTTATAAATAATTACAATCTAAATGGAGCGTGCATTCCATGTTGTAACAGAAAAATTACTTACGTTTGACGTTTCCCTAGATTTATGTTCATCAACAGCTCAACGGTATATTTTTCTCGAAGTACTTAATACAGATAGATATGGATATAGTTAATTTATGATTTTCATGCCTGCTATAGTAGTATTGAAAATAATTTTTACTTTCTTATACGTAGTATAAGGAAGTATTTAGATTTACGTTTAAGGGAATCTGTAACTCGGGGAAATTAAATTTGATTACATTTTATCGTAATTGTCTGATATATTAAATATAGATTTAAAAGTATATTATTACAATCACCATCTGTTGGTGGTCTAGTTACAATTATATAATACTGAATTTGTTCGAGAGATTTTGAAATTAGACAGCGAACAACATTAGCAAATAATTAAAAGCGAACATTTTGATTAACACGTAAAAGATATCTTTATAGGAACATAATAATACATATCAATATAGCAAATTTAAATAAGAACCCATAATATTTTTACTTAATATTGTAAACATATTAAATAAACAAAAAAAATTGAGTTGAAGTTCGATTAGTAAACAATGGGTGTAACCAAGATCTCTTTATTACATACAAATATCAATAAAGCTAATGATAGAAACCTAAAATAGATGATGTAGGATATTTTCACATACATACATAGTAAACAATATGTAAAGTATATATTATAAAATGTTGACATCAGAACTCTAGAGTATAATTGATATATTAGTCAGATAAATTGTGAAAGTATATAGAACGAATGATAATCATTCTTCATAATACCTCAACTAAATTTTAAAATGTATCTGATCCTCATCCCAGCAAGTCGAACATAATTTAGCATTTTCTCGATGTATTGTCATCTAAAAAATTACAAAAACAAACAAATATAACAACATGAACCGATATAAATATGTAGAAAGAAACCAACCTTATCATAGTTATACCAACAGTGTTATTTATTCATTGTCTTACTGTGCTAATTATTCTGAATTCAATCAATCGGAATGTTGTTTTATGAAACAGTCCAATAAAAACAAAAAATCACTAATTTCTTTAAATAATAAAACTGAATCATAGAGATATATTTAAACCATAAGCAGAATTAATCATTCATATCTTTGTAAATATTAAAATCAGAATTATTATACACTAGTTGACGGAAGTTGACATTTAAATTAATTATACATTGAGATGAGAAGGGTAAGAGGTGGGATGGCAGATTAGTTCTAAATCTTTTTAACATTATAAAAAAAGGAAAAACATAATCCTCAATATACCTTTTAACACTAACTTAAAACTATCAGCTAACAAAAAAAAACTATATGTTTACACATTTAGCAAATTAATTTCAATCATTATGTATCAGAATATAAAACGCTAATTAGATGATGTAAGATATTTTCAACTGTTTAGTATATATAACAGTAAACACACACACAAATAAAGAAAATCTCAACCAACAGGATAATTTTCAATTTATTCAAATCAAATCATGAAGATATGTTTGTCGACAATATTATTAACAGACATTTATAATTTCCACATGGAACAACATTCTGATTGATTGATACATTGGTATGAATGCAAACGTATTTCAGAACAATTACTACAATAAGACAACGAATAATTTGATTCTATATTTCCACAAGTTAATGTACATAATTCAATTTCTCTAAATTTGCCACAGACATTTTATTTCTTTCGATGGGAATAATAAAATTCGGCATCATTATGCTCACAGCCATATACTTCATAATGCAACATAAAACGCAAGGGTTTAGACATATCTACAATATTATTGAAATTAATCCTATTATACTCGTATTATATGAGTTTATATTATGGAAAGATGGTATATTTAAAAAAATAATTGTATATAATAAAAATACTTACTTAGTACACTCAACACAAGAACAACAATGTTTATTCTTAGACTTACATATTTCTTCAACTACACACTTCTTACCACTTAATGTAAAAACGTATCAAGTAATTTCTAAAATTTTAACGATCATTGTTTTTCAACTACATATTTTTCCGCACTTAGAGAGCACAATCAATGGATTTATAAAATCTTAATGACCGAGTTTATAGACATCGACTAAAAAAATTTTCTATTATATAATATATTATATATATTAATGAATAGAAATTTTTAGGTGATGTCTATTAGCTCGGTCGTTAAAATTTTAGAAATCCCTTGATTGCGCTTTCTAAGTACGGAAAATATGTAGTTGAAAAACAATGATCGTTAAAATTTTAGAAATTACTTGATACGTTTTTGCATTAAGTGGTAAGAAGTGTGTAGTTGAAGATATATGTAAGTCTAAGAATAAACATTGTTGTTCTTGTGTTGAGTGTACTAAGTAAGTATTTTTATTATATACAATTATTTTTTTAAATATACCATCTTTCCATAATATAAACTCATATAATACGAGTATAATAGGATTAATTTCAATAATATTGTAGATATGTCTAAACCCTTGCGTTTTATGTTGCATTATGAAGTATATGGCTGTGAGCATAATGATGCCGAATTTTATTATTCCCATCGAAAGAAATAAAATGTCTGTGGCAAATTTAGAGAAATTGAATTATGTACATTAACTTGTGGAAATATAGAATCAAATTATTCGTTGTCTTATTGTAGTAATTGTTCTGAAATACGTTTGCATTCATACCAATGTATCAATCAATCAGAATGTTGTTCCATGTGGAAATTATAAATGTCTGTTAATAATATTGTCGACAAACATATCTTCATGATTTGATTTGAATAAATTGAAAATTATCCTGTTGCTTGAGATTTTCTTTATTTGTGTGTGTGTTTACTGTTATATATACTAAACAGTTGAAAATATCTTACATCATCTAATTAGCGTTTTATATTCTGATACATAATGATTGAAATTAATTTGCTAAATGTGTAAACATATAGTTTTTTTTTGTTAGCTGATAGTTTTAAGTTAGTGTTAAAAGGTATATTGAGGATTATGTTTTTCCTTTTTGTATAATGTTAAAAAGATTTAGAACTAATCTGCCATCCCACCTCTTACCCTTCTCATCTCAATGTATAATTAATTTAAATGTCAACTTCCGTCAACTAGTGTATAATAATTCTGATTTTAATATTTACAAAGATATGAATGATTAATTCTGCTTATGGTTTAAATATATCTCTATGATTCAGTTTTATTATTTAAAGAAATTAGTGATTTTTTGTTTTTATTGGACTGTTTCATAAAACAACATTCCGATTGATTGAATTCAGAATAATTAGCACAGTAAGACAATGAATAAATAACACTGTTGGTATAACTATGATAAGGTTGGTTTCTTTCTACATATTTATATCGGTTCATGTTGTTATATTTGTTTGTTTTTGTAATTTTTTAGATGACAATACATCGAGAAAATGCTAAATTATGTTCGACTTGCTGGGATGAGGATCAGATACATTTTAAAATTTAGTTGAGGTATTATGAAGAATGATTATCATTCGTTCTATATACTTTCACAATTTATCTGACTAATATATCAATTATACTCTAGAGTTCTGATGTCAACATTTTATAATATATACTTTACATATTGTTTACTATGTATGTATGTGAAAATATCCTACATCATCTATTTTAGGTTTCTATCATTAGCTTTATTGATATTTGTATGTAATAAAGAGATCTTGGTTACACCCATTGTTTACTAATCGAACTTCAACTCAATTTTTTTTGTTTATTTAATATGTTTACAATATTAAGTAAAAATATTATGGGTTCTTATTTAAATTTGCTATATTGATATGTATTATTATGTTCCTATAAAGATATCTTTTACGTGTTAATCAAAATGTTCGCTTTTAATTATTTGCTAATGTTGTTCGCTGTCTAATTTCAAAATCTCTCGAACAAATTCAGTATTATATAATTGTAACTAGACCACCAACAGATGGTGATTGTAATAATATACTTTTAAATCTATATTTAATATATCAGACAATTACGATAAAATGTAATCAAATTTAATTTCCCCGAGTTACAGATTCCCTTAAACGTAAATCTAAATACTTCCTTATACTACGTATAAGAAAGTAAAAATTATTTTCAATACTACTATAGCAGGCATGAAAATCATAAATTAACTATATCCATATCTATCTGTATTAAGTACTTCGAGAAAAATATACCGTTGAGCTGTTGATGAACATAAATCTAGGGAAACGTCAAACGTAAGTAATTTTTCTGTTACAACATGGAATGCACGCTCCATTTAGATTGTAATTATTTATAAATAAGTAGTTTTATTTTTATTATTTGAGGTTATATAAATACATGTAAAATCGTGACATATTTCATATCATATCATGTTTTCTCCGTATTAGAAATTGTTAGGAAAATAACCATTTTACATGTACTAAATATCTGTAGGAGAGAAATTAAAGTAGAATCGAATTATAGTTAAATACTTTTGATCACATAATTAGGGAGTTTTTCTAAAAGCTTGTTAATGGATGTTTTCTCGAAATAATCTATTAGGAGACTTAATACATGGTATTTAACAATTTTTCATGTATAGACAAGTCTTTAAATAAAAATATGCGGTTGTGACGTTGATAGATATAAAATTGAATCAACTGTTTCATAAAACAATTAGTATTGTAAGATATGTAATAAATAACACTGTTGTACAATCATTAACGTCTACAAATACTTGACGTCAGCTTGTTAATATACTTTCTAACAAGATAATTGAAATAGCTCGCATATCTAATTAACTCTTTCTATTCGGCACAATATTAAGTAATTAGTAATGTAAACTTTATCTATAGGAAAGTTGATGGTCGCTTTGTTCCTCGAATTAATATTATCCAAGACATTGCACAGAAATATAGTTTTACACAATTATAGAATATAATGTAAATAGGTTAAGGGTTTTAAATAAAAAATAAATATTGTGTTTTATTATTTTATAAACCAGTGATATAACAAATATACATTTTCTTTTGCACATTTTAAATTATTGTTCTTATGGAAATTACAATGTCGACTCCATTCATTTTGTCTTAAAGTACTTAGATTTGGACAAGTAAATCTCTCCATATCGATAATTGTATTGGACAGAAAATTTTCCAAAATGTTCTTCTTATTCAATCCTTTTACCATTATGATCGCATCACCAACGATACTCTGAATGTAGTTTTCTATATGATTCATCGATATTGATTGTTGTTTGTCCATGTTATCCCAATGTAATCCATGTATATTATTACATAACCATTCCATATGTTTTTTAATTGTTGGACAAAACCATGACAACTTGTTGGGCATTTGAACGAAAGTATGGTTAACGTGATGCGTAGTTAAATCGTAGATTGCGATTTCTTTAATAAAATATTCGCTATCTTCATACTGATATCCCTGAATATCTATTATAAACATTTTCTCTTTTTAGAATAATTTTACAACACTTGTTAATGGGTTATATTTAACAATCCGATCGTGTAAAATCAGACAAAATGCTGTAGTTTTTTCTGTCACGTTTACTGAAGTCTAACCGAATATCAACTGCTTCGTTCTTCACCAACTCACTTTGATAACTGGAGTCTATAATAACAATCGGTGCTAAATGTTCATAATTTATAGGTGAAAGACACGGTTCCACATCATTTTTATAGTAATATGAACGTTGAAATTGTGTATACATTTAAAACAGAATCGTCCATTGTTTCTTATTGAAGTCTGCATTAATATTATCATATGGATATACTTCTGAACTTCAATGTAATTTTATGTTCGTTAAATTGTATTGATCAATAAGGAATTTATGTATGAGCGGATTTTTTTAATTATATCAAGGCATTATATACATATACATATAAAAATTATACTAGCTCTGACGTCAACTATAAATTTACTTTATTGATATTTACATGCAATAAAGAGATCTTGACCACGCCCATTGTTTACTAATCCAACTGCAACCTCAATTTTTTTATTTAATGTTCTTACAATATTAAGTAAAAATATTATAGATTATATAATATATAACTTAAAGGATATTAAATTCCTGGTCAAACTACATGACATCAGTATGACGTCAACTTTAAAATGCGCTTTCTAACTATACAATTACCTCAAGTCGTCTAATTAGTGCTGTGGAATTTTTTAAATTATATCGACGTAATGCTTTCAAAGATATTTCTGACATCAACATAAAAAATGCGCTTTCTAACAAAATAATTGAAATAGGGTTTTCAATGTCGATCTGTGTATTGGATATGAACATGTGTTTTAAAATGTATGTGAAATAGGAATCTCTACTCTTAACTAATGAAATTTAAGTGTGATCAAGATTACTGATTTTATTTGATTTTATGAAAGTATGTTGCAAGCCTGCTCTCAAAATGTAAGGTGATTTACATTAAAATATTAAATCTAATTAGACTTTTATATTCTGGTATAAAATGATTGAAATTAGTTTTTGTGAAAAACATCAACTAATTAATAGATTATTAAATTGTTAAACATATAGTTTTTTTGTCAACTAATATCTCTAAGTTTGAATTAAAAACTATATTGAGTATTAAGTTGTTTATATTGTTAAAGGTTTAGAACTGGATAGTCGTTCCACCTCTTACCCTTGTCTTCTCAATGTATGTATAATCAATTTAAATACCAGCCACCGTCAGCTAGCGTGTAATAATTTTAAATTTAACATCTACAAAGATATGAACAATTAATTTCCGAGAACCCTGGTGTTTTAAAACTTATGATAAAAACCTTGTGTATTTTATAACTGGTAATAAAAACCCGGGGTATTTGAAAATCTTGTATGTATCCACCCTTACCTTTGGAACATCCTGTATGTGTCCGCCTCTTACCTTTGAAACAGCCTGTATATTAAAATTTGATTACTACGTCACTCAGTACTTGAGTGTATATGTATTTATTTTCGTTTTATGTTTCAGTCATAAATTTCGATTAGGAAATATATATAATATATGATTAATAAATATGTATAAAAACATATGTAGAATACGGTTATAGCGTCATCATCGGTTTGATTATATCATGATTTTTTGTATTATATGTACAAATAATATGTATATATTGTTTGTAGTGACCGGATTTTAATATATAGTTATGTATGTGTATACGTGTTGTTTAAATTATATGTATGCATTAGGATTCATGAAATAACAAATTATCTGGGTACCCATAAAAACCAATGAATGATGAAAGTCCGCTGTATTCTAAATATCCGGATATCAAGGTATTTAAAAATCCATGATGCGTGAACATGTATATAAATATATAATATAGCTAATGAAAAAAGTTAAGTGTGCTCAAGAGTACTGATTTTATTCGATTTCATAAAAGTATGCTACAAGTCTGCTTTCATTGGAAGGTGCTTTACATTAAAATATTAAATCTCTTGTCATGATAGCTTCTTAAATGTCTTATACATGCTTCAAGTATTATACTTACATTATAATGCCATAAAATTCGAAATGGAATGGTATATAAAATATTTGATTAATTGTTATATAATCTGGCTGTGACCATATTGTATCCGCCATCTTACCTTTAAAACAACCTGTATATTCAAAAATTATTACTACATCACTGAGTGTTTTGAGTGTATATGTATTTATTTTTCTCGGTCAGCCATAAATTTTGATTTGGAAATGTATATAATATATACCTAATAAATATGTATAGAACATATGTAGAATCGTATATTTATTCAATCTCTAATATATATATATATGACTATCTATAAATAAAAAAATCAATAATTTTATCTGTTCTTTTATTTAAAATATTGTATACTATATTGTACATTACATATATGTATATTTATTCTATAAAGTTACATAAATAACAATTTCTTCGAGCTGGGGTCCAACCATCCAGATGATTGTCTTGCCAAGGTTGATTATAATGAGAGCCATAGGGTAAATACTCTCTTAGGCTTGATCGCTTCTCCTGAGGAATGTAATGCTAGTGTTGCTTTACAGATTCAGCTTTTCACCTTATTTTGGAGAATAAACAGTGGAATATGTTGAATCATCGTCTTATCCATCCCATCCAATAATCCAAAAAATGTTTATCGATTTGTCTGATTGCCCGATCAACTCTATTTTCAATATTATCCATTTTTTATATATTTATGTTGCTGATATTTACAACTAATTTATATATTTCGATATCAGTTTTAATTTTTTCTAATTCGGATATAAACCTCTTAATTCTATTGTTTAATACTACTTTCTTCAATCTTAGCGTACTATGCCTGCGTTCAACGTACATTGTCGACTGATGTATTTCCAAACAAGTACAGACAAGATTATACAGATCTGTACATGTTAGCTACTTGCGAAACACTTCTGATGAGCGTATATAACATATCCACCACCATTCACGACGAGTTCTTCATTATAATCCAATTCTGGATGATCATATTAAGGATACCAAGTCATTAACATCTCCGGTATATTCTTATTTAAAGTCAGCACATTCGACGTTTCTATATCAAACACACAAATTTCATCACGAAGTTCAAAATCAGGTTCATGTAGATATTCATATTCACAATAAATACAACACTTTTTTAGTTGGGTTATATTGGGGTTACAATATTCTAACACGTGGATTAATTGATCAATATCGAAATATTGATCGTTCTGATATGCAAATGCTGCTATGAATAAACAATCACTTTGATTCAATTCCGAGGATAATAGCCAATTCCCAACTCCAATAGGTATTTCGATGTCATTAACTGCTAAAAAGTTTTCATACTTCTCCACGTTGTATGGATTCACTGTCATTATAGGTACTTGATTATCACTATCTATATAAAATGTGTTACACCGCTTTACAATTGATACTGCTGATATTATATTCGAAATTCTTCTCTTATATATTTAATATTTACTTTGGTTGGTGACCGTCAGAGGGTGCCATTTTAGTTGGGTTGGTAATGATGAGAGATGCAATTTTTAGTTTGGCAAATGACCATCTTGATGGTCGGCCATTTTGCCTGATGTCACATTAGTTGGGTTAGTGAATGTCAGAGGGTGCCATTTTAGTTGGGTTGGTAATGATGATAGATGCAATTTTTTAGTTTGGCAAATGACCGTTAGAGGGTGTCATTTTAGTTTGGTTGGAAGGGCGCTATATTAGTTGGGTTAGTGAATGTCAGAGGGCGCTACTTTAGTTGGGTTGGTAATGATGAGAGATGCAATTTTTTAGTTTGGCAAATGACCGTTAGAGGGCACCACATTAGTTGGGTTAGTGGCCGTCAGAGGGCGCCATTTTAGTTGGGTTGGTAATGATGAGAGATGCAATTTTTAGTTTGGCAAATGACCATCTTGATGGTCGGCCATTTTGCCTGATGTCACATTAGTTGGGTTAGTGAATGTCAGAGGGAGCTATTTTAGTTGGGTTGGTAATGATGAGAGATTTAATTTTTAGTTTGGCAAATGACCGTCAGAGGGCGCCACCTTAGTTGGGTTAGCAACCGTTAGAGGGCACCACTTTAGTTGGGTTGGTAATGATGAGAGATACAATTTTTAGTTTGGCTAGTGGCCGTCAGAGGGCGCCATATTAGTTGGGTTGGTAATCAAGAAATCTGCCATTTTTAGTTTGGCTAGTGGCCGTTAGAGGGCGCCACATTAGTTGGGTTGGTAATCAAGAAATCTGCCATTTTTAGTTTGGCTAGTGGCCGTCAGAGGGCGCCACCTCCGCCTCCGATGACCTTTGACCCTTGACCTTTGACCTCCACCTCCGGCGACCTTTGACCTCCACCTCCGGTGACCTTTGACCCCTTGACCTTTGACCCTTGACCTTTGACCCCTTGACCTTTGACCCCTTGACCTTTGACCCTTACCCTTTGACCCTTGACCGTTGACCCCGTGACCTTTGACCCTTGACCTTTAACCTTTGACCCTTGACCTTTGACCCCTTGACCTTTGACCTTTGACCTCCACCTCCACCTCCGGAGGTGGGTCCAGAACCGGCAGTCTTACACTACTGCTACAGCATTTGAAAGAATTGATTCTACTCCAAATATAATTATCTCAAACGGAATTCGTTTCCTGCTTGCGTTGTATGGTGCTCCAAAAAATACTACTTCTTTAAACAGCTATAGATATTCCAGTTTCGTAAAAAGTACCCGACACAATAAAGTCGTGCAATTGTCCTGTCTCCCTCCAACATCTGCTGCTGTTTATCAACATTTATACCGAGTCTATTATCAAGTAAAATAAACTAAATCCTGAAGACTGGGGATGGATAAGGATTAATAACGATCTGGAGCCAATTCAAACTCTTCTTCCACCTGCTCCAGAAATATTACTTAATACGATTTCTTGCAATTGCACCAAGGGTTGTAATTTCAACTGTGGATGCAAACGAGTTGGCTTGTTCTGTTCTGCAGTATGTGGCAATTATCACGGTCATTCGTGCTCTAATGTGACACCTAATACAACTGATGATGATGCTTATGACATCAACGACGAACTACTAGATCCGGCTGATGTCTTAGAGCAATATGTAGAAATCCAGCAGTCAGAAGAAGAAGAAGAAGAAGAAAATGCGGCTGAATATATTGAATCCGAAGATTGATAACACTGTTTTTTCCATTTCAATAAAAATTTATTATTTATTCATTATCACTTTCACAATCTCTTTTTCATTGTCTACATAGACCGTGGATTATGCCTACAGGGGATACCACATAAAAAAAATGCACCAAGTACTCTACCGCTGTGGTGGTGTGGAAAGGAGTGCATATTAATGAGAATTCTAAGTTTCCAGTTTTCAAAATTGCCATAACATGCGAACGATCGTTTGTAGCAGAAAAAGTATTAGAACCTTCCTTGTCGGAAATCGTATGCTCTATAAATTTGATGATAACTATTTTTACAATAAAACTAACCGTTTAAGAGATATTCGCGAAAATTGATTTTCATGACTTTTGACCTTGAATACAAATTTTAGCACATGTTTGATCGATAGGGACTTTTTACATTTTATTTAAAATAACTACTCAAAGGTCTGGGGAAATTTTTTGGCTTTGTCGGAGTTTTGTCTAGGTTGAATGTGTATTTTGACAGGGCTATATGTACACTTAGTTGCAAGACAAGGTTTTCACAAAAAAATCAGTATGATTAAATTCGTATCCATCTCTAATTTTCAGGAATAATATCTCACACATATTGAAAATGTGGATATTGTATTTTATGAGTTTAGTTTCATATGAATTTCTACTGTTGAGATTAAAGCACTCCAATTGTGCTCCATTGTGCCGTATAGTGTTTTTCCGCCAGCCACTCACTTTCGAAGTTATGCCTAAAACAAAAAACAGTGCGTCACATCTAGACTTGCAGGCGGCATTAACAAAATACTTTGATACAAGTGACAGACGCAACATCTGCGTAAAAACTGATCATCTGGTTGTGAATTGAGTACAACAAGCAGTACATATTGATAGAAGTAACTATCCGAAATAACATTATGTTACCGATAATGCCGAAACTGCATTTACATAATGTACCAAAGACCATTATTATTCATGACATTAAATATGACTTAGGTGGCCTCATCGCTTACTCCGGGCTTCTTGGAGTCGTCGACCAGAACGTCACTGGCCATTTGAAAGGCGTACTCTTATAGAATTAACGAAGAATGGGAAGTCTACAATGATGTACTACAACACAAAGTAGACTGCAATGGTAGTGAGTTGGTGTATCCTCATTCAATATTATATAGAACATAAATAAAAGTAAATAAATCCTAACAAAATAATCTTTTATTAAAGGTGTTATAACTCATGAACATTTTTGATAAGTAATTATTCTCAAGAAGTATGTGCTTCATAATGTGATTTACACAAAACTTTAAGTTTTGTGTAAATCTTAAAAGATAATATAACAAAACAAAAGATAATAAAAAGTAAAGAAAAAGTATGTAAAGAAATGATAAATTTAAAGTTTGAAATATATCGAAACTGCAAGTATTGAAACTCTACCCTGGCCCCCTAAAAGTCCAGATTTAAATCCTCTGGAAAATTTCTGGTGATTTATGAAAAAGAGAATCTCTGATAATGTATACAACAATTCAAATCAATTATTGAATCAAATTGAAACTACCTGTAAAAATGTCACCGTGAACTATTGCCAGAAACTTGTCGACAGCATGCCATCTCTTTTAGCAGAAGTAATAGAAAATAACGGAGGATTTTCTATTACTTCTGCTAAAAGAGATGGCATGCTGTCGACAAGTTTCTGGCAATAGTTCACGGTGACATTTTTACCTGTAAAAATGTCACCGTGAACTATTGCTAAATTGAAACTACCTGTAGTTTCAATTTGATTCCATAATTGATTTGAATTGTTGTATACATTATCAGAAATTCTCTTTTTCATAAATCACCAGATATTTTCCAGAGGATTTTAATCTGGACTTTTAGGGGGCCAGAGTAGAGTTTCAATATTTGCAGTTTCGATCCACTCTGGATTTATGAATTGGTGAGTAATCATGTTGAAATAGAAAATTGTCACACAGTACAGTAACACTAGGCAACATGACATTACCTATTGCGTACCGTTTAAATGACCCCTGGCTTATCAAACAACATCCATCCCCAGACGCCTACAGAAAACCTGCCACTAATCGAACGTTCATAAATATATATTGGATCGTATCTTCGTCCTCTCTCACGATGAACCGTTTTCTTTCTGTAGGAAGACGATAGAAAAGTTAATTCATCGGAGAAAATTACTGACCACCATAAATCTTTGTCCATCCGTGGTAGGTTTGCTCAAATATTAATCTGTCATGCCGATGTCTTTCCGTTAATGAAGATTTCACCGCCCAGTATAACTTTTTAAGTCGGTAAAGTCCAGTCTTATGTCCAGTACTCCTACTAGCAGGAAAAACGCTTTCGTTGACGGCTGAACGAAAGCTGGTAAATGGATGCTCCTGGACATATTGTGATAAAGTTCTGCCCTCTTCATCTGTGGTAGCTCTTCGTCTACCTAAGCCTGGTTGCATTCGAATTGTATTCTCACCGGTTCATTTACGCAACACTTTATAGATGTAGGGCTAACGTTTAATTCTCGAGCAATAGCTGTTACGGATAATGTATTCTTGAACAAACTTATCGCGCACACTTTTTCCGGAATGGTCAACATTATTTCAAAGTGTTTACCTTTATTATGCAAAAATTATTCCTTCGGAAAAAAATTGTTTAGATAAGATTAAAAGTCCTGGTTCTGGTAGGAATGTCGAAGCACTTTTTTAATAAATATTTTTTCAACTTCACTTTTTGGAACTTTTGTAATCCCTAGTAATTTATCAACGAAGTAAACTACTAATTAGGGTCTACCGGTTAGTCTGAAAATCTAATCAGGTCGTAGTGATAGTCTTGCGGTTTACCATTATCGTGGTCTCAGCCATACACATGCCACCCACACCAATACACAGATGAAGAGACTGACATTTAACAAAAAGATCTCGGGTCGAAAATGTTCGTCCTCACAATACACTGCGTATAGGAAAGCAAAATAGCTGCCTACCTAAAATGTACTGTCAAAACAGTGATTTACTAGACTAATGGAGTAATAGATACATTATATCAGTGGTTAAAACTTTTACTCAAAACTGTAATAGGATATGTACCCAAATATTTTAAATTATACCATACACTTTTTAAAGCAACTCTATATGTATTGTGTGTACGTTGTGTAGCTATATGGTTCATAATGTTGCAAAATTTGAAGCTTTAAAAATTGACTTTGCATTACTTTTGTTACTTATAGACTTCTATGATAATGTTTGCATTGTCTGTCACATGAAAATAGACTGATAAATACGCACGTCATTATGGTAAAATCTCTCAAGCATACGCTGTTTGCATTATAATTAAAACCGAGTAAAAATAGCTGGTAAATCCTTTCAGTAAGGAAGGTCAATGTAATGAAAAGTGAAACATGTAGTATGTAAAACAACGTCTTCGTATTTCTTATCAACAAAATAAAATATTCCCTTGCAGTTGAGAGCGTATTTTCGTGATATTAAGTCTCGTTAAAAGTTAAGAAATGAAGATATTTATTGTACAAGTTATTTTTAAACTCCTGTTTCAATGATTAGAAGAGATAAATAATTTTGATAATGTAAATACGGAAACCAAGTAAACCGTGGAACCCTTTCAAAAAAGAATGTACTATCGTTTTCTTCATGTACGAGGGCGGTTTGATAAGGGTGGTGAAGAAGTAAATTAAAAACACCTTTTTGGAAACATAATTTCATTTTCAACATAGTCTTCATTTGATTAGAAAAATAATTTTTCTCAGAATCTGTAAAATATGCACTGACGGTAATAATTATAGTATTATTCGATGAGAATTTCATGTCGCCGAGCTAAATTTTAAAGTTGAAAAATGAGAAAGAGTCAACAGTGATCAAATTAAAACAGCGGGCTAGGTAGGAAACCAAGTAAAACACACACTCGTGCCATTTTATCATTGCGATTTCTGATTTGTGATACAAAAAGTATTAAAGCCGCTGTATATAAAGCTAGACTCCTAAAATTCATATTTAGTGTACTCTGTTAAACTCATAGCGGTTCTGCATTTAATTGTAAAATTTGTATTCTTCAGGAACTATACACTTTTACAATCTTCAATAGGTGGTCCTAAGTTCATAACATTTTCAGCAACCGAACTCAGATACCCAAGAGTGTGCATTATTACCGATTCAGGAGTACGCAATTGCATTCTCTTGGTGCGTTATAATAAAAGAAAAATGTTGAATAACCACTGTACAGACAAAGAAGTAATCGTGAGTTGCGGTTTACGCAATAAATAAGATATAAAGGAAAAAATTGCTAACGGGCAGTCAAAACGACGTCTAGCAGTACGCACAAAATAATTTATTCTAACAGCAAGTATTCGCGAATGTTTCATCCATACCCTTAATTCAAAAGTATAACACTCAGACTAAAGATATATTGCTTGGATTTCAAGAATGTAGCAATTTACTTCATACTTAATTACTTATTAAATTTTGCACCAACAATATTTAAGTCTTTAATTACCGTTGTTTGTTGCCTCAGTGCTTCTGGGTTCTACGTGCCAAATATACACTAGAAAACAACGAAAAAAGAAGCTTCTCAAAGAAGCACCTGCTAACTTAATTATATTGCAGTCAGTAAATTCATAATTTTTTTTCTAAAATGATTGAAGCATTTTCATTATTCAGTAGTAAGAATTCATTTATTTCCCAACTGTTTCTAAATAACAGGACCAAATTACTAATACATACACATAAATACAAGAAAAAAAATAAAGAAGCAGCTATATATATACGTATATATAGCGTGTTCCAGCTAAGACTTTCGGCTCATATATTTCCATTATTATTGAACGATTTTTTTTGAAATTTAAAATGTAGATACTTTATTGAATTAGGACTGTTCTTACTTTGAAATTAGTGAAAGTTAAAAAATGTAATTTTCACTCATCGTTCTGTTTTTTCAAATTCTACGAAAATATCTTTAGATGGTTAAGAACCAAAAAACAAGCCTCTACAGGAACCAAACATGGTAGAAACATATATGTCTGTAGCTACAAACACATCTTAACACATACATAGTTGCGTCGTTATTGTTTATGTATTCCCATTAAATGTACATGTTTTAGGAAAAAATAAACCTTTTGATGGGACTGCATAAGTAATACCGGTCGTCCTGTGCTTATTTGCTTACAGTTTCATTTATACATGACTGATTTTACATTCTATATTCTACTAGTAATTTTTAAATACATAGTTGCGTCGTTATTATTTATTTAATTACATTAATTGAACAGTTTATGGTAGACCTAAACCTATTGATGGAACTGCATAAGTAATACCGACTGTCCTATGCTTATTTGTTTGCATTTTCATTCATACATATTTGGTTTTACATTCATTTGTCAATGTATTTCTAAATGACAACCAGTTGTCATACTGTCATTACTTTTGCTCATCATATTATTGCCAGTACTACCAAGAAGATATTCCTTTTTTCAATACAATTGTATATATATATATAGTTGGTAGCGCATCTTATCGACAGTAAGAAGGTCTGAGTTCAAATCTCATCGTGGGCAAATTTTTGTGATAAAATTTCCTAATTAATTTACTCAGCGCGAAGCAGAAAAATCAATTTAGATATTTCTACGCTGAGAAAAACAGAATTTTAAAAATAATTAAAATTCTAATTTACACACATATATATATATATATATAGCGTCATAAATTCCCATGGGAATTGTGACCGCTCATTTCTCGTTTGAGCTCTAGCGACTCATTTCTTGTAGTGAGTTAGTCCACGTTATTCCGTTCTTGTCTTACTCTAAGCTATTGTTCAAATTTGCTTCCTAAGTTATCCTGCTCCACGCATGCTTCCCGGACTCTCTTCCTCTATCTATGTTTGGTTTCCATGTCGTGATTTTCTTCACTTCCCTATTAGTTTCCATATTTCTTGTGTGGCCGTACCATCGGAGTCTTCCTACTTTTTTGAACTTTACGATCTTTTCTCTTTTTGAGATATTTTGTCTTTCCCATACATTATTATACAGGGTATACCACTTAAAACTCCCAGGTTAAATATCTCGGGAACGGATAAAGATATTTGAATTTTCTAAAAATTAGTTACTAAAGAATGTAATAGACTCTAGTTTGCTCTCACAATTGTGTTTTATTATGTGAAGATATAGATGGCGCTGCGATGAAAAGAATTTTTTTGATCGCCACAATCTCCATTTGTTTTTTATTTGGGAGAGTATTAAAATTAATGTAAATTTTATTATTTGTGTTAGTTTCCAAAATTTAACGGTTTCTTAGATATTCGTGTCTGAAGAAAGTAAGAATAATTTCGATGGTTTGTCTTTATTTTGTTTAAATTTTTAATTTGTGGAGGAAAAATAGCAGTAAACATATTTACAATTCTTGCTACTATAGTTACTTCACAATTTAAATTTAATAGTTACTTCCTTTTTATATATTTCACTTCATAGGCTCCCATAGGTATGTAGGCCGAAAAGCATTCATGCCTGTGTGTATGTATGTATGCTTGCTTTGATTATTTAGGGAATATTTTGACATTAAAACACATTAGTGATATTTGCTTAATTATTAATTGTCTTTATAATTAGCTTCATTCCAACATTTACCACTTTGCGTTCAGATTGTATTCAAAATATGGTTTTACACACAAATAAAGACAAACTGAATATGGTTTTAATTTATGGAGAATCCCGTAGAAATGCATCTGAAGCAATGCGATTATATACTCTACGCTTTCCAAACAGACCTTTACCAGATCACAAAACATTTCTAAGTCTGTGTGCAAATCTCAGAAATTACGGTAGCTTCAAAAAACAAAAACAATTAAGGCAGAAAAGAGTAAGGGATGATGAAATTACGGCAGCGGTACTACAAACAATTAATAATAATCCACATACATTATTACGGTAATTAAAAAAAAAGCATGATCTATCTGTAACCTCTTGCCGTAGGATTCTAAAAGAAAATAAATACTTTCCGTATAGAGTTCATTTAGTGCACCATTTAAGAATAGGAGATAATCAACGCAGACTCGATTTTCTGGCAGAATTTCCTGTAATGTTAGCGGAAAACAATAATGAATCAAATTATGTGGAGTGACGAATGTCGTTTTCACAACAATGTTCAAAAAATTAGTAGAAATATATTGTTAAATGTTTGCGGAAGAGAACTAATAATCAAGAATGCAACAATTTTGACCATCTTTGTTAGTTATATTTGATCCTTTTAAGTATTTAAACAAAATAAAGACAAAAATTAAAGCTACTCTTACTTTATTTAAACACAAATATCTGAGAAACCGTTAAATTTTGGAAACTAACACAAATAATAGAATTTACATTAATGTTAATACTCTTTCAAATAAAAAACAAATGAAGATTGTGGCGATCAAAAAAATCCTTTTCATCGCAACGCCATCTATATCTTCACATAATAAAACACAATTGTATGAGAAAACTAGAGTCAATCTCATTCTTTAGTAACTACTTTTTACAAAATTCAAATATCTTTATCCGTTTCCGAGATATTTGACCTGGGAGTTTTAAGTGGCACAGCCTGTATATCATTTGAAGAATTAAAAACTGATAAACGCATTTTTGTATGGTAAAGACATAATATTGAAGTTTCTATGAACTAGGACATTGATATCGAAAAGCAAAATAGAGCTGTCCATTAAACTGTGAATGAACCCTGTGGTTTAACTCCCGTCAAAACATAAAACTGTCTGGTATAGGAATAGATTCATTCTAGTTAGCTCAACCAATCAAATATTAATGTCCTCACACATAGATATAGGCTAATGGATACGTAAGATTTGATAAAAACGGATAAGTATCTATAAATACCTATTAGAATAATTCATTTTACATATTTATATAATTGTTATTTAGATAAATTATATCAATGTACGAATTAATGAAAAAAATAAATATTACTCTGGTATGACGCAAGAATTCAACTTCAAATATCCAATTAGACAAATATATAGTAAGAAAATATAAGAGATACGTTAGAAATAATGTTGTTTTTGGTTGTGACGTGTAATTATATAATTTTCTTAAAAAATGCATAGATAATAGTACTATTGCTAATCCATCAATAAATCGGTGAAACTTTACTGTACTTCTCATAACAATAACCTCCATCAATAGACAGTAAAATATTAAGCCGACGTCAATAAGACAAATTATACTGCAATATCTTTAAATATTTAAGGGTAGGTAAAAATTAAAGCATGTACTATTTTTACTGTTAATCATACATACCTAATTAAAATAATCAAGAAATATTATTTAGTCATATATCAGGACAGATCTTATTATAACTTACCTAGTCTATTTTAGAAACCTCATCTGCATATATTCTTCGACGCTATTTTAACTGGAACACTTGTTAAAGTTGACGAGTTGAACTCTGTGGCTATTTATGCTACATACAGTGAACTACATACATTATGCACTTGCATATAGTTTCTCGTCACAAATTAGGCTTAAAAATGACGGAGATCTAATCTAACAATAAAAACAAACATCAAAAGTATTAAAAGTTAAGTAAGGGCACTGATAACAGTAGATTTTATTGATACCTTTTCTTTGTAACAGATTACTAGTTTTAATTGTTCTTCCTCAAGAACTTTAAAATTTCTCTTCATAAAAAAATTTAAGGCTTTTAATTTTGTACAATATACATTTCTAGAAAAGTTGGAATAAATAAAGACAACTAAATATTTTGGTAAGCATCTAGGTAAATGATTTTTTGTAAAGATTGTTGTGATATCAAGAATAACATTTAATATTCTTTCTCTCCATAATGTTACCGATTTGCCTGTTATTAGTTAGTTATCTCTCTCTTATTTACATTTATATTATGGTATAATTGTTTAGGCGAAGTCTCTATGTAATATGGCAATTTTTTTCTAATACAGAAACATGATCCATATTGCTTGGTAGGTACTAATTTACGTGATTCACGCAAAGTGAAAACTATTATCCATTTCGCCTACTTTATATTTACTATTTCACCCCACTCTGGTGTATCCAATTGTTATGGTGCGGATCTGTAATTATATGATCCATAGTATATGCAATTGCCTCACAATTGAGTGCTAATAATGTTTTGGTTCTAGGAGTTGTTTGAGTAATAATATTTTTTCTCCTAAATGAGATAGAAGATGCAGTTAGAGCAACCGAATAGAGACACCGATTGACGTTAAAATTGTTCGTCCACTCGAGCAAATTTAAATTAACACATACATATTATCTAAAATATATAATAATAGGCTAGACGTTGATTGTATATGATATAGTTTTTTAATGTATTTCATTGAAGAGTCGTATCGTTCTTATTGTAAAATTATTTACTTCTATATGTAACACGACTTACAATTTTTCTCATTAACAAATTATTATTGGTATTGTTATTTAATAATATTATTGATCTATCCAAAAATCTGGTTTATAACTCAATGATAGCAAATTTAACGACCCTGTATATTTTTTTGATTTAAATTCGTCTTAAGTTTTGTTTACGATGATAACCCCAAACACTATATTTACACTGGGCACGATACCAAAATAGAAAAAGAAAAATTGTTCTCTATCTAAGTGAGCCTAGTCATATCTCTGAAACAAACAAACAATATTTACATTTATACGTCGTTATGTTATTTCTAAAGATAAAAATTAAGTATGTTTTAATGTATGTGTGTAAATATTTTGCAGCGAGCACGTAGAAGTTAACAAAAATTTAGAACTAAATTCTAAATCAGATGGCTATAAATTTTGCTGCAGATATATTTTAAATAACTTCGCTACCTTATTTTATTGATATGTTACATACATCAAACAAACATTTTAGAATTAATATTACCCACTTGAAGATTTGGCTGGCCCACTACTATTAATTAGAAATAATATTCCAAGCACAAACATTTATATTATCAGCATCTGATTATATTTCCATATAAAACAACAAGCACTCGAATTTTAATTTTATTTTAAACATAAACAGAAAACTGAATATTCTTACCTTTATAATTATCTAGGTAATTATAATTAAATGAATTATTATATAAATATATACATATAAATGAAAAATAGGAAAAGCAAGAAGCAATTTGTAGCTTCTGTCTGTAGTTCCACACTCATTGTAGACATCAAACAACTTAACTATATGGAAGACATTGCTAGCCTATGCGAAAATGACACATAAGCGACAAATATAGAAATTAATATTTTTCATACTTGCATTCACTTCTGTGTTACGCAATACTCTTCTGGGGGGCGGCGACAGAGATGCATAGAATCTTCACTCTACAAAAAAAAACCATAAGATTGCTATGTAACTTGAAGCATAGGTAACGAAAGTTGTAGAACTCAGTTCAAGAAAGAAAATACATTAACACTGCTTTCATTGTTTATCTATGTTATCATCATATACGTCCATCAGAACAAAAAGGCGTTTGCCATAAAAACAATAAAAACCGTAGTGTAAAAAGATCGAAAGAAATCAAATTTAGTATGATCAGGCCGCAAATTTTCTAATGTGTTTGAATATGCTACTGTTCTGACTCTAATACTCTGACAAAGAGTGCTGAAATAAAATAACCTGGAACAACAAGTAAACAGAAGAAATATTAAAGTAAGTCTTTTCGTTCATATTTTTAAAAGGTTTTTTTCTCTCATGCTTATCTCGGTAAAGAACTTTAAAATTTCTGTCGATAGTCGTCTATAATATACAGTGTTCTACAAAATAAAGTAACCAAAATTAATTCCTCTCAAATCTCTATTGTTAAAACCAATCCGAGATCCAACCTTTATCTGTGATTAGTCAGACACCGCGAAGGACACCGTTGGTGCGAAAAGTATCTCTCCCTCCTATCCTGAATCAATAACTTCAAAAAAATAACAAGCAAAGACAAAAACAAGAACAAATATGAAAAAACAAACAATACGACTCAAATGAAGAGGAAATATCAAATAATAAAATATTTAAAACATTAAAAGAAATGAAAAAACCATAGAATTCATGAACACCAAATTTGAAGAAATACAGCAAGAAAATAAAGAAATAAAGAAGATGTTAAAAGAAAGTGACAAAGATGATCAAAAACTAAAAGACAAAGTAAATAACCTGGAAAGAATGTTGGATGATTTGGAAAGAGAAAAGATAAAGAATAATAAATGACATAGAAAAAGAGAATGAACGCGAAAATGTAAGAGAAATAGCGGAAAAAATAATTGGAAAACTGAAAGAAGATAAAATAGAATCCATAGTGAAATGTTACCGGAAAAAGGAAGATAATCAAACTAGCCCAATAATTATCGAATTTAAAACACATGAAGCCAAAGTCGCCATCCATAAGGCAAGAAAACATCACGGCATGATCTCATCAAAAGACTGTCAACTAAAAGGGAAAAATATTTTTGTTGAAATTGCCGTGGTTCGATTTACTTACTTTAAGATTTTTTTCAGGTCGTACGATAAACGGTTGCCGAGATATGGCCGGTGGCCAAGCTTAAACAGATACCCGGTATATCGGTCAACGCCTGTCCCTATCACCAATATTCAATGTGTATCACGCACTTACATTAGGTACCCATTAAAATAATATTAATTCTACGTATAATTACATGTAGTGTCAGTACAATCAGTCAAAAAAGATTGTACATATCTATAACAAACTAAGTACGTAAAATACAAGTCACTAAACAGAATTAATATGAAATAATGCAATGAAGCACACGGTAAATATTAATATACCCGATAACTATACAAAATATTGATTGCACGGACTATGAGAATAAAGATTGCACTCTAATAAACGCATTTTTTGCACCCTATCATCATGCGGGAAGGAAGACTTTGTGGGTCAAATGCATATTTGTCGAATGAAACATATGTGTTGCAAACAAGTACAGGGATATTCATTATAAACTACCCAGCCTTTATCATCGTTATTATTGCATATACAAAAAATATTTCAAATAAAAGTTGTGTGGCTAAGATTGAGTTTTATTTGCACGCTGTCAAAAACACAGTGGCGTGCAGATACGACGGTATAAAAAGAAAAATTTTTTTTCTCAAATGGAATACCCTGTATATTATTAAATTTTTATAATGGTCTTTTTACTCTGATTTCAAAAATATACCATATGATACCGGTATCTTAAACCGTTTTCGAGTTATTAAATGTCGAATATCGTAGTTACTGTACTATGGAAAAGTTAACATTATTAAAGTGAGCTATGAAAATGACAATTATTGTGTTTGATAAATAACGTTTCCATTTTGACTATTTTTTTAAAGAAATCTCATTTATTAAACATAATAATGCATTTTCATAGCTTACTTTAATAATGTTAACTTTTCTATAGTACAGTAACTACAATATTCGACATTTATTAACTAGAAAACGGTTTAAGATACCGGTATCATATGATATAGTTTTGAAATCAGAGTAAAAGGACCATTATAAAAATGTAATAATATATAGGCTATTCCATTTAAAAAGAACATTATTTGCTTTTTATACCATTGTATCTGCACGCCACTGTGTTTTTGATAACATGCAAATAAAATTCAGTGTCAGCCACATAACTTTTATTGAAAACATTTTTTTGTATATGCAATAATAACGATGATGAAGGGTGGGTAATTTATTATGAATAAGCCTGTGCATATTTGCTAACCGCAACCAAGAAAAACTTCAGAATTTCATGTTTAATTTAAAAAACGTTAAAAACAAATAAGATGTTGCTTGATTCAAAGAAAAGCCTTTTAACTAAGCATATGTATTTGTGTCAACAAACCCTTTTTTCCGTGAACATTTTACATGCTTGAAGCAAGAAATTAAACATGAAACTCTGCAGTTTTTCTTGATTGCAGTTAGCAAATACTTGTTTGCACATATATATTTCATTCGAGAAATATGTAGTTGACCCAACAAAGTCTTTCTTTCCATGCACACAAAAGCCGGCTAAAACCACCGCTAGAAAACGGCGACTGATTACCAAAAGAATTTTCTGAGTGATATAAGTTGCGAAAAATAATTTGTTGATTATAAAATTTATATCTATAAGAAAAGATAAAAATAAATAAATAAAAATAAAATAATCAAGTCCACAAACTATGATCATATATTAATGAAGTAAATCTGAAAATTGAATTTTTACAGTGTTCCAAACTATTTCAAAAAGAAGTCAAATTGGAGGAATAAATTGAAAAACCTTTTTGCCCAGCCTCTTTTTTTTGCGAAATTATAAATTCTGATGGTTTTCGAAGATTGTTCTTAATGTAGAATAGATTGTTCCAAAGTATCTTAAAAAAATATCGGCACATAAAAACAGTAGATACACTTTGTTTATGAATGCACCACATTAGATAAGAAACTTTTATACACGACATTTAAGGAAAAAGTAAAACAAACTATTATAATGTACCTCTCTTATATTATGTATTAAATATGAAAAAAATGAATTATTTTAATTTATACATGATACGAGTGCAAACTGTAATAATGCAAAACAAATTTAGATGAATCAATGGCAACAGGCAAAATTCAATTTCGAACAATGATGGATAAGGTTGTCAAATAACATTTGGGGCTATATTAATTTAAAACTTTGGAACAATCAGGAAAATGTTCGATTGATTGACATTCGAAAATGCGGGGATAACTTAACGATATCTTATTTCTGTGTTTGATCCATATGAGATGTGAATTTGAAATTATGTAGCTGCGAAATATTGTGTTTTGCTATACCTTTTAATCTATAGGAAATACAGGTCTGATATTTTAGAACAATATTTAAAGCAACCTAGAACAACTTCTGATTTTAATTTTTACAAATACCTTGGAGAAATGTAAAAAACACATCCTGATAGAACTATTACTATTATAAAATTAGATTCTAACTTTAGGCAGACAAATAAAATTCCTAAATTGTATATATTTACAAAAAAAGAATAAATAATGAATTTCAGAACAGGAAAAAAAGTAGTCTTCTACTCGCGTATAATAGCTATTATTCACGAGGATGTTACGGCACGAGCCGCAGACTTTCGTTCTCGTGAATAGTAGCTACCATTATACGCTTGTTGAAGAATATACTATTTATATACAGGATGAGTCATCTCCGCGGGTAAGCCCGATTATGCGTTTATGAGTAAAGATATTTCGAAGTGGTTTTTTTCTTGTGATAGCTGCTCATTAGGAGCACATTTTAAAAGTATTTTCTATTATACAGAGTGTTCCATAGCTTGGTAGCTAACCATAGTTATAGTTTCTTTAATGGAACACTCTATATATTAATGCATTTTTGTATTCCCCGTATAATTTTTAATCAAAAAGGAATAAGATAGTATAGGCCTAAAATCTAAACTTTTTGACTTATTCCCATTTTTCTGAAAAATTCAATGTTTCTATAAAATTATATTTCTCGAAAACAACGTACTAGATGGACAATTTTTTTTTTGCAGTATTGTTTACAATAAGAGGTCCTAATAGAAGCATGTTTTATTTTTTTACAATTACTAACTGCATGTGCAGAAAACTGGAATAAAATTACATGACACGTTTTTGTATAAAGGTAAATTTTTTTAAATGGAACACCCTATATGTCAGTTCATTTTTGAATTGTCTATTAAATTTCATGTCAGAAACATGTAAGATGTTAATACTTTAAAAGTGACTATTACTGAGCTACTGTCGTTTTTTGATATAATTTTGTTAGTTTTTGTATAAAAGTCATTTTTTTCAAATGGAACAACCTGTATATCAGTTCCTTTTTGAATTTAAAAACATGTAAGACGTTAATACTTTAAAAGTGACTATTACTGAGCTATTGTCGGTTTTTGATATAATTTTGTCAGTTTTATGGTTTTAATTAATATAGTATAGTACTGACAAAATTATATCACAGAGCGACAATAGCTCAGTAATAGTCACTTTTGAAGTATTAACGTCTTACATGTTTTTGATGTGAAATTTAATAAGAAACTCAAAAATGAACTGATATACAAGGGTGTTCCATTTGAAAAAAATGACATTTATACAAAAACGTGTCATGTAATTTTAATCCAGTTTTCTGCACATGCAGTTAGTAAGTGTACAAAAATAAAACATGCTTCTATTAGGATCTCTTATTGTAAACAATACTGCAAAAAAAAAATTCTCCATCTAATACGTCGTTCTTGAGAAATATAATTTTATACAAACATTGCATTTTTCAGAAAAAAAGGTTAAAAACTTTAGATTTCAGGCCTATAATATCTTATTACTTTTTGACTAAAAATTATACGGGAAATACAAAAATGCAATAATATAGGGTGTTCCATTTAAAAAACTATAACTATGATTAGCCACCAAGTTATGGAACACTCTGTATAATACAAAATATTTTTAAAATGTGCTCCTAATGAGCAGTTATCACAAGAAAAAAATCGCTTCGAAATATCTTTACTCATAAAGGCATAATCGGCCTTACCCGCGTAGTTGACTCACCCTGTACATTTTCATTATGTTATATATTGTGATTGTTAATGTGTATTCGCCCCAGCATGTATGATAATAGAAGCTTACTTCTACGAATGCAAACAACATTAATACCCTAGTAGCATGAAAGAGCATTAACAATCTTCTAGTGACAAAGAAACATCTGCCTTATTTAACTTAAAACACTCCACGCAGAATTCCATAAGTAAGTCCAGCTTGACATTCTGCGAAAAGTAGAGGAGAGCTGGATAACTACGCTCACCTCAGCAAAAATGTTTGTATATTCTAAACCCTGGATACAATAATGCTGTAATTGGATGATGTGGTTCTTAAAAAATTAGCCAGTATTTGGGTTAAATCAAATTTGATCAAATTTCAAAGAATGAAAAAATAAAAAAAAAATAAAAACACGTAACTAAGCGGTATTACCTGTCTGCTAGTGGGTAATAGTTCTCATCGGTTTAACATTAATTAAAAAACTAAACAAGCAAATCGTTGAAAACTCTTATTTATTGATAGAATGTAATCATACCGTAGTCGGCAAATTTTAATTTCTGTTAGCTATTTATCCCATGCAGAAGATGACCTTATAATATGCAGCGATGCCTGCTTTCCAACAGTGGTGGGAGAACCAACGCAGTCGGGGGGATTCTCATATTTGATAACAAACGTTTGCCGGGTGTACTTGGCAGCTTCGCTATATGTTTGTCTTTACTTTATTTCGCTGTGCTCTTTTCCTCTTCTACTTTCGTACCAGAAATTAAAATTTGTCGACTACGGTATACCAATTTAGTTATTTGCAAGAGTCGCAAATGTATCCCGCACGCTTGTCCACCCCACTACATTGCTGGTGGGTCCACTTGCTACACATTGTGCATCGATACCAGATTTAATTATTTCTCCCAAATTCACCACAAACAACGCATTCATCGTTGTGTTCTGTATCATGTTCTGGAGGTACGTAATATCCTGGAACTTCCATATCATCATCACTGTTATCGGTACATACGTTATGTTCGTCGATTTCATCCTCTGATGAACTGATCTCTGCCTGAGTAAACTTTAGTCGTCGTACAAATTTTAATTCTTTCTTGCCTTTACCTTTCCCTTTGATGAATGGGATATTTCTCATCTTTTCGCCCATTGCCTATTTTTTCTTATGTGCTTCTTCATGCACTGATTTCAATGAAGTAGAAGTCAAAATTACAGAAGTCTGACGCTTCTTTCCTTTTTTAGACGGAGATGATCCTGAAGGTTGAGGAATAGGTGATACAAGCTTAACTGACATGTTTGCTACATTTTGAGTTTTACTGCTTGACGGTTCTTCGTTTTCGGCTTGGATGTAAGGGTTGGTCAAAATAATGTTATCGTCGTCATTTGCTTCTTTTCCTTGTCGGGCAAGTAGATCAGATGCAGCAAACATTTTTTTAGGAAATTTTTTTGGGTTAACAGAAAATATTCCAGTTGAATCAAATCCGTTAACAGCTTTTTCTGCTGTTGCTACGCGGCCATATGCTTACCGAAACCTAGCGTGCAGATCAGATGTCGTAAGCTTTTGGTTGGGATTGGTTTTCATAAATAATTGACACTCATAATTGTATGCCCTCTTCATAGCCCATAGAATGTCACGTCTAAAGTTTACAGTCGGTGAGAGCTGTATGGTAGAATCGATAACAGTGTTACGCAATTCTGTCGGCAGTAGTCATAAATTGGCAATAAAATATGGCTACAAATTTGCTAGTGTCAAACGATGGCTAGCAATCGCACGTTGTTGTTCATCATTAAATGTTGTTTATCTGCCTAACAGTGGGGGAACGTTCTTTCCAGCTTTAATTCTATCCGAAACGTCAAACCAGCACGACGCCTCACGAACTCCTATACAATTTTCTACGGCTTCCATAGCATCAGTAATGGTTTCACTTTTCCAAGATCTTTATTTGTGGTTCTGTTTCTACTTTAAGGCATTGTCGATGATTAGGTAGTCTAAAAGAAAACAAATAAAAATTCAAATTAAAATCCTACATAATGCAAGTAATTCCGCTCATTGGGCGGCATTATCTCGTCAAGATGAGCGCCATTTTCCGCTGTTTACAATTGCTTACATTAATTTTATTTTAACCCAACCTTAAAACTTAAGAAAAAAGCTTATGTAGTCACTTCATTAAAATATCACACTAATTTCATAGGAGACCAAAGCATAAACTTATACAAAGTCTATTAAAGTACTTACCGTTTTTTATCGGCAATTTCTTATAGGAAGAAATTGAAATACTACTTTTTCAAATAATTCACGACATATTGAGGACTTCACACAAAACGATGGTGGGCGTAATTAACCACTGAACGCAGTTACCCAGCTCTCCTCTAATATTTGTCTAAGCCTAGAGGAAACTGTTTTCAGAAATAAGTAGACAAAACTAGATATTATTATAGTAATTCCTGTTAGACATCACTTGATTTGTTTCGATTGAATATTAGCCTGTGGTATAAATTATCTCGTTATGGTGTAGCTTCAAAAACGATATAGCTTTTTTTTAAATAGTGCCAAAATAATATTCATCTGTTTTATAGATTTTAATATATTAGTATCTAAATTAATCTTTTAAGTCGCTACTATATATTGTTCCCACCACCCATGTATATAAATAAGTATCTTAGAAAACTTGAAAAATATATTTCCTAGGTATATAATCAAAATAATAAAATAATAAATTTTCATTAATCTAATTTATGTAATATTGCGTTCGGAATCATGATTTTATTTAAATATGAAATAGTACTGATGAAATCGAATCTTTTAATTTAGTAACTGAAATCATTCATTAATAAAATCAAAGCAGTAGTCTGGATGTTTCGCATTTTGTAATTGATTTTGTAATAGAACTAGTCGTAATCTTGCACGGAGAAACACCCAAATACTCCGAACGTGACCGTCCGATGGACTCTCGCTGAATACAAATTGTGTTCGGGAGTGTAAACATAATGTCACAATGTTCTTGTCATTCAAAGAGGAATTACAAACTATTTTTGATTTGCTTTCATCGCGAATGCAAATATCGTACATACACAAAGGAATGATCGAATATTCCGATTAGTTTCGAAAAAAAGGATAATTTTGTCTTTATTGTGTGCAAATGTTTGGATTTATTATCCACATAATAAAAAACAAATTGTCCTGTCCTGAGTAATAGTCTTATTATCTAAGAGATCTAACTTTAATTATTTAAGAGGAATTAAAATTTGTACACTAATATTCTATACTGTACATAAATAATCAGTTGTGTGTACAGTGTATATATTATATAGTCCTTCTCTTAATTACCTCGTAGTATTTGGATTTGCCAGGAGAGAGCACAACTCAAAATTGCTTGGTCTTGTTTACTTACACCTATAAAAATTTACAGTATTCCACATATTTTTTTTCTGTCTGAACATATGCATGTCTTAATATTGAAAGCCTGACTTATTCTAAGAAAAATATTAGGTATATAAACATATTATCGGTAATATTAAATTTTTGATAGAATTTGTATATCTTAAATAAATTTAGGCTTACTATATTTTATAATCTAAAGTTCAAAGAAATTTATTATTACTACTTTTCCCAGTAATTCCTCTCATATATTGCATTATTATATTTTAATACCACATAATCATATGCAATTAAAATTGTACTTACGGAATTTATATAAAGTAATATAACATGAATTAAAATAAACTTAAATAAACAGGTAATTAATAAAAAGATAAAAGTATCACAAAATAAAACCAATCATCGTGTCGTAGTGTTTTAATGGTGTTCCTTAATTGGTTCGTGAAACTAGCTTTACCCAGTAGTCTCAGGGGCTATTATCAAAATGTTCGTGAATCAAAAACTAAGTGCATCCAATTTTTCGCCTGCATGATGTATTTACTATTTAGTATTTGACTGAATGAAACGTGTTTTTCGGACAAAGTCTGAATATTTTTCTGATTTCAATTCTACCCATTGTGATCAACGATTCGATCAGCGAAATGTATCTCGTGGTGGTGGCATTTTAGTCTTTAAGATATTCTTTAAATTTTTATAGTTTAAATTTATCAGCTGGGTTTAGAGAGTTCGTTTACATATATTGATATTGTTGAAGCTAAATTTACTAAAATACCAAGAAAAAAAATAATTGAAGAGGGTCACACTTGTTGAAATTCCATGACAAATAATAATAAAAATAAAACACTGATTTTAAAGTTTCAAAATTTTAATTATCGTAAACCACTACAAGGTTGTTTCGTCGCACAGCGACTTCATCAGGTGGATGAATAATGAAGAATTTATATTAGTGCGAGAAATTATATAACGGAAAACTTATTACAAATTTAAGGACAAAAGTGGGGAGTGACATAGGTTGGTTTGATCATTTAACGCTAATTCTAATTTTGTAATCCTAGAAATTCTAATGATTCAAAGAGATCAATTTTTTTACTTTTATCTTGGATATAAAATATTTTAAAATTATTGTTAAAAGTATGTTTATATTCTAAACAATGGTTCGCAAATGTACATGATTCTACATTTGCGAACCATTGTTTGAATATAAACATACTTTTAACAATAATTTCAAAATACTTCATATCCAGGATGAAAGTAAAAAACGTATCTCCTAGAATCATTAGAAATTTTTAGAATTACAAAATTAGGGTTAGCGTTACATGATCAAACCAACCTATCTCACTCCCCACTTTTGTCCGAAATTTGTAATATGTTTTCCAATATATAATTTCTCGCACTAATGTAAATTCTTCATTATTCATCCACCTGATGAAGTCGTTGTGCGGCGAAACAACATTGTAGTGGTTTACTATAATTAAAATTTTGAAACTTTAAGATCAGTGCTTTATTTTTATTATTTAAATACCAAGAAATAAGACCAAATCTTTTTACTGTTGTATAGCTATGGCTACAGCTTTCCTCAACTTATGCTGCGCTTCTCTGGTTGAATTGGATATTTATCAACGCAGTACTTCTGATGTCGGTGCCCTGCGTAATGTTTTCTATGATGCATGCATTTCTTTCCATTTTGCAAAAATACTGATCCGTTATTATTAAATGTTGTTCAAATAAGTAAGAGCGGTTGTTAAAAGGCAAACATCTGCTGCCTATTAAGCCTATCTTGGTAAGTTTACCTCTAGAGAAGATCAAATTTCCACTATTATGGTGATATACTGCAAATGTCCTTACTACACATTTGACAAAAATATTTTACTTACCGCTCTCCACATGATCGATTTCCACAGTTTGGGAGCAAATCAATATTATTCCTATTTGAAAAGTGGTGATTTTTTGGTTATATCGTATTATCGTCCGATAGCTAAGCGTAGATTTTCGAAATTACTTTTTACTTAGCATGTTTTATGGAGAAGAAATCTACTCCCTCAAACCTAGTAATATTCTCATTAATAATAGTAACAATAATAATAATAATAATAATAATTTATTCGTTATAATTACAAATACTAGAAAGTAAATAATATATATAACAAACAAAACAAAAAACAAATATCTACAAAATGTGTACACTTGCATGCCAGAAAATGCACTAAAGAGAAGCAATAAAGGCATTAAAAGCGTGTTCCTTCTTTTCCTGAGCGAGACGAGCGTGGTTGTTTAGTCGTCATTACTACCAATGCCACGGGGTCCCTAGTCTGCCGTGCTGTCTCGTATCCAATAGTGTGGTTGGTTGTAATGTGCATACGTGGTTGTTTACCACGTAAATTCGACGAAACGAAAGTAGAACCGTTGATTGAAGGAATATATTGTTACCAACCACTTTTTGGGTTTTCTTACTAATGCGACCGGCGGAGACTCTTTGTGGTGGTGATAACAATGAAACAAAAAAATTCAAGCAACACACCAAGACAAACTTTATTTATAATTATAATAACGGAATAACAATGTCCAATAATAATATAAACAGTAACGGAAGATGTAAAATAGTTACAATGGGAGAACGTAGTGTCACTTGGCACTGATAAAGAACGGGTGGGGGGCACTGTTGGATACACTCGCGTAATCCTTTAGTGATACTGTACGTAGCGTCGCTTAGCACTGATAAGGGAAGGGGCACTGTCGGATACACACGCGTAATCCTTTGGTGATATGGTACGTAGCGTCGCTTAGCACTGATAAGGGAAGGGGCACTGTCGGATACACACGCGTAATCCTTTGGTGATATGGTACGTAGCGTCGCTTAGCACTGATAAGGGAAGGGGCACTGTCGGATATACACGCGTAATCCTTTGGTGATATGGTACGTAGCGTCGCTTAGCACTGATAAGGGAAGGGGCACTGTCGGATACACACGCGTAATCCTTTGGTGATATGGTACGTAGCGTCGCTTAGCACTGATAAGGGGAAGGGGCACTGTTGGATACACTCGCGTAATCCTTTGGTGATACGGCACTGCACTTAACACAACACGATCCACGACTGTAGATCTGGGCTGAGTCCGGGGGCGGCCAGGTAGTGTTGCAGACGACCAGCAGTGTTGGGCCTTAAGGCGTTGGGCCTGATGGCGTTGCAGACGACCAGCAGTGTTGGGCCTTAATGCGTCAGGCCTGGTGGCGTTGCAGATGACCAGCAGTGTTGGGCCTTAATGCGTTGGGCCTGATGGCGTTGCAGACGACCAGCAGTGTTGGGCCTTAATGCGTTGGGACTGATGGCGTTGCCGACGACCAGCAGTGTTGGGCCTTAATGCGTTGGGCCTGATGGCTTTGCCGACGACCAGCAGTGTTGGGCCTTAATGCGTTGGGCCTGATGGCGTTGCCGATGACCAGCAGTGTTGGGCCTTAATGCGTTGGGCCCGATGGCGTTGCAGACGACCGACAGTGTTGGGCCTTAATGCGTTGAGCCTGAGGGCGTTGCAGACGACCAGCACTGTTGGGCCTTAATGCGTTGGGCCTGATGGTGTTGCAGACGACCAGCAGTGTTGGGCCTGATGGCTTTGCCGACGACCAGCAGTGTTGGGCCTTAATGCGTTGGGCCTGATGGCGTTGCCGATGACCAGCAGTGTTGGGCCTTAATGCGTTGGGCCCGATGGCGTTGCAGACGACCGGCAGTGTTGAGCCTTAATGCGTTGGGCCTGAGGGCCTTGCAGACGACCAGCACTGTTGGGCCTTAATGCGTTGGGCCTGATGGTGTTGCAGACGACCAGCAGTGTTGGGCCTTAATGCGTTGGGCCTGGTACTGTTGCAGATGGCTAGTCGTTGTGCCAATTCAGTTGGTTCTTCTGTTGGTGAGTTGGTTAATTCTTCTGGAGTTGTTGTTGTTCTAAGTAGGTATTCTGTCGAACTGTGTCTGTTGAACTTCGGCGCTCATATTTATACGTATCCAGGAATACACGTGTAGCATACGTTTTGTAATATGATTGGGGAATACTGATGTCAGCATTCCCCTCATTGGTCGTCACTAACACACGCGTACATATGGGGTAGGCGGAGCACTAACACTGCGCGCATTGTCATTGGCCAGGGTTTACACATTGCGTCAGCACGGACCTGGGCGTTATCGTGACACAACGTCGTATGTATGTATCTTCAGAGGGGCCAATGGTAACATACGCCCCCCTCCCGGGAAAGACGTTGCCTCACGGAGCGCCCAGGTCTTCTAGGTTCGAAGGTCCTCTTGCCTACTTGTGCCCGGCTGGGGTCCTGTGCTGGTCCTTGGTTCCCGGGTGGTTGTTGCGCTGTCACATTTGGTGGCCGCGCGATCCTTATCTGGTCCACGTGATGTTTTACCCATTGACCTCCCGGTCTCTCTACCCAAATGGCCGTTGGGCCGGCGACTTCCCTTACCGGATACGGGCCCATCCAACGGGGCCCAAATGGTCGACCCGGCGGGAGGTGAGCCCGTACCATTACAAGATCCCCTGGTTGGGGTTGGACCGGGACTGGGGCATCTGGTCGGGCGTATCGTCTCTCTCGGTACCTTAGCTGATTTGCGTGTATCTGCCTCTCTCGCTGGGCAGGAGTCTCGTGTTCCTCACGGGGCGGGTCCCGCCATTCTCCTGGCCTCCGTAGTTCATAGCCAAATAAGGCTCTTGATGGCGAGTACCCGCTGGCCGCATTCTGCCGGGTCCGAAGATTGAATAATACGTAATCCAGCTTCTCGTCCCACCGTTCCGGGTTGTAGCCTTCCAGTTGCACCCTTAGGCCCTTCTTCAACTCTTGGTTCCGGCGTTCTACCGGATTTGCCCTGGGGTGGTATACGGGAGTCGTCCAATGGACGCACTGCCATTTACGCAGCGCCGCATCCCAGGGCACAGATGTGAATTGTGGTCCGTTATCTGTCAATAGGGCCATCGGGTACCCGAAACGGTGGAATACTTCTTCCAAGCATCTCACGACCACTTCTGTGCTGGTGGTCTTAACGGCCTGCACCTCCACCCATCTGGTATGTACATCCATTATCACGATGCCGAACTTATTGCCCCTTCGTGACTCCGTCAGGGGGCCGATTATGTCGACGGATACCACCTCAAAGGGGCGACTTGGGGCGTGCGGCCTAAGTGGAGCCCTTTCCTGTATCGGACCTCTCTTAAATGCATTGCACAAACGACAACCCCTGACGTAGTCAATTACCTCTGCCCGTACACTGGGCCAATGGTATCTATTGGATATCGCCCGGTAAGTTTCTTCGCCCCCCGGATGTCCAGCGGTATAGTGGCCGTGAAATCGCTGAAGCACTGGCAGCCGAGCGGTCTCGGGGACGTAGACAGGCTGGTGCGGGCCCTCTCGGTATCTAACCAGTCCATTGTGTACAATAAATTCCTGGGGCTCGAGCTCTGGCGGCGCTTGGAGTATCCTTTGAGCTACCTCTTGGGTGCGGGGGTCGTTCTGCTGCGCTTCTTGCAGTATATGGAACAATGGTTCTTCCTCCTGAGCCACGTTCACATACTCCTGGTTAGATGAGCCTTGGGGCGGCACGGGGTCGAGTATTAAGCGGTCGACTTCTTCAAGGGCTGGACTTGTTTCTTCTTCTCCCGGGTGTCGAGACAAAACATCGGGTAGTTCATTGTCTCTTCCAGGGACATGCTCCACGGTATAGGAGAACTCCTGGAGGAGGAGAGACCATCTCATAAGTTTTGATTTTGCTTCTCTGAAGTTCTGTAACCACGTGAGGGCTTTACTGTCCGTTCGAAGAATGAATGGCTTATCTTCCAGGTAAGGTCGATATTTTCGAATGGCCCATATCACTGCCAGACATTCTTGTTCATTCACGTGGTATTGTCTTTCAGTTTTATTAAACCTTAAGCTAGCGTAATTAATAATGTTTCGTTGGTTTTTCTCCTCCTGATATAGAACTGCGGCGGCGCCAATACCGCTGGCGTCAGTCTGCAGGATGAAAGGTTGGTCAAAATCTGGGCGGTGCAAGAAGAGGGGCTCGGAGGCGGCAGTCTTAATCCCTAGGAATGCTTCGTGTGCATCCTCGGTCCACTTAAATGCCTTATTTGTCGATAGTAAATCCGTTAAGGGAGCCATAATTCTAGAGGCATCTGGGATGTAGTCACGAAGCCAATTAATTGTTCCCAAAAACCGGCGAAGGGCCTTCCTTGTTCTAGGAATTTCGGATTCTTGAATTGCTCGTACGTGTGCTGTTTGAGGATGGTTACCAGATTCCGTGACGACGTGACCCAGATAGTTTAGGCGTGTACTGGCAAAGTGGCACTTCTGTAGGTTTAATCTGAGCCCATGTTGATCTAGTCTCTCGAAGACCAGCCTGAGATGTTGTAGATGCTCTTCCAGGTTGTTAGAGCAAATAATAATGTCATCCAAATAGGCTAGGGCAAAGTCTTGGATTTAGCCGGTTAGTACATTTTGCGCCATCAGTTTTTGGAATGTCGTCGGCGCGCCTTTTAAGCCGAAGGGCATTACATTAAACTCATAACAGGCCCCATCGGGGTTGGTGAAGGCGGTGAGGGGCTTTGACCTTTCCTCTAGCCCTATTTGCCAGTACCCGCTTCGTAGATCCAGTGTCGTGAATATCCGTGCGGTTCCTAGATCTCTCAGAGACTCCTGGATAGGCGGTAGCGGGCTTACTTCATCGTGAGTGCGATCGTTCAACAGTCGGAAGTCAACACAGAAGCGTGGTTTTCCGTCCTTCTTTGTGACTATCACTATTGGGGAGCTATAGTCACTGTGACTGGGTCTAACGACTAGTGCCGCCAGCATTTCTTCGATTTGTTGGGCGATTATCTTTTTCTTTTGTGGTGTATATTTATAGGGGGGCACCCGCACGGGAGCATCGTTCCGAAGGCGAATAACATGTTGAGTGGTGGCGGTCGTAGTAATAGGCCCATCTTCTTCAAACAGCGCCCCGAATTCTTGTAATGTTGACTGAAAGGTTTCTTGTTGTGTCTGGGTCCATTGTTGCATGTCGACCGGAACACTGGCCATATTTAGGTTGGGAGTCCCTTTTCCCGGCTGGGTTCCGTCGAAGTATATGGTTTGTCGTTGCTTAATTCCCAGGTGGATACAACCCCGCCTGTAGTCCAGGACGGCATGCTGCTGCTTTAGCCAAGGATGCCCCAGAATAATGTCCGCTTGTAGGTTGTCAACTACCAGGACCTCGCATTGGAAGGCGTAATCTCCCATATCTGCTTCTAAGGTTCCCGCATGATTCGCCACAAAAACGTGCTGGTTCACGGCCATACAGAATTCCAGTGGTGTGGTTGGGGTAATAGGTCCAGTTATCCATCTGGACCGTGCCAAATTTCGGCTGGCGGCACTGTCCACTCTAGCCAACACATAATGGCCCCCAATCTTCAAACGTATAGTTGCAGTTTGGTCTTTATTATTTGTGGTGATTAGGGCCGTTCCGCGTGTTGCTGCGGGACGGCCCCCTTTACTTCCCCCGACTGTCGTGCTGCTGGTGGATGTCTTGTAGTGTAATCTTCTGGTTGCTGCGGGCAATCCCGATTATAATGCCTCCCGGGGCAGAACAAGCATTTTGGTAGTTGTCGTTCCGTTGGCACATTTTCTTTTGGGGCCTGAGTAGGTTGGGGTTTTGGTTTCTGCGCCTGTGGTGTCGGCTTTATTGAGGTATTTCGTCGTTCAAAGAGATTAGTCCATTTCTCACATAGATCCAGTAACTCCTCCATGGTTTGAGGATTGGCCTGCGCTATTTGATAGCAGTACCTATCTGTCAATCGTTCGGTGATGTGAGTTACTAGTTCATCTTCTGGCCAGTTGGGGTCGTACCGGAGGCATATTCTTCGCAGCCTATTAGCAAAAGCGGCTGGCGGTTCCCCAGAGGTCTGGTGAGCTTCGGTGGCATTTCGCAGCTCTTTTCTCCTCCGGGCGCTGAGGAATTCCGCCTTAAATCGTTTACTGAATTCGCTCATATTCACAAAGCTGCCTTCGTGTTGGCGGTACCATGCTGCTGCTTCCCCTGCGAGATGGGGTTGGACAGCGTCATCCACATCCTCCGGGATTTCGAAATGATGCCCCCGTAGGTATGCCTCTAGTCTTTTCAGAAATATTGTTGGATCTTCGGATAACTGTCCATGGAATTTGCGTGGCGCGGCTGGTGTGGTTCCAGTGCTCATCACCTGTCGCAGCGCCCTTGCCAGTTGTGATACTCCGTCTTCTTTGGGGGCAGGCGTGATGATGGTTAGAGGTGGTGTGGCACATGTTGGTGGAGGCAGTACAGCTGCTGTTGAGTAGGGTCCACGTTTGATGTTTGCAGCACCTTCCACAAACTTGTCGACAAGGGCGTCGAGAGCGTTAATGTCCCCAGGGCGTCCAAACCTGAACGCATACATCAAGTCTCTAATAAGACCTTCGTCCTTAAGTAATGATAGCGGTGGTGACGGGATGTTATTGATTCTGGCGGTTATCCTTTCATCAATGTATGTCTGTACTGTGGTTTGTTTCGCATTGTTCGCTTCTTGACTTAATGACTGGCGATTTTGTAATGTGGTGTTGAAAAAGTTTGCGATGTCAATTCGCATTGATTCTTGGAGTGTGGGCGCCACTGAGCTTCCAGGCTCAGAATTCGGAGGGGTGGTGGAGTTGTCATCCTGCTGGATGTTCTCCTGTTGACTGTTGCTGTGTTCAGTTGCTGATTTTGCCTTAGTTGTGGCCCTGGTGTCCAGCATGTTGCTCCTATTGTGGGTACGTTGCACAACACTTGCACAAATATACTACGCGAGATATTGCCCGAACGTTGGCGCGCCAAATTGTTACCAACCACTTTTTGGGTTTTCTTACTAATGCGACCGGCGGAGACTCTTTGTGGTGGTGATAACAATGAAACACAAAAATTCAAGCAACACACCAAGACAAACTTTATTTATAATTATAATAACGGAATAACAATGTCCAATAATAATATAAACAGTAACGGAAGATGTAAAATAGTTACAATGGGAGAACGTAGTGTGACTTGGCACTGATAAAGAACGGGAGGGGGGCACTGTTGAATACACTCGCGTAATCCTTTAGTGATACTCTACGTAGCGCCGCTTAGCACTGATAAGGGAAGGGGCACTGTCGGATACACACGCGTAATCCTTTGGTGATATGGTACGTAGCGTCGCTTAGCACTGATAAGGGAAGGGGCACTGTCGGATACACACGCGAAATCCTTTGGTGATATGGTACGTAGCGTCGCTTAGCACTGATAAGGGAAGGGGCACTGTCGGATACACACGCGTAATCCTTTGGTGATATGGTACGTAGCGTCGCTTAGCACTGATAAGGGAAGGGGCTCTGTCGGATACACACGCGTAATCCTTTGGTGATATGGTACGTAGCGTCGCTTAGCACTGATAAGGGGAAGGGGCACTGTTGGATACACTCGCGTAATCCTTTGGTGATACGGCACTGCACTTAACACAACACGATCCACGACTGTAGATCTGGGCTGAGTCCGGGGGCGGCCAGGTAGTGTTGCAGACGACCAGCAGTGTTGGGCCTTAAGGCGTTGGGCCTGATGGCGTTGCAGACGACCAGCAGTGTTGGGCCTTAATGCGTCAGGCCTGGTGGCGTTGCAGATGACCAGCAGTGTTGGGCCTTAATGCGTTGGGCCTGATGGCGTTGCAGACGACCAGCAGTGTTGGGCCTTAATGCGTTAGGCCTGATGGCGTTGCCGACGACCAGCAGTGTTGAGCCTTAATGCGTTGGGCCTGATGGCTTCGCCGACGACCAGCAGTGTTGGGCCTTAATGCGTTGGGCCTGATGGCGTTGCCGATGACCAGCAGTGTTGGGCCTTAATGCGTTGGGCCCGATGGCGTTGCAGACGACCGGCAGTGTTGGGCCTTAATGCGTTGGGCCTGAGGGCGTTGCAGACGACCAGCACTGTTGGGCCTTAATGCGTTGGGCCTGATGGTGTTGCAGACGACCAGCAGTGTTGGGCCTTAATGCGTTGGGCCTGATGGCTTTGCCGACGACCAGCAGTGTTGGGCCTTATTGCGTTGGGCCTGATGGCGTTGCCGATGACCAGCAGTGTTGGGCCTTAAGGCGTTGGGCCCGATGGCGTTGCAGACGACCGGCAGTGTTGGGCCTTAATGCGTTGGGCCTGAGGGCGTTGCAGACGACCAGCACTGTTGGGCCTGATGGTGTTGCAGACGACCAGCAGTGTTGGGCCTTAATGCGTTGGGCCTGGTACTGTTGCAGATGGCTAGTCGTTGTGCCAATTCAGTTGGTTCTTCTGTTGGTGAGTTGGTTAATTCTTCTGGAGTTGTTGTTGTTCTAAGTAGGTATTCTGTCGAACTGTGTCTGTTGAACTTCGCCGCTCATATTTATACGTATCCAGGAATACACGTGTAGCATACGTTTTGTAATATGATTGGGGAATGCTGATGTCAGCATTCCCCTCATTGGTCGTCACTAACACACGCGTACATATGGGGTAGGCGGAGCACTAACACTGCGCGCATTGTCATTGGCCGGGGTTTACACATTGCGTCAGCACGGACCTGGGCGTTATCGTGACACAACGTCGTATGTATGTATCTTCAGAGGGGCCAATGGTAACAATATAAAGATGAGCAACGCTATAGTAAAATAGCGTGTCTTTCCGTTAAGTCGTCCCGCAAACCCCTTGCCGAGAAACATCATGGCTGTCTCGGGATGTTTCAAATCTCGGATCCAAACGACTGATACAGTTTGGGTACGCTCAGTGCTATGTAGTGGCGCATCTTTATGTATTCCTTCAATCAACGGTAGAACAGAAAACAACAAAGGATCTGACTATACTGTCGCTTCTCAGGTATCGTTATTTTCTAATTTGACATATGTAGGTAGTCTGTAACTGGCTGAAGCGCTGGATGGCGGAATATAGGCGGACACCATCGAGACCGATTTTGTCAAAGCATTCGACTGATTAGATCACACTATTTGACTTCGTTAAAAAGCTTTGGATTTAACGATATTAGCGATATTCTTTACATTTCGCCATTGCTATGCACTGGAGACAACAGAAGAACCATATTAGTTAGTAAGAGAGCCAACAGCAGTAAGAAGAGAAGACGAACATTGGCCAGTTTCTTACTAGTAAAGAAAGCAAAGATAGTCAAAGCACTAGTAACACTAGCTACAAAGGTTATGATAGATCAACCAATTCTGATTTCATTGCTAATCACTTTTTATTACTCAGTTTGAATTAAATCACTTGCTACGGTATTTGAATCTATCAAAATCACAAGCAGAACTTCTATTACAGGAATCGAAACTTTTAACGAAAGACACACGATTAGTATTTATTTCAGCAGACATAAAAGTCTTGTAGATTTCTGTAGTATGGCCGGCAAATCGCCCTACTTACATAATAATATTTGTAAACTCTTTGAAGCTTTCTGGATACAGCATTCTTGGAGATTACTCATAGATTTGTAAAAATCAGCCAGAAAGCAGTGGTGTTACATAATAGAAACCTCTACCCTTGCATTCCAATAGCATATGCTGTTTCCATAAAGAATAACAAAAAAATGTTAGAGAGGATAAAATACGAAAACTATTTCCAGAATATTTGTGCGGATTTTATCTTCTTTAACATTTTTTGTTATTCTTCATGGAAAAACGTGAAAAGGAATTTCGATAATCTACGCGTAGCTATTCGATATAACCAAAAAATTACCACTTTTCAAACAGGAATAATATCGATTTGCTCCCAAACTGTAGGAATCGATTATGTGGAGAGCGCTAAGTTAAATATTTTTGTAAAACATGTAGTAAGGATCAGTATTTTTGCAAAATGGAAAGAAATGCATGCATCATAGAAAACATTACACCGGGCACCGACATTAGAAGAACTGCGTTAAATATCCAATTCAACCAGAGAAGCGCAGCATAAGTTGAGAAAAGCTGTAGCTATAGCGCTACCCTTTCATTCTAATAGCATATGCTATTTCCATGAAGAATAACAAAAAAAATTGTTAAAGAAGATAAAATACGAAAACTATTCCCGGAATATTTGTGCGGATTTTAAAAATATTGCAATTATTTTGGATACGCAATCATGTTACACCAATAACTCTTGCTTTTTATGTGTTTGGGGCAGTTGTGACACGAAAAACTATTCCACGCATATGAGAAATAGTAAGAGAAAATTTGAAACCACATTAATTTCCCGAATAAACTGCGTGAATGTCGATGCCATAAGTTGTCAATTTTTGTGGCCCAAAGTACGGAAAATAACTACACTTTGATAATGGACATGATACAAGCATTTTATGGTGCTAGATTCACTATGTCGCATGAAAAAATGGTACCAGGGAAAATGGAAACCTGTAGTATTGGCAGATTATACTGTTGAACGTGTAGAAGGAAGGATGTGGATGTTCTTATAGGAGACATTGCAATATTTTGTCACATTTCTAATTGAAAGAACTTAAAATTTACATTAAACGATGTTATGAAAAATCTTTTCAAATAGGAGCTTTCTTAACCATGTACCTTGCATTATTATTTAAAAAAAAAGTGTTTGAAATTTGTTGATCGGTGCAATTATTGGAAATGTAAGATTCTTTTATGCCAATAATATTTTTACTATAGCTATAGCTATCAATTCCAAATTTTACATTAATGAGTGTAGTTTCTTGAAATTTGATTAGATTTTCAGTACAATCAGTAGACCGGAAGTAGTAGTTTACTTCAGTGAAAAAATCGAATTTTACCAATATTTTTTTGTCAACTGCTAAGTTTAAACACATTTATAAAAGATTTAATTGTACTCAAAAGTAAATAAGAAGAATTTTATTAGTGTACATTACGAGTATAAAAGTGTACCTATTGTATAAAAAAATATTAAATTCGTACCAGAACTTATACTTTTACCCTTATCGAATAGGGACTTTTTGCAAATATGTCGTAAATTATGCATTCTATATATATTTATCAATAGTACAAACGTATTTAGAGCTGGATTTGAAATATTTTCGTATAAATGAAATTTGGAGCGGAAGTAACACTTTTACTCTTAGCGAGTAGCAATTTCTTTAAATATCTAGCAAAATATGCCTCCTATAGAAATTTATTAAGAGAATAGAAGTACTTAGAATAGGATTTTGAATAATGTTGAATAAAAAAAGTTCTTAAAATTTGAACTTGAAGTAACACACTTAGTTTTTTTTTTTTAAGAAGATAAAAGTATTTTAAACTTAATTTTGAACAGCTTTGTATGATTTGAAACACTCGTACGTATAAGAAAGTCGTCTGGTAGCCACACCTCATTTTTTTATTTATTATTAACAGAAAGACTTACGTATGTACATATATATAATTGCGCATGTATATGGGGGCTTACTCAAACCAGACAATTTCATTAATTACTAGAATAAAATCAGAATGTTTAAATCAGACTAAAATTGACTTGTCATTAAATGTAATTTTTTGCATGAACTAAAATAAAAAGAACAAACTAGATTAAATAAAATTTGCATATACTTTATTGGATGTATGTTGATCTCAAATATAACTTTGTGAAAATATACATAATATTCCATATTTTATTTAAAAAAGACAAATGGACAGGCGTAATTATGTTATTTTACCATTAACATTGGGGGACTTGCGACATCAAACCGGTTGTCGTCATCGCAATCCGACTTTAAAAGGAGATATAAGCACAGAGTAGGCTCGAGCCAGTTTGTAGTTAGTTACGTTTTTATGAAAAAAGACTGCATTACTTCCCGTCCTAATTTTGAAAATCTTTTTTCACAAAAAATATTCAAATCCAGCTCTAACTACTTTTATATTCTCAAACAATCTCTATAGAACGCATATATTACAAAATATTTGCAAAAAAGTGATATTCGGTAAGAGCAAAAGAGTTACTTCCAGTCCAAATTTTTGATTCCTTTTAATGTAAAAATTGTTTCAAATCGAGCTCTAAAACTGTAGTATTATTGTAAAATCTGTAAAGAGTGCATAATTTACGAGACATTTGGATAAGTGTTACGTTCGTTCCGAATTTTGAAATTATTTTTACAAAAATTATGCAAAATCAAGCATTAATCACTTTCATACTCGTAACATATTATCCAAAACGCATTAGAAGATATTAGTAAAATATTCTGCGATAGGGGTAAAAGATGGAGGAAGGAAGTAAAGGAAATGTGTATAATCAGATATACGATAAACAAGATCCGCTATTGAATCTGATATCTGTAGTCTATTAGATAGATTAGCACTCTACTAAACTACATGTTAACTACAATCTAGTAGTTTATACGTTTTACATATGTAGGTATTCCTTAGCTAGTGGGCAAGCATTATACTACGATATATTTCACGGCATAGATTATCATTATTTATTAACATAATATGTTTTAATGTATCGTTTTACATTATAAAAGTAATAATTTAAACTAAAGCAATTGGTTTATGCTTATTGATGTTCAGTTATCACAAAAAGTACGTAAACAATTGTTAACTACAAAATGTATTATGTAATTAATAACATAGTTAATAGTAATATTACACAGACTCAAAATTGTGTCCACTATCCCATTACACCTGAGTTTTAATAGTCTCTTTTTTGTCTAAGACCCAAATATTCTAACGAACAAAAGATATGCTTTAACATCATTCTTCTAATTTCTAGGAAATTGTAGGATGAAAATGGCAAAAAAATTCTTCCAGCCTTCCAGAGTCTGGCGAAACTAAAAAGAATAATGAGGCATATGCTTGACCAAATCTAATCAAAACAGTACGATCTATATGATATTCTATACAAAACAAGAGCATTTGTTGTGAATGAATTTAGTGTAGGTCATACTAAAAAGGCTCTTTATGTTCTAAATTGTGGGTTTTTAAGCCGACATCCCGCTAACGATTACTAAAGATTTGCAGCTTTCTTTAGACTTTTACTACATATGGGCCATTATATATTTAAAGCTCTAATTGGGCATGCTTTACAGTTCGAATTTTATTAAAAATTATTTAAAATTCATCAAATGCATATATTAGCTGTGCATTATAAAATTCTTGTAACCGTCTACAACTAATGCCTGCAATTTACTATGTATTCAGATATATAGGTTAGGTGTCTCTTTCAACTTAATCAATCACTTGTATAAAGTTTAGAATTGGGTTACGTATTCTTCTAGTTTATCAATATTTATCATTAAGTAGCTCTGAAAAATATATTTTCCAATGAATCTTGCATAATTTGAAAGTAACTTAATAAAAGGCTAATATTAACTGGTGTAAGGAAATAATCATATAAATCGACCGATGACCTGCATGCGTGCGTTCAGAAATGTTGAATAGGATACTGGCATGGTCAGGTAATATTTAATGACGTCATCCACTTGGTAAACTTGGAGCGCTTTACAATTCTGAACGTCGTAGAGTATGTCGAGTTAGTTTGTGGCAAAAGTCAAACGTCAAAGCTAAACATTGCAGAGTTAGAGATTATGTATGAAAAAATAAAGTCATCAAAGAAATAAATAAACTAATTAGAACAATGGATCATAATCGAAAAAAATTGTGGATCAAATTAAAATTGTCCAAAAACAAACTGTTCAAACTCCAAGAAACACACATATGACCATATGATGTGAAATAACATAAAATTATTAACCTTAAAAAAACACTCAGAACCGCGCTTTAAATACGCCGACCCGAATGCCCATGAATCGCCCGCTATTAACCATCACAAATAGGTGGGTGATGGAAGGAACACTCCGAGCGTCGTACCAATCATTTCTGAACGGCAATGACGTCATAATTTTGGGATATCTTTTTGTTTCTGAACGGCAAGTGTGAAATTGGAGTGACACTTGGATAACATTCTTGCCTTTTCTGAACGTACCCCTGGAACTAAACTCGATACTAAGCTACAATCCACTGTTTGGGGATTCCAAAATGAACCAAATACCACAAAAGTTGTTCGTTCGCAAAGCACTTCCAAAAAAACGAATACTTGTTTCTACAGCTGTGCTGGACATGTCGCAACAATTACTTTAGAATATTGAAGAACATTAATGCTAACTGGTAAACAACAATTTGTTTATTAGATATGACGCGTTCACACAGCATATCAAATAACTGATTATTTAAATGAGAAAAACTACGTCCCATTGCTCGTATTCAGCTGGTTAACCGCCTAACGAAACATAAGAATAATATTTCTCATAAGCAAGAAGTCTATAAATCTTAAATTATTTAACAAATGTTTATTATTGTTCGTATGTATTTATTGTACTTGCAAATAAAATTAAAGTCCCTGCGTAAAATTATACTATTAATAAAATTCTAATATCTTTGCAAAGAAAATGTTACACAAATCAAGCAAACTCCGATCCTGTTCGAACAACTCTCGTAATGTGGAAATATATACGATGACCCTTCCAGATACCGTCTAATTTCGATAGGATATCACTCCTACTTATAATACTCACACACACTCGTACACTCTCAGACGTATACTAACTCAAGCCATTGGGATACCAGTTTTTCTGCTTCGTTTCTACGCACACGTTCCTCGTAGAGGTCCCTCTCGAATAATAACTGTCCGATAATTTATAATCCCGTTCTTCGACGGTTCTTCGGACTTTCATTATCACGGTTCTAACGAAATGCAGTGCATTGCAAAAAAAATAAGTCCGATTGAACGTACTAGTTACAGTAAATTACCAATTATTTCTTTACAAATTACAGCTTATTCATATTGTCTCGGACCTGCCTTGCAGTAACTATTATTCTGTAACTAATCATTAATGTTTTAACACGTATTCCTACTTTACTTACACCGTATAAAGGATTATATTTAATTGCGAATATTCTAAGTACCTAGTATTTAGCTTTCAGGAACAGAATTTATTATAATTTGATTTAAAATCATTTTAATTTTAAATCAAATAAGAGGACGTGCAAGATATGATCTTAATTGGAGGATTCCGTAATAAATATGGAACGTTTACGTTATATTTTTTTGAGCCAGCATTTCGCTTTTTATCAGTTAAAAAACAACGCAAGGATGATGCTACACACAAGAAAAACTTACTGCTGCAATTAAGGTAAAAGAAAAACGATAATTAGTATAACAAAAAATAAAAGAAACACACTAATCATTGATTATCTCTAATCGGAGAAATACGTCAAACAATATTTTAAGGATTTGTTGTACAAAATCATACATATTGCAGTCTCAATATGGAGTATCAATCATATTCTAACGGTATTTGTAATGCATTTTCCATTTCCATTTATGAGATGATTTAACGTATACATACCTATTACAATTACTGGAGGATCTTATGCCGGTTTTCCACCAAACGGACAAAACATAAACACAAGACAAAGTGGTGTCGAAAAAAACAAAACTGCAACTTTTTATAAACTTCTTGAAGGCTCAACGTTTCTGCGACAGTTGCAGTCTTGTTTTCGAGCCGCTCTCAAAACCGATAAGATTAAAGAGTTTCGGAGTGTTTACGAACTCTGACTGTCTAGTGGAAACAGAGAGTTTTCAGTTTGTGTTTGAGCTTAGTTTGTATGTACGTTGAACGGTTTAAATAAAATTAAAATATAAATAATAATAGCACCATAATTTGCTCTTCTTCACAAAAGAAATCTAACTCAATACCTATGTTGTCGACGTCGCTTCCTTCTCCCAAAACAAACAAGTTAAAAAAGGTTAAACCTTAATTACTTCTAAAATAAAAATAAATTCAATATTGACATATAAATGCAAATTATGCGCCCAATTACTTCTTTTTCATACAACGCAGAACAAACCAACCACCAGGGAGGATGAGCAAATCATCATCCCTTGAAGCCATTTCGATTTTCGCACACTTAAAATTCAAACATTAATTACCGAAAAACAAACTAGTTCGTTTGGTGGAAAAGTACTGAAAACAAAAACGAAACTCCAATAAAATCTTGACTGCTTGGTGGAAACAGGGTTTCGAATTTGTCGGAGTTTTGTTTTCTATTAGTGTATCGAAAAACGTGAACAAAACAGAAACTCGACTTGTCCCCTTGGTGGAAAACCGGCATTGTATAGCTGTCTGCACGAGCTCTCCAACCTGAACCAGTCAGTTTCTGTAGAATATCTTCTGTTTCAATTTTCATTAGTAATTTTACTTTCTTATACGTAGTATAAGTCCCCTGATACCAAAAAAGTGGTTTTTAAAAAATGTCTGTGTGTCTGTGTGTATGTGTGTGTGTGTCTGTATGTCTCTGTGTGTGTGACCACGATAGGGGTCAAACCGCTGTAGATATCAATTCCAAATTTTGTATTTACGAATATAATCTCCCTCTTGAGAACTGATTAGATTTTGAGCAAAATCGGCAGACCGGAAGTAGTAGTTTACTTCAGTGAAAAAATCGAATTTTGCAAATATCTCGTCAATTACTAAGTTTAAACAAATTTATAAAGAATTCAAATGTACTCAAAATTAAATTTGAGAAAAATTGTTTTAATAAAGTTTTTCGAAATTCCTACCGGAAGTAGTTCTTTTACTCTTATCGAAAATCAGTTTTTTGCGAATATCTCGCAAGACATGCTTTCTAGGCAGGTACATTATGAGTATAAAAGTATTTAGAACATACTTTTAAATATCTTTTGTATAAAAAAAATTTCAAAATTCAGACCGGAAGTACCACTTTTACTCTTATCGAAACGCGATTTTTTACAAATATGTCGTAAATTATGCATTCTATATATATTTATGAAGAGTTCAAAAGTATTTAGAGTTGGATTTGGAATATTTTTTGTATAAATGAAATTTCAAAATTCGGACCGGAAGTAACACTTTCATACGTATAAGAAAGTCGTGTGGTGACTACACCTCATTTTTTCAATATAGTTTTATTAGTGAAAGACAGATTACCTCCAAGATATGTTGGAGAAAAATGATGTTACAAAAATTACAATAAAAAACAGGCTAAAGGTGTGTGTAATAGAATTAAGATATTTCGAAAAGTTATTTGTCTTCATTAGAAAAAATAATTTATTAGTACCTGCGAATTAATATATTCTATAATAAGTCAAAAATTACATGCATTCTTATATAATAGCAGATAGGTATTATGTTATTGATATTTTTAATTATACTGTTCATTCATTTATAAAATAAACTACAGATTTACTAAAGCATTGTTGAAAATAATAAAATAATTATTAACTCCAAAAATACTTAGACCTAGTCCATCGTACATTTGGGACGAAGACACATTATAAGAATACAGCACCTCCGACATTGAAGTATTATATATAACATTTGATATTTGGCCTTGATTAGTCTTTATTTCTCTTTCTCTCTTTTTCTCTCTATGTGGTGAATGAATATTGTTGCGTTTTTGGGGTCGAAATAAACAGCTCGTGGAAATGTTTTAAAACTGTCTGTATATTTTCACGCTTAAAACTAATCACAATAACGCACTTAAAGCTACTATGAATAAATTAACACACGTATTTGTATCTATTAGTACTATTTATATCTGTAATATTTATGTAATAAAACTGCACCGCTCACTTATTTATGTTTATTTTAGCTGTTCAGTGAATACCGCGCGCGACTACTATTGAATGAATGAATTCCTTATCCCACCGGCGGCATTTATATATCTGTAGACAAAGGGTCTAGAGATATACTAGCAAATTCTGTTTCGTTACAATATAAATACCTAAAGCTATAGACACTGATTTCAAGTTTCTAATGTGGTATCCAAAGCTAATTATCGTTTGAGTCAGGAAGTTGCCGTTTCCTCAAGGAAAGAACCAGATTAAAAGAATATTTGGTCAAATACTGGTTTCACAAAATGCACAAAGATTATTTAAAAAATGAAGTATGGAAACCACACAACTCTCTTATTAATAAATCTATACAGAATGCGTCATTTGCAAGATATTTGCAAATAAATAAATAAAAACAAACATGGTTTAAGGGTAAAAATATTACTTCCGATTCAACTTTTGCATTTTCTTTAAAAAATTTTTAGAAATCAGGCTCTAAATACTTACATACTGCACAATTTACGAGATATTTGCAAAAACTTGCTTCTTGATAAAAGTGAAAGAGCTACTTCCGTTCTGAATTTTAGAAATATTTCAAAAGTTGTTCCAAATTAAGTTCTTAGTAATATCATACTGTAAGTACACTTCTGCGAAACGTACAATTTGCGAAATATACCCAAAAAACTTTGCGATAAGAGTAAAAGAATTTTGTAATATATAACAATTATGCAAATCCACAACAGATCTAAGTAACAAGAGTTATTGATATATTCTTTGGAAAAATAATGTATAATAACATATAGACAATATATTATTTTTTAAATCTACATTCAATTTTTTTTTAAAATATTAGAACAATTATTAACTAGTAAATTTGTTGTTGGTTGAATTTACTCGGCTCTGTCTTACCTTCTGCTACCTTGCTATTTCTAACCGATTTTCACCTGGATTAAAGATCTTTCGGGGTGGGGAATATTATATAATAAGGGTGGCGTCAGAAAATTCATCATCTGAGGTTCTATGTAAACCCACGCCTACCAAGACGGCTGAGTTAGAGGCAGTTCTCCTCTCAATCTTTATCAAGTGTACTTAAGGGAAGTAAAAAGTAAGGCACTCCTGAAGGTGGAAACACGAAACCTTCCGAAACTTTGGTGAATTATTTTGCGGTGTTGCACTTGTTTTGGCTTGGTCAAACGTTTTATGCTATCAGTGCCGAACGGATGAATAATTTAGTTTTGCGACGACGCCATTGGTCTGCGCCCTTATTGAGTTTATTAACCTAAATTCTTGAAGGTGCGTTGTAATTTGAACACATTTTAAATTAAGATTGTTTCATTATGGAAAATTTTCAAAATGTAATTCTAAAACTAATAATAAAGAATTAAAAAACATGTGTTTGTGAAAGTTACTATGTTTTGTATCATTTCATGGCCAACCAACTATTAGATGCCCCGCATATTGCATATTATAAAGGGTTATAACTTTGCAATGCAATTTTACAAGGAATATGCTGACAAATAACGTGTTAAGCCATAAATTAGTAACACAAGAGTTACATGTGGCACTCTACCCATTTTCAGACTAAGGCTTAAAAAGTTAGATGCTGCAACTGTCAAAATGCAAACAAAATTATCAACAAAACCAAAACTAACAGCCCTAAGTGCACATATCCATACAACAAAGATAATTTGGGTGGCTATCATCATAATAGCTAGAAAGTATAGCAATCTATTTAAAATAAAAGTTGAAGGTGGTTGTGAAAATTTGGAACAGACTATATATTTGTAAATAAAAATAAAAAATGCACAGTAGCATGCTACATACGTACATAAAAACTCATTACTACAACGTTATTGGTTTTCCTGCTAAGCTCCGCCGACACACTATTGGCGCACCCGGTATAGTACTTCTCCGGTAATCTATTCGACAAGAAGGAAGAATCTTTACCATACGCCAACCCATCAATATAAATATTTTTTTCTGTATTAATAGAGAAACACATTCCTTTTTGCTAGATACTTTTAATTAATAATAGGCAAGTGTAAAAATATAAATGTATAAAAGTAAAGGACTAAATAATTTCTTAACATGTCTATAATACATTTTTAGAATCAAATAACAGAATAAATGACCGACAAAATTTAAACAACTTTCCCTTACTAAATCTGTCGAATAATATAAATTCCAAGGAGGTCTTGGAACTCCAATCCTCTGTTTTCTTATTTTAATGCTCATAGATATTTAGCCAATAGATTTAAAACACATTCCACAAATATGTTGTCAATTAAAAACTATTTCACATGGAACCTTACTTTGTTTATTTTATATATTTAATGAAGTCACTGTGTGGCGAATCCATATCTATGTTATATACACGGTGGCTGACAAAAAACGCCCCAAGCCGTAGCTCCGTTATTTACTATCCGATTTTAAAAAACAAAATATCAAGTCAAATGGTTAAGTAAATACTATCAATTGGCGTAATCGAAATATTGTTAGGAACAAAAAGTTTGAACAAGCGATAGTCAATTTTTTTTTTAAATGGCAACGTATATTTTTAATTAATGTTTCGGGTAAAGAATGTTTTCCTGATTTTGATGATGTATAACACGTCAATTTTCAACATAAGTTTCAAGTGTGCCGTGGTTAATATCATTTTATTGAAATGGAAATTTTAAAAAAATACAAATAAATACGAAACTTATCTACAAATATTGTTCAAATTGTCTGCCGCCTTGTTGAAGACATAGTTCACACCTTCTAATTACTCCATTAGTGGCGTTGAGTATAAAATTAGGAGGTATTTCGCGGCAAGAATTCAGAATTCTTTGCCGAAAAAGTCTATATTTTTCGGACTAGTAAAATAAACCTGAACTTGAAGATAGCCCCATAACCAAAAATCCAGCGGCGTAAGGTCGGGCGAACGAGCGGGCCATTGAATTGGTCCATTGGTCCCTATCCACCTCTCAGCAAATGTCGCATTTAACCATTCAACATTTATTAAGGCATTATGAGGAGGGGCGCCATCTTGCTGAAAGTACATTCTGTTTAGCTCGGCAATTGGCAAATCATCTAAAAAGTTTGTAATGTTTTCACGCAATAGTTGATGGTATTTTGCTTGATTTAAGATGCCATCTATGAAAAATGGGCCAATTAATCGATCACCCCAAAGACCGCACAATACATTTAAACTGAATCTTTGCTGAAAATTATTCTCAATTATAATTCTTGGGTTTTCTTGGCTCCAACATCGATTGTTCTTTCTGATAAAAATGCCATTATTACTGAAACTGCATTCGTCCGACCAAATAATTTTTCGATAAAAATTACGATCTCGTTGTGTAACATTTAAGAAAACGTTGCAAAATTGCATTCTTCGACCATGATCATTTTCCAATAGTGCTTGTACTTTTTGAGAGATGTATGGTATGAACTTGTGCTTTTTGAGTATCGCTTGTGTTGTTTGGTGCGATACGCCGACCTCATTTGCAATTCTCCGAGTAGAAGTCCATGGACTTTCTTCCACGCATAAAAGAACATCCAATTCTGTATTTTCCTTAAACTGTCGACTCTTACTTTTTGGCATTTTGAAGGCTCCATATTTTCTTAAATTCTGTTCGATTCTTCCGAATTTACGACAGTCTGGAACCTCTCTTGTCGGATAACGATAACTGCAGTCTCACAGCTTCAGCACTATTTCGATTACATTCGAAGTATACTTGCAACATGTCGGTCAGTTGATTGCTATCTATGTTAATGATGAATTAAACTCACAGAAAGAATCAGAACGTTGAACTAATGTCACACCGATACACAAATGTCACAATAACAGTATTTATTAACATTTACATTCTAATTGACAGTATTTATTACTTGATGCATTTGATTGCTATTCACGGCACACTTGAAACTTATGTTGAAAAATTGACGTGTTATACATCATCAAAATCAGGAAAACATTGTTTATCCGAAACATTAATTAAAAATATTCGTTGCCATTTATAAAAAAAAAATTGACTATCGCATGTTCAAACTTTTTGTTCCTAATAATATTTTGATTACGCCAATTGATAATATTTACTTAACCATTTTATTTTATATTTCGTTTTTTAAAATCGGATAGTAAATAACGGAGCTACGGCTTGGGGCGTTTTTTGTCAGCCACCCTGTATAGTAAAAAGTGTAAATTTTAAGAATCTTGCTTGTGTTATTACGTGATTCCTTTAATTTGAAAATGATTCATATTGCGTTGTCTGCAAATAATTTCAGTTTTGAATTAAAACATTATGAAACAGATGGCAAGACAAGAAACGTTCTTACAGGAAAATATGTAAACCAAATTTTGTATACGTAAAGTCGTCAAGAATATATTTTTACACGTTTATTACCCTGGTCAAGTCGAAATGAAAGTAAAAGTTGGTTTCCTTTAACTTTCATGGGCAATATAATTTATAATCAATTGCAAAGTTAGATGTTACAAACAGTTCAGAAAACTAATTTGCAGTAATTTTTAGTAAATAATAAAGAACCAAAACTTGAAAAATCAGGTATTTATAAAAATTAATTCCGTTAATTGTAATGTAATTTATCTGGGTCAAACCGGAAGAATTTACAAAACAAAAATCATAGCGGTTTTTAGCAAAATTGCATTACTCAGAAATATCTAATAAATTTTTGTTGGATTTATATTTAATTAAGAAGGATAAAGCTTTAAATTGAAGATGAAATTTCATCATTAAATAGACAGGAAGTATGAATGAAATATTAATCTTACCTTTATCGATTATTGTAATTTAGTCTAGAATATATGAACATTGATATTTCTATTTCTGTATTTTCCGTTCTTGTAAAAATAGAATTATAATTCCAACACAATTGTTTGCAACATAAAATAAATGAATACTAGTGCTCAAATTTTTAATTTAGGGTTGACTGAAGTATCTATACTACTACAACATACTACTAATAGTAAAACTGACCAACAAAGTTTTTCCCATTTTAGTAATTGACAAAATAATTATATTCAATTTATTTAATTATACAGTATATCCAACGTACAAATTAATCGAAAAGCATTAGAATTGGCTTAGCTCTGGTTGGGGAGAAAATGCAGGTTGATATTGGCAAGACTTCTTTGTTGTTCTAATCTAGAAGGTGGATACGCCTTAAAGAAGGAATAAGTAGGCACATGCTATATACTTTGGGTATGCAATTTTAGGTTGCATCAAATACTGTTGGTTTTTATATCTTTGGGATAGTCGTGCCTGGAAACATTACATTATGGAGTGAATGCCTTTTGTAGAAAAGAATGTAACACAATTCCACCTCTGCAGTAAATCTGTGGCTCATGAAAAACTTTGTCAAGATACTAGATCTAGAAGGTGACAGTTTTCAATACCTTCAAGAAAAGTTTCGAAACATAACAGGTTTTTTCCCCTCAGATACGGGAAATGACAGAAAGTCTGAATTGAAATTAAAAGTGGGGCAAAGAACTGCTGGGAGTCCATGGTTTTCGACAGGTTTTTGGGAAACCAAAAGCAGAAAACTACGTATGAATACATTTCAGTAAATTCCTCTTTTGGCATAAATTCTATAATAATTATTCTTTTAAATACTCTTACGCGTTATGTAATTTTATGAGTAAAAATCTACTTAACTTCTAGCAGATTTTTAAATTTAACAATAAATTAAAATGAATAATGGCTAGTTGTCGCTTAAGCCTACAAAGCGAAAATCAAAAACAATGTGTCTATAGCTGAACCTAGGTGCGGAAGGTGTAGGTCTCTTACGCCAGATACCTACTTTAGTGTAAAAGCATGACAATAGAAAAAGATTTATAGCAACAACAATGAAAGTCAATAAATTCGGATAACTCAGTTTCATAGATATTCAAAATGGGAGCATGTACAGACAGTCAAAATTAAGTGCAATAATTAAATATAATATCAACCATTAATTGTTATCACCCTGTATATGTTGATTTATGGCGATGTCAAACAATTATTTATAAGAGAATGTGCGGATTACTAAAGCAATATCCGCCTGCATTAAACTTAATTATAAACACATCATCAAAAATAAAATGTTCCCAGACTTAATAATATACTGTGTTTTGAATCCATACACAACAGCTGTTCGTGTACACCAGTTTGATTCATTCAGAGACAAGATATAAATAAAATCATAAACACAGTAATAACGTACAGTAAGTAGCTATTATTATTATTATTATTATTATTACATATACACTAATGTAAAAGATGTATGAATACACGATCTTATAGTCTAAACACGACAAAGCAACAAGATGACAACAAGAGCTAAATCGAAGTTCTACTTCAACAATATGAATCTGTAATTAGATGAACTAATAAACAAATGAATTTAGGATCTAGATAATCAAGTACGAGCAACGACATAAGCTAATAAGACAACAAAGCTATCATAATAACAACATTATGCTTATGAAAGTACTAGCTGGCCAGACAATTTATTATTTTAACACATTCTAACGGAACGAAATAGCCACTAACCACTATCAGTACTGACAAATGCGAAAGAAAAACGGATCCGAAAATTGGTCGATCATGGCATATTTTTGAAGCAGCCCCCCGCCCCTGGTTGAGGTCTAGTTACGCCTATGAGTCCCTGTATAAGAAAATCTCGACAGAAGAGGTCGTTAGTGCAAATTGCAGGATAGGCATGGACCGAAAAAATGGCCTATGTCGCAATTTAATGAGAAATTATGTTTATATGTCAAAATTCAATTCTGCCAAAAAATAGCGCCATCTATCGAACGGCAGCATATACCAAAACAATTTTGTTGACCACGCACACATATAACATATAAATCGTTTCTGTTTATAAATATAAAATTTATTAATAATTCGACCACAGCGTCACCTATAGTGTCCAGATTTTGTGTGTTTTGTCACTAAACCAACATATGTTTTGAATATGAGTCATGTTGGTCCATAAAATAGAATTTGTTAATGATTTGAATTCAGCGCATCTGTCGAATGTTTTGCGTCAATGCCTATTTTACGGCATTGACGCAAATGCAGTGAGAGTATCACAGCGACATCTAACACCCAAAAGATGACACAGAAAAAGCGATAGCTTCTGACGGCATGTTCTGCAAACACATGCATATATGCATATACGTTTTACGTATAAATGTATATATGTAAGTCACAGTATTTATTTACTGCTTGATGTTACTTTTAACATCCATGTGTTTACACTTTTCATTTTCGTTTTATTACTACTCTGTAGACGAGTGGATGGAAAATCGTGTTATTACTACTAAAATGTGGAATTGTAACAACAAATTACATCGTACAAATAACGCAGCCGAAAGATGGAATAACCGTTTGAATCATGCTGTCAATAGATTTCATCCGCGAATATTTGATTTAATAAATTGTTTAAAACAAAAGCTCAACACAGTGACTTCTTATAGAAACGGAATGATTTAAACTTAGAGGGAAAAAGAAGGAAATTGACTTACATCAAGATGGATAATAGAATTTCAAACATACTCCATTCGTATTATGAAACGAAAGACATTTGAAAATGTTTAAAATCCTTAAGGCTGTATTACACTTACCAAGTTCTTGACCAAGTTATTGGCCAAGAACTTGATCAAGTTAAAATTGATGACAAGTCGTGTATTACACTTGTCAAGTCGACTTGGTCAATTTCTTGGTCAAGAACTTGGTGGCTTGGAACATGTTCTATTTTTCTTCTCAACTTGGTCAAGTTTTTAGTGATTTCTTGTAATATTCATGTTATAATGTTTTTTGCCAACTGTGTAAAATGTATACACAAATTCCATTTTAGAATACTGCTAAAAATGACATGTTAATTTGATACTTCTTGAAAGAATTGTATGCGTAAATTATTTATTTTCTTTTGTATCTCTTGTGCAGTTATTTTTACATTCAATATCAAACACAAATCTTCGGTAACTTTATTAATTTTTTTATTTCGTACTTTTGCACTATTGGTACTGCTAATTCACCTAAAAACTTGGTCAAGAAATTGGTAAGTGTAAAACAGGCAAGGTCAACAATAACTTGATCAAGAACTTGCCGACAATTTCTTGGCCAATAACTTGGTCAAGAACTTGGTAAGTATAATACAGCCTTTAGCTTACCTGGCAAAACTAGACTAGTCACTAAGAATATGTACATATACATATTGGATATCAAAATGATGCAGAAATTTTAAATTTCCTAAAATAAGCCACGATAAATTGTGAAGGGAAGATTCTTTCTTCTTTTTTCTTAAGGCGCAGAGTAACTTTGTTTGAAGTTCAAAGGGCAAATTTAGTAAAAATAGAAACCGATCTACAACATAACAAATAATAATAATACAACTAGTACCTTATAATATTGTTTTGTAGAATATACAATAATTTAAATACACATTTAAAATTTTTGGAGTACTTGTACGCAAATAGCACTCCGAGTAATTACTCCGACTACCTGGTCCGGGATCAGCCGTTTCCTTGTACGCAAATGGCATTACAAATCTCTTGTACGCAAATGGCACGTACGCATCTAGCACATATTCCAAAATTTCTCATCCGTAATACCACACTTACAAGCATGTTTAATAAGGATTTTACTACACAGATCAGCACTTTGGATCATGTGGTAAAGTTAGTTGTTGAAATAAAATCGCAATTAGTTCATAAAGAAAGTTATGTAATGCTACATTAGGGTTTTATATAGCAATGGACTCAGCAATAAATTCCAAAACTATTGTTTATACGAAGCACCATAACAATTGATATCGGTTTCTCCTACAAAATAAAATAAATATATATTATTATATATATAATTGCTTATATTACGTGTATTAACTGGTGTGAAGAGTAGTCCAGATTCATTGTGATCCATGAATAAGTAGCCAAATAACTTTAACGTATGAGGAGCACATAGAGAAGGCATAAAAAATCCTGGAGTAAGATGAGGAAATCGGCGCATAGCGCTAATCTCGATTCCATTCCAGTGTACCAAGAAAACTCATAACTTACCTGGCTTAGATTATATCTTGCTTTGCTATACCAGTACATCTTGAAGGCGACCTATTATTTAATATTGAATGCAAATATCAGGTATATTGGTATAAACACAAGGATAACTTTAAATAGCACATTTGCACCGCAAATATGAAATTATACAAATTAAAACTAACAAAATAATTGTAATCTTTTTAAGATTTCCTATTTCCTATATCACGAAAATTTGTAAATGTTGATTTATGCTTAGAAACACAACATATCAAAAAAATATATTGCTATTCTTATTTAGTAAAAAGTACTTTCTTAGAAAGGGATTGCATATTGTTTGGTAATATTAAGTCGATAATGAAGTTAATTACACCAAAATAGTTAAAATGTCAAACGTCATAAAGGTCGTGTGTACCGAGTTTGTTCATATCAGTTCCAGATGTGACCATGTGACACTAATATTATTCATGTTATTAAAGATAACTTTAAGCACAATTTATTTAGCAGTGTGATAAGACTACAATGTATGTAAGTCATTAAAAATTACACAATCTTTAATTAAGAAACAATTCATGGTATTTACATATTACATACCTATATGAATAAACTAAACCTTTTTGTGAGACTAAAATTAATATCCAACAATTTAGTAGTTATGAACGTGTTTTTTTATTTTTATTAGATATTTGTAACTAGAAGTATATCAGCAATAATTTGTTTTCTTATAGATACAAATACTTATCCCATTTAATTATCAATAAATGGTTTACTAACAAGAAAAAGTTTTTGGGTTTCAAATTCAGTAAATTAAAGTTTTAAATGAATACTTTCATTCATTGAACAATTGAATTGAGTAAATTACAGATCTTAGTAGAAATATATACCGTAGTCGTCAAATTTTAATTTCGGTTTATACTTCTATCCCATGCAGAAGATGACTTTATAATATGCAGCGATGCCTGCTTGCTAACTGTGGTGGGAGAGCAACGCAGTGTCGGGGGACCCTCACGCCTCACATTTCATAGGAAACATTTGTCGGGTGTACTGTCTTGGCAGCCTCGTATATGTTTATCTTAAGTTTATTTCGTCGCGCTCTTTTCCTCTTTCTACTTTCGTATCAGAAATTAAAATATGTCGACTACGGTATGTAATCGATCTCCACTTTATACTTATCACTTCTTTCTGACTCGTTGCGTTTCGCATTTTTAAAGTGAATTTCCGCTCATTTCTTTTGTTTAAATATCTGTATATGTTTTATTTCCCTACAGAATTTTATTTAAATCAAATTTGACTATCGGGAAACTTTCCATGCAAGTAATGTACCATTCATTTCAAAACCTGAAAGTTAAAATGCTTGTAAAACAACAATAACATTATAATATAGAATGATGTAAAATACAGAAAAGAAAAGAGATTAATTACAGGTTGTTGTTTCAGTACTGGTTTATATTTCCTGGCTAGACTAAAAACATTGCTGGCCTAGGATTTTTGGTATACAAGGTGATATGTGTCCTACATTCAATTTCACTTATACAACTAAAGAATTTAAGAAACACACTCCGCCTCCAGTTTTTTGTGTACAAACATAATTACTTACGTTTTACGTTACATTTATGCATTATCCACTTAATTATTATGATTATATCTGTAATACTGGATACAGCCTCTTGCAATAGTTCTTCATATTCTGTTTTTTCGACACATTTATCTTTTTTGTTCAATATATTATGTAAAACGCACTTAATTTATTTCAAACCAAACTGTTTGCCACTGAGGTTAAGCAAATTTCAATTGAAATGTATATCTCTTTAAAATGATTAATGTTAGATTGAGGAGAAAATTCTGAGAAAGAATATAAACATAATCGATAATGAATATAATCAGATAAAATTGTGAACGATAAGACTTCGTAACTTATCTATCACTCAGTTATCGGTAAATACCCTGAACTCTTTGTTTGATACATTTTAACTCACTGTACTTTACTATGAACTACCTACATTCATTTATAACAGTGTGAATAATGAGTGTTACATAAATCCAAACACGTTTTCTACTGATCTAGTAACCTACTGTTTGTTTAATGTAAATAAATACTTTCTTTCTTTTAATGAAAATACGCTCCTAGGTACATGTGTAGATCTAGAGCTATATAAACAAAATTAAATTTTGTGTAGGTGCTGATAATTACATGCTTCCCTTTATCTCATGAAGCAAATCAATCTTGCTTATGCACTATTTTGTTAATTTTCCATGTACTGCTATTATGTAGAAGACCTGTATTAATAAAATGAAAACTAAGATGAACTGCTGCAAACCTTTGAATACATATTTGTCATTGACAACAGATGTATGAATGTGTGTGAATGAGTGATTTCCGAACCGAAATATAAGTTTTACATTATGTTAGGATTGCAATTATCAGCTTGTCGTTACTCTAAGTTTCCAATCGGATTTTTAGGCTGAAATCAGCATGTTTCTAATCTGTAATTCGTGATTATTTGTTCTTCACAATTTTTTGCATTCACGTGCCAAGAGTTCGAGGGCTTTGGTGTCGCTTGTATCATATTACATTTGACATGGGCTTAAATATTAGTATCAAATAAATCCCTAGTAATTGTATTAATATTATTTTACCACCAAAATTGGTCAACCTGCTGAGTAACTAATGAAAATCTTCTGTTTTCTATTTCAAACAGTATGGAATGTTTCACTCAATCGGTTTGTTAAAGCAGTGAAGCGTAACAAAATACCAAAAGCTGGTTAGGATTCCCACAATAACGAATTTACTAGCAAACGGGGAAAATGTAATTACAGCAAAGCCCTAAGATTTGCAACAATTGTCCAACAAGAATAAATACAAATATCCTGAGCGATGAGAAAAAACACATATGGCGAAGACTGGATAACGTTATTCCTCAAGCGGAGCCTTAATTTGTCGATAGGCACTCTTAAATCAAATAATCTTTCTGGAACCTGGCTGATGTTTTAGATAGACATAATTAAAAATCATTTAGAATGTGGATGAAACACGTAGTTCCATCCACACTGACTGAAACTGGATGTTCCACGGTACAAAAGCCAAAAAATTTCATCAATGAATATGACCAGTGGATGAAGATAAACCCTGGTAATTAATGATGATTATAATATACCAGGGGTACGCTGTAGTTTTTACAAACAATGTAAAGAAAACTCGCTTCTTTGCAGGCAGTGCCCACTGCCCCTGTGCTAATAAAGATCCGATTTTTGTGTAACAAATGTGAGTTTTTTTAATAACTTGTAATAAAACATATATAAATTAGTTTGTACATATCGTTCAGGTATCATAATTGTTAAAATCGAATTTTATTAATTATGTGAATTGCTGTATTGTGTATTTTCATTTATTAATTTGTAGTAGCGCTTATAATACAAAAAATATAATAATAACATGTATTGTAAAATGCAAAATAGTATAAACTGTTCCCTGTGCTCATTCATAAACCAATATTACATATATCACCTGTACATCGATACTATCAGTTATGTTTAGTACATTTTTTGTTATTAAAATGTCACACAATTGTAATGTGACTTCGAAGTTTTTATGCAAAAACATTAGGGAACATGAGTAAGTAATTTCTATAGAAATTCTCTCTCTCTCTCTCCCTCTCCTCTCTCTCTCTCTCTCCCTCCCTCTCTCTCTCCCTTTCTCTCCCTCTCTCTCTCTCTCCCTCTCTATCCCTCTCTCTCTCTCTCTCCCTCTCTCTCTCTCTCTCTCTCTCTCTCTGTCTCTCTGACCACGATAGCGGTCAAACTGCTATAATCGGCAGAGCGGAAGAAGTAGTTTACTTCAGTGAAAAAATCGAATTTTATCAATGTTTCGTCAACTGCTAGGTTTAAACAACGTTGTACAGAATTTATATTTATATGTACTCAAAATTAAATTTGAGAAGAATTTTATTAAAAAAGTTTTTTGAAATACCAACCGGAACTAAGTCTTTTACTCTTATAGGTTCATTACGAGTACAAAAGTATTTTGAATTTATTTTGAAGTAACATTTTTACTCTTATCGAATAGGGATTTTTTGCAAATATGTTGTAAATTATGCATTCTATGTTATATATTTATCAAGAGTACAAAAGTATTTACAAATGGATTTAGAATATTTTTTGTTAAAATGAAATTTTAAAATTCGGACCGGAAGTAACACTTTTACTCTTAGCGAGTAGCACTTTCGAATAGCTCGCAAAGTATGCATTCTATAGTGATTTATTAAGAGAATAGAAGTACTAATAATAGGTTTATAAATAATTTTTACATAGAAATATTCTTAAAATTTGGACTTGAAGTTACACACTTACTCACAGGCTTATTTTTCTAAGATAAAACAATTTAAAACAATTTAGGAAAATTTTGTATAATTTGAAACGCTCATACGTATAAGAAAGTCGTGTGGTGGCCACGCCTCTACATTTTAATTCAATGTATTGTTTTTCTCTTCTCTAAATATTGGATCAGGAACCTCACAAAAACCAACCACAACTTTCGCAGCCAATAAAACGATGTTCACCTTCTTTTGCGCATATTCATAAGTAGTAGTGGTAATCCAATACTTTGACTATTGTTACGACTCAATTAAATACGATACATTAAGAAATCTTCCACATTGTATTAGTTGAGTTTAAGAAATACATTCTTTAGATTTTTAATTTGTTGTTATTGTGTGTTGAATTTTGATATTATTATTTTAAACTAATTTGCATCTTTCGAAAGGCTCATAAAAGTCATGGAAGCGAGCTAGTTAATAAACTCAAAGAATTTAGACTAGCCCAGAGTGAATATATCCATACGCTTGGGAACTGTATATATTCATCAAGAAGAACCAAACCAATGGTAGTATTCAGAAACAGACGTTTTGTAGTGTATTATTTCCTAACAGTTATTTTCCAAGTATGCAAATCGAGCCTGATCAACTGGCATTGCTGGCAATTGCCTTTAATTGTTTACTGGATGTCAATGTCAGGGCATTTGTAAAACAGATATTGCCGCAAGCATGTTGGAGATCTACTAAAATTGATCTAAATAAATTATTTCAATGCATTTACCCTTCCAGTGATGTAAAATTACCGTAATTTATATTTTTGAAAAATTACCGCGGTAACTTACCGCTCTTTAAATTACCATGGTGATTTACACAAGAAATGGTAAATTACGCAAGAATAAATCTTGGTAAAAAAAGAGTGGTAATTTACCGAAAATATAAATTACGGTAATTTTACATCACTGCCTTAACAGGACTCAAATCGAATGCGCCAAGTTCTATTTCTCCGTATCACTCGACAGGAAATAGTTGACGCATGTAATAATACATTTTCTGTGCATATTGCTAGTATTCATTTTTCTCTTAATGATACTTACTCTAGTTATAATCATTGTACACTATTATCTACCACCAAAGAAGAAGTAATTAATATAAATGGAAATTTTCTTATAAAAGAATACGGTCAGTAATAATTAGATTGCTGGTTTTATTATATATGATGAATCCAAACTTGCATTTGGACACCCTTGACTGTAATCATCATCATTGCAATACAAACTACAACTTTTCCAAGATTCTACAAACGAATTAGAATAACTCCTATATTCAACAAAGAAGATAATTTCTGCGTGAATAATTATGGAGCTGTACCGATTTCTTTAATTTTACTAAGATGTTATTGGTTATTTATTTCTGTCTTTATCACATCCCAAATCTATTTTTCTAAATCAAAACGCCTTTGTCATGGGTAGATATACAGTCAAGAATCTTATATCTCTCTCAATTTATTAGCAAACACCTGGAGGCTCATGGCTAAGTGGGCATAATTGACACAGATTTTAGTAGTGCTTTTGATGTGATTGATCCTGTTATTTAGTAAATTATAGGCGTTTTGATTCAGTTCTTTTCTGTTACTTCTGCTCAAGTTTTAGTTAAAGAATAGCTATAATTATGTTTTATATTAGATATAAATATCTTTTTTTGTCTTCGCATGAACTCCCTCAATGTTTGCACTAATGACCTTCTTTATTTGGTGGTTTTATTAATGATTTATTATCATCTTTAACTTGCCCATTACTTGCCTATGCAGCTAATTTAAACCATTACTTATCAATAAAGTATTTGGATGATGTGCTTCAATTACAGTTTAGTCGAAATATAGTTTACCTGAAAACCCAGTAGATTTTGTTACAATTATTCTATTGACAACATCGCAATCAACCGCAAAACGCATGTCAATGATCTTGGAGTTACATTTGATGAAAAGCTTACCTTCGCTGACCATGTTTCCTTAGACACTACGTCAGCATTTTGAACATTGGGTTTCATTATCCGCACCTGCAGAGATTTTGACAATATAGCTACATTCAAGTCAGTTTATATCTCTATTATATCTCTCTCAATTCATTAGCAAACACCTGGAGGCTCATGGCCAAGTGGGCATAATTGACACGGATTTTAGCAGTGCTTTTGATGTGATTATATCCTTTTATTTAGTAAATTATAGGTGTTTTGATTCAATTCTTTTCTGTTACTTCTTCTCAAGTTTTAGTTAAATAATAGCTATAATTATGTTTTATATTAGATATAAATATCTTTTGTTTTTGTCTTCGCATGAACTCCCTCAAGGTTTGCACTAATGACCTCCTTTATTTGGTGGTTTTATTAATGATTTATTATCATCTTTAACTTGCCCAATACTTGCCTATGCAGCTAATTTAAACCATTACTTATCAATAAAGTATTTGGATGATGTGCTTCAATTACAGTTTAATCGAAATATAGTTTACCAGAAAACCCAGTAGATTTTGCTACAATTATTCTATTGACAACATCGCAATCAACCGCAAAACGCATGTCAATGATCTTGGAGTTACATTTGATGAAAAGCTTACCTTCGCTGACCATGTTTCCTTAGACACTACGTCAGCATTATGAACATTGGGTTTCATTATCCGCACCTGCAGAGATTTTGACAACATAGCTACATTCAAGCCACTTTATTATGCGCTGGTTGTTAGCAAGTTGGAATATGCCGTTATATATGTTTTTCATATCTTTCTGAATTGTTTGTTGTGCAATTGGTTGTTGCGTAATTTAATAAATTTTATTATTACTATAGTCTGGCAATATGCATTGTTTACAAACTAAATTGAATACCATTATGTATTGGTGCGTCTTATATACAGCAAGGATTAACTACATCGAATCTAGTTATTCCATTCATAATTTCATCCTCAGTAAAGTCGATAATGTTAAGGATCATGTCTTCTTCATCAGTGTGGTCGCCTCATTATATTTATCTTCAAAAATTAATGGATAAAATAGACCGATGTTTTTTAAATATATTTCATTCTAAGTGAGTAGAATATATTCTGAGCATATGGTTCGCTGTTGGAAAGATATGGATTGCAGTTACTAAAACATTGCAGGGAAACTTTCTGAACAAGATTTATGTGGAAGATCATTCAAGGCTACGATGATTTTCCTCACTTACTCTCCTGTATCAACTTTCTTGTGCACCGTATCGCTGCTACCTCGTCTCCTGCTTTTACCTAGCCTCTTCCAAGAACCAACTTATTATATGTCTTTCTACTGACTTCAATGAGTCGTATTCTTTAGCGCAAACTTTTTCTAAATAAATTAATGAATTATGGTAATTTTGTTTTGATTGTATCTTTAAATTTTGTTTTTGAATGTAGCCATTTGTATTATTGTGTTTGTTTTATTTTATTTCGTCTTAACCTATAATTTTTTCGGTGACTTTGTTTTCATTTAGACAATGTTTGGATTTTCAAAGTAAATATTTAATATTTATTTTACATATACATTAGTCATTCTATATTTTACATATTGTTGCGTTTTCGGGTTCGCAATAAAACAACTCGTGCAAATATTTTAAAACTGTCTGTATATTTACACACTTAAAATTAATCACGATATAAAAATATAAAATAATTGTATCTCACTTAAAACTACTACGAATAAACACTGGTATTTATTTCTATCACTTCTATTTATATAACACTGCACCACTATATTCATTTTGTATTGTCCGATTACTACTGAATGAATGAATGCATTCCTTATATTTATGTTTACTGCGTGACTACCATTGAAGGAATTATTTATTTATGTTTATTTATTTATCTGCACTGTTCCGCACGAGACTATTGAATCCATTCTTATTCCGGAATGACTCATCCATGGGCTCAGCTACTTTATATACGCAGATAAAACTTCTGGAAAGGTGCTAGCGAACTCTCGATACGCTCGGAGTATACTAGAAGAATCTGCAGACTTTCCGTCGCCGACACAGTACCATGCGGTAGAAGATTTATGACTTTATGGGCACACTTTTGTCGTCGCCTAGACGTCTGCATTTTTTTTGTAGATTCATTTCGTTACAATATATAGATAGATATTATCGTCTACACTATTACTACTGAAACAATTTTTACTTTCTTATACGTAGTATAAGGAAGTATTGTGATGACGAAAATTTTCGACCTCGAGATTTTTGCAGATGTCCACGTTTTGAAGTCCCCTAATACCAAAAAAGTGTTTTTTTAAAAAATGTCTGTGTGTCTGTCTGTCTGTGTGTGTGCGTGTCTGTCTCTGTGTGTGTGACCACGATAGCGGTCAAACCGCTGTAGATATCAATTCCAAATTTTGTATTTACGTGTATGATCTCCCTCTTGAGATCTGATTAGTTTTTCAGTAAAATCGGTAGACCTGAAGTAGTAGTTTACTTCTGTGAAAAAATCGAATTTTACCAATATTTCGTCAACTACTACGTTTAGACTAATTTATAAGGAAATCATATGTACTTAAAATTTAAATTGTGAACAATTTTATTAAAAAAGTTTTTCGAAATTCCTACCGGAAGTAGGTCTTTTACTCTTATCGAAAATCAGTTTCTTGCAAATATTTTGCAAGTCATGCTTTTTAGACAGGTACGCTACGAATATAATAGTATATTTCATACCAAGGTTGAGAAGATGACTATTATTGCCCGAGTGGCGAGATTAAATTCCGAGGCGCGCAGCGCCGGGGAATTTAAGCCACAAGGGCAATAATAGTCTTCTCAACCCTAGTATGTATACTATTTTTTGTACTAGTAGTCTAATTGGCCCTTAAAACCTTAATACTTATGAATAAATTTACTCATATATGTAAGAATGCCCTTGTAATAAAACTTCATGTAAACAAATAAGTAGGCTATATTTTGATGTAGACAAATTTGACAAATAAGTTTTGACATAAATGCTGAAACTAAAAGTCAAGTATTTATTAGCTTATTTTTCATTCCATTTATGTCTGAATAGTTCAGATGTACACCACCCTAATGCGCGAGATTGCAGAACAGGCAGCCCGAGAACTTGCTTCCGCATAAATCTAATCACTTGTACATGAAAACATATACAGAATTTAAAAAATGGTATAATTCCAAATATAGAGTAGTAACTTCTGAAAACGTACTTCTGGCTAATTTTCAATAATATTCAAGAAATAAAAAAGCCTCGACTTTATGGGCACAATATTCAATGTTGAAAGCTACATTTTGCCTAAAAGAGGATATTAACATATCACAATATTTTAAATTAGTTGCCTTTTTAAAAATAAAAAATGAAAATTATAAGCCCAAAAAATCATTAGTATTTACTCGAGGAAATTATAAAATTCCTTACTGAGGCACCCGACACATGTTACATTGCAACTAAGGTAGTATGTTTATATATTAATACATTGAAATTATTGCTGTGTAATTTATTAATTTCTGATGTCATCATGAGAAATAATTTAATTATTATTCACATCTACAATAGCAAAAATGGTACGTTTCAAAAGTTTGTAATAATGGAGCCACTTTGTAGCTAAAGGTTATATCGAAGATTCCCTAGTAAATAAAAAAAATATATGATGTATGTTACAAGATCTACCTACACACCTGCAACAAATACAGGAATTTTCAATATGAATTAAATAATTCTTTACATTTGTAATAGTTACGTGATATATTGATTCCATATTATACTATCATACATATTTTATGTATTAACAGACAAATGATCACATTGTGTAATATATATAATGGCAGTATATTAGTCCATAAGTCCGCTTACTGGTATTTTCTTTATTAGGTTAAATTTTTTCATTTAAACAACAAAGTATTGTTAGAAAATATAAAATTAATAGCAATTGCTAAATAAACGTATATTATATTCTGGTATTGTTAACCTAAAATTGTGCCTAAAATACAGTTATTTATTTTGACGGTTGACAACTTGACATACTACTACTACTACTAGCACGAGTGCATGGTTGCGGCATTCGTTATTTGTTTTCATTATTTCCCTAGGTCAATAATAGCCTCATTATTTACCTGTTATTAGTTCCAGGTCGAGAAATGGCATTTCGTGGCGCTTTGTTATGTGTGAAAATGCTATGATTTTTTACTACTGGTACAAAAAAGTATTTAGAACTTAATTTCCAATATCTTTTGTATAAAAAATTTCAAAATTCGGACCGGAAGTATCACTTTTACTCTTACCGAATAACGATTTTTTGCAAATATGTCGTAAATTATGCATTCTATATATATTTATTAAGAGTACAAAACTATTTAGAGTTGGATTTGAAATATTTTTTGTATAAATGAAATTGAAAAATTCGGACCGGAAGTAACACGTTCATACGTATAAGAAAGTCGTGTGGTGGCCACACCTCATTTTTTACATACATAATACATACCTCACCTACCTGTATACAAATTAGCAATGGGTTTGTTTCCTCTTATATGTATCCGTAATATAATTATATCTATACAAACATGCGTGAATAACTGGCGCCTAAGAAGTTTCAAAGTAATTTAAATACACAGAGACTGATACTGATAAGCCTTAACGTTTAGAGAATACCTATATTTTGATTCTAACTCATCTCCTAAATTGCATATAAAATGTTTAAGCAAATACAGTTAATGCGAGGTTTTTAAGATACATATTATATATATTTATATAATATACTTTATCATATATATGTGTACATACGTCCAAGATTATCATTTATCATTATCAAATATTTGAGACATTCAGTGAGCATAAACACTTTCTTTTTCGCTAGCAAAAATCTTATACGTTTTAACCATCTCTTTACAACTGTTGCATATTACAAGCACATTTCACTTTTTAAAATAAATACTGGGAAACGATCTAGCGGTACCAGTAAAAAGTGAAAATGCTATTGTATTATGACGATACATTCATTACAACTTTCTCAATGCATTTATTACGTAATTAAAAAAAATCTGTCTGGAATGCCAACCTTTCCTGTTGCCCTTAAATAAATATATATGGGATGCTGTTTATGCTTACATTTGAACAGTTGATTCAAATATAAATGTGTATCTCAAACACATGCATATATACATATACGTTCTACGTATAAAGGTATATATGTAAGTCACAGTAATAAATGTGTATAATCGAGATATCATTAATCAGTTTAAATATGGTATACCATATTTGTAAACAACATATCTAAATTCTAAAATATGCATTTTCCTCAAAATATTTAGTTTGTACCAGAAACAACTTCAAAGAGGAAAGGTAAACTGATAATTGATAAATTGAAATAAAAGTGTTGGATAGAAAACATTTCTCTAGTAGGTTTTCTCTAGTATTCCCATTACTACGAAATATATGTCGGCTATTCAATTTCAAAGTAAACAAACGTAATAACAATTCGTAGAATTGTGCAATACCTATACAATGCCTACTACGACAAGTTCTTGAAAATGAGAAAAGATATAAGGAAAAATATGCACAAATGCTCAAAAAGTAATAATCCTTCATACCTTCCGTATAACTGTCCATTCATCAAGACGTTTCAAAGTTTGGGACACATTTTTGACTGCTTGTATATGAATGTTCCAATCTAATACTGCTAGTGAATGATAAAAAGGAAAAAACATATGTGAATGTAATAAAAATTCTAAAATTTTAATGTGACATTAGAACATTCAATTGCATGTCAGGCTAAGACGGTTTGGTCTCCTAATAAAGTGAGTGATGCTTTAGAAAAGCGTAAGTGGTAATGACCAGTTGACATAAAATGGTAATGACCTGTTATCATAAATTAATTTTGTAGAAGTCATTGAAGAAGAGTATACTTTTCACCAAATATAAAGGCAGTCCAGAATATTGCATGTGGAGAAGAACAAGGAAGAATATGCTAGATCTTGCACTACAGCTTTTCGTAATAATAATATGGGAAATAAACAAACTAGATGTACAACATTTCTCAGAGATATATACTTCATTATTTATAATTCTATAATGTATAGAATTGATGTTGATATAGTTTTTTTAGTACTGGTCTCAGAATAAGAAGGAGTTACCAAGATATCGCCTCAAAATGGTACGTATTTTCAAGAAATTTAATTGGTTCTTGGCAAGTTTAATATGGAAAAAAAAGTTTGCCCAATCCGTCATTTTATCCATCATGGAGAAAAAGGAGGGTGAAGAACTGGAGAGGCAACGTGGAATAGCCAGAGCACGATAGACAGGAAGAAGTAGTTGGAGTGCAGCCGATCGTAGTCGATGTGATATTTACAAATGGTCCCAACTATCATCAAGGGCTATGAGGGGTTTTAGTGGGTAGGCGGTTTTGCATTGTAAAACTGTGAGTCTCACACTCTTAAGTCGCATAGATCTAGCGCTTGGAGTGCGTAACGTGCATTTCCTCTGGCAAAAAAAAATCCGTCATTTTATGTTTATAACCTAGCCATAGCCTGTTTCCTTACATGTTTGCTTTGTTTTATTATATTTTATTGTGTTATTAAATAAAATCCGAAATTTTAAGTATAACACAAACGTCAGTGATCCGCTAGGTCTCATCAAAGAGCGTCAACGATTGGGATATCTAATACATCACCAAAAACATACCGTATAAAATGTTAACGGTACAAACTCGAAAATAGAAACAATAGAAATTCAAAATCTCCAAAACACTATGTATAAATATAGGCATTACGTCAATGACAATATAGTATGAAGCTGTATTATATGGCTGACCAAAAAATTAAAGAATATAAAGGCACAGAGATCTGAAGTCTCCTAAAGAAGAAGTGGACAGGCGTTCGAAACTTCCAGAATTTGATGAATCTGTCAAAAATACTCTACGACAGAGGTTCATAGTTTTTTTTAACGAACTTCCAACACTTTATAAAATCATGGGAGAAATAATAAATGTTATACCATACCAAATATGCGAGCCCAGCAACTCTATATAGATTCTTGAACTTAATTCCAAGTAAATATTATAAACATTTAAAACTGATTATATAGCCACATGTTGATATACTTGTTATATGTCAAACGTAATAAGAAAAAAAATAAGGTGTGGCCACCACACGACTTTCTTATACGTATGAGCGTCTCAAATTATAGTTTTAAATTTTTTTTATATACAAATTATTCAAAATCCTATTATAAGTAGTTCTATTCTCTTAATAAATCTCTATAAAATGCATACTTTGCGAGATATTCGAAAGAAAGTGCTATTCGATAAGAGTAAAAGTGATACTTCTGGTCCGAATTTTGAAATTTTTTTTTAACAAAAGGTATTGAAAATGAAGTTCTAAATACTTTTATATTCGTAATGTACCTTCCTAAAAAGCATGACTTGCGAAATATTTTGGTAAGAGTAAAAGACCTAGTTCCGGTATCAATTTCGAAAAACTTTCATAATAAAATTTTTCTCAAATTCAATTTTGAGTACATATGAATTCTTTATAAATTTGTTTAGACTTAGTAGTTGACGAAATATTGGCAAAATTCGATTTTCTCACTGAAGTAAACTACTACTGCCGATTTTACTGAAAATCACACACACACACGCACGCATGCACGAACACACGCACGTACACGCACAAGCACACGCACACGCGCACGCACACAGACAGATATAGAGAGGGAGATAAAGAGAGAGAGAGAGGGGGTTAAAAACCATCTGGGAACAATAAAACAATTACAGATGATGCTGGTCGTCCCATAGTTTACTTAGATGATGAATGACGGACAGACAAAGGAAAGCTTTGGATTGAATATAATAAGTCCACGACAAGCTTTTATTGAAGGTTTATCGACAGGATTAAAAAGGCCTACTGCTAAAGGCAGGTGATTAATAATAAATACTTCATATAGGATTTGACCGGTTTGAATAAGTTACATAAATTGCTGGATAATGCTGTAATAATCATGAACAAATGCATCATATTGTAGAGTGGGAAGGCTAATGGATGATATTGTAGAACCAATTATTTGTGTAGGAAATAGTGATACTGAAATATTATTTTTGTACTCACCGCCTGTAAACTGACATTTGGCGCATGTGTAGCTCGACTGGGAAATACGTTTTCCCGGTTGAGGCGGCTGTAAACATTGAAAAAAACACTGACACTTTGGGACATTTAAAAAAAAATCTAACTTGGTGGTAATAAAATTTAGTCTATAAAATACTACTTCCCTCCACTATTCTTCACTAAAAGTTGGGGAAATAGGAGTAATAATTAAAAATTCTTCCAAAAAAATTGTGGCGACATCTATATGACGATATTTTAAGCGACATCTTAAGCAAGATTCAAGCGCCATCTATTTGAACAACATCGACATTCATATTGGCAGTTCGGAATTGTTTGTATTTAAACCAAAAAACGCAATAAATGTACTATAAATTTATAAATATAAGAATAAATACCTCGTGTTTGCCATGTGTAAGAACATAATAACTTAATTTTAGGGAAAGGTGAGTAATAGTTACGTATATGAAATGCTTAAATTAATTAGGTAATCTATCTTAGGTTAGGTATGATACCAATGACATTAATCAATAATATTTTTTTAATTTAATGTTCGTACAAAAAATATTGTACAAACCACTTGCGTGAAGACATCTTCCACGCATTCGTGCAATTAAAAGCACTCGCTTCCTGCGGTCGCTCGTGCTTACAATGTGCGCTCATGCGGGAAAGTCTTCCCGCACTTGATTCGTAAATAACTATTTCAGTGCATCAGACTAATTTCTGTAGCTAACTTTTGTATATTTATAAACTTTGTTGCATTTTTAATATACTTTGATAATAAGTTTTACAGTAGTTTACATTTTATCTTAACTTTCATTATCCAACTTGTAACACATATTACTTTCATGTTGAAAAGAAAATTGTATGATTATAATATATATATAATAATATAATAATTTATATGCTCGAGTTTATCAGAATATGTAGTTTATTGCAAAAACCGCATGAGATCCTAGTTTTGACTTTCTATATATCAATTCAATTATTTTATTAAAATAAATTCTTTACACTTATAAGAAAAAATATGAAATTCAATATTGCAAACAAATTACTTCATTCTCGAGTGTTTATATAGAGGAGATGCGTTATATTCAATTGTACGTCATTGATGACGTTTACATGTTGTCATAACTGTATTAGAGAAACTAAAAAACTTGCTTTGTTAAATTATATTTGAGGGCTTTTATTTCATTAGTTTAAATAGAAAATGTATAATTGCTAAATTGTCTGTCAAAAAGGCGTGTGTTATGTATATTTTCCTGTTAAATTTACGTGTTTATTTTTGCTTTGATTACGTTATGAAAGACGGAAGTAGAGAAAGACTGAACTCTTAGAGCATTTCGATTGCTAAATATATTACGTTATAGTTACTGTAGTAAATATGTTTTTTTTTGTTATATGAAATGTCACTGACAGAAATAAAAATAAATCACATAAACAAGACGAGTCGTCATGGATCTAGTATGACGTACAATTGAATGTAACGCATTTCCTCTATATGTCATATCAAATTGTTTACTACATTTTAAGCTGCGTTCCGGGTTTTGGCGGGATATTTGAATTACTTCTCATTTTGAGACAGGGTATATGTACATATAACACAAACAAGTGCAGTTTTGTAGTTAGTTTTTCGTAAACTCGAGGAGAGGTGTAAATTCAAACACTCTACCTGAGATCTTTTTGACGTAATTCTGGTACGAAACGAATTTTTACTATTACTATTCCGCAACTCGGTATCGCCCTTAAATTCATGACAAGTTTTCTTCTATTAAAGCACAAAAGAGTATTTACATTGCACGTACAACATTATGTACGTTATTAATTCATGGGTGCTAAAAATTGCAGATGCGATCCCGAGCCGCCCGGGTGTAAGGCCGGCACCTTACCATTACACCAGCGCGGGTACTCGTATGAGAATTATCATATCGTCCATTTGTATATATACATGCGTACGTATGAATTTCTGAAGTGAAAACTTCACAGTCTGAGCGAAATGTACTAGAATAATGTATACACAATAATAATAAATATATATTTTTTAAATGTAATGTAGAACGAAAATGGAAAATGGAAAATGGAAAATGGAAAATGGAAAATGGAAAATGGAAAATGGAAAATGGAAAATGGAAAATGGAAATGTAAATGAATATAGAACGAAAAAAAGTTGTATTTCATATTATTAACCTCGCCTTGATGAAGTTTTCACTTCTGCCGTGTGGTTTTAAGCACACCCATTTTTTTTTATAAAACAATAGCGGATCAATGCGAATAACAACGTCTTTAATTTTGATATTGCCGTTCATAACTTCAAGAGGAATCACTTTATTTGAACGTTTTCTTTGCTAATATTCGTTTACTTTGAAAAAAAAAATCATACAATCAATCTAAAAGTTGTGTAAATGCCGTACATTTGTTGTGCGAAAATGAATAAAAAAAAGATAGTACGTATTAAGTAATCGATATTTACTAAAATTTAGAGAAAAAAATTAGCGATTTTGCGAATTGTAAACATTTCCTGAAGTTGACTCCGCTGAACTCGTGAACTGTTCATCTGATTGGAAAATGTTTAATACAGAAGTTGCAGATATTTTTAATCTAGGTAGTACTAGAGAGAAGATATTCTCAAACAACTAGTTTTTTTGGTACCATTTATCCAATATGACCGCGCGAGCGGCGGTAGCTCAAGGTCGCAAAATCAGAATATTAATAGGGCACCGAACTGTAACTCTCCAAGACCTTTTGTAATGAAAGCCCATTTTTATGTCTTCATTGTCTGGACTATAAGTAGGAATTTAGGAATGAAATGATATAAAATGAATGGAATTAAATGATATAAAAACTAAACTAGAGTATTTTGAAAAACAGAAACAGAAAAACACGGAGCAATTCACAGAAATCCATTTAGAAGTATTTTACAATTTTTTTGGATTATTCTTAAAACAGTGCTTAAATTCGGTAATGTAAATATTTTATTGCCTTAGCAAGACTAAAACGTTTAAAATAAGCTGATTAGCACTGCGGAATAAGTCAATGAAAATTAAAAGAGAAATAAGAAGATTGGATGTGTCTGAAGAGAGACACAAAATAACCCACCTAAAATTTAAAGATAATTTAATTTGTATGCAATCATAGGAAAATAAAGACTGCCTCAAGAAATTCCATATGTATACGACATACCAGGTTCCAAATGTTTCAAATTTGTTTGGTAACATTTTAATTATAAAGAGTTCAATATGCATCGAGAAAATATTTTTTTGCATTCCGTAGAACTTCGTATCTTGCTTATTTGGCAGGATAGAGCAAAATATTAAAATGTAGTGTAAACTTTAGTTTTTAAGAAAAATATAAAATACACTCAGCAAAAAAAAATATGGAATCGCCTATTCTTTTTTGAATTTTTTTATTTTTCAAAATATTATTATGTTCTATAACTAAGTAGTACACAAACATATTGAAAGTAAAACAAAATGCAAACGAAAAACCAAACACCACAACTTGATAAACATAAAAATTGAAAAAGTAACAGCAAAAAAACCAATATGACCTCTGATATAATCTTGACCCACGTGATTCCATTCTTCAGTGACCGCTGCTTCTAACTCTTCTAGCGTTCTTGGTGGAACTTGTCTGGTTCGTAGTGCCCATCCAATGAAGTCCCTGTATACATGCTCTATTGGATTCATGCCCGGGTTTCTAGCTGGCCACTCCAAAACATGTATGTCCACCTCATTTAGGTAATGTTGTACTATGTTGGGAATGTGGGGGCTAGCCTTGTCATGCACTAAACAGAAATTCGAGCTTATGTAAGGTGCAAATAGAACCATAAGTGGCTCTAAGATAATCCTAATTTACCTATCTGTGGTCATAGAGCCATTATGAATAACCTCCAACTCCGCCTTAGCCTCGGAAGGTGTACCTTCCAAGGCTAAGACATCATAATCGAACGACCTTTGAGATTTGTTGTTTTGCTGAAGTTGCACTGACTGAAGCGCTCATTATCTCGTATATATACTGGCAGGTGTCTATCTGATGAGAACAAGCAATACCTAGACTCGTCTGCGAACAGAATGTTAGCTCAATTTTCAGCAGTCCAATTACGATGATTTCTCCCAAATTGTAGTCTGTGATCTCGGTGTTCTCTAGTGAGTATGGGGCCTTTGGATGGTATTCTTGCACGTATACCTTGTTCTTTAAGTCGGATCCTTACCATCTGAGACGAAACATTTACAGTTCGAACAGTAAACAGGTCGTTTTTTATCTGTTTTGCAATGCAATGCCTTATTCACCAAGCCGTAAGTCGTAAAAAGCGTTCGCCTGTGGCCGTAGTTGACCGCTTCCTACTTGTCCTGGTCTCCTGTTTTTATGTTACCATTGACCCCTCCCCTCACAAACATAGAACGACGCTGTTCGACACGATCTCCAGATACAATTTTTATCAAAGGGAGTCTTGGAAAATGCCTTCTGTCAGTTACTTCAGTCAGTGATTGTCTGTCAGTTAGTTGTCAAGTGACATATTTTGAGATATCAATTGTGTTTGTAAATTCATTTTCCTATTTGTTGAACAATAAAGCGTTAATATTGTGTTTGATCCCTTAAAAAATTGTTTATCTTTAGATTACGCCTACCTAATCGACGGTAGTAATAATCGAGAGGTAACATAGTGGCGCCCAACGTGGGGCTCGAATACTAAGTTAGTGTTCACGGACTCACCAACACCAAGATGTCAACTAGAAGTAACAGAAAGTTGAGAAGAAGCAACAGCGCCGACGAAGCGGAGAAATTGCAGACACCGCAACGAATAGTTCCGCTACGACAAGCAATTTCCGGCACGGCAAATCCGGAAAATCAACTAGCCATCATCCTCGAGGAGATGCGGTTGATTGGTTTCAGGATAACGCCGTCACCGTACCCAGCGACCTTGCTGACGCCAACTCCCGGATCGGCTTACGATCCACCGCTCCTGGCAAAGTATCTGGGGCCACTTTTATCGAGAACCAGTGGCCATCCCCGAACCAGTTGCCGTTCCTGCTCAAATGACCACAAATTGACCTGAAGAACTGAGGCATATCCATGGTTGCTGCGCCCCTCGTCTACACTCGTTGTCCAATTCCGTAGTACTTCGCCCATACAGCAGGTACCTCATTGAGGATCCAGAGGTTTTCCTGGGCCGATTAAAGTCACATCTGAAGGACGGCTATTTCGAGGTCCCTGAGGATGTGGATGTTGCCGTGCGGCCGCACCTGGTAGGGGAGGCGGCTTTGTGGTTCCGCTGAAACGAAGGTGGGTTCGATACAATGGACTATTTCTGTCATCGCTTCCGTAGGGAATTCCTGAGTCCTCAGCGGAAGAGGGACTTACAGAACGCTTGTAACACACGCCGAAGGTCGACGAGGATCCGTCTATCTTCGTTACTAGAATAAAACGTCTCTGTTTTTGCCTAGATCCACAGTGGCCTGAAGTCGAATCGGTCGAACATATTGTGATATTGTTTTCCCGGGAATATTGCATTCAAGTGGCTCAGGCCCAACCACAAACCCTCCATGAACTACAAGAGGCTTGCGAAAAGTGGTCCACAATATTCATCAATTTCAACGCTAAGCCTCCACTACCGAAAAAGGAGATTGAACCAGGAACATCGACACCAAAACGAGAACGAAATGTCGAAAAATCATTACCACGGTGTTGGTTTTGCCCTGAGGCACTTTAATCGTGACTGCCCGCAACAACCACAGAGCTACGCAGTTCGGCACCCAGCAGCCTCCCGAGATGCCGCAAAAGAGACAGGGGCCGTTTCAAGGCAACCACAGGAACAGGTCCTTACAACCCCAGGCCGAGAATTTGGTACGTGTACACTCATCACCAGTCTCCAGCCCGGGACCAGTAGGACAGCCGCAGCTGAGAATGTTAGAAAGAAGGCATTTCCCTTAAAGACACCAACGTGTCTGGAGCATCAAACGAATCAGCGTCTTTCAGGAAGGGGGGGGTGTATGTTACCATTGACCCCTCCCCTCACAAACATAGAGATCCCCAGATACAATTTTTGTCAAAGGGTGTCTTGGAAAATGCCTTCTGTCAGTTACTTCAGTCAGTGATTGTCTCAGTTAGTTGTCAAGTGACATATTTTGAGATATCAATTGGGTTCGTAAATTAATTTCCCTATTTGTTGAACAATAAAGCGTTAATATTGTGTTTGATCCCTTAAAAATGTATTTATCTTTAGATTACGCCTACCCAATCGACGGTAGTAATAATCGAGAGGTAACAATATCCCCCAGTTTCTCTATATTTGCGCACCAGTTTCCAGATTGTCGATTGTCGGACTCCTAACACCCTATCAGCATATATTTGCCTCCTACCATCGTTAATTAACGTAATGCATTGGGCAATTTCTTAGTGACTCAAATTACGTGCACTGTGCATTGGGGAGCCGTCATTCATCTTTACCAAACCAGGCAGGAGGATTCTACATGGAAACACGTGATAAATATTAAAAGAAAAAACTGGAGTTTCAATTTTTTAAAGAAATGAGAAAATGTAATGCTCAGGAAATTAGAAAACAAAATTGACTTGAACTCAGTTCCTGACAATGTCATAAAACTAAAACAAACAAACACTACTGCAACGATTTCTAACTATGACGAAAAGTATGTAAATGTTATACATACCGAGGTCGTCATATTTTAATTTCTGATAGGAAAGTAGTAAGTGGAAAAGAGCGCGACGAATTAAACTAAAGATAGACATAAGCGAGGCTGCCACACTGGACATTTGTAAGGCGTGGGGGTCCCCCGCCACTCCGTTGCTCTCCCTCCACTGTTAGCAAGCAGGCATCGCTGCATAGGATAAGATCATCTTTTGCATATGATAGAAGTGCAAACCGAAATTAAAATTTGACGCTTACGGTATATGAAGTGTGTTATTTAAGAAGCGGTTTAGACGAAATGAAGCGCTCTTTGTAACTGAACATAATTTTAAACTGTGAAGAGCATAATCATACTTTTCACGTTTTAAAATTATTTGCAATTTTTGCAACTTTTATTTGAAACATTTGTCCACAGTTGCTGTAGTAAATTAAGAATTACATCTTAATTGAAACAGCCTGTGTTTTCATTAAATGTTTATAAAAATGTATATTCGATCGGGTATAAAAATTATAAGTCGTAATGCTATCTAAAAGACATCTGAAAAATCTAAGGAATATACATATATATATAATCTAAATTATAATGTACAAACAGTGATGCAATAAAATAAAGAAGCAACTCAATTAAGTTAATCCCAATGAATAAAGTATACGAGAATGACATAAAGATAAGAAATATTGTAGTTATACAAAGAACTAACTAGGAAATTATTATGCAGTTGTACTTATCATATGCAAGTATTGCATACAAAGTAAACGGACTTGCTTCAGAAATTAGTATTTCTGGAACAAGTCCGTTAATGGCTTATTGACTTTTATTACAACCAACCGAAACAGATATATCACACGATTGTTTTAAACAATAGTGAAAAACTAATTATAAATAAACTTTATGTGAATATACCTACACATACATCTATACAAAACAACACAAATAATGAATGCGCTAAAAATAAAATATATAATAATACTCTTTTATCACCTCTTCATATAATGAATTAGAAAGAGCCCTAACCGTTTCAAGAAATGTTTGCCCTAATTTGTCAGTAAGAAGGACTGATTCTTAACATTTTGAAGGGTGTTGTTTCAATGATGGATCTGCATTTCATTTTCAGATAAATCAATTGATAATGAAATTTAGTTAGTGTCGACAAAACGCCAAATATTATTCATGTATCTCCAGTATCTTTAACCGAACAACATTTGCAATTGTAATCGCGTTCGTTTACATTGCACTAACCCTTGCACACTGACACTTTGACTAATCCACCACCACTGTCTACGTATGTATATACATACTGTGCACATAATAAATAGTAAATTTTTATGTTTATGACAAGAGATCCAAATGTAAATAGGAATAACTTTTAAAATTACACATTATCATGATAATGCAGTATTACACATTGAATAAGGATCACTTACATATAACAAAAGATAATTTCATTAAATAAACATTACTGTTAGTACTAACACTAACATATATTATTTATATTTTAAGGACAAAATTATCGTATACAGTATGATAGAGAATTATTTTCTTTGCATCAATTTGTTCGAAAAACTCATTTTATGATCATAAATACGTGTTTTATGACGTCATTCGTTTCCTTAATTACATATACCTTATTTCATAATATTACACACTTTTTCGTTATATGCCTATTTCTTTACTTATTTCATTCTCTAAACTTAAATTACTAAACGTATTACATATTGCTGTGGCATTTTTAAATTTTAAAATAGAAAAATAAGGAAAAAGAACCAAAAATAACAAAATTAGATATAAATAGATATTTAAACAATATTTAGATATATAGACATAAATAAATAAGACAAACGTATTTTAAGGACAATTTATTTGTAAATAATCAAATATATAAATAGTACACTAGATTCAATTTAAAAAGATTTCATTTAAAAAGAAACAAATAAAGTCAGAAATGTGAATATGCAACGCTATAGACATTCATGAAATGTGGGTTGCTTATTCACCAAATAAATTTAGATAAGAATTAGGTATTACACAAAAACAAAATTAAAATATTAACCTCAGTTTCAAATAAACGGATAAATAAACCTTGAATACAAGTGGCGAGTGCATTGACACAAATTAAAAACTCGTAAATGGAAAACGCCGATGTTTCCAATGTGTAACAATTTAATTTTCGATTACAGGCAGGAGACCCCTGACGTAATATGAAAAAGGAGAACCTGATTACAAAGGCGCGATGCACATAGCACTACAAATACTTATGAGAAAACTCCAAGTTAAAAGGGGTATAATACTAAGTATTAAAAATAGAGAACGTGTAATGCTGAGGGACGGTTCCGTCAGGAGAATGAATCACTTGCAAGCAGTACAGATGCATAATCAAGGCGATACCAGATTCCACAGAGCGTAATCAAAGATATATTGTTCAATCGTACAAATATATCACAACTGTAATCACTACAATTATCAGAGATAAAGTGTTATGTGTCAATATGCACGTTTCACTTGTATTTTCTGTATAAAATATTATTAAATACACGCTAAGGTACATGATTTGTCTATTTCTTCATTGCACAAATACATTTCGTGGAACCACAAGCTAAAACAAAATACAACATTAGACTAAAGCATAATATAATATAAATTAAAAGGGACTTACGTCAATAATTCTTGTTTAAAGGATAACTGACCTAGAGAATTCACCAAACACGAAAGAATGGTTCAACGACCTCAGTGATGAAGAAAAACAGGAATACCCAAAGAAAAAGAACAGTCCGGGGAAAATCAGAAGGATAAGGGTAATATGTAATGTATTCCCAATATTACCCGTACCTAAAAATAAAAAGAAAAACATAAGAATCAAATTAATCAACGACGAAAGAAAATATATCAAAAACAATAACGAAAGTAATGGAAGTATATATAAATACAACGTAAACTGTCGATAACATAAAATATAAATAAAAATACACAATAATTTAGAGATAAGAATAAATTAAGAAGTACGTACCAATTAATAATATTGATGGGCACACCAATGTATCGGATATAAACACTGTCAAACGACAAGATGGCCGCCTTAACGTCGCATAGTTACAAAAACTATCACGGAGGGTGCAGTAAAGAAATATTTCAAACAGAAATATGAAAACAATCAAAATTCAAAACAAAATATGCGTTTTTCGTTTGTCATCCCTTATAAAAGAGAGTTATTCGGCAGTTTGAGGACAGTTCTTCGGCAGCTCTTGAATTCCTAAAAAGTTCTCCAAGTGAAGCGATAAATCTACAAAAGCAAGACGCTTATAAGATTTCTATGGCGCGCAAAGAATAAGTGAATAGAGATACCTACGTTAAATACGGTAGTGGGGGCACACGGATCGAATATTGAAAATAGAAAAACGCGCCAAGAAAAAGCCGAATACGAGGAACGGTCATACATTGATACAAATACAAACCGCTTTAATAGGAAGACAAGAACAAAAGGACAATCAACGAAGAAAATGGAATCTAATAGCCTTTTGGAAGAGTTCGAGCAAATCTACAGACAAACTGCGTAAGTACAAGCAGAAAGATAAAGTCTCACTTGCAATCTTACAATTAATAAATATATCTGATTGTTTATGTGTGTTCTAAGGGTAATAAATTAATACAAATTATTGATTCAACATTTAAGAAATTCTATTATTGTATAACCAAAGCCAACGTGCGAATCTTGGTCTAGGTAATTCAATAAAGAATATAAACTAATTTAGATTATAAGAAAATTTTCAAAAACGTGGGGATAAGCCAACACATTTAAAGAAATAATAAAGCAAATGTTTTGTATTTTTAAAAGATCAAATAAATCTCATAAATGAATACATATAAGTATTATATCAATAAATGAGAATAAACACATATTTTACAAATAAAAATAAATATCATAGATATCCATCTTTTATTCATTCATACCCATCCCAATAGATAAATGAAGGCATAAGAATAAGGTAAGGAAAGTAAAAATCAAACAACACAGTTAGAATTCAGAACATAAAGAAATGCTTCAAATCAAGAAAACAATTTTTTTTAACCATGAGAGTAAAACTAAAACTAAGAGTCAAAGTACAATTTCATGATAAAAACTATCTATCGGTTATTAACCATAGTGCATATCACAGCAATATGTCAAGCAAAATGATTACATCTTACTTAAGTAGAAGTAAGACTGAAATAAAGTTATAATGTAAAAATATAATTATATCGAAGAAGGTAGTGATCTGCGTACTTTATATCTCTCAAACGTGTTCATGTGTTGCTTCTTTAGGATAACAGAACTAACTTTCTGTGTTTTCCTGCAGATGCAATAAGTTATTTCGAGAGCTCCTGTAACTTGAAAAGGGATTAGTATAATATTTTCTATTTAAGAGAATGAAATTTGACCAAATGTTGCTGTTGTTGGCTGGATAACAACAAAAAACTGAGAAGTACGTGCTTTTTCGACAATACAAAGAGGGCACGAATAGATTTCGTCAAATCATTATTGAAAAATAAGGACAGTCAATTTTCTTTCATATATGCTATTTACAGATGAATCGACGCTTCCCATACACGTCCGACATAACTCTTCCGTAAGTCGATATTGGTCCTAAGGAAATCAGCATATGACTTATAATGCTAGAAGGCAGTACTAATAAATTTTATAGACAACATTCAGAAATGAGAATATAAATGCCGAAAAGTATCTTCTTCTTTTACGATGCTACGTTGTACCGTTCTAGATCGTATTCAAAATATAGCATAAAGGTAATTCTGCACATAATTCTACAGCCATCAACTATTATGACAATCATAAATTTTCCAATACAAGAAGAGGTTCAAGAGGAAGTATACTATGGCTTGCTATATCACCTGAATCTTCCTCCGACGCCTTTCTTTTGTGGGGAAATGTTCAAACTCAAATTATTTACAACCAGTGGCACATCTTCTAGTAACCCAGATAGTGATTCTTCTAGAAAAGATTGATACGACTCACCAGTAAGGCTTCCTGGTAGAAACACTTGTCCAGTTAACCAGTTACCCAAATTCTATGTACGAGTAAAATTCATGTTCGGAACGATTTTCTCTTACAGTATGTGGGCTTACATCAGCCCACACGTGGTTATTAGGAAAGTTTCTAATTGTATTTCTTGAGAAATTTGCTTGATGTAAACCAGCGTATGGGGAGCAACCATTAACAAAGTGCAATATGCGTCGTTCTGTTTGTGAGGGATTAATGGTAACATGCGCCCCCCACCCCTTCTAAAGACGCCGCTTCGATTGATACTGCAGATCCTGCTGGCTGATTGTAGGGCTGCTCCTTGGATCTATTGGAGTGCCTCGTGGTTAGTCCGTTTCTCTAGGCGGACCTGGTCGGCGTGGTTCTTGGCAGGCGGATGCCCGGATCAAATGGCCTATGATCCGGTGTCCTCCAGCGAGATCGATCCATTTTCTTGTAGGATTGGCGCTGCTGACCATTCGGTACGGTTGCTTTGATAGTTATTGGGACAGACTCGGCGTACTGGGTTGGCATGTCTGATGCCAGAGTAAGTCTGTCTATGTAGGACTGCGACGTCGTCTAATTATCCACAGTGGTTTCCACATGAACCACGTGCTCGGCATCTGGAGGGTTGGTGTAGGTTACTAGGATTGGGACATCGTCCTGGTTTGGCACATTCATTGCCATGGTCAGTTCTTCTGCGGAGGCCTGCGACGTTGTCCCATTATCTGTAGTGGTTTCCACATATTCTACGTGCTCGGCATCTGGATCGTTGGTGTAGGTCACCAGGATTGGGAACTCGTCCTGTTTTGGCACATCCGTTGCCATAATGAGTCCGTTTGCAGAGGACTGCGACGTTGTCTTGTTAGCCATAGTGATACACACGTAAGCTGTGTATTCAATGTCAAAAGTACTGATGGTGGCAGACGCGTTCTAAAAGCTGCATAGTCCTTGTCGTTGAAAAACTCAGTCCGGAAGCGTCTGCCAAACTCTGCCATCGACCGGAAGGTTCCCCAAAAATGTTGATGCCACCTGTCAGCTACTCCCGTTAGGTGAGGGTGACTTCACGGTCGACATCTCTTGCAACATCCTGAGAAAATTGCTGTAGGTAGTCCTCCAGCAGTTCCACAAAGACTAGGGCGTCTTCGCTAGGGTGTTCACTGTAGGGCTGTGGTGGCTGGATGGGCTCCATGCTGAAGTAGTCATCTGTTGACTGTAGTGGCTTCTGGTTTTCCCCAAACCATGTTTACATATTCGACTGGTGCGTCGTTTGAAGCAGTGGTGTCAGAAAACGGGGTTTCAATATTGACCGCTTGGGGCGATTTCTCCACGAAGGCTGCATAGTCTCTGTCGCTGAAGAACGCCATCCGGAATCGTCCACAAAAACTTTCCACATGCCAGAAGGTGCCCCTAACGCGGTAGTGTCATGCAGCGCATGGCCCTATTAAGTATGGGAGTACCGCGTGGTCGATATCCTCCGGTGTTTCTAGCCTAAACTGGTGGAGGTATTCTTCCAATGTTTCTATGAAGGCGACAGCATTTTCTTCAGGATATCCACTGTAGGGTTGTTGTGGTTCCTGGTAGTAGACACCGCAGAAGTTGACATCAGCGGATCCGGAGGTGGTATCTCGTTTGCGAGCATGCAGCATAGGGGACGGCTGTTCAGTGATGATGGTGCATATACAGATAGGAGTTGGTCGAGGTGTGCCTGGTCTTGGGGGTCCTCCTTGTGTTGTTAACTCGGATTCCTTCCTTTTCGTAATTTCCTTGGGGGTGGGATCTTGAATACTTCACTTTATTCACTGCCACTTATTTGAGCGCCACTATTGTTACCTATAGCTTTATCCACAATAGGTGGGCCACGGCTTATCTCTCGATAACAATTTATAAATGATTAAATACAATTTATATTACTTTTTTACTAATCAAGACCAGAAATAATATACACATTCAAAATTCGACAAAAATGTCAAATTGACAATTGACTTTATTATTCATGATATTTGATCTGGAGATCAAGTCAAACAGCGTCGTTCTGTTTTTGAGGGATCATGACTTTAATAAAGTAATATAATTTGAAATAAAAGTAACACTGTTTAAAACTGCAATGAATAGTAGACTACAATATTGAACGTGATTTATCTGAAAAATCCTTGTGTAAACATTTACATGGGTCAAAAAGAGATAAAAGTAGTTATTATTATTATCATTATTATTATTAATTATTAGTTTTTGAAAAAACGATGTTAGTTATACATTAAAAGAAAATAATGATAGCATACCCTTAGTAAATGAGATCCTAAACAAAAATAGTAAACATTAAATCGTGTCAAAAATTACTCGCATTAAACTCTTGTTCATAACACTTTCTTACTTATTGTTCATACTCTCTGTATACATTCAATTAAATAAATATACTACACGACTTTCCATATACGTCAAAAGTTAAATACGAGGGAGGATCAATAAAGACCCGTGTTAGGAAAGAAGACGCAAGTTTTTCACAGTTTTTTTTTTTATTTTTCAACGTAATCACCTTTTAGTACAATACACTTTTCCTAACGTTTCTGCCATATCTTTAACCCCTCCCAAAAATACGATTTGTCAAACTCTGCAAAATGCGCTTCTGTCTCGACGATAACCTCCTCGTTTGAGCTGAATCTTTTTCCCCCGAGCCACGTTTTCATGTTTGGGAACAGAAAGAAGTCGCAGAGAGCCAAGTCAGGCGAGTACGGCGGGTGCGGTAGCAATTCGTAGTGCAGTTCATGCAACTTTGCCGCGACAATTCTGGATGAATGTGCTGGTGCAATATCGTGGTGAAACATCACCTTTTTCTTAGCCAAATGGGGCCGTGTCTCCTTCAATTTTATATCGAATCGGTCCAATAATTCACTGTAGTACTGCCTCGTGACCGTTCTTCCTTTCTGCAAAAAGTCCATGAAGATTATTCCGTTGGAATCCCAAAAAATCGTGTCCATGGCCTTTCCGGCCGATGGGACCGTCTTTGCCTTCTTCGGAGCAGATTCACTCCGAAAAATCCATTGGTTTGACTGTCGCTTGGACTCTGGCGTATAATAATGGATTCAGGTTTCATCGACGGTGACGACTCGACGCAAAAACTCCTGCGAATTTCTCTTAAGAAGGTACAAACACTGCTTCGACATTGACAACCGTATTCGCTTGTTGTCCACCGTAAGCAATCGCGGCACCCATCGGGCCGACACCTTTCTCACCGATAACTTATCATGTAAAATATTAAGTGCCGTTCCGTACGACACGCCTACGGCCTCTGCTACTCGCGCACTTTCGTTCGGCGATCAGCGAGAATCATGTCGTGGACCTTTTCAACGATTTCCTCGGTAACCACGTCTGCCGGGCGGCCTGGGCGCTCCTCATCAAAAACAGATGTACGACCACGTTTAAATTCGTTGAACCAATATCTTACGGTTGTCATAGATGGTGAAGGGTCCCCATAGACAGCATCCAACTTCGCTTTTATTTCTTCGCATGTTTTTCCATACAAAAATAAAAAGCGAATTACGGATCGATATTGCTCTTTTTCCATTTTATCGAGAAACACAAAACACGTGTGATACAACTGGCTGCCAAATAAAAACTAACCTATGAATCAGTCTGAAATTTATTATGGTGTTGTCTGACAGATGGTAGTACACGACGGTAATGCCAACTTCCCTCAGCAGCGACACCTGTCTTCAAACACGGGTACTTACTGATCTTACTTCGTACTTTGATGTTCCTAAGAATTATAATTGCTCTTCATAAATAATATTTGCAAAAAATGCCATTAGATAACTGTACAAGTGCTACTCCTGGCTGATTTGGAACATTTTTACTCATAAACCAAGTTTTAAATACATATATTATGCTTTTATACTCTTAATATATCTGTCTGAAAAGCACGACTTACGAGATATTTTCAAAAAAACTGTTTTTCCATAAGACTACCTACTTCCGGTAGGAATTTCGAAAAATCTTTTTTATAAATATCTTTAGTACTTTTGTATTCTTTAGAAATTTTGCTATACTTAGTAGTTGAGGCGATATTAGTTTGATTTTTTCACTGAAGCTACTACAGCCGTTCTACTGGCTTCGCTGAAAATCGAATCAGATTTCAAAAGGAAGATTATATTCATAAATATGTTTGGCACTTACTGCTTTAGCCGTTTGGCCATTATCTTGGTCACACACAAAGATACACACATACATGGAGACAAGTTCGCAAAAACCACTTTAACAGATTCTTCAAATTTTTGCCGTTTGCAGGAATAACGAGATCGAAAATTGTCATCATCACAATACTTTCTTATACCTATATGCGATCTATTTTTTTTTTAGACAATTGCTCTATATTAAGTTTTAAATATGTGTACATTATACTCGTGATAAATCTGTGCGGAATGCATAATTTTCGAGATATTTTAAAAAAAAAATACTACTTGATGAGTAGGAGAGTAATTTTTGCCCAAATTTTAAAATTTCCTTTTTACAAAAATTGTTCTAAATCAAGCTCTGAATAGTTGTATACTCTTAATAAATCGAGCAATGCGTATAATTTACGAGATATTTCCGAAAACCGATAAAAGTGAGAGTTTCACTCCGGTCCGAATTTTGAAAATATTGCTCTACAAAAGTTGTTTAAAATTTTGTTCTTAATATATATTGTCACACTCATTTCATGTTATTAACAATTTATTCTGCGAATAGATGATGTGTAAATCAATAACAGACACACTATATTCGTAATAGACTTTTTTGATAACAAAAAGATCTACTTCCGGTGGACAGATTAGAAAACTTTTAATAGTTTGGCCTCTATCGTGGTGAGAGAGGTATCACAGAGATATTTACAATAACCATTCTTTATCAGGGAAATTCAGTGAATATTTTATTATATATTATAAAAATCATATTACTTCCTTATACTACGCATAAGAAAATAATGAATGTAACAAGTTTAAAATATGTACGTGTTTATGAATGTTAGGATATGGAATAATCTTTTCCACAATAAATACTATCTAACAACCACATGGATGTTCGTAATGTACATTTATTATTATCTTGACTGTTTACCAGTGCATAGAATCCATTCCATCTTTTAATTAAAACATTAAAAAAAAATCTACAGAGAACGAGATAAGAGGAAATAAATATAAATTGTGCATGTTTTGACTTATACACATTTAGAACGTTTATAGTATAGTTCATCAAGTGACCCGAGGAAACCTCTGATAAGACCTTATCGCTTTTGACGGAAATATAAATTGGCTGTCGGTTTGTGATACCTTCCACAAAGACATTATTAGCTTGTGGGAGATATGTTTATATAGGATATGAAAGATACGTATTCGATAAACTACGTTCATGTAAACAAAGAAAACATTTTCGACTTTCTATATACTATATACATACATTTATAAATATGTATGCATGGCCATTTTTTGGAAAATATCTGAGTTGCTAAATCTTATTTGTACAAGATCTTTTTAACGACAAAGAATTTATTTTAAGGAAATACTGGCATTGTTTCTATATTTAACAATACATTCATAAATAGTAAGTGTTTGCACTTGAATATAAATTTGTGGAAATTTTAGATTACTTCAGCATGAGACAAAGGGTTCTAAAGATAAACATAATAAAACATAAAGTATAATACCCGCAATCTTAATGCTAAAATGAATATGATACAAACGCTATCCAAGTTATGTGACCCAATTCAAAACATAATTTTATGTTTGTATTTGAACTATTTATTATTATTTTAATTTCTAGATAAACTGTTATTGCACTTGCATATAAACTTGTGCCAATTCAAGTTCTAAACACTTTAATACTCTTAATAAATCAGAATAGACTGCATAATTTGCGAGATATTTGCAAATACTGCTCTTTAATAAAAGTGTTAATTTAGTGTTAACCCGAATCTTGAATTTTTTTGGGCAAAAATTTGTTCAAATCCACCTCTAAACACATTTGTTCCTGCAATAAATTCATATAATTGTATCATTTGCGAGATGTTTGCAAAAAAACTGCTATCAGCTAAATGATAAAACTCTAGGTCCGAATTTTTTTGTAGATCATTCAAAATTCATTCACATTTACTTTTGAGTACTTTATTATCCTTTAGAAATCTGTTTAAACTTAGCAGTTGCCTAGATATTGTAAAAATTTCATATTTCACAATAGCGAAGTAGGGGAAATGTGGGTAAAATGGGATATTTAACGTTTGAAAATCTTTATAGTAGTATCCACATCATCGACAGCATAAACAATTTTTTTATGATTTGCCCGTACATTTCTTTGTTGAGAGGAACATAAAAAATTAAAGTTTAATAAACATTTTGCATTATATAAATATTTTTTACGGTATCTGTTAATTTCCCATTTTACCCATATATGTTGGTAAAATGGGATAGTGTATTATTCTAAAATGGGATAGGGCATATATGTATGTGTAATATAGGAATAACAAATTTTCAAACGTTTTTTAATTGCAAACTCAAAGATATCTACATTTGTCGCATGTGAAGTCTTCTTCATCGCTCTCGACCCCAGCACAGGCATCGTGGATCCACTTCTGGCATAATGAACAGCAAATCCATCCCTCTCCGCTTTTACTATTTGAATAAAGACTAACCCTAAAAACATGCAGGGTCGTCTTCGTCAGAGCTGCTGCTATCCTCGTTTTCAATCGGATAATATTTTACGCTTGGCTTCTAGCTTCTTGGTAACGGGTGCTTTTCTTTTATTCTTCTGTTGACACTCCTTGCTTTCCTTTTTCTTTTTACATTCCTTATTTTCTTTTTCCGTTTTCGTATTTAAAGAAGAGGGTGAAAGAAATTGCTGAATTGCCTCCTCTTCACTTTTCACAGGCAAATGAGGTGGTGGAGTTTGGTGAATTGGTGCGTGTAAAGGGGTATGCCTTCACCTTCAATTTCTGGCATATCAGTAGGAGTAGCGGCAGCGAACATCTCCTCTGTGAATACATGACGATTCAAGGGATAAAGGCTAGTTTTTCAAAACCGTGTATTGCATTCAATGGAGTTGCCGCTCTTAAGTATGCTTTGCCGAATAAATTAGCAACCTGGTAAATTTTCACTACTTGTCCAGGATTATTCCTCAGAAATGTTTCCACTTGTTGACTATAAAACGTTGATAAAGGGGCCATAAATGAGACATCGAGGGGTAGCATCCGATGGCTGCAATGAGGAGGCAAACATATCAGAGGTACTCCATGGCTCCTGGCTTTATCTATCTAATAAAACTGGATTTTCTTTTGTAGTTCTAGTAAATGTTAAAAAGTGATCGAACCACTTTTCGAAAAGGTTCATTTGCATCCATCCTGTTGGATGACAAGCCGCTATTGTTTCAGGGGGAGCCCCATTAAGAAATACCGCCGTCATGCGCACTCGTGGGAATATAAGCATGGGTGGAACGTATGACCCTGCAGCGTTCATGCATATTACCGCAGTGACTAAAGTTCCACGTTCGGCTAATGTTAGGGTACCAACTTGTTTTCTTCCCTGAAATGCAATTACTTTTGAAAGACATCTTTTAACCGTAGTTAATCCCGTCTCATCAACGTTAAACACTCGTGATGCTGAAAATTTCTGTTGCTCTTGAATAGGCTCCAATATATTAAAGAAGTTTTTCACATTTACTTGTTTGAAACTTCTTGCACAAGATGTCGAAGTAGCTTCTGGAACCCTGATGGAGAGCTTGTTTTGGCTTAAAAATGAGTGCATGTCCAACCAACCTTTTCTTTATTCGTACTAAAGTAATGCTTCAAGTTATTCCTTTCGGCTACTTGATAAGCAAGGCGACGAACTGCCCTAGTTGTCAACCCGAAGAGCATGCACTCCATATTTTTAATATAATCCACCAGTTGTAGTTCTAATTCTAGTGGAAACGTTAAATTCCTGCTTCCCAAGCCTTTTTCTGTTCCGGTTTTGCATTTATTTTGTCCTTTAATTCGCCGCTCTAGAGTGCTTTTGGGCACCGAATACATTTTTGCTGCTTTTAAGTAACCACATTGACCAGTAGAAACTGCCTCAATTGCTTTAGACATAGCTTCTTCTGTCCATGACTGGCGGTTGGTCGTTCGAGAATACTTTCCGGGCATTTTTCTGAAATGAACAGTTGAATTTGGAAGGTACGAAGTAAAAGGATCTGATTTCTTTATTAGGGTAAAACGGGATACTACTATCAGTACTATCTCATTCCAAAATCATGCATGCCGGCCAATTTGACCGACGAAAAAATTCTAACCTCACATGCAATCGCAAAGTGATCATAATGAAAATGTTTGTTTAGATATCTAGTAATCGTAAAAAATTATAAACCCCAGTCTGCTAACATTTGTGAGTACAATCCTTACGTTTTTAAAAGGCCGTTTTTATAACAGAAGTGTGAAAAACTGAAAAACTTCCCGACTTTTTTAACTATCACTCGCACGAATCACACGGTATCCCGTATTATCAAGTATCCCGTTTTACCCACATTTCCCCTACTACTTTCGGGCTACAGATTGTCTCAAAATCTAATTATACTCCCAAATAGAAAGGTTGGTATTGAGAGCTTTAACAATTTAGCCGTTATCGTGATTGCAGATATACACTGATATCTGTAGAAATCTAGAGGTCGAAAGTTTTCATCATCACAGTACTACCTTATATTATGTATAAGAAGTATGAGAACTCTCTTTATCGGGAACGGTCTGAATAACCAGAAATTATACATACACACTGTTTTGTTGTTTCTTATGTGGGTTCGTTTTAATTAAACGTTAACACACTTTTCATTTTGAAACACTTTATTAACAAAGCTACAGTAACAGATATTAAATCTTATACATATGTATGGCGCTACTAGAAGCCATCATCTCTGTATATAGTTCGTTGACAAAACTCCTATTCTAGTCTAAAACTACCAATCGCTACCAATCTTAAATAATAAAAACCCTTACACAACACGCTTTTTCTTTTTTTTTTTTTTTTTTTTTTTTTTTAAGTTAATACATTAATATAAGACATAGTCACTTAAGGTTTGAGGCGGCCGAGAAGTTCTCATACTTCTTGTATTTACAGGTTTATTTTGATTTCTTATAAATAAGTCATTATCATTTACATTCATAATATCATTATCTATAGATACATCATTGTCACTACGATTAGGATTTACATCATTATCAATTACACTATTTATTATAGTATCATCAAGATTAATAATAGTTTCAACAGGCACTACAACATTATCAGGGTTAACATCGTTAATATCTGTTTCACTAACCAGAAGGTCTTCGTAAACATAATGCAAGTTAGGGCAAAAATTACTTTTATTGAAGCTTATTTTTGTTTTGTTAATTAGCTTCCGATTACGCCTAAATTTATTATTATTTAAATCTTTAACAATATAGGAACGATCATTATACTTTTCCACCACTTTACCTTTTTCCCATCTTTTATTTTTTTGAAATAAAATATTTTCGTTTATATTCAAAGGAGGTAAATCTTTTGCTGATTTGTCATAGTGTTTTTTTTGTTTTTTAGAATTACTCCTTAATTTATCTGTAACAGTAGGGCTTTCTATAATTTTAGGCATTAAATTTTCTATAGCTGTAGGAATTTTTGTTTTTACCAATTTATTTAAAAGTAGTTGAGAAGGAGAATAACCTATGCTTGGTAATGGGGTATTTCTATACTCTAATAAAAAGTTAGGCAAATCATCATAATTTTTCATTTTCTTTAACATTCTTTTTGCTATGTCCACGTATTTTTCGGCTAAACCATTTGATTGGTGGTGATGCGGACTAGAAAATTCAACTTCAAAGTTCCAGTTTCTCGCAAAATCCCGGAAACATATGCTATTGTACGGATTGTTATCTCCAAAGAATTTATCCGGTACACCAAATTTTGAAAATATTTCTTTACAAACTTTAACAACAGTTTCTGCCGTTTTGCTAGAAGTAGGAACCACTTCCGTCCAATGTGAATAAGAATCTACGATTAATAAATAGTTTTGATTTTTATACTCAAAAAAATCAGAATACAAGTATTGCCAGGGTCGATTTGGAATTTCGTGTGTTATAAGATTCTCTCTTTTATTAGCTGGTTTATTTACTTGACATATTTCACATTCATTTATAAAATTTTCAATATCAGCTGACATTTTTGGCCAAAACATTACTAGTCTAGCGCGTAATTTAGATTTTTGTATTCCAAAGTGGGCCTCATGAATTAATTTTAACATTTCCTTTCTTAATTGTGAAGGTACAATAATTTTAGTATTATAAAACAATAGATTATCTGAGAGAAATATATCATCCATTAAAGCAAAATAATATTTTAATTCTCCATCTAGAGCTCTATTGGACTTAGGCCAGCCTGTAGAACAAAAATGTTTAACTCTTGACAGAATTATGTCCTTATCAATAGCATTTTGAAAAGTTACTTTCTTTTCTGGAGTCATAGGGACATTTAAGGAAAGTGAATGCACCATATACTCCAATTCTTCATCTACTGGTGTATTTGTCTTAATGTAGGATCTACTTAAAGTATCAGCTACGTACATTTTCGATCCGGGGAGATATTCAACATTTAACTTATATTTTAATAACTTTAATAACATTCGTTGTAAACGAGCACTAACATTATCCAAACTCTTATTAAATATCGGGATTAATGGTTTATGGTCAGTCTGTATAGTTATCTCTCTGCCATAAATTAGAAATTTAAATTTTTCACAAGCAAATGTTATGCTGAGGAGTTCTTTTTCAATTTGAGCGTATTTGACTTCTGCGTGATTCAAAGATCGAGATGCAAATGATACGGGATATCCGTCTTGTAACAGAACACAACCCATGCCCTTACTAGAAGCATCAGTTTGAATAGTAATTTTTTTATTTTCATCAAATAACTTTAATATTGGTTTGTTTGTGATCAAAGTTTTTAAAGTATCTAATTCGGATTGATGAGCATCTGTCCAAATAAATTTGATATCATTTCTACTTAAATTTCTCATATGAAAAGTTAATTGCGTTAAGTTCGGTATAAACTTAGAAAAAAATTTAAATAGTCCTAAAATTCTAAGTAAATCTTTCTTATTTTCTGGTATTTCTAGAGCTAAGACAGCATTAATATTTTTATTTGAGGGTTGAACACCTTTTTTTGAGATATCTTGGCCCAAAAAATTTACTTCTTCTAGTTTATATTGTAATTTACTAAAGTTAAATTTAATTCCGTATTTTAAAGCTCTTTCTAGGACAGTTTTGAATGCTTTATCATGTTCTATTTCATTAGAACCTGTAACGATTAAATCGTCAAAATATATACTTACACCAGGTATATCACCAAATATTTCCATATTTTTTCTTTGGAATATTTCAGGTATTGAATTTAGGCCAAAGGGTACTCGATTAAATTTATATATACCAAAGGGGGAATTAAAAGTACATAAGTTAGAACTGCTTTCATTAAGTTGGATCTGCCAAAACCCATCTTTCATATCTATGACCGAAAACATGGTCTTACCTACCAAATTGTTTAAAATATCATCACATTTGGGTATTATAAAATGTTCTCTGCAAATAAATTTATTTAGTGGTTTGGGATCAAGACATAAGCGAAGGGAACCATTGGGTTTTTCTACTATCATTAAAGAATTTACCCATTCAGTAGGATAATTTACTTTTGAAATTATACTTTTTTCTTCTAATTCATCTAGAGTTTCTTTAAGTTTTTTATGTAGTGATAATGGTACTTTTCTCTGAGTCTGAATGACTGGAATTGCATTTTCTTTTAATTTTATATCTACGAATCCTGGTATACAGCCAAGACCATTAAATATTTCCATAAATTGTTCATAAAGGTCATTTTTGTTATTTGGTAATAACGTAAACTTATCAAGTAAATTATTCTCAATTGCATTTAAGCGACATATTAATTTGAATTTTATACAGTCTGTTAATCCTAATATCGGTTCAGAATCAAGATCTACAATTAGAAATTTCAAATTGCAAGATTTATCTTTATAGCTACATTTTAAAATTAATTCACCTAGTACATTAGTTTTGAAATTTCCATAAGAAAGAATAATACTTTTAGTTGGAATAATAGAGGATTTCTGAATATTTAATTTGCTGAGAATTTTTAGTGGTAATACACTTGATTCTGCACCTGAATCTAATTTAAATCTAATATTATGATTATTAATTAAAACATATTCATACCAACATGATACATTCAAAGAATTTTCTTTATGTTCATAAATTTCAACATAGTTGTCTTGATTTAGTTCGGTTTTTCTTTGTAGAATATTTGAATTGTCTTCATTCGATGTCTGGATTTCTTCTATTTTTTCTTCGTATCTTGGGTTTTCATTTTTCTCTTTTTTATCTTTTGCATCCTTTCTAGAATTTTTGAAATCTGATGTGGATAGTTGATTTTTATCTTTCGAGCGACACATTTTTGCAAAATGTCCTTTCTTCTGACATACAGCACAAGTTTTGTTGTATGCAGGGCATTTCCCTCTCGTGTGTTCAAAGCCACATCTTTTGCATTTAATTAGTGCTAGTGAAACTGCATTGACTCGCTCTTCTGGAGTTAATAATTTTATATGCTGCTCGGATAATTCTACAGATTTACAGTATTCTTGTATTTTTTCAAGGCTCATGTCAGGTTCTCTAATTAATCTTTGTTGTATTTGTTTGTCATTAATTCCTAGAATTACTCTGTCTTTTAACATTCTGTCAATATATGACTGTTTACAGTTGTCCTTTGAGCACATGAATTCGCAGTTAGCAGCTTGCTTTTTTAATTCAGTTATAAACGAATCAATGGTTTGATCTTCCTTTTGAATAATATTATTGAATTTAAATGTTTCCATTGTTATATTTTTCTTGGGTAGAAAATACTGGTCAAAACAGTGTAGGACATTTTCTAGTGTTTTTATATTATCCTTAGGAAAGGTATTGTATATATCCAGACCTGTTTCTCCTATTGTATGTAACAGTAAGGCAATTTTTACATCTTCCTGTTCTTTACTTTTTCCTGATGCTAGCATAAAAATCTCGAACCTTTGTTTCCATTTCGGCCATTTACTAATTGAATCTTCCATGGAAAATTGTTCTGGTGGTTTGCACTCCATTTTGTTTTCGTTACCTCTCTATTGGCGGGAACTAGTATGTTATCAGGATTGTTATCACGTTTTAATTAATACTTCTGACACCATGTTTTGTTGTTTCTTATGTGGGTTCGTTTTAATTAAACGTTAACACACTTTTCATTTTGAAACACTTTATTAACAAAGCTACAGTAACAGATATTAAATCTTATACATATGTATGGCGCTACTAGAAGCCATCATCTCTGTATATAGTTCGTTGACAAAACTCCTATTCTAGTCTAAAACTACCAATCGCTACCAATCTTAAATAATAAAAACCCTTACACAACACACACTATAGAAAAAAAGTTGTTTTCAGGCATTAGAAATTCATATTTATCCTATAAATAAAATGCTTTGAAGGCAAGAAAACTAACTACCTGAGTGGAAGAAATTAAATTGAAAAACCTGATACTATCATTTCCTTTTACCTTTTAAACATCACAACAGAAATAAATATAATTATAACTTTAATTATATACTACGTGTACACATAGAAGTATACAAAGAGAATTAAAATATAGTACTGACGGTAAATAGACATAGAAACGTTGTTAGGTTAAGGCCAAACTCATTCTGGGTGTGTACCCATTGCTAGGACGATTCCACTCAACCATGAAATGCTTAAGTATATTCACTATAAGAGAATATTTAATTTGCATGTACGAGTATGCATGCATGTATATGTAGTTAGGATATGAATGTTTTGTTTGTGTTTAACCGTTAGAGGCACATAAAATAATAAAGTAAATGTACATTTGACAACAAGAATTTGTTTATTACTATTGTATTCTTTTAGTTTTTAGCTATATGTACTTTTGACTACTATAAAAATAATGAGGTGTGGGCACCACAGGATTTTCTAATACATACTGCTGACCAGGGACGCGCCCGTCCATATGGGCAAGGTCGTGCAGCGCACAACGGCGCCAAGGCCTTAAAGGCGCCTACGGCCACTTGTGATAAGTTGAATTTTAAAGATATTAAAAACATTTTTTGAAAGTTTACAACAAATCAACAAATTTACATAAAACAATTATTACAATTATTTTAGCATTGACAGCAATAATTTTATTGTTACTTGAAAGAGTGTACTTGATATTTGCATCTACACTGTTTTTTGTATAAATTTAACTTAATTAATATTATTTAATAATTAAAAAAGGTGAAAGGGGTATCTTAAGCATTTTAATAGAAGCTAATAATCATACTGTAATAATTTTATTAAATGAATACAGACTTTTTTCGGCTTCATTCAAGAACCATTGCATATATAACAAGTGCGCCGTGTATTAGTAGGTATTATGTATATGGTCGAATATGGTCGATATCGAGCTTACAGAATCTGGCTGCAGGTTTAAACTTGCAAAATTTTGGGTGTATTTAAACGCTTTCGCAGTCGGTGCAAGGCGCGTGAGCCGTATGAGCGTACCAAATATATGTATGTAGTAAGTCTTGATTTGATAATATAGTGATTGTGAAAAATAATTAAAAAATAAGGTAAGTGATTAAGTGAATTCAGCTTTATATAGTAATAATAATTATAATAATGCTTTATTCAACTTTAAAAAACTTACATAGTTTTAACTATACATTCAGTTTACCTAATTTCTATAAATATTTAACTTAACGAAATTTCTTAGTGATTTTATTTAGATGGCCAGAGAAGAAAAAAAGAAATTATCTGGTTGTCAAAACTTGCTTAACAAGCGAAAACGGGAGGAAGACTTGGAGAAGAGCAATTCAAAATTTACCAACTTTTTTCGGAAGCTTACACATTTTCAAGACAGTACTTCTACTGATAACAGTGGTTTTCCATTTCCATCAACATCAAAGTTGCCATCAGAATTAGAGAAGCAAGCCAATGAGGATGAGGATCCGATAGATTCAGGTTCTGATACGTTTCAGTCGGTACCATCATGTTCGAGTAAGCAAGACGAATCATCCGAAGACGCGTATTCGCCCCTCTCTAACGATCCAGGTCTTTGGCCGAGTATATTATCTCCAACCCAGGTGCAAGAACTAGTCGAAAAAGGTCCTATCTATTATCAAAATAAAACTATGTATCCTAAAGACAAAAATGGACATAAGTTTTCTGATATATATTTCACTCGAATTTTGTCAAATGGTGAAAAGGTTCAGCGAGATTGGTTACTATATTCTATTAAGAAAAATGTAGTTTTCTGTTTTTGTTGTAAAATATTCAGTGATACCAATAATCCATTGACTAAAAATACTAAATTAAGATTAAGTAACCAAGACGGTTTCAATGATTGGCATCACTTAAGCGAACATTTGAAAATTCACGAAAAAAGTAAATCTCACTTTCAAAATTTACGTTCTTGGTCAGATTTATTAGAAAGATTAAAAACTAATCGAACCGTAGATTCCGAAATGCAAAATTTATTAAAATGTGAAACTAAACACTGGCGCAGTGTCATTGAAAAAATAATTTATACAATTCAATTTTTGGCTGAACAAAACTTGGCTTTTCGTGGTCCTAATAATAAATTATTTCAAAGAAATAATGGAAATTTTTTGAAATGTTTAGAAATGATAGCAAAATTTGACCCAGTGATGTCTGTACATATTAACAGATATCAAAGAAATATGCCATTTTATCTTGGAGATAAAATTCAAAACGAAACAATTAAATTAATAGGTGATAATATAAGAAACAAAATTTTAAATGAAGTTAAAAAAGCCAAGCATTTTTCTATATTACTTGATTGTACTCCCGATGTGAGCCACCAGGAGCAAATTTCTGTTTGCATAAGATACGTTAATTTAAAAAACAATGAATTTAGTGTCGAAGAACGTTTCTTAACATTCCGTCCTGTAAATGCTACAACAGGTGAAGGTTTAACCAACTTTTTACTGAAAACTTTAGAAAATTATGGTTTAGATATTTATAACATACGCGGACAAGGATACGACAATGGTGCAAATATGAAGGGTAAACATCAAGGTGTACAAAAAAGAATTTTAGACATTAATTCACGAGCAATATTTGTACCTTGCTGTAATCACAGTTTAAACCTTGTCATAAACGACGCTGTGAAATCCAATATGTTTAGTATACATTTTTTCTCAACTGTTCAAGAGGTATATCATTTTTTTTCTGCTTCAACCAATCGGTGGTCTGTTTTGAAAAGTAACATTTCAAACTTAACGTTAAAACCTTTATCAGAAACCAGATGGTCTAGCAGAATTGTTGCAGTAACCCCTCTAAGATTCCAGTTAGGCGAAATTTACGATGCTTTTTATGAAGTTTTGTCTGGAAATAATTTTGATAGCACTACAAAACATCTGGCTATTTCTATAGTTAAAAAAATTAAAAATTATGAGTTTGTATGTATGTTAGTGTTGTGGTACAAGATACTAAGTAAAGTTAATGTTGTTACCAAGATACTGCAAACTAAAAAATTCCATATTTCACAGGCTTGCGAAAGTTTGAACAACCTAAATACCTTTTTAAAGGAATACCGATCACATAAAGGCTTCAGTGACTTGCTCCTAGATGCCAAAGAATTAGCATCTTGCTTGGAAGTAGATGCGATATTCAAATGTTCAGAAATTTTAAGGCCACGAAAAATAAAAAAAACAATTTTCCTACGAAAGTGAAGATCAGCCAATTGAAAACCAAGAATTAAAATTCAAAGTCAATTGTTTTTTTGGAATGCTAGACATTACTCTTTCATCTGTAAATGAAAGATTTGAACTGCTATCCTCTCATTCTGATGTTTTCAAATTTTTGTGGAATATTGAGGATTTTGGCAAGTATTCTGACCAAGAAAAATTTAATTTTTTTTAAAAACTTGAAGAAGCTTTAACTGACAAAAATCGAAACGAAAAACATATAGACGGAACAGAACTTTTACATGAATTGCAATTTCTACAAAATTGCTACAAAAATGTGACGTCTGTAGTAGAAACACTCAATTACATTACAATAAATAACTTAACCCACTCATTCCCAAACATTACAATTGCATTACGTATATTGTTAACTATACCAATTTCTGTAGCTGCAGCCGAAAGATCATTTTCTAAATTAAAGTTAATTAAGGATTACTTACGATCTAGAATGGGCCAGGAGCGGCTAGAAAATCTTGCTATCATTTCTATAGAGTCTGACTTTTTAAAGCAACTGAATATTGAAAATATTATTAATGAATTTGCCAAAAGTAAAGCTAGAAAAGTCCAATTTCTATAAGACATTTCCGTTGTTTTCCTTCACGGTTATCTATTTAAAAACACGGGCACTCTAAAAATATTTTATTTGACCTTTTGTTTTTTAATAATTTGGAATACTGTTTTTTATTTTGTTACTGCTGTTTCAGCGTGCAATAAAAATTTTAATAATATTTTTTTTGTATGTGAACCTATTGTTTGCCTCAAATAAAAAATACCTACCAGTACTAACAAGTCTAAAGAGTTCGTCATAAATTTCAATGTTGAACTGTGGGAGGGTGGCTGGTAATTTTGGCTCAAAACATATGTATAGGGTAAAGGTTCCTGCTGCTGACCCTTTCACATTAATATACTTGAGTAGTTTTCAAAGGATCTATATTTTTTTAAAACATGAAGGTCCACGCATGTATCAGAGAATTAGCCTTATGCTAATCTGAGATTTTATTACATCTGCAAAAAATGTTACGCAATATCGCATCTCACTTTCTCCAAAGAAGTTATCCATTAGCAGGTCAGATACATTAAATAAAAATACAAAAAACATTTTTACAAAATTATTTATAATAATAGTTCTATCTAAATAAAATAGGAGGAATAAATGCAAATAAATCTACATATATATATATATATATATACATATAAAATGTATAGAATGGAAATCATCATGACAGTAGTGACTTGATTGACAGATATAGCAAACTAAATTACAAAATGAGAAAATAGGAAAAGCAAAGCCAAACCAAATTGTAGCTTCTGTCGACAGTTCCACAAATTATTGCAGATAACAGTCAACTTCACCACATGACAGACAATGCTAGCCTATGTGAAAAATGATAAAAAGTGACAAATATAGATATTAATAAAGTGAAAATATGTAAAGTAAAAATGAATGTGGAAAATACTAAGTGTGAGTGGCTACTATAGACATGCATTATTTTAATGTCAAACAATCATTTATCTTTACATTTTTTAATTATGTGTGTGTGTGAGCGTGCGTGTGCGTGCGCGTGTGTGTGCGCGCGCGCGCGCGTGTTTGTGAAGAAGAATAAAAATTCGATTTTACGATTTATTAACATAGTATAAATAGCTATTTTCTAACATATCACTCATAAAATATCACACAAGGTTTGTATATGTTTCTAATTTTTATATTTATACGTTCAAATACATATTATTCCTATTTTATTTTAGTAGTTTTATAATTTACCAATATTATTTTAATATCAAGCAATCATTTATCTTTAAATTTTTTTAATTAAAGTATTAGTACAATTTTTGTTATATAGTAATATTGTGTTATTAAGATGTTTGTATAATTTGTATTGATATAAACCAGAATTATATAAGAAAACTTATTTAAAAAATTGGCGGGCGTCATACAATTTTCTTATAGGAAACATGAATTTTGAAAAAAGAAATGTGTAATTCGAATGTTATTCTCAAATTAACTTTAAAGCAGTATAGTTTTCAAATGTATCCAGATCACCTACTTAATTCGAGAAATTCCAAAAAACTGTATTTTGATCGAATAAATTGTTACTTTGGGTCCATATCTTGACTCATTCTGTACAATAGTTATACATACTTTTATCTCTTAAACAAACTGCTCGAAGATAATACTTTGCGATATTAAGGAAAATATTTGTCTGTATAACTAGAAGTGTTACTTCAGGTACACATGTTGCATTTTTTTATGCAAAATTTGTTCCACATTTGCAGATAAATAATGTATCTATCAAATCTCTATAGGTGCTCAAAATTAGAACAATGTATACCTACATATTATTTTTTGATTTATTATAATGTATTATATTGATTACTATTGTAATTTGCTACGGCTAAAGATTAGAATGCATTATATATCTGCACTTAAATAATTAAGTATAATAAATTTACGTTTTTTTAATGATAGTAAATAGTCTGGAATTGGCAATCTTTGTAGGAGTGGCTCGCTATTTGACTCAAAGCTTACCTTATATCAAACAAATATATTGAGTTATTACAATTAAATGATAATAATTTAAAAGTTGTTCTGCTCGTGTAGCAAATTATAATTAACTTTAGTAATATGTATAAATATGAAGGTTAATATATAATGTTAATTAAATTACAAAACTAAAATTTGATGTTTTTTTTTGAGAAATTTGCAAAAATTTCCAGTCTTGTCATATGACTTATATTAGAAAAAATATTAGACTGTATATAAATATTATCAAAACCACAGAAAGCTTTATAATATATAATTATAAAGACTTCCATTAACGAATATAATTAATAATATAGACAGAGAAACACAAATTATGGCAAACATTTCTAACTATTTTAATAAGACAGATTACTGCATAGATAATATAATACTTGTAGATTGGCACCTGTAAATAAAATAAATAATAATTAATAATAATTACTGTGGCGGCCAACCGACCATGGCGCTTAGATCGATACTTCTGGGAAATTTGAATATATTTTGTATATTATATGTTGCTTCGAAACAACTAATGCTGTGTACAGATAAAATTGAGATACATACTTATTATTCTTCTGTCAACATTGAACTAGACCTGTAATTTAATATTTCCGTTCACGTATTTACAATAATTGTCAAATGTGTAAGTAAAAGTAGATGATTTTAAAAAAGTGTCATTCTTCAAAATGTTTTTTGCTTAATAAAAAGCCGTAGAAAATTTGTTTTAATCAGATAACGTTAATATCTTATATAAGTGCAAAATGTTTAAGAATATTAAGTAACATAAGAGCAACAGATTTATTTTTCTATCTTTATCAGAAGTTATACATGCAAGTTTAATTTAAACAGATTTTTTTCACAATTGATGTTTCTTAAATCACTGCCTTTTAATATTCCATTTATCTTAGTTATCCAGCAGTGAATGTAGAACTGAAGAAATTGATCTACAAATATCGAAACAACATTATGATTCTGACATGTAAAATTCGGTTTTAAAAATTTTACTATTGCATTTTTCAAAAGTTGTCTGACATTTTGATTAATGCATATTTCTGGTAACACCTCATGCCCAATTTCTAACATTTGTGCAAATAAGTGTGCATACTTAGTTGTAGGTTTCAATAAAGCTTTTGCATAGTATACTCTAGCTGCAATCAGTATATGTTCCCCACATGTCTGATTTGTCAACAGATCTTTAATGCATAAGCTGCACTTTCCTATATCTATCATTATTATTTTTTTGCTAGAAAACCGGCTATACATTCTGTCCACATTTTGATGCTCACCATTGGTATATCGATTATTAATAATAATAATAATAATAATCTTTATTGTCCAACAGTACAAACCATTTATAGGACAAATAAAATAAGAGGTATTACAAAAATAGTTAAATATTAAACATTTAAAACATATCTCTATATAATTTATTATAATTAGCTGACATGTGAGAAACAGGAGACTTAACTAGTATGTTGGTCCTAGCTCTTGGAGTAGCAATGAAAGTGAAATGCCGAGTATCTCGAGCCGGCACGTTAAAGTTTATTTGAGCAAGTAGTGAAGGGGAATCAGTTCTATTTGTTAGCAAGTTTAAGAGAAATTTCGCACTGGAACAGTCACGGCGACACGACACAGATTGAAAACCATGGTATGATAATAAATTTATATAATCAACGTCATGACCAGGGTAGATGCCATTTATTTTATATGACAGATATTTTAAGAACCTCCTTTGAATGCGTTCTATCGAAATCTGCTGATGTAAATAATATGGATACCAGACTACGGATGCATATTCCAACTTGCTACGCACTAGGGTGTAATATAATACTTTAACACTGTTTAAGTTACTAAATGAACGACATGATCTCAAAAGAAATCCCAGAGATTTAGAGGCTAAAGAACAAATTGTCGATATGTGTTGCGTGAAAGTTAGTTTCTCATCGAAGAAAACTCCTAAATCCTTGATTACAGACTTTCTAACAATAGGCGTGGAATTCGATGTATATTTATATAGTAAAGGATTGGAGCTCCTTGTGTAAGAAACAATTGCACATTTTTCCACATTTAAAGAAATTAAATTTAGATTACACCATTCTTTGATTATGTTGAAGTTAGTCTGCAGTTTGACACAGTCAGCACAATTGTTAGCCACATTATAAATTTTTAAGTCATCCGCATAACCCAAAAAGTCGCTGTTTAGCTTTTCCAGTAGATCGTTAATATATATGTTGAAGAGTAATGGCCCAAGATTCGAACCTTGGGGGACACCAGAAGAAATAGAAATAATATTGGATGAATGACCATTATAATAAACATAACCCGTTCTATGTGATAAGTATGACGCCATTAATTGTACAAGGGATGAAGAGAAGCCAACCTGATCCAATTTGGCAAGAAGCAAGTTGTGATCTATGGAGTCAAAGGCCTTGGAGAAATCCGTATATATGACATCTACTTGCATACGCTGATCCATTTCACTCGAGAGATATTGAGCAATTTCGACTAAATTTGTAATTGTAGATCTTCCAGAGACAAATCCATGTTGATGTAGAGATAAAACAGATTTTGTGTTATTACATATTCTAGTGTATAATATGTACTCAAACACTTTACTGAAGTTAGTTAAAATACTAATCGGTCTATAATGTTTTACTTCTGATTTCTCACCACTCTTGAAAACCGGAACGAGTCTGCTGATCTTCCAGGAGTTTGGAAACGTACACGTTTTTATTATCAAGTTGAATAATACTGTAAGTGGTGTAGCTAAGATAGAAGCACAGTCACGCACCAAAAAGCTCGGAATATTATCGTTTCCCGAGGTAAAGTCAGATTTCAATCTAGTTGCACTATGTTTCACTTCACTCTCATGAACGCGGTCAACACCAAAGGAAGAATGACCACTCAGTAAAGTTGTAGGAAAAGACATATTATTATGGAAGGCTTTAGAGAACTCCAACGCAAACCCATTCACTATCTCCAAGGGCTGAGAGAGGTCATCCTCACCGCAATGCATATGTCCTGGAATTCTGGTTGATGAACGTTTGGCATTAATAAATCTCCAATATGCCTTTGGATTAGTTATGATTTCTGATTCAACCCGAGTCCGGTATGTGTTATAAGCAGCCCCTGCCTCATTCTTCACCAGATGTCTCACTCTTCTGAATTCATTTAAATAATATGAAGATTTTGTAGATTTCCATTTTTTGAAATAATATTCTTTCCTATGGATTAGTTGCTTAATTTCACCAGTAAACCACTGAGGATAATGACGTTTAGATGTTCGGAACTGAGGCACAAAACAATCTAAACAAGAATAAAGACTGTCATAGAACGCCTTTACCGCCATATTCACATTAGTATATTTATCCAGAAAAGTCCAGTCGGTATTTTGTAATTGAAGATATAAAGAAGCCAAATAAGACTTACGGAAGTTGTATCGTACATTATCGTTTGACACAAAGTTCCCAGTCCTGGCCGTAGAGTCCACTTCCAAAGTTACAGTAAGTGCGGGATGGTGAATGTCTTCTGGCACGAATGGAGAAAAATCCCTAGCTACAATTGTCCGACAATTTAAGTTAGTGAAAACTAAGTCAAGCAATCTATTGGAGTAGGTTAAGTGTTCTCATAAAATGCTTGATACTTGTAGATTTACGGTCACTAGTGTTAGGTAAGTTGAAATTCGGTGCATTAAAATCGCTAATAATGATAACCTGTTTATTCACAAGAAGAAGAGCTAGTGCATCCAAGAACATTTCATAGTCATCGCAGTTGACATCAGGGCGGATGTAAATATTAATCACATAAATCAAAGCAAAAATGTATAGGCATCTACATATACTAATATCAACAAGAGGCACCATATTAGATAAAACTGTGACATCCATCATTGTAGCATCAAAATCCTCTGAGAAAGCGGAGAGTACACCACCTCCGTTTCTACGTCCGACTATTTGGAATTTTCGATCCGATCGAAAGACCGTATAAGATGGGTCAAATAATTCGGTATTAGCTTTGTCGTCGTTTAACCAAGTCTCTGTAAAAAGCACCAGCATCAATAACACCACTCCTCGAATAAACACTATCAATTTTGGTACGTAAACCTCTAACGTTCTGGTAATTAATAAGCTCGCATTTAGCGTCATCGAATTTTTTTTCCTTTAAGTAATTAAGAACATTATCAGTCGTTGTATCTTTATCGAGTCTGACGTATAGATACGAATATTTCGTGACTGTTTTCAATTGTGAATTCGACGACGTACCCTTAATTGTTTTATTTTTGTTGGTATCCTTTTTGCGATTCCTCACTAACTGAAAACCATCTGTGTTATTTTTTACCTCGGATGTCGTAGGTGTAATAATGGGAATACTTTTTATTTGCTCTAAGTTAGTTGAATTTTCGGTATTTTTTAAAACCTTCGCGTAATTCATTTCTTCATCTTTATTTTTATTTTGTTTATTTCTTTCCTCACTTTTTTTTAATGTTTTCATCTTTTTGTTCGTGCTGTCTTACCGCGTCCACTTCTGTGATATGCGGAGATATCCTGCCATCTGTCGAACCATGATTTGAATGTTTCTGCATGTACAAAATTTGTTCCTGTAACTTGCAGATTTCTGTGTTCGACTTACACAGTTCACTTCTCAATTTACGGATTTCTTCGGTTAGATTATTATTGTTTACACACATTTTGTTTACTTCATTTTTTAATATATCAATTACCTCTTCAGAGATTTGATTAACAGCTTGTTTAATTTTTGTTATGATGAAATTATCGATATTGCTTTCACAGGAAAAAGGAGAATAGTTAGTATTTTGAAGTTGATTGTTAGGATTTGCATCAACGTTGCTTTTAGCCAAGCAAGTTGTAGGGTTAGGGTTAGACTTACAGGTGTCACAGGTCCATTCTCTGATGTCCCCCACAGTTTTAAGATGCTCTAATGACTCCACTGTAATATTCACACATTTGATGTGATATGTTTTGGCGCACGTAACTGATGTGCACATTAAAGAGTCATCGTAACGGGATACATTTTGCGAACACACATCACACTTCGGCATCCTGCAGTAAACTCTGATTATACAAATTTTATGTCAGTCAAATGTGATAATTTTTGATCTCGCCGTACTATTATTATTATTCCTAAACACCAAAAATTGGAAACGATTAATAATATTTAAGCAATTCACGATTACTATTGACAGCTGTCAAAACATCATAGCCAACAACAACAGTTAAATGAGGAATATTTTGCAGAATTCAATACTCGCAACCAATCACATTTCAAATTCGCATTCGAACATTTTACAATTTTGAGATATTTTGAAAAAACCAATAATTGCCGATTTGAATTTTTCTCAATAACTCGATAACGCCTAATGCGATTGCTTTTACACTCTAACATTGTTCAGACACTTTTTTAAGAAATTTTTTTTTGTGTAACCCCCTATTTTCATTTGTTTTCAAGTTCTTAGCGCTATCTTTTGTGTTTCTTATGGCGGCCATATTGGATACTAAATTAGTTAGATAGTCCCTTAAAATAGCTTTTCAATAAGGTACACATGATTGATTTATAGGAGCGATATGAATATTTTCAAATGAAGGTTGATATGTTAGAGGTTTGTTTCAAATCAAATAGAAACTCTGAAAAGGCTTGCATAAGTTACGCTAAGCGTTTTCCGGAAAGACCACAACCACATCGGACAATTTTTAACAGAATAAACAGAAATTTAGTGAACTATGGAAGCTTTAAATAAAAAAAGATCTAACTATTAATGCTGATATACGTCAAAATAATATTTTACAAAATGTTATAAACAATCCAAGTACATCAATACGTCGAGTGGCTCTACAAACTGGAATTCCGAAATCTAGTGTTTATAGAACTTTGAGGAAAAACAAATACCACCAATACAAATCAACAATTGTACATGGTTTAAGCGATAATGACTATCAGCAAAGATTACAATTTAGCAGCTGATATCTACAAAAATGTGAATGATACTGATTTTCCTAGCAAAATACTTTGGACAGATGAAACACGGTTTACCAATTGGGGAGTATTCAATAGGCATAACTATCATCACCACTGAAATCCACATTTGGTAAATCAAAAAACATTTCAAGTTCGATTTGGTTTTAATCTCTGGTGTGGTTTGATTGGTACGAACTTTTATTGACATCTTTTTGGTTTTTTGAGTTTTTGCTTTTTCATTTTAGATAATCACTTAACAGGTCATTTTATCTTTGATTACAATTTAACTGGTAATAGATATTTGGCGCTACTAACGAACGAGATAAGGCCTGCCCTAAGACAAATTATTAACCCTGAAAACATGCAAAGCAACTGGCTAGGATTGCGTTGTATCACTACCCATATTCGAAGCTAAAAACATCCATTCATAGTTAGTGTAAATCTCCACAATGCATATTTATCAGAACTTACCTTCCTGGCATGGTGGAGTCCATTTTTTCAAGTGAGAATGAAGGTATCATTTTTCTTGATATGCCTGCTTTATGGGACACATCTACTGATATAGCACTTGTAGACGGACCTACAATTTCTGTAAAATTAGAATACACATTAACAACAAGCTTTTCAAGCCCATGAAATTTTTATTATGCAAAACAAAATACGGAGAGAAATATCTATAAATTACATAGAAAATATATTTCACGTGTTACACACTACCTATATCTATATAAATTTTACTAGCATTAAGGGGATATTAAAGTCAATTTGGTAAAATTGGAGTGAGAAGAGAATAAGTGAAATAAAATACTCCAGACTACCGCAAAAAGTTCGGACAGTCCCATAGGCGGGACCAAGAAGTAGGTAAGAGCTGAAGGCGCTGCTAAAATACAAATAATTCAGTACCGCACCATTCCGGAATTTCTTAATTTAATTACTCAAATTAAAGTTTTTTCCGCATTCCAAAAAGCTATATCTCACAAGAAAACATTGGTCTACACGGGAATTGCATCCGTTTCGATCAATTTCATTTAATTATTTCAGATTTTGACCGAGAAACACACGTACATTTTACTCTAATTTGGAATAAAAAAAATTGATGGTTGTGACAAAAAAATACATAATCTGACAACCTTTCCGTGTACTCATATCCATATTGGAGTTGTACAGAAAATTTCACACTTCTATATTGAACAATAGTAAAAAGAACTGATAAATTCGATATCTTGCTTTCTCGACAGCCTTAATATCCCCTTAACTTACGTTGCAGACTAATAGTAGACAATACATTATATTTTAAATTAGTCTTGTTATAGTACTGAACTCTTGATTGGGCGCAAAATTATCAGAACATACTCTATAAATATTCCTTATCTGTTCAAAACTTTTATGAGATAGATCATTACGATTGATGGCCTCAAGCTTTTCTTCACCATCTACAAACCGTAACATTACATTAAATACTTAATTTCAAGTGTTCTTTGTAAAATACATATTATTATGTACAACAATTATATCATATTACACATGACGTACTTACATCTGAATTGTTTGGAAAACGATGAAGTTTTCTGGTTGTTGTTGAAGTTTTCTCACAATTACGTACACAATACCGCTTAACCATTATAGTTCTGTGATTTAGTCAATGGTGAATAAATGATAATAACACAAGTAATGAACGATGAACAAGCAGTAAGCGCTAATACAAAAACACACACAATATAAACAGAACCAAACAAATCTTTCCAAAATGGCCGAATAAATTTGTATATTACACAATGCCTCTTTATGACTGGTCAATATATGCATACCAGCGCCGCAGGCGGTTGGCCGCCCAACAATAAGAACAAGTAGCGAGAACTGATGAAGCGATTAGGGCATGGATAACTGTGTAATTTCGTTAATAAAAATACTATAAATGTATGTTCTTGTTAAATCTTACCAAGCAAATTGGAGTAGAGCTTGTTCTTTTAGAGAAAAAGCCCATCGTCATGAAAAGCTATGCAAACCAGTAACGGGTTATTTTACGCATCTGTTATACATATTCTATTGCCCGATAAGTGCTAAATTCGTACATTGTGCAGAGATGCCATGTTGTTTCTCTAAATGAACGAACTCTAGCATAAACGATTATGAATTTATAAAATATAGATTCAAGCGGCGCATGAAATGAATGCTCGCTCATTAAATGAAATACATTAAATAGGTCATTTATGGAGTATCTATGTGTTCTGATGTTGATGGTATTAAATGACAAGAACGAGTTACTTTACTTTTATATAATTTTAAGGGTAGGTAAAGAAAGCACGGCATTCTTCAGGGTAGTGGTCCTTAGATCACTGCATTTTATCATATATGTGAATGACTATCCATTACCTAATTTCGTGATGTTTGGGCATGATACATCATCGATTGTTTGTAATGGTGATGTGGATATTCACTTTGAATAATTACATTCCGAAAACGATTTATATCTAAACACCAGTAAAACTGTATTTATTGTATATAAAGTTACCAGTACTGATCGCGATTGTTTGCACTTAAATTAATCCACAATAAAATAACCTGGCAACTCGTTTAGGTATTACCATTGACTCGCAGCGCAATTGGAGGGCTATATTAAACAGTTTTAAAACAAACTGAGTAGCACTTGTTTGTTGGAGATAAAATAATAATAATATTAATAATAAATTTATTTCCTCATTAAAATAACAAGGAAGATAAATAACAGAACATAAATGAACGCTTATTTGCAATTGTGTAATTTTTCAAATATTTTCGAATTGTTCTTTTAAATTTTCCAAAAGCTAGCAGCCCAATTTATGTTGGTGAAAATTTACGTCGTTGAATTCTTATTACAGCGTTTGTTCCTGTAAAGTAATAGATCACTCTGAACTTGGAGATTGATTATTGTTTTTGTATAGATTAAACATTTCCATATAAAAATGGACATAAATTAAAAAAGATATCGACAGCGAAGCCTTATTATTCTTTTTGAAAACTTATGGATGATTTTGACACCCTGTTAGCTTATGATAATTGTTGTTTTAACGTTAGGGTCTTTTTTCTCTTTTCTTGTTGGACTTTAATTATATAACTTTGACGAATGCTCTGTTGTTGTTGTAAATTATATAGCATTTAAAAAGATAATTTTTTTTGTTTTTTGCATCTCAAAAATTATATGCAAAATCCACTTCACTCATTAACATGCACTGTTTCTAGATTTATACTATACTATCGGCCGTATTCACCAATATCAATTTAACTCTCTGTTAGCTAACAGACATATAAGGTTTATCAGTGTGTTAACAAAATATTTTATTCACCAAAATTATAGAATCTCTGATAACAAACGGACTGTTAGCCGAAGGTTACCAGGAAATTAAGTTGGTGGTTTATTTACGACTAGCTTCATACCGTAAATTACTTAACCTCTCACATTTGTTAGTTTCGTGTGACGGTTAATCGTTTTCTAAAAAAATATTATAACTTTGAGGAGAATAAGTTCCTTTCGTTTAAAATGGAAAAAGCAAGGAAAAGAACATCGAATTACACGTTACGGGAAAAAGAATTACTAGTTTCATTGCTTGAAAAATACCTTCATATCATCGAAAACAAGAAGACCAACGCAGTTTTTAATAAACAAAAAGGAGAATGTTGGGAAAAATTAGCTTGTGAATATAATGCAAATCAAACAAGTGGTTTAAGAACAGGTGCACAACTAAAAAGTGCTTATGAGCAAATGAAAAAAATTGCCAAGCAACATACAGCAGAAGATAAGGTTAGCTTTTAAGAAAACAATGTCACTGTAAAACTATTTTTTTATAATAATTTTAGGTAGAAATAATGAAGACCGGAGGAGGAATATTTTTCCCCAAGCTTACAAGTATTGATGAAAAAATTTTAAGCCTAATAAAAGAGAATTACTTTAATATTGATAATCGATTTGATTGCAATTACACTGGAACAATTGTGAGTAAGATGTCAAACTCGAGTACCAGTCATTGTGAGGATGAGGAAAATATAATAGTATATGAAGAGATGTCTGAACACAATGGACCAAGAATTTATTGCCCCATTAAATAATGATAATGATCTCAACAATATTTCAAATCAACATTTAATTACTAATACATTGGAAAATGAAGAAAAATGTGAATCTTATGCGAAACAAAGAAAAGTTCATGTCCAAGCCCATACTAATACAGAAAAGAAAATTAAGAACATACATACTAATGAACTAAACAATACAAAAATGGAAATTCTCCAATTGAAGCTAAATATATTAAAAACGATAGAACAATCTGAAATAGAAAATTTAAACGGAAAGAAACTTGATAATGAGATAAAGGAAATTATAAAAGCAAAGGCATTACTAGATCTACAGAGTAAAACAAAATTATAAAAGTAAATTAACCTGTTCCCGATGGTTTTCCAACTTTTATGTAAAATATTTACCTTTTATTAAAAATTTATCTTTAGTTTACTGTTTTTTTGCATTCCTAAAGTTGTGATAAGTGTATGCTATAATTGTATATAGTGGGTTTGTTGTTATTTCTGTTAATACTTGATTAATGGCCAGTCATATAAATAATACAGAGATGTTGTCATGGTGTTCGGGTACAAGTCAGTCATGACCTACAGTTTATAAAGGGAATCGTAAATACAAAAATTACATTATTTCCTCAAATCACAAAGAAATTAAAATTTCCTGTATGTTACAGATATGAAATAAAGGTAGTTTCGTTGTATATTTTTCTGAAAGAACACTTTTTTGCAAAGAATTCAATAATATAGTGAAGTCTACAGATAACATTATTAACAACTTTTTTTGTCAATATTTTAAAAGTTAAAATTTATATGTTTCATAATTTAAATCTATTTTCTAAAAAGAGACGTCAATTTGTAAAAAATATATTTAAATTTATAACAAAGCAAACATACTGCATAATAAAAAAAAAATATTTCAAAATTAAATATTTGAAAAAACAGTAGCAATTAAAGCATCCCCAGTGGTTGTGTTTTGATCTCTTTGAACATTATACTGCACAATTCCTATATTATCGAAGAGTCAAGTAAATTATTAAATTCAATTCTGTCCATTTTTTAAAATGTACCAAAAGATACAAAAAAGTTTACTTTAACCTCACTTTTAAAATTGAACAGCTTGTTAAATTTTTATCAGCCCGAGATTTCGTTGTTACTTTAAACTCTCTGGTAAATATTAAAATGAGATGGTGAATACCAAAATATAATTTAACAGTCTGATAGATAGCTTAACACACTGTTAGTGAGATAAACGTTGTTGGTGAATACGGCCGTATATGTCGTAGACCAGGTTCCGTATTAGTTTTTTGTTTAACTTTTATTTATGAATACAAAAATTATTAATAAGAAGAAATGATAAACACATAGCCAGGCTCTATGTATAAATGCATGTAGATACACATTTTTGAGTACCATATATTTATCTATCTATATATACTATATGTATGAGCTTATGTTTAATTGCTTGTTTGTTAGTGGGTAATTATATCCAATCCCAACTCTTGGTTTAGTTTTATTGCACAGACATACGTTAGACCGTATGCTAATGCATCGCTGAGTGACTCGGTTTTGTCAGTTTATTTTCACAATCAATTATTGCTCCAGTTGTATAGAGTAATGATGCTAGGACAAGATAAATGCCTTTGCACAGCAGTTAACGGTCAAGCAGTAGCAGCACTCTCTCACTATCCACTCCACTAATCTTTCGTTTAAACAGAGCGCGCGCAAAGAGTATCGAAAATTACGAGAGAAGTTAATGTGAGTTAATTGAAGACTTAAATTCTTCTTCCGGTAACATAACATGTATGCATATAATAAATAAATACAGTTCTTAGGGTAGAAAAATTTTCTGCACGTAATTCATTATATGTAATATGATCCATGAGTATATTAAATAATAAAATAAAGCTACTACTAGAAATTAAATATACAGGGTGTAGATAAAGTCTGGAACAAAATTGATATTTCTGTTATCTTCGGTTTGATGGAAAAACCCTGAAACAGGTCGATTTGTTTTTATCCCGTGCACTTTATAACATCGTGAATTTAATTCTGTCGTCATCTGGTTGCGCGCGGGCGTGACGTCATTAGTTTTTTCAAATGGTAACCCGCCACATTTATTACCCCTTGTCGTTAGGTATTCCATTCTGCATGCAACGGTATAAAAAGTTTGGTACCTTACATAACAATTTTTGGGAGAAAAATGCTTTCGAATTTCAAAAAATTAAAATTTTATTTCTAATGAAAAACTAATCAAAAATTATTTTAAAAAATCAGATAAATTATAATCCGAGGTTTATCTTGGATTGTCGTCAAACAAGACACCAAAAAAATGTCAACGGAAGTGTTCAAATTGTCCGCCATTGGCCATTTGACACTGGCCGAGACGGACGTACACGCTTTCTACGACACGTCATATTGACAGTTCATTACTTGGTGTTTGAACTTATCCATTCACAATGCTTGTTCCATTGGTAGTGTTGAACGTGCATTGCGAAAATGGCGAATTTGAGCGAAAAAGAGCGGATTCAAATTCTCATTATTGTTGGTTGTGGTGATAAAATACGTAGCCATGAAGAAGCCTGTCAGTTTTTCAATGCAGAAAATCCAAACCGCGCACCGATTTCGCGGTCAACGGTGAGCAAAATTGTCGCAAAATTTGCTGAAACTAGTAGTGTAAAAGACAGGGCTCGTCAAGGTCGACCAAGAATTGAGGAAGATAGAAGGGTCAATATTCTCTTGGAACTTCAGGACAACCCCCACACTTCAACAAGGAACATTGCCAGGGATCATGCAGTCGATTTTACCACAGTAGCCAAATTGCTGAAGAAGGAAAAACTTCATCCGTACAAAATCAATCGGGTTCAGGAACTGAATGAAGATGACTTCGACCGCCGACTCGAGTTCTGTGAACAAATCATGCTACGGTGCGATGAGAATCCCGGATTTGTCGACAATGTGGTTTTTAGTGACGAAGCAACTTTTACCTTGAACGGTGAAGTGAATCGCCACAATTGTAGGTACTGGTCGGGCGAAAATCCTCGATGGGTTCGAGAGGAGCACACCCAACACCGGCAAAAAGTTAATGTATGGGCGGGAATAGTGGGAGATCGCATTGTGGGGCCTTTCTTTCTGGACAGAAATTTAAACGCTGAAACATACTTACATTTCCTAAGATTTACGCTAGTGCCAACATTGGTAGAATTATTTCCGGATGAAAACACCCCCGACACGCCTCACCCCAGAATCTGGTTTCAACAAGATGGAGCACCTCCACATTTTGGCTGGCTTGTTCGGAGTTACCTCGACGAAATTTTCCCCGGGAGATGGATCGGACGAAGGGGAACAATTGAATGGCCTGCCCGTTCGCTAGATCTCACACCACTTGATTTTTCTCTATGGGGTCATGTGAAATCAAAGGTGTACACCAATAAGCCAAATAACTTGGATGATCTGAAACATCGTATCCGCGAGGAAATGCGAAATATTGGTGCAGAGACAATACGACGTGTCGTAGAAAGCGTGTACGTCCGTCTCGGCCAGTGTCAAATGGCCAATGGCGGACAATTTGAACACTTCCGTTGACATTTTTTTGGTGTCTTGTTTGACGACAATCCAAGATAAACCTCGGATTATAATTTATCTGATTTTTTAAAATAATTTTTGATTAGTTTTTCATTAGAAATAAAATTTTAATTTTTTGAAATTCGAAAGCATTTTTCTCCCAAAAATTGTTATGTAAGGTACCAAACTTTTTATACCGTTGCATGCACAATGGAATACCTAACGACAAGGGGTAATAAATGTGGCGGGTTACCATTTGAAAAAACTAATGACGTCACGCCCGCGTGCAACCAGATGACGACAGAATTAAATTCACGATGTTATAAAGTGCACGGGATAAAAACAAAATCGACCTGTTTCAGGGTTTTTCCATCAAACCGAAGATAACAGAAATATTAATTTTGTTCCAGACTTTATCTACACCCTGTATAGCTATAGAGTGAATAAATCTATCTATCTACTTAAGTATCTATAAGCTGAACTTTCAACTACTGAAGAAATTAATGTAGCGGATTCAATATTTAAAAGTTCGTATTAGAAATATATAATTGGTCTAAACCTGCTTAAAATTCTGAGAGAGACAATTTAGGTGATCATAGTTACTTTCTTGATTTAAATACGTCCACGAAACTATACACCTAATTATTTTTAGGGTATATATGCTAGGAACTGGTGTGGGCACTAAACGCTCTTCCCTTAAAAACATACGTCTTAATTTAGAAAAAAAAATGGATTCAGGGTTGTCTGAATGATATTTACTTATTTCTAGTCATAAATTATCTTAAATATATGAGATTTATTCACCAAAAATGTTTTTGAGTAAGAATAAAGTACATCTTACATTATAAAGGAATCTGATGTCTGAGCGAAGCCACAATGTCCATCGTTGGTATCTACAAATGTAGACGGCAAAAAATTGTAGATAATACTTGCACAAGTTTAAAATATTTTCATTGATTATTATTTATTTATCGTTCTTCTTGCTTGAGCTACTTCTTTCGGAGTAAGATGTTTAATATCTACTTTTATGTTTAAATGTTTGTTTGCTTCTAAGATGATTCTCTAAAGTTGATTGATTAAGTTACACGATTCTTGCAAGGTGCTTCGTTGGTACAAATTTCTGTTTAAATCGTTAGATAAATCCTTGGCTTACATACTTCTTATTCAACTTGTAACGTTGAGCGAACTGTCCACACACTGACTATGTTCTTTAAACAGCACGAAGTATATTTATTGTATTTGTACTGGGATGCTTTTCTATTTTTTTTAAATAGCTACATACTGATGTAACTTCTGCTGCATGGTAAATACACAAATCTGTCGTTAAACGGACATTAAACTGAAAACCTAGATCAAATTTATTTAATTGAAAATAAAGATCAACAACAAAAAACTTATTGTCTTTTATTTTAAAACAACAAAAGTTTTATTTCTATTACAGCATAAACTATCAAATTCTCAAAGTTTAAATAAACAATTGCTTTATTTTGTTTAATTTAAAATTTCTTTTTTACATTTGCATACAATGATTTCTTATTCTACCGAATAACATAATAACGTAGTAGCTATAGAATAACACTTTGTTATTGTATAGCACAATCTTAGTACTATTCAGCTATTTTCCAAACAATTTTAATTAGGTATAGGGATTCAATGTTTACGTGCGATTTATACGTATACAAGTAATACGTGGCAACCTGGCACCCCTACTGTCCGTCACCAATCCCGGCAACAATCGACATCACAACGATTTTCTCCGATCTTCCCACTTCTCTCCACAAGATTTTACATTCAATGTTTAGCTGCGAACACGTTGCGATCTAGTCTGCAATAAAAACCGTCTTATTACTGGAACGGGAAACATCAAATGGCCGCCGCGATCTCCTGATCTAGTAGTTTATTATTATTTTCAGAATCCTTTTTTATTTACCTTATTTTTAATTTTATTAGAATTTCGCTTTTGTTTGTGTCATGCAGCGTGAACGCAGCTTAATAATTCTCTCACCAAGCCGATGGTCGAATAGTTACTGCTAACCACGCTAACTTGTATTTACGAACATGCATCGGTCGTGCTGGCATTGGAAAGGAAAGAAGGGGTACTATGTTGCCACGTACTGTATGGATTAATCGCCTATGGCTAATGAAAATTGACACATGCTGTATATAAAGGAACTTTCTATGAATTTATGTCTCTCCTTATTTCTAGAGCTACTTTTTTGGGAATAATTGGACAAATATTTTCTTCTTTTTCAAATGTTTGCTTCTAAGATGATTTTCTACAGTTGGTTCATTAGTTTGCGAGATTCTTGCAAGGTGATGCAGTCTTTTTAGCTTTACTATTGCTCAATAGTATTTAGCATTTTTCTCATCTGTAAGTTCTCGTAGGGATGATCCAACAAATTCATTTTTGATTTCTTGTGTTGCTCTTTTAAGTCGCTGGGAGAGTCTATTAAATATTGCACATTAAATGTGGAACAAACTGTATGATATCTCATTTACTATTAAAAATAGAGAAAATTCAGAGTATGTAACTACAAGCAACTTTTTTTAAGTAAAAACGTTAATCAAACGAAAGAAACCTTATATGTTTATGAATACATAATAGGCTTCGGGTTATAACCGACAACTCATGTTCTATGTTGCTTTATAACAAACATGAAATGTTTAAAATTGGAATCATTAAATGTAGTTTTTCTATGGAGGGAACGTGATTGAAATTTATTTAGCGGCTCAAAGCATGTAAAGGCATAACCAGTTTTTATTATTAATCAAGAAATTGCAGCAAATGTTTGTAGGTCATTTGAAACATCACTTTAAAAGTATACACAAGAAGAAGCCAATAATTTGAAAATTTATTACATTTGGTTATCATTATTCCTTAGGTTAAATGTGTTTTTATACATTTTAGATATTAATTATACGCGCTTAGTGTAATATTCCGAATCTTGAAAATACTACCCTACACTATGTTTTTCAATATACCTATTTTTCACTAACGTAAATTCGAATACGTGTAATGACAGTTTCTCCTTTTCAACCAAAGTTATAAACGTAAGTAACAATTTTTTAACACATCCGAACATTCGAAGAGCTTATTTAGCATTCGCTGAAGTTATCTAAGAAAGATGAAAGTCAATAATTGTTCTTAAACCATTGCTACATTACCCGATAGCAGGGCTACAAGTTACCTAAAGCAGTTTGTAACAATGAAGTAAGTTGTGTTTTTTTACAAATGAATCTACATTCTGCCAGCACTCACCATATGAAAGAAGAAGTATGTATAGAAGTGAATAGGTATGGATTCCCAAAGTGTCTGTTCCACACTGGGTTCAAAAATGTATTCGCGGAGAATATACTTCCATTTGTTCAAATTATCTGTATAGAGGATAACGCTGGACTACATTCAGCTTCGATGAGCTAAATGCAGCCCAGAATTATATACCTAGCAAAAGTTGGTTGCCAAAAATTATCTGGAAAGCATGTTTTCCTGGTGGAAACTATATAGAACATGGTGGTCAGAATGTTGATCACAGAAGGGAGATTACAGATATCGGGTGAATATAGAGAGATTGGCAACACAAAAATAAACTTAATTTATCCCAAAAGATGACGTATGAATGTATAATTATTGTATTTTCGTGTTATTTTCCCAAGGTATTTACTTTAGCGATACTTACAGACAATTTGCAGAATAAATTTATTGGATAAAAGGTGGCAGTACTATAGGCTTATCGCATATCTTAAATTACAATTAAATTATTCAGACTCACATTTAGACGGCGCCTTTTTTCTGTGGCAAGACCGACAACAGAGTTTTTATTGTATCTCAGGAATATCAGATATTCCTTTTTATTGAAGTGTAAACTTCTTTAGGCGCGTTGCGCTGATCGTGGGCAGTGAACAAGACTGACCTGCGACGCTCGGATATGTAACGCTCTTCAGATAAAGTCGGCTAAGGGAACAAGATAAGTAAATATATCATATAGAGGTATTTAATTTCAATTAAATTGAAATTTAAATGAATAAATAAATTCATGTCCCAGAGCAGATGTGAACCGGAGCTGCCTGGGTGAGATGCCAGCACTTAACCATTAGACCAAGGGCGGGAGTCGAAAGCCAGTATTTATATCGTCTATTTATATATATACATGCGTCCGAAAATCTCCTTAATAATGCTTGTAGCCGAGGCAAGACAATCTCGAGTACGTTAAAGTTTTTCGCGGACAAGATATACACACAATTTTTTGGGCAACCGTTAAATTTTTCAATCTATGTAATTTAAATTGAGACACAATTTAATTTAATTTAGTTCTATAGGTGCTAAATTAAAATGGTTTACTTTCTTTACATGCGTTACCATGGAAATGAGACGAATATAATAAACTACAAATACTTGATAGTTATCAAAATAACTCGTAGAATGTGTGATTAAACATGTGTCAAAATGTGTATTTACTTTAACGGCCGCTGCCATAGCAACGGCCGTGAAATTGTATTTCGCGAACTGTGTTGCGTTCGCGAATTGGTAACTTCGCGGACGATTATTTAAATGTAACATAGAACGAAAAAAAAGTTGTATTTCGTATTATTAACCTCGCCATGATGAAGTTTACACTTCTGCTGTGTGGTTTTAAGCACACCCATTTTCTTGTTATTGTAGTTCAGGAATACCAGATAGTCCTTTTTAGTTGAAGTGTTATAAAACGGAAATGCTGGCTTAGAAAAATAATTTTGAGATTATCCAAACTTTAATGGAATATGTATATTTTTAATTATTTCATGTAAAAGACCTTAATTTTTCTATATTTTAAAAAGGCAAATACGTATAGGGAAGGAACAGAAACCCTATTTTATAATAAGCTACTATTACTGTAAATGTATGTATTATTGCATTTCTGAAAAATGAATACAGGCTGATTCAATTTCGACGCTCACCATAGGGATTTCGCGTATTGGGAATAGACGGCTGGTTTAAATTCGGTCAATTTGTGTCCATTATGGAACTGATGAGAAAACGGATCTGTGACAAATGACTCTCGAACCGGAAAATGCTGATTTTTCTATTAACATTGCTATTTTAATTTGGCCTTGTAGGAAATGACAACAAAGTTCATTCTTGGAAACTCTTTTGGTCTTGTAGATTTTTTGCCTGTTATGGACCTAGTGAGAAAATGGATCAGTAACAAATGACTGTCGAACCGGAAAATGCTGTTTTTTTCTATTAACATTGCCATTTTAATTTGGCATTGTAGGGAAGGACCACAAAGTTCATTCTTGGGACTCTAGCTAATGGCGTAATCGAAATTTTTATATAAGACGTTCCGGTTCTTTGTTCTTTCTGCACATCATCAACTTTCTTATTTCTTATAACCGCTATGTTATATTCTAGCACCATCAGGAAAAAAAATAATTTCAAATGTTTATGTAAAATATCATGAAGGATGTTTTTAATATTAGGTAATGTATTTTAAAATACACTGAGTCATTATTAATAGCAAACGTCGTACACCGACAAAGAAAAATGTAATTTGTTAAATGTTTTTATTCTTTTATTCAAAAATTACAAGCGTAGAGTATTTACATACATATGTATACAAAACCATTTTGCTAAATGTTGACAATAAATAACCTGATCCGGTATGAACTGTTTATCACGCCGTGTAATGTTTATGTTTGCAGGACTTTGAATGACAATGAAAAGGATATTTTACAAATAGTAAAGGCAAAAACTGTGTTTGTAGAGTTTACATAAATCTAGTATTTTTAATATGAATAATAATCTTTCACATACAAGGTGTGTATAAATTGGCGGACCCACTACACGCGGCGATGTTCTTCGTTAAATTCGGAGTCCAAAATCCTAATACGAAAATGTTGTACCATGCTCCATATCTTTGCACGAGGTTCCTAAAGTTCGGACTTTCAGTCTTGAAATAAGCATTATTACTTGATATTTGTTGACAGAAAGAGCTACAATTTAGAAGAAATAAGAATTGTTGTTATTTTCCTTTCGTTAAAGTTTTCTTTTTGATTTTAAAGTTTGTTTTTAACATTTGTTTATTAACTTATTTTGACGAAAAACGCATCTGACAACGTTGTAAAACAATAAGTAGGCAGCCTAATGTTGTTCTAGTCAAATACATTACTACTGTCAAATTTTGACACTTTGTAATCTACCTATTTCATTCGACTTGCTTATTTTTCGTGTTTATTTGTATAGTTTTAATCAGTTTTCGGGTTTTCGTGTTTACTAGTTGTTCTGTTTGTTTATTATGAATTTTACGTTCAACGAATATGCCGATATGTACATGATATACGGTTTCTGTCGTGGAAATGCTAGCATGGCAGGGCAGGAATATCGAGTGCGTTTTCCAAATCGGAGGCATCCAAGTAAAAATGTATTTCGAAGGCTGGACCAACGACTTCGTGAAACAGGTTCGTTTATTCCAAGAAATGCAAACGCAGGTCGACCAAGGCAAAGGCGTACAGTGCAACTAGAAGAGCAAGTTCTAGCCACAATACAGGAAGATCCCTCTGCGAGTACCCGTCAATTAGCTTCTACACTAAATATTGCCAGTAATAAGACTGTTCATTTGGTTCTACGAGAAAACTTGCTTCATCCATACCATGTTTCTAAAGTTCAGCCTCTTTACGGAAATGATAACTTATTTCGAATCAATTATTGCAATACAATCTTAAATAGAATTCAGGAAGAAGGTGACTTTTTAAGACGTATTCTTTGGAGTGATGAGTGCATGTTTACCAGAGATGGTGTGTTTAATACTCATAATTTTCATCATTGGGCAGATGAAAATCCACATGAATTTCGCAAATACGGTCACCAAAGAAGGTTTTCTGTTAACGTTTGGCTGGGTATAATAAACCACAGGGTAGTTGGACCAATTTACTTACCAAATCGCCTAGATGCCGGTGAATATTTAAATGTTTTAGAACAAGTTATTGATGAAATACCGCTGAACGGACGCCGTAATATGATTTACATGCATGATAGAGCTCCTGCGCACTTTGCTCGTAATATAAGAGACTGGTTGACTGAACACTTCCCAGACAGATGGATTGGTCGTGGCGGTCCCCTTTTGTGGCCTGCGAGATCCCCCGATCTCAATCCATTAGATTTTTTTGTTTGGGGTTTCATTAAAGGTAAAGTTTACGCTACACCTCCACAGGACGCTGACGAAGTTAGAGTCCGAATTGAAGCCGCAGTACTAGAAATCACACCAGAAAGACTTGAGCGAATAGTACAAACGATACCATAAAGATTGCAGCTATGTCTACAAACGATGGATTTCAATTCGAACAATTATGTAGGTAATAATTACATTGATTTCTATCAAGAAGATGTACAAAAATTAGTCAATATTATCAAAAATTTTTTAAACTTTGTAATATTTTCGTAATAAATATGTAATCTAAGAAACTAATTTTATTTCGTTTGTTTCTTTTTTAAATTTAAAATGTAAGGTTCACATGACGATGTGTAAAAATATTCCGAAGATTATAACTAGCACATGCGTGTTCAATGTTGCCAAATGTATGTTTCTTTCAAATTCATTCTGAAGACAAAGGAAGCCTGATACATCGTTTTAGGATTAGGACTTTTAACTCAAAATTTGACAAAGAATGTCGCCACGTGTAGTGGGTCCGCCAATTTATACACACCTTGTATACGCGGTAAAACGCCTCATATTTAAATATAACGCAAACACGAGTACCTATAGGGAACGTTAAATCAAAATAAGTTTAATCAATGCTTAAAATCTGGAGACAATTAGAAAATGACGAATTTTTTAAACAAGGTATCTGTAGTGGTGTTCGACACGACAACACAAGTCGTCACGACCCCTAATCTGCACCTTTTAGGGATGCTGATTAAACGTGGTAGTTTACGAAATACTGGTAAAGTTTGATTTTTTCACTAATGAAATCTACTACTTCCGGTCTAATGATTTCTCTGAAAATCTAATTAGATCTCAAAAGAGAGATTATACTCCTAAATATAAGATGTGGAGTTGATAGCTTGAGCTGTTTGCCCGCTATCGTGATGAGAGAGAGAGAGAATGCTTTTCCTGGAATATTGCCCGAATTTTAAAGCTTTGTAATTATTTTGAGTATGCAATCTCGTTACACAAAGTACTTGTCACATTTCGTTTTTTTTTAATTTACGGTATTTTACTTTGGCTAATAACTTACGTGTGACAATAGTTTAAAATTCCTGGATCACATATTTGATGGTGTCAAGAATGAATTAAAAGTCTTCTAAAAATTTAGAGTACATTAGTAGATAAAACGCAGTAATTGGGGCTAATAATAGGTTTGTTCAAACCTCCAGTTGTGAACGGTTCTAGAACTAGTGCGCATGTCATTTAAAAAAGACTGTTCGGACCATGCAGTTCTGGAACTACAAATTCTGAGAACTAGTAGTTCAGTGTTCGGTCTTTCAGAACGCGTAATTCAAGAACCGTTCTGAATTACGAATTCTGAAGAACCGAACATTGAACCTTGTCTTTTTTTTAAATGACATCCGCATAGTTCTAGAACCGTTCAGAACTGGAGGTTTGAACAAACCTAATGTGTTTTTAGTTATAGTCAGTGAGTCCCAAATAAAAGTGCGTCATTTATTCCACATCCATTTTCCCTCAAGCACAAAATCTGGCAACTTTGTCAAATTTAAACCTACCTTCTATTTAATATGAGTCAGCCTCTATCGAGAGGTAAATGTATTACCAAGACATATTTTGCATACAGCTTTGACAATGAATTATGTATTATATATTTTATTCAAAAGTATTATATTAGCATTCAATATTAAAAACAACAGTAAATAGGATTTCATTATTATCTATTGTATATACAAATATTGTAAATCCGGAATTTGGTTAAATTTAATTTAAATTTAATCATAATCTCTATTTAGAATATTTGAAAGATATTTTAAATTCAATAAAGCCATAAATATAACCTTGACGCACAAATAATACATAATAAAATGTGTCTGTTAAAACTTCTTGCTTTTAAATGCCCTTGTATGTACAAAACACAACAAAGGCGCGTCAGTCATATTTCGCGTTTTTTGTCCACATGTATATTGTTTATTTCAAAGACTGTTCTTTTGTATGTCCGACAGAGTCAGGTATATCAGAAGTATGTCGTCGCCTTATTTGAAGTAGAAATTAAAATAGCAACCTAGATTTTGTTACATTCAATTACAATCCGTAAGAGAGCGCCCCGAATATTGTAACAAAACTTGTAGTAGCGCCCTCCATCTTGGTGCCTTGTCTCCAAACTAACGCCGAGCGCCTAGTGGTCGTCTCCAAAATATGTTACCAATAATTATCATTACATAGGGTATCTGTAATCTCCCATATCTGTGATGTTGATAAAAGGCCAAACGAACAGGCTTTTCAATTGCTATGGGGTTTAATGAATTTTCAACGAATTCCGCAACCAACGGAAAAATATATTAAATGGCCTTAATGGTATTTTTTTAAAATACGTCCTAATTGACTTTATACATTTAACATAAATCAATATTATTGGATCTCAGAGGGTACTAGATTGTAGGAAAATGACTTGAATACTCCAGGAAGAGCTTCAGATTTCGGAGTACAGGATATTTCCAAGAACGTAGTTTTATTGGTTAAAAATTGGATTGGGGCAATTTCGTGATACAGGAATGGTTCTGAAAACTTGCCAACTGTAATAATCGAGCTTCAGGTGGCATTTTAGAAAGAACGCAGAATATCTCACGGAAGAATTACCTATAATTCCAGAACTCACTAAAAGAAGTTAATTCCAATCAGCACTCAGTTATTGTTACCTTTATGAAATCGTATAAATATTTATAGGTACGGAAATAGACAGCTGTACATTCCGTGAGAATGATGAACAGATATGAAAATATGTCTCATATATTGGCAACCTGATGAGAAAATAGAAAAGAGAATAATATCGGGAATTATAACCATGTGCAAACTAAATAGTAACGAGATTTCAAGGATATAAACAAGCTTGAAAAAAACAGATGAGTATTGCCTCATTCATTCTTCTAATAGCAACTGCGGTGTAGAAAAGTCATACTATAGAAGACGTACCAGTACTTCTTAATGATTAAATGATTCTATAACTAATTATTTGTACATTCGCTAATATATATCAATAATATTCTTAGTATCAAATGCTGGTACTCAATTCTACTGCAGTAAATAAAATTCCTCCAGACGTGTTTTAAACTGACATATTTACAGTACAGTCTACAAGTCGCCCATTCAGCTGCTGCTTATAGCGCATGTTGTTTGACTCTGTCAAACGCTTTTCCTTAGAAAATTGCAATATGGCTGGTTTATGATACAATTGTAATGCTTAATGTGTAATACTACAATGCGAGGCATTTTAGTAAACTCAAGAACTAATATTTTAAACGTCGCTTCTAATGCTGCGATTTTCTATTACATTATAAAGACGCAATTTATGATATTTTTTGAGAACTATAAAGTGGTACTTATGATGGATGAAATATCTTTTCCCATATATAAATTTAGATTCGAATGCAACTTTATAGAATGACAGAGTACTTTCATATAAAAAAAAACATTGATCCTATAGCTCAATTATACCGTAGTCGACAAATTTTAATTTCTGATACGAAAGTAGAAAGAGGAAAAGAGCGCGACGAAATAAACTAAAGATAAACATATAGCGAGGCTGCCAAGACAGTACACTCGGCAAACGTTTCCTACACAGAAAACTTACTCGAGAAAGGCAACTTAATAAAGAGAAATTGTGTCCATAAATTAGAGCCATCTATCGTCTGGCAGTGCGTAAATGGTGCGAAACTTTGCTGTATTCGGCATTTCTCTACACGCGGTTTTTTTAAATTTATACTTATAAAATATTAAAGATGTGTTACAGTACCCATGCAACATTTTTCGAATTTCGCGAGTGTTTTAAGATTGCAATGCACGCCTGCGAAATTCGAAAAATGTCACATGGGTAGTAAATCTCTAGTTATTAATTTTAGTTCTATATTGCACGACAGAAAATACAATTATAATTCTTAGGAGTAAAATTAATTATAAAGTAAAATTCAAGAATATTCGTCAAAGAAATAATGGTAAACCTATATGTATATTTTTTACAACACATTTTTAATAAAATATATTTATTCAATAACAATATACATGTGTGCAAAATAAATAACACAATATAAAAATGTATGGTAACAAGTACCTATTATATTGAACTGATCCAACAAAAGCCAAGGGTTGGTAAAACTCTGAAGATAAAGCGTGTTGGACAATCTATCTTTTACCTGGTCACAAAGGAAGTCTCCAACGAAAGGCCGACCTATCATGCATTGTGGGAATCCGTTGTTGATTTACGAGGACGTGCACTCGAACAAAACATAAAGAAGCTGGCAATTCCGAAACTGGGCTGCGGATTAGACCGATTGAAATGGAGAATCGTAAGAAACATGCTGGAGGTAGTGTTTCGGCATACTGGTATGGAAATAGTCGTATGCAGCTATCGGCCCAATCAGCCCGTTATACAACCTAAGACAGTGGATTGCCATTTCTACAAGACAGCAGGGTGCACCCGTGGGCCCCAATGTAGATTCCGTCATCTGCCAACAAAAACAGTGTGTTTTGGGACGAAACGCAGTTTTTAAGAAGGGGCTATGTAACGAAACAAGCCCACAAAAAGAAGCAGACCTCCTGGCGGCGACAAAAAACGTACCGGTAAACAGGTCGTAAATCATCTGCATATATGTACTGCGAAGCGACGGAAAGTCTGGAACGTTTCTGGTATATTTCCGGGCTCATCGAGATGATCGAGAGAATTTTCTCGTATACTTCTAGGCCTTTTACGATGCCGATATAAGAACAGCTGGGGCCGGGATGAGGGATACATTCATTCAATAGTAGTCGCGCGCGGTATTTACTGAACAGTTCAAATAACATAAATAATGTGAGTAGTGCCGTTTTATTATAGTTCACAAAATACATAAATATTACTGACATAAATAGTAGTGATAGAAATAAATACGTGTGTTAATTTATTTGTAGTAGTTTTAAGTGCGATACATTTATTTTATATTTTATTGTGATTAGTTTTAAGTGTGTAAATATACAGACTGTTTCAAAACATTTGCACGAATTGTTTATTTCGACCCCGAAAACGCAACAATATTCTCATTTTATCTTTTATTTTGAATGTTTACTCAAGACTTATGAAAACTTATTATAAATAATGTGTATAATATTTTCTTTCTGAGAAATGTACATATTTTTATTACATAAAATACACAACCAAAATTTCAATTTTAGCAAAAATGGTCCACTACAAAAATATTACAGTTTATACATGTCTCCAGAAAGTATAGTTGACATATGTTTAAAATATAATTATTTTTTGTTCAAAAGACAATATATTGGGAGCATTAATTGTATTAAAAAAATCAGGTACAGGAATTTTAAATCAATTTATCCCCTATGCAGCTTTAGAGGTTCTCTTGCAGAACAAGGGCAACAATCTCTTTACATTTCATATTGCAACAATAAACTAAAACAAGTAAGTTTCAGCAAATTGAAAAATAATAATTATATGTGTACCATCGGCTGCATTGAAAACTAGTACTATTGGTTTTAAGTTGATTGATTTTGGCTGTGGAATGTCAAAATTATATTTTATGTCATTTATACCTGTCATATATTGTCAGGATAATATGCCACAAATGAACAAGGTTCAAAAAACTATAATTCGAGCTAGTCTGCATGATGATAATTTATTTACATTTCGTTTGAATTTCCTTTTGTTCCATTTATTAATAAATAAGTGTTTAGTTTACTTTAAAGTTCTATTTGGAACCCAGGAGCCCAAGCTGCCCAGTTTCCATGTTACTTGACAGACTTCTTAGATAACTAAAAGTTTCAAATATTCGGGTAATTTTCTTTTTGCTGTACCACTTTTCTATGCAGCCGGTGGTACTTACTTTATAAAAGTGATATGTATTAGAAATGTTTATCATTACTTCCAATAAAAAACCACAAATAAAATGAACGTAAGAGATCAAAAGGCCAGCAACTAAAACAGATTTCAATATCAGGATGGCAGTAAATATCTTACACAATGATTCTTAGTTTCTTTGTCCATACACTGAGAGAAAGGAAAATGTTAATTCAACCAATTTCGAAATGTTGAACTGCAAACGGTTAACTCAACAGAAAAAGTGTTTACCCAAAGAAAAAGTGAATTCCCTGAACATTAAAATATTTTATATTTGAAAATAGAGATGTTCCGGCAAGTATGTAGTTTTAGTTGAATAAATAGTATTTCAAACAAGATTTAAAATCTTCCTCCAAAATTTAAAATGTTAAAAACGCAACAACGAACTTTTGTGTGTTTTTTGTGCACCTGGAATCGAAGTAAGTAGGAGACGTGTTAGCTTGTTCTCTATCCCACACATTATCGAAAAAGAAATACACTACCAACATTATGCGGGTAGTTATGCTAATGTCGCACTTAACGACACATATGCCCAATTTATCCCCATGAATTTATATTTAACCATATTTAACAGCTTCAGAATGTTCATTCAACTATTATTTCCAATATAAATTTAACACTTTTCGTAACATTGAATGAAGATACTGGTCTCTTGCTCATATTTATCTACACAAAAGTGTTCAAGTTATGCATTTTTGTATTAACTTAACACTATTTTCTATCAGTGTAATAGAGATGGTAAACACTAAATTAAAGTGAAAACTAACAAAATACACAACCACATTCGAGAAAAAATAAATGTTAACAATTAAGTGACGCAATTAATGCAGATATAAACAACTTTTCTGGTAAACAACTAACATGCCATCTGTTGGCATATTTGGGCAAAAGTTACGCACTGCTATCCGTTTGATGGCGTCGCATTCACTAAGTTTAAATGCCCAACCGACTTACCAACCCCTGGTTTCTTATGAAATGTGAGGAGTGAGGATCCCCCGACACTGCATTGCTCTCCCACCACTGTTAGCAAGCAGGCATCGCTGCATATTATAAGGTCATCTTCTGCATGGGATAGAAGTATAAACCGAAATTAAAATTTGTCGACTACGGTATATAAAAAGACTGTTATGCGTCTCTTCAATTCCTTTTATGCTCAGCTACACGTACAAAAAATTAAAGTCACTATCAAAATTATCAGTGTATAACGTCCGTCTTCTAACAATGTGTTTCTCAAAATGATCTTTATAGGCTTTAAAGATGAAAGAACCTTCATAGGTGCCATTCAATTAATGGTTTAGACTTTCACATTGTATGTGTAGTATATGAGTATTATAGGACCGAAAGAAACAAAAATATCACCTTGTAAGTAGCTAATTGTTAGTTATTACTAAATGATAAAAAATGATCACAATTGGCTGCTTTAGTATATAAAAACATATTTTTTTGCAAAATATCGCAGCGAATTTTACACTACAGAAACAAAAAATTTCAGAAAGCAGAACCTACAAAATAATTAATGCATTCTTTTTAATATTTGGTTATTTATACCTCTCCATCAAGGCTAACAATAAAAATATATTAATTTCGAAGAAGTGTTATTATTGCTACCGATTGAATTTCATACTAGCCATAGGTGGTATAAATTTGCAACCTTTCTGGTCACCAAACCATATGTCGTACTTAAATTTATCTTTCTTATCATCTATTGCATTTTTCATTATTTGTCAGCTTTTATTTATACTTGTAGCTAGACCCATAGACTTAACCTACCTTCAAAATTGCAATAACCCTAACGTGAATTACCTTGTTTAGATATTCAATTTTATTAAAAAGAATCTTATACTTATTTACATGACCTTTCCTTTATCTGATATCTGTTCAGAATATTTTCAGAAATGCTGTCGCCAGTTTTCACATTATGTCTCTACGATATATCGGCATACCCTTAGTATTACAATACCTTTTTCACTCTATGTATTTAGATGTCTGTACAATAGAGTAGGCGGAATTTTTTCTCCTTATCCCATGGAATACCTTATATTGTCGGTATACTAGACTGCTCCGCCAAGGGAAACTCTGAAACAGATCATCTATTCTTCAAGCTACCAAAGCCTTAAAACACCTACTACAAGACATTTTTGCTTCCGTCTCTGTAGCAATATGTATCATATTTGGACTACTTTATGTTATACGAGCCATAGCTTGACTTATTAGTGTGACTATATAAAAAAAATAAAGTTTAACATAGATAAATTTAATATTTAATTAGTGCAAATCCTATTATTTTGCGATATCAACGACTGATATTTGATAAAAAAAATAGTTTTCTCAATGACAGTGGATAATTTGATTATCAATAACAAAAAAAACAATATTATTTTATAACAAACGTAAGTGTATATGTATGTATACAATACGTAAGAGTACGTGTGAGTACACAAATGTGATGATGCAACAGAACTATGTGACCAAATATTCTAAACTTAAAGCATCAATGAAAAATATGCAAGAACGAATGTAAGTACGAATTGTATATCCGTATACAATAGGCAAATGAATTATCTTATCTGTAGCTCAACATATTAATTTATTAATTAAAAAATTCTATACGAACAAGGGCTATGCTGTAAGATTTTCATCATAAATTAATATTCTAATGTTTAACATGACGAAATATTGATAATTCACATCAATTTATAAAAATTAGGAAATAAACAATCGAGATAATTTATGCCCATTCAATTATCGTTATTGATTATGAAATGATATTAATGATTCTAATTCTAAAGATTTGCATATACTAAGTGATACAGAGAGCTGAAAGAGAAATTTACTCTTTAATCTCAATGTAATAAATATTTGCGGACTGCTGTTGACTGGGTTGCTATTATTGTTTCGCAATTTAAAAATGCTTCCACAACATAAAATTTATAAATCACTGGCTAGAAACTATATATTTTTGTAAACTGAACACAACATATATAAATTCCAATTTGTGTTTTAAGTTAAAATAGGATATTTTTCTTTAAAAATAATTAGTGGCTTAATTCAGAATGTGGGGTTTTTCTTAAGCATGTCTTTAACTTATCTTCAATATTTTAAACATAATACTGTAAAAATTGCAGTAGTTATGGAAAAAACATAGTCGCTGTTGAAAAGAATTGATGATTGATGTCTATTCGAGTAACGAACTTGGCAAGTACGTACCAAATATTTTTTCTGAGCCTTTCGTCGAATATTGGTCACGTCAATTAATTATACCTCTGGAAAGTTCAATATTTATTGGGATAAATTAAAAATATAATGTAACAATAAAAAGCAGAGATATATAATGTAACGACAAAAAAGAAGAAAACAGTAATAACAATTGTAATACATCTAGAGATTACATCAGTATTAGTGTTTTGTAAGTGGCTTAGCAGCAGCTCAATATATTCTAACGCCCATTCTAACGGTAATGAATAAATATTCAAAATAAGTGAAAATATCGAAGAATAAATAATCGAACATAAATCGAATCTTCTTTACATACGTATGTGAATGGGCAAATTTTGTAAGTTATAACAATCATCAGATTGTTCTGTGCTGGATTTGAATGCGAAAATAAAAATGGTCATATCATGCACGATGGCGCGCCTCCACACATTTCATTGACAGTGCGCAATTACCTCAATGTTTCATATCCTCTAAATATCCACCTGCTTCACTTACACAATCGGTTCTTTTCAGGACCACCATATTACTTGTGTTAAAAAAAACGAGGAGGAATAGATACTTCATAATAAATATCACACCATTAATTACTTTTTACACCTGCTAGAAAAAAATAATTACATTTTGATATTTACTACGATTTATTGAATATTCTAAAATAATAATAATCAGCTGTTTCAGACTACAAACACATTAAAGGGCAACAACCTTCCTATTTTAAAAATAAAAACAATCTTTTATTGTCTGCAATAAAGTGAGTCAGTCGCCCATCTGCGTCAACAATCGAATACATAGCTGCCGAAGCTGCGTTATTTAGACTCCGGCAAAAAATGTTTTATTATGAATGAGTATGATTTAACATTTTTTTCCCGTTTTATACAAATAAAAGCGTATTTTTCTTTGAATGCGTGTTCGTTTCTATTTACAAATGAGCATTCTTACGTGTGCCAGGTCAGTAATGTAATTTTTTTATTTAAAAAAATAATATAGAAAATTAAATTTTTAATTTCTTCGTTATTGCGGCATATTTGGGTCTGTTTCTGTTCGGACTTTACATACCTGCTACTCCGTCTTTTTATTTCTGGGACATCCTGTATATTTTTTTATCATCTGATGTTCCATTCTTCTCATAATTTTGGGTTAAGGTAGTTCTTGGTATTCCACAAGCGTAGCTGTGTTTCAGTGTGTAATTACTAAAATAGTTGTAGTGATTTTTTACAAGTACCTCACACTGATGTAGCATTACATTAGTGCTTTATGGGTAGTAGTTCTAAAGTCATTTTGCTCACAGCACCATCAAAATATCATCCGCAAACAATGAAATGCTAGAACCACGTCTCTCCGGAAGATTATTTATATATACCATGAATATGATAGAGAGCAGTATGAATTCCTGTCTAATAGCTTTCTATAGGGAATAGGTATTAAATGAAAGTCATAGTATACTCGAATATGTGTGTATTAAATATAAGCTTATCTGTACAACTAAACTAAAGAGAAATAACATCACACATGTATATCGTATTTCCCCCGCTGTATTTTATAAACAAAGAGGGTACTACGTATAAAGTTGCTCATACATAATAGAGACCTTGCATTCTTATGAGTATAATAAACACTCACAATTCTCGAACGGTAAACACCACACAAGTAATTGAAATTTATATTTTTGTACAGGAAATGCCCATGATGTATTTCTAACACTTTTCATGACGAAGTCAGTTTTTTTACCATCTACAGTGTGTTACAGCATGGCTTCCTGTCATACAAGTAGAATTTTAGTAAATCTTGTGCCCTCCCCTGGAAATCCATCATTTAACGTTTAACGTTTAAAATAGACGTTTACGTTACGTTTAACGTACACGATTAAGATAAGCATTTAATGTAAACGTTTAACGTAAACTTTTAACATAAGCGCTTGAAGTTTATTGTAACATATAACGTTTAATGTTTATCGTTAAGCGGTTAAATTTCCAAGTTTTGCTTTGTTTGCTATTTTATAGTTTTAATTTTCCCTTTTTTATTCATCTACAAGTTGTAGCTAACATATTGAAGGAGCGGTTATCATATACTACATTTACATTGTTCGCGAAGACTGTGTATTTTAAAGTTCTGTAATATTTTACTTTGGGCTAATCTACCTAATCTATTTTTTGTAGTCTGTCATATTATAACAAGGAATAGAGTAATAAAAAGGCTTTTTTCATATTTAAAATCTACTAATATTTATTTTAAATTGTTGAAGTCCGAGTAAATAATGATTATACCACTATTTACTTTATTCTAAATTGTTTTATATCCAGAGAAAAAAACTATTTTATTTAGCAATTCTTTTAGTTAAGGTAACACAATATACATGTAACGTATTGTAAAAATATTACAGCTACATCTAGGCATCTCCAATCAAAATATATATCTGATTACTATTAATAATTATGCTGGATATTTAAAAAATAAGCCATAAAGTTATTGTGTATGCAATAAAGAACGCATTCAACTTGTCTCTATAAAATTATTTAGTTCATCGTTCTTCGACAAAAAAAAAAGAAAGAAATATCAAGTAGATCGTCCGTAATGAGGGTTTAACCTTGAAACTGGCCATCAACGTCGACCCTTTTCAAAGGGATTCTCACCCAATGTTATTCTATGTATATGGTACAAAAAGTTTCTCCCTGAACATCAAGCTAAATAACGATTTTTTCTGTTCATTTTTTAAATTCTTGCTGTAATAATGCTCCACAAATTACATGTAACGTAAATAATAGAAATAATTAATACTGTAATTATAATAGCAAAGCATAAACGGTTGCTTAAATGTGACTTTTAATGCAAATATTTTCATTTTACTACATACAAGATTAGTACCTATATAAACATAATACAGATTCTGTTTGTTGCTAATGAATAAGAAAGAATATACAGGGTCGGGCAAAAAGAGCGGAACACCGAATTTATGGCTTAACTAGCACTTTTTCGAAAATTTAATCTGAATTAAAGTTTTTGTATATTTTATTTGTTATTTATTGGTGTTTGCAGATTTTCCGTTTTTGTCACATTTTTGGAGGTATGACGTCACCGGATAGTATTTTAAATGAATCACCCTGTATTTGTATTTTTTTTTTAGTAGATATTTTTTTCCTGAATACACTAATACTGGTTTAGTGGGTCTCTGACTTATGGTTTCATAAGAAAAAAATAAAATGGCACAATATTTATTTAATAAAAAACGAACGACAATAACTAAAAATTCTATTCGTTAAAGCGTCCATTAACTTTAACAAATGATTATGAAATTCATTTCTTTCTTAAAGGTGACATGAACTTTTAATGCAGCATTAACTTTTATTATGATATCGGCCCTAAGTAATTATCGCAGTAGGTATACCAAAAACTTTTTATCTACAATATGTTTATCTGAGTTCTGTCAAAGTAAAAACGAACATTGTATTCGAATAATACCATTAGGTACAAAAACTCCAGTTTGTTTAAGTTCTTTTATAACATTTGATTTTACAAATTATTTGACATTAATGTCATATCTCAACTAAGTGAACGTGAAAGAATTATTTTATTGATGATTGTTGGTTTTGGAGATAGAAAAAGATCTTTACAAGAAGCCGCTGATTTATTTATTGCTACATATCCTGACAGAATTTCTCCAATTTCAAAGTCAACAGTGTCTCGGAATTTACAGAAATTTAACGAAACTGGCACTGTAAAAAATATTTCCGGTAATGGACGAAAGAGGACAGCTACAAATGAAGATAATGAACTTTATGTAATTCTAAGTGTACATGAACAACCTAAAAATTCAATATCAAAACTTGCAATAAATAACAATATTAGTGAGAGATCTGTAAGAGGGATACTTAAAAGAAATAGATTTCATCCTTATAAAGTGCAATTACACCAAGCATTAAATGAAGATGATCCTGATAAACGAATGCAGTTTTGCGAGGACATCATGAATTTAAATGTTATGAATAATATGTTTATGAATAACATTGTGTTTTCCGATGAAGCAACATTTTACCTAAACGGATTTGTAAATCGACATAATTGCCGGTATTGGTCGGATAATAATCCTCACTGAATGGAAGAAGGTCACACAGAATATCTACAAAAAGTGAACGTGTGGTGTGGAATAGTTAGAGAAAATACAATTGGACCTTTTTTTATAGAAGAAACATTAAATGGTGATAGATATTTAAAACTTTTATGCGATCAAATAGGTTCAGAATTAATTCGTTTGTTTCCCAATCGTATTAATCAACTACAGTTATCAGAAGAAATTTGGTTTCAGCAAGATGGTGCTCCACCTCATTATGCTGCTAAGGTTAGGGAATACCTGAACAAGTATTTCCGCAGAGATGGGTGGGGCGAAGAGGCTATATTGAGTGGCCGCCGAGGTCACCGGATTTATTTCCCCTGGATTTTTTTCTGTGGGGTCATTTGAAGTCAATAGTTTATAAGGATTTACCTCAATCTCTTCAAGAACTAAAAGATCGAATCAGAGCGGCGGTACAAAATAGTACAACGCCTGAAATGATACAAAATTCACTAAGGTCATTTGTTGACAGATTGGGATACTGTCAGGCAGCTGAAGGTTTTCAGTTTGAACACCTATTGTAAATAAATGTACGTAGAATTTTCGTTTTTTATTCAATAAATATTTAGGTGCCATTACATTTTATTTTTTCTTATGAAACCATAAGTCAGAGACACACTAAACCTGGTAGTGAATTCAGGAAAAAAATATCTAATCAAAAAAAATATAAATACAGGGTGATTCATCTAAAATACTATCCGGTAACATCATACCTCCAAAAATGTGACAAAAAAGGAAAATCTGCAAACACCAATAAATAATACATAAAATATACAAAAACTTTAATTTAGGTTAAATTTTCGAAAAGTGCTAGTTAAGCCATAAATTCGGTGTTCCGCTCTTTTTTCCCAACTCTGTATATTTAAAAAATATTGTTGGTTGTGATAACGTTAATCTGTTAATCTAAATTGTGCACATAATCTGCGTTTCTATATTTTCAGATATGATTAATATTTTCTATTTTGTGACTGTCAACAAATGCTTCCAAATTTTCTCAAGAAGCCTGAGCTGTTTACTGGTCCAATTAACAATGGCTATACTTTAAATACTTCTATACTCTTAATCAATCCGTGAAGATTGCAAAAGTTGTGATAGAGTAAGTCTTTACTTTAAATTCCGTTACAATAATGCACAAAAACAATTGCAATCCAAAAATATATTAATAAAAATACGACATATTTCACACACACTATGGCTTTATTAAGGAATACTAGCTGGCTTAGATCTCTGATTTATCAAAACCATTATTAACGCATTTGTTTAATCAAATTCGACGGGTAGTTTGTTGGATGAGTTAATGTGTTATTTAATATAGCATCCCAATTCGATTTACTATAAACCTACACACTTCGAATAAATCGAAAGATCATGTTTATTGTTCCATTTTATTCTGACCAAGTCTAGAAAGTTAATAGAATGATTTGTTTTAAGCATGCTATATCATCTACGTATTTCTACCAATATATGAAATTGCGGCGTACGTTCTTCTTATAAATTAGTGTTTCTAGAGTAACAGGTAGAGAATCCTTGATTATTATTATTTCAGCAGCAATGGCTTTTGGTATTCCCTGTAGTAGAGACTTGAAATCTTAACATGGGCTTAGTATAAAGTGCGAGTGTAAAGTGAAGAATAAAATGTGTTCAACTTTTATCGCTACTTTTCGGCAATTTTTCTCGGACAAATCAATTTTTTTAAATTCCTTTCTATCCCAACCAGTGACGGCGTAAGGGGGGTAACTCGACAAATCTAAAAGGCAACAGTCGAAATGTAACATCTTCAACCGGATCGTTGCATCCTCTATCTAGCAGTGATGTGAAAGAAATTGGCTTTCAATATCACAATGCTAAAATTTGTTTGAACGTTGTAATTATTAATCAACACAAACAATAGCTCCTTGAAAACATACACAAACAACTTAAATAAATAACCTTATCGGATAAGATGCTCAATCTGAGCACAACAAACTACCTGACAGAGAGTCAAACGGTTTTCAAATCTATTTCAAAGATTGCGAATCATCTGTGTTGCACTTTGCCGAACTTCTTTCGTCTCTAATTCTTGCCTTTATGTCGTCGATCTTATCGGATTGTGTTTGGTATACTTTGTTTTTTAGATATCTCCGTAAAAAATAATCGCAGGGTGTTAAGTCCAGCGAACGCGCTAGCCATTTCAGAGGTGCAATCCAATGCTTAGCAAAAATTGCTTTAGTGGATTCTGCGCATGATTTCACATCCAGTAGGAATTTTTGGGGCTCAGTGCCGTAAATTTTGACGATTAACTCCTCCATTAAGGGTGAATGTAGCTTCTTCGGAAAAAAACATTCTGGCCGTTAACCGTGATTTGGAATGTACATTTCAATCATCTTTTATCACTGATCTCTGATTTCTCCTTTGTCCAGAGCTTATTCTTAATAATAATTGGAATTTTCGATGTGGATTTTCTTATAGGGCGAGTAAAGTATCAAGTCTAGTATCAAAGGGGATCTTTGCACGTCCAGTCTTAGGCCGATCTCTAATATGCCCTTCTTCCCAGAACTTAGATTCTCTTTTGCTAACTTGCTGCTTGAGTGATTCTTGTATTGCAATATTTTATTACTCAAAGTGCACACTTCCATTTGAGAAAGGCGTTTTTTACCACAACCGAGCATAATTAGGATTTCAATCCTTTCTTTTTCAGCTAAACATTTTATTTTGTTTTTAACCCAACTTAGAACTTAATAAATAAATCATATACAATAAGGCAGTTATTTCAAAATATTGACTCTGATTAACCCCAAATTGCAACTAACTGACAAGCGATTTTGCGAAAAGCAAAGCAAAAACATCACATCAGAAAAAGTCAAACAGGAATTGTTCGTCATGTAATACTGAACTTTTTTCTTGATTAAATCAATCTATTTAAAAAAGTGTACCTCTGCTAGATAGGAGAAAAAATGAGCTCTCCGTAAATGTATCATTTGACCTCTGTTGCTGTTTAAATTATTCGTGTTGCTTCCTGTTCACAGCCACTGATTGGGATAACAAGATTTATGCGAGCGGAAGGAATTTGAGAATAATAATTAACCCGTCCGAGGAAATTTTCCAATTTAACGAATTTTGTTTCTTACTTTACAGTCGCAGTGTCTTTATAGGTGTGTACATACATGTATAGACGCATAAGTGTACATCTGCAACTGCACTCACACTCTTATTGTTTGTAAATGTCAAGCACATAAATGGCAAGAACTTGTACTAAAGTTCTTTTTCAATGTGAACGAATGCCAAAGAAGACGTGTGCGTGAGGCTGTAATTTACTTTTAATATGTTAAATCAAAAAGCGTCCTATCTATTAGTAACGCTAATTTAGTCATATCATTGAATATATATTTCTTATTGTTCTGCTTGCAAGTTGCAGAAGATATATTGTTAATTGATGTAACCTGGAAAGGCACATGTTAATAACTGCCATGTTATTATTAGGTAATAATGGTAGTTATGGCACAAATGGTAAGTATGGTATAATGCTAGGTATGGTACAGTTATGATTATACAATTATCCAATTATGGTATTGTGTCATGGTAATTATGTAAATGGTTGGTACAATTTTGGTTGCTTGATCTTGGTACATTGTACTATCACCACTAAGAAGAGAACCACCTGAACGACGCGGTAGACTATATAAGCAGAGGGATATTGAAAGTATTGCTTACTGTAGATCGAGACCATGGTCGACGGTCATAGGAGCCTGCAGTGTATGTAGTAAGCTGTTCGATTGATGCCCAATGACCAACCGAATCGACAGAACGTTGGTAATTTGTGTTGATGGTCTGTTATAAATGTGAAACCAACACTTGTGTGCTGTACAAGAATTATCTTAGCCCAACGCAATTGTAACCAGCTAGATGTTCTACTGTGAGTGTAAGAACAGTTATCAAGGGGATCTAACAAGAACACTGGACCCTAAACGTTTGAGTGACTAGATAAGTACTTTTATATATTTTTTTGTATATCTCTTAAATGAAAGGCACTTATATAATCGTAAGATTAAAATCTTCCCAAGCATGAGGTTGTCGTTTTTAGCTTTGTTTTATTGTTAAGCCATTGTTGTCAATCTGTGGGCTTCGTATTTAGTGATATGCATACCATCGACACACTAATGTAGATGTGATCATGAAAACTAATTGCTATACATTATTGTGTGCTATTGATTATTTATAATTCATGGTCATTTCCCTATATTCTGGTCACTGAACAACTCAATCTTTTGTACACGAACAGCCGTTACGTATTATTTAAACTGCAACTAGATCTTTAAATCGTGCACATCCTTTCAGCATTCACTTTCTGGTTTACTTTAATTTAATTGAAAATGAATGGGCATTGGTTTAGCCGTGCCATTTAAATAATGTTACTGGTCTGCACTGACAAGCAGCTGCAGATGCATAGTTTTTGATTTGCCCTTTATGAGTTAAGCGAGTTCAATTACATTTTGAAGTGGAATATAACTTGGCCATTAAAGAAAAAATACTTTTGTGATAAACAAAGGTAAGTATCCGAAACATCAGAATATCTTTATGGCCAACGACACCTCCGGTCTTGGAAAGGTTGATTTTTTATAAGGAAAACATTAAAAACGTAGTGTATACTACATAACAACACCAGATAGCATGAAGTAACATTTAAAATCACTTGCCCAACAATAATTCTCAAGATTGTATTGAAAGTTAAAAAACCATTCAATGCGAAAGTTCGATTATACATTGAAAAATTGTTTTCTGGCTTATGTTTAATTTCTATTTTTTGGTTTACGAATATTATTATTTAATATTTTGAAACTTTACATTAAATTAAAATGATTGTAACTCGTGTTGAATCCATTATCGTTGGTTCGAGTATATTGTTTTGTCCATTTTCTTATCACGACTGTGTACCTTGTTCATTAAATGTTAGCCGGGAAGCTGTTGAACCTGAATTCAAGCATATGCGAAATTTTAAAAATATGGATTGGAATGCAGCAAATATTTTATTAGCGATCAGTCGAGGATTATCTTAAAAACAGCTTGATTTCTCTGTTTGATGTGTACACTCCTTTTAGAATGTATCGTTTTTCGAAACCTTTTTCACCTTGGATTACTGATAATATTAGATTACTCATATCTTTTCGTGATAAAAGCACGATATCGTTGCACAGGTAATCCACATTACTAGGATTATTATTATTATTACGTTTTTGCAGAACTTTACGCAATGAAAAAAAACCTACTTTAATTACCTTGTAAGACTGTTAAATACAGTAGACATATGGAAAAATATTAACCGTCGGTGTTAGCACAAAAAAAAAGTTTTCTGTGGCAGACACATTGTGTTATGTAACTGAAATAATCATTTATTGTTTTATTAATAACTTTAATTCTCAAATAGAACCGAGGGTTGTTTCTTTATATTACATTTCTAATTCCTTTGAGTTTCGTGCAGTCGACCATTGAGGAAATATATTTTCGATATTATAATTAATACGATTAGGAGTGACAGACTAATGATAAATATGATTAGATATTGCTATCCGTATGTACTACCGTATACTTGTAAAATCAGAAGACAGGTACAATCTATGTGGTAGGAAGCCGTAGTAAGACCGCTGCCGAAGGTTCAGAATCCTGGTGAGTACAAGGATTTGCGATTGTAAGCGTTTTGTTTTAAAATTTGAATACGTCACAACAAATGACATATTACAAGATATTCAGTCAGGTTTTCGGTCGGGTTTAAGCTGCACGATAGCGTGGGTTAATGTCACCTACGACTTAATCACTGCTTCACATCAGCAAAAAATTACTATATTTACTATGGTTGATTTCAGCAAGGCGTTGGACACGGTAAACCATGAGCCTCGTTGTATCATATTAAAATATATAGGTTTGGGGCCTGGGTCACTCGCCTTTAAACAATATTTAGTCTGACTTAGTTAGTGTGCCTTGTGAAGTTTGGCAGCGGTCTATTTTGGAGTCGCTACTGTTTTCCATACTGCTACTGTTTGGTGAAAACCGTGAAGCACAGCAATGTTCATATTTATGTGGATAACATCCAAATATGGTAGTCTTTTTCACAGAGTGAGTGGCGAGATCTGGCGCAAAAGAAAATGCCGACCTTACTAGTATTCATAAAATTGCAGAAAATTAAATGGCAATCTGATAAATCATTAGTTTTATTATTTGGTCCGAGGATGACTGTCTGAATTTAAATTAATGTATTAATAGTCCATATATTTTTTTGTATCAAAGTCTTTGAATTACCACTTTATTCAAATTATTCCAACAATTCTGATAAGTTTCTTGGTAATACATTCTAAACTAATAAATAAATGAACGAAAATAATTTTTTATAACTCGGTTTTACAACGTCCGTCGTCTTCCGATTTCCAATCTCCACTCGTTTCTATTCGCCCACAACTCGTCATCCAGACCCCTAAACTTCATTTCGCTGTCTATTCCTTCTCTCCAGCTCCTCCGTGGTCTTCCTCGTTTTCTTCGCCCATTTGGATTCCATTGTATTATTTGTTTAAGTAGTCTTTCGTTCTCCATTCTCTGCATATGCCCGTACCATACCAGTTGTTTCGTTCTTATCTCGTCCACTATCGTGCGTTCACCCACTGTCATAATTCTCTTATTCGTTGATTTGTAACTCGTTCTTTTCTTGATCTCCCCGCTGATCTTCGCCAGTAATCCATTTCCGTAGCGGACAGCATTTTCTCTGTTCTGTCCTTGATTGGCCAAACCTCTGAACTGTACGTAACAATACTCTTTACTGTGGTGTTATATATGAGCTTTTTGTTCTGTTTCGATATACTCTGGTCCTAGAGTATTCCATTCATTAAAGTTATCGCTTTTCTTCCTTGTACATTTCGGTCTTTTATAGCTCTGTCTAGTGTTCCGTCCGCTGTTATTTTTAGCCCCAAGTATTTGTACTCATCACAAGACTTAATTCGCTGTCCCGTATTTAGTACTAGATCTTGTTTTATTCCACCAATGCACATATACTCTGTCTTTTTTATATTGACCTCCAAACCCCACTTTTAGTATTCTTCTATCAATTTTCGAGTCATATATTCCAAGTCGTCATACTCCTGGGCCACTACAATTTGATCGTCGGCGAAACACGAGGTGTATAAAATGGTGTCATTTAATGGAATTCCCATGTTTTGGCATTTTCTTTTCCATACTTTAAGGACTTGTTCTAAATAAATCTTTAAGAGTGTTGGCGAAATACAACAACCTTGTTTAAGACCTTTATTCACTTGGAACCCTTTTGTCAGTCTTTGTTTTATTTTTACTTTTGCTTCGCTATTGTCGTACAACTCTGGTTATATATGATGTTTTCCACTCGTTTGGGACTTTGGTTCCGTTTAGATATTTTTGGAAAAGATTTCGTAGTCTCACAAACAGTTCATTTCTACCGTATTTAATAAGTTCAGCCGGGATATTTCCGGGTCCGGCAGATTTTCCGCTTTTTAAGGCTGTGCATACGGTTTTAACTTCAGGAAGTGTTAACGGTATTGGAGATCCTGTCGTTCTAAAGGCATCATTTATTTCTTCTTCTTAGAATTCCACTCTTTCTTCCGTTAAAAGTTTTTTAAAGTGTGTATCCCATTCCTTGTCTGATATTGGCGAAATTATATCTCTGGTCGTTTCTTTTCTAATTGATTTTATCGTCTTCCAACTTTCGGTACTTCTTCGACCTCCTAAATAAGAGTCTATTTTCTGGCATTTTTGCGTCCTTACTAAATTTTTCTTGTCACTAATCATTCTTCTTACCTTTGATTGTGCGCTCTTGTAATTTTGTCTTGCATTCTCTGTTCTTTCAGATAAGTAAATGTGATAAAGTTTTCTCTTTTCCTCTATTTCTTTTCCAATCTCAGCATCCCACCAATATGGTTTTCTCCTCTTTGATTTTTCTTCCACTAAACCTAGTGCTTCTTTTGCGGCATGAAGTAAAGCAATCATACTCTTCATTTGGGTTTTCGCCTGAACGTGCATTGAGCTTTTCATTAAGTCGTTTTTTATATAGGTTTTTTTACGCTGTCATGCTCTAGGCTTATTAGGTCGTATCTACAGTGATCCATTTCTTCTAACCCTGTGTTCTCCAGTTGTTGTTGGTGAAGGTTTTGGCCTTGACAAGGAAAGATAATTTTGGCTTCCAGAAAATTGTGATTACTTCCGCATGTTAGTCCGCGTTTTACTCTGACGTCTTGGATTTTTATTTTTGCCTTTTGTTTAGTAATAAGATAGTCAAATACTGATTTGAGATTTTGGGAGGGTTTGGTTCAGGTGTATTTGTGTATTTCCCTGTGTTGGAAAAAGCCATTTTGAATTTTTAAGTCTAGTTGCTCGCATACCGTAATTAGTCGGTTTCCATTGTCGATAACAATCTCTTCTCCGAATCGACCCACCGTCATATCATTTAACTTTTTACCTGTTCTGCTGTTTATGTCTCCCAATATAACAATCTAGATGTACTGACTGTTGATATTTCGTTGTAAATTTGTTCGAAGAACCTGTCTTTTCTGTTACGTTGGCGTCATCGTTTATTGCATATATTCCAAAAATCGTCAGTCTAACTCCTTTAATTGTTATATTCATTTTTATCAGCCGTTCGTTAATAGCTTCCCAGTTGGTAATAAATCTTCTAAATTTTTTGTTGACCAAAATGGACACTCCTTGTTGTGCATGTTTTTCCTTTGGAACTCCGCTATAGAATTGGTCGTATTGCCCCAGGTTTTCAGATCCTTTTCCTTTTTTCTTTGTTTCTGATAGTACCGCGAGGTCTACCTTCATTCTGCTGATTTCGTGGACTATTTCGTTTACTTTTCGACTCATTCCTTGTACGTTCCATGTACCAAAAATCATTGTCCTTTTTCGTTGCTTGGGTCGTGTTCTTGAGTTTTTCTGTCCATTCCGAGGCGTTTGATTGGGTTTTTTAACATTTTGATTTTCCGAGTATCAGAGAGTTAGTCTGATGTCCCAACCCCCAACCTGGAGGACCAGGTAATTTTTAATCAGGGTTTTCTTCCCCTAGCCTTTGACGATTCCAACGTCGTAACTACAAGGCAGCAGCGTCTTCACCTGTGATCCTAGGCAGGAGCCCTTACAGGGTACTATCATCTGGGCGAAATGAACCCTGGTTTTTTATCGAGGTTTTCACTCCTCCCCCTCCTCCTTTCCCGTTAGTGCAATGGGACCCCAGGCTTGGGACTGGTATAGCGGCGTTAAATAATACAAACATAAAACATCACTATGTATTGTTACGTCCAAAGTTACTTGACTTTAAACAAAATTCTTTAAATATACTTAAAAAATTGATGACTAGATAAAGGAAGTGTTAATACGATAAAGTTACCAGTTCTATTTAAAATAAGTTATCTCATAACATTGCCAAAGTTGAATATATTTTTTTAAGATTCGGTATAGTTTTAAGTTGAAACTTAGTACATATGTAATATGTTATTAAAATTTAATTTTATTATTATTAAATATAATTTTATGTTGTACATATAATGACACTGTATTTGCCATAACAAAAATAATTTTTAAAATGTTTACTATTTTTATTATACAGGCGAATCAATCTGTATGTAAGGTGTATTATATGACTTTCCTACATTTGCATTAATTTTCACACTAGTAAAAAGTATAATGGTGACAACGGAGTTTCACTGAATGAGTATATCATAAATATAAAATTAATAAAAATACAATTTTGTTTCGTAATTATTGTTACCAAATTAGATTCATAATTTTTGCCGATTAAAACTCGTATAGGATGGATAAACTTTTCGGCTTTATAAAAACAGTCTAAATTCAAAAAGATAAGATTTTTATCCCCACAATTTTGAAAATTTAATCTTGAACTTATAGCATATAAATATCGGAGGACAATTTGTTATTTTTTACACATTTAATATGTATAGTATGATGTATATAAATCAAAATAGTACATATTTGTGTCAAGCAATACTCCCAGTCAATATAATTATAAATTTTCCACTCAGTTTATCATAAACATACAATGTAATTATGATCGAGTTAAATGTAACACAAAACTTTAATGACCTTATTGACATCGTGAACGGTTGTGGTCCTACGTTGTACTCTCATATCTATTTACGTCAGGCAACCAGTCGATTATTATTATGAATTTTTATTGCCGATAACCCCTGAAGTGCTGCTAGATAAATTCAGTTCCTTTATTATTGTTTGAGTATTAAGCAAGTTGTTTGCAAGTCTCATCTTATCTTACGTATATATGGTATCTCTATTAATTTAAACCATTATACGCTTATGTTTAAGATAAAGCATGTCTGTACTATGTAGATGCTGTATAATAGACCTTTTGATTTGAAGAGTATTTTTTATTAGTTTTTGAACTGATATTTTAAATACAATATTTTTATTATCAATAAACCCATTATTTCTTTATAGGATAAGTACCTATTTACAATGTGCCAATATCCATACTTGGAAAACTGATATATTCTTAATATGTTTCCGGGGTATCTACAAATATGGCGGTTTTAGTTTTATTCAGCAGATGTGTGTGTATTTTTTGAGGGACAATGCCAATAAAGTCCTTTTTCGGCTTTGTCCGTTCTTTGGTGGCTGCTGATCTCCGTCATTTGAGATAGTGATCTTAATGTATGCTCGGATAGATTAGAAAATGTATTAGCAATTGTTACAAAACTTATTAAAGAAATAATTTTGCTAGGTGACTTTAATGTCGACCTATTAATGTGTAATACTGATAGTTTACGTTTACTAGACTATTACATACTTTCAACTCGTCACGAAGACTACGGCAATCGACACGTATAAAACATGTATTGACAAATATTTGTATATCATCGAGATATATTTTTAATTGCAAAAGTCATTAATCCCATTTTATCTGATCTTAGTTCAGTAAAAGTAACATGTAAATATAATACAATTATAAACAACTTTGGAATATATGTTTTGTGTCTTTCTATTTCTACAGCAAAAGATCTTCACCATTAATATAATGTAACTATTGCACGGGCAATAACGAAAGAAATCGCGAGATGAGCTATGTTTGCTCATATTTACGTTGCTCTCATATTTTCCATCAAAATCTAAACATAATAAAATTCTTCTATTTTCTTCTATGCATCAAGGAAGTGAAACACCTATTTCTACCAAGCTTCCTAAGATAACTGAATTATACAACAACAGAAAAGGTGGAATTGAGAATTTTGATCAACTAACTCACAGATATACTACTGCCGAAAACCACTCTATTGGCCCTTGACAGTTTTCTTTAATTAGCCCAATACCGTTGGAATCAATTCAATGCTGCTAGTGTCCTGAACAATTCCATCAGATATCAAACACTTGCCAAATACAGAATGCTCAAAAGCTTAGCAATAAATCTTACTACAGCACGATTAGGAATATCAACTTTGCCAACCAGAGAAGTCGCTACAACTTCTACAAAATACTACTGGATACACCTTATGTCAGGTGCGTGAAGTTGGCACCACAACTTGCGGCGCAAATGTTCTTTTTAGTGCAAAAATGTTGCGCCCAATATGCGCCGTCGATATCTGAAGAAAAAACACCGGCGCATTAATTTGTTACAACTTCTTACCAGACTAAAATTTCCGGCGCAAACTTTCAATTTAGTGCAAGTCGTTAACTCACAACATACGCCGTCGATATCTGAAGAAAAAACACCGAAACACTTAATTGTTATAAAGTTATAAACAAATACAATTATATAGGTGCGTGAAGTTAGCACCACAACTTGCGGCGCAAATGTTCCTTTTAGTGCCAAAAGTTTACGCTTAATATGCGCCGTCGATATGTGAAGAAAAAACACCGGCGCATTAATTTGTTACAAAGTTATAAACAAAAATAATTATTTATTATCAACTTCTTACCAGGCCAAAATTTCCGGCGCAAACTTTCAATTTAGTGCAAGTCGTTAGCTCACAACATGCGCCGTCGATATCTGAAGAAAAAAACACCGAAACAATTAATTGTTATAAAGTTATAAACAAATACAATTATATAGGTGCGTGAAGTTAGCACCACAACTTGCGGCGCAAATGTTCCTTTTAGTGCCAAAAGTTTACGCTTAATATGCGCCGTCGATATGTGAAGAAAAAACACCGGCGCATTAATTTGTTACAAAGTTATAAATTTGTAAAATCGCGCTGTCTACACACCGTAGCGTACAGAACAACTGTTGTTCTGTACGCTACGGTGTGTAGACAGCGCGATTTTTAATTAGTGCTACTGATGATGACAACTTAGTTGTTGAAATACGTATTTAGCCATTTTTGTGCTTTAGTGTGGTAAGGTGTTTTAGTGTTTTTGTGTAGTTTCAAGCCACAGACTCCAAGTTTAGTTTCTTGATCTCACAAGTGTTTAATATGTAAGAAAAAATGTAGCAAGGCTTATGAAAACTTACCTAAAATATCACTGCAATTAATAATAAATAAAAACGGTTGTTTTTATGTTATTTGGAAGTTTAAGGAGTTCATCTGATTGTTTATAAAACATAATTATCTTTAAAAATTTCATTACGACGAACTGCTAGGAAACACTTGGCCGAGAGATTATATTGCACATGTGTTTATTTCTTACGAAATTATAGACTTTTTTATTTCTTTATTATTATAAGAGTTTTGCCAATTGTGATAAAGAAAAATATAGGGTGTGTCATTATTAATTATTAAGATACTGGGAACTAGATCTTTGATAGGTTAATTATTAATTTCATTTCTGTCATTTACAGCATTGTTGTTTCTGGCTGTCTGGACCATCTCTAGTATCTTCCTAGATTTTGTATTATGATATTTGGCTAAAATTGTTGTTTTTAAAATTAAAATCACATGTGGTGTCAGTATCCCTTTCGAAGAATTCCACGGCTTTAAAAAATCTCCGAGCTAATACGAAACACACAAATAAGTTCTATTGTGTTTAATTATTGAATCTACGAATTTGATGGTTTAATCACTGAGATATCAAATGTACGCCCTCAGTCTATCTCATGGGAAGTAACATTAATCGACACAAACTTAATGCGGTGTATCTGTTTTACTCAATTGGTGACATACCTACCTACTGTCTTGTTTATAACATGATAATTGGTAAGCGGTTTATATATATATCTTGCATACCATTTATCTGCATTGTTATGAAAGACGCAGACTAAGCAAAGACAAAATACTATATTTAAAGATTTACACAATTATTTAATAAAAATTTCTTGTTTTGTGCTGATTTTTATTATCAATACATTTTACAACCTGCGATAACGTTGTGGAGATTTGAACACAAGCGAATATGTAAAATATGTGTGTGTTGGTTTCAATTAATATGTGTTTTAGAAAGGAGTTCCATTGGCAATGAATATTAATGCATTTACGACAAACAAGAAAAAATATACTAGTATATATTAGTATATACAACCAGTATATTATGTATGTATATGAGCACACTTCTTAGAAATAAATTGCGTTTATCTGCTAGGAACGACATTCTATTTATGTCGTGCATCAAGAGTTCTTGGAGGCGAATTTTCAAATATGTATTGCAACTAATTTGTTTATATACTTACATTCAAATTTAATTTCTTCCATTATAGTTGCGAATTTTATGCAAATCTAAAAAGTAGATTAATGTCTAAATTTCTAAAACACAAATGTTGACCTTTCAAACATAGATACTTAATAAAAACCAAGGAGCTTGTATCTTTATTCAAATTCTTTAAATTTATATGTACATATATATATATATATGTATATATATATGCACTTACTTAATACTGTGTAGTGCCTTATTTCAACCAGGCAGTTAATAAAATATATTACAATTCTTTGCCAAATATACAAATGTATTGAAAAATTGAAAATTGTAATTGTTATTACTTTCATTTCATTGTATGCCACTACTACCAAGAAGATTTCCAATTTTTCAATACATTTGTATATTTGGCAAAGAATTGTAATATATTATATGTACAGGGTGTCCCACCGGGAACCAAATCGATCTATATATGGAAAACCACACATAGGAAAATTTTTAAAATTTGGGGGCATGCGAAAGTCGATGGGGGCAACTCGGCTAAAATATTTTCAAGATGGCGGCACTTCCGGTTATACAGGAAGTAGATGTCAACTTTCTTATTTCAAATGGAACACCCTGTGTATTATTGCATTTTTGGAATCTACACAAGATTCTAGGCTAATTTTATGTATCACGTCCTATACCTAAGTCTAACTGTTTTTGACTTATTTAATTTTTTACCTGAAAAATGACGTTTGCAGCATCTAAAATAATTAATATTTTTTCCCATAAGGAAGCCCTTATTATTCAATTTGGACTAGAGTCCTTGTTGAGAAAGACCTACTGAAATAGTTTTTTTATAATATTTTGAAAACTTTTAGTACAGGGTGTTTAAAAAATATGATTAAAAATGAAATTGAAAAAAATGCCAAAAATCAATTTTTTCAAATGGAAACCCCCAATTTTTATAATTTTATTTAATTTAGCATTAAAAAATAGTGTAAGTTTGTGTAAGGTTATCTATGCAAAAAATTTTTAGTTTTCGAAATATTGCCAATTTAATATTTCTATTCGGAAATTTTGCTGCGTGAATTTTAAATTCAGTTTCTCTTAGTTGGCTTTGGCGGCATTGACAATCAAATGCTAAAGAAATGTATGGCGCTGTCATTATTTGAGAAGTATTATTAATTATTATACCAGGGCGCTTAAATTACACAAACGAAGATTATTTAAACCTAATTATTATTTATGGAGAATGTAACAAAGTTATATCAAGAACACGTGACACATTTTCTATTCGATATCCGCAAAAACAGAAGCCATCACAATGTACCGTTAAACAAATTATAGAAAATTTCAAGAACTTTGGATCCGTCAAAGCAATGGTGCAAAGAAATAAACCTCTCGTTAATAATGAAAATATCGAAATTGCTATTTTGGGATATTTCGTCGCTAATCCAACAATGTCTGTAAGACAAGCTGCATTGGAGTCAGGATTATCAAAATCAACAGTTCACAGAATATTATTATTGTTTAATTTAAAGAGAACAGCATAATTATTTTTTCAATAAATGTTCAAACTGACGTCCTTGAACTTCCAGACACTTTTGGCATCTAAACAACAGTTGTTCATGAGTCGCTTTCCTTATTGACTCGGGTGTTAAACTTGCAAATTCATGCCTCACGCGCTGCATACAATCTTCCATGGTTGTTATGGGAGTGTTATACACTCGATTTTTGATTGTACCCCAAATAAAAAAATCGAGCACTGCAAGATCTGGGGAGCGGGCTGGCCAAAGGAAAGGACCGTTGTTGGCTATCCATCGATCAACAAAAGCATTTTGCAAAAAATTGTCAATGAGGTAGCTGCCATGTGGAGGTGCGCCATCATGTTGGTAAAAGAGGTTTCTACGAACGGCGAGCGGCAAATTGTCCAAATAGTCGGTTTCTAAATTCTGTAAAATGTTCAAGTAGCCCTCACCTGTAAGTTAATAAGCACATTTTTACCTAGAAATATTCTAAAATTTCTAACTTACCATTTAAATTTTCTTGATAAAAGTGTAGTGCCACGACGCCATCGTTTCTTATCGCACAATAAACATTAAATTGCCAGGAATCTTGAAAATTCTGCTCTCTAAACACGTGTATATTCGAATCACTCCAATAATGGGAATTATGTCGATTAAATGCACCGTTTTTTGTAAATTTCGCTTCGTCTGTCCAAATGATATTGTCCAAAAAAAAATTGTTTCCTTGCGCCCAAGTTGTAATAAACTCACAGAACGCCACTCGTCTTGGAAAATCAGTTTCTTTTAGATGGTGGACTATGGAAAATGCATATGGACGAAATTTATGTTTGCGTAATATTCTGTGAACTGTTGATTTTGATAATCCTGACTCCAATGCAGCTTGTCTTACAGACATTGTTGGATTAGCGACGAAATATCCCAAAATAGCAATTTCGATATTTTCATTATTAACGAGAGGTTTATTTCTTTGCACCATTGCTTTGACGGATCCAAAGTTCTTGAAATTTTCTATAATTTATTTAACGGTACATTGTGATGGCTTCTGTTTTTGCGGATATCGAATAGAAAATGTGTCACATGTTCTTGATATAACTTTGTTACATTCTCCATAAATAATAATTAGGTTTAAATAATCTTCGTTTGTGTAATTTAAGCGCCCTGGTATAATAATTAATAATACTTCTCAAATAATGACAGCGTCATACATTTCTTTAGCATTTGATTGTCAATGCCGCCAAAGCCAACTAAGAGAAACTGAATTTAAAATTCACGCAGCAAAATTTCCGAATAGAAATATTAAATTGGCAATATTTCGAAAACTAAAAATTTTTTGCATAGATAACCTTACACAAACTTACACTATTTTTTAATGCTAAATTAAATAAAATTATAAAAATTGGGGGTTTCCATTTGAAAAAATTGATTTTTGGCATTTTTTTCAATTTCATTTTTAATCATATTTTTTAAACACCCTGTACTAAAAGTTTTCAATATATTATAAAAAAACTATTTCAGTAGGTCTTTCTCAACAAGGACTCTAGTCCAAATTGAATAATAAGGGCTTCCTTATGGGAAAAAATATTAATTATTTTAGATGCTACAAACGTCATTTTTCACGTAAAAAATTAAATAAGTCAAAAACAGTTAGACTTAGGTATAGGACGTGATACATAAAATTAGCCTAGAATCTTGTGTAGATTCCAAAAATGCAATAATACACAGGGTGTTCCATTTGAAATAAGAAAGTTGACATCTACTTCCTGTATAACCGGAAGTGCCGCCATCTTGAAAATATTTTAGCCGAGTTGCCCCCATCGACTTTCGCACGCCCCCAAATTTTAAAAATTTTCCTATGTGTGGTTTTCCATATATAGATCGATTTGGTTCCCGGTGGGACACCCTGTATAGTTATATATTGCCAGAAAACATTTTTCTGTTATTTATTTCGAATTTTTCGCAAAAGCTTCCGCATAGGTAGGTGCTGTTCGGTTCACACTTTATGTGTATTGAATGTCGTACTAATGTTTTAATTGGTATGTTTATTGCTTTGTTGTGGACTTTTTTGTTAATTAATACCAAATTTCAATATCAAATTTATGTGAGTACTATATCTTACGTCCCCATTTTGCACCGCAGCTAATATGGCTTGTTGTGCTAAACCATTACATTCACTTCAGTAAATTTGTGTCCTGTACAAGGCTGTACCGATTTTTTACTGGGTGTTTCTCGTGCATTTTTGAGTTAATATTCGGATGCCCAAAAATGCGTTGTCTTCTGTGATCGTGTTCTCACCGTTGTTTGTTGCATGGTTAACTAATAAATTCTTTAGCATAATTTTGTTCGGGAATTGTTACCGTAATGCTTATGTTTTTCTGTTACCCATAAATTCTTATGTTTTTCATATACCCAGTCTTTGATGTGGCTACGAATCATATTTCTTGGTACCCTAGGACCGGTTTTGTGCCTATATGTTTAGTGTGTGATGCTCCAATATCAATTTCATCGATCGCTCTATGTCCCGATATCTATATTAGTTTTACCTTATTCTGGTCCACCGACGATGTTAGTACTTCGAGGCATCCCCAACCCAGTTTATACGACTGTATATTGGCTGTATATTGTCCTCAGTGCCGCTTGACTGTCAATCATTATTTGAATACGCGGGTTGACGACGGCATACACGTTCTTTTCTATAGAACATTGGAGTACAGCATACACCTCCGCCTGAAACACAGAGGCATACTTCTTTAGTGATATAGTTAGCTGCAGCCTAAAGGCACCCATCTCTTCCTGCATCACAAAGTAAAAAGGCGGAAGGTTCAAGAGGGTCACCATGACTGCATTTGAATTGCTCGGCATTGAACCCATTTCGCCCAAACGAGCAAGTATTTGTACCTTGCTTAGTTGTAAAATAACCTTTCTTTGTTGTGACTTCGGCCCCTACACGAGGAAGGCATATGTTGGGATAGGTTTTGTTGTAGGACCAGTACATAATGTCGGTTCTTAAACGCCAATGCTTCCCGCATAAGAGCGCAGTTATAATTAAAAAAGTTACCGCTTTCTTCGTCATGTTTTCCAGGTACTTGAAACTGCTATTTCTAAACTATAACTCAAATCATGTGTGTAAATATACAAACACTGGTTTTCCACTTAATTAATATGGGATACTTTTCAGGCATGTTTATAATATTTTTAAACATGGACGTGGAGGTGATGTATGCCTTAATAATAAATTAAATTATTATTAATGCAAATAGTATATGTAAAAATTCAAACAAATAATTTTTTTTTTTATATTGAGGTGGAACGCTCCTGCTCGCCTTAGCTAGATCTTGCTCAAGGCAGTGTGGAACTCAACTGCATTCTCTCACAGTTGCCTTACCCACCAAAACCACATCCTGCTTGCCTCCCTGACATGCTGAAATCTACATTGCCTGTTTTTCTTGAGACATGTCAGTTGGTGCTTTAAATTCTCGCTCGCTCTCTTTCTTCGCGTTCTTTTCCTATGTATTCGCTTATGACTCGAAATTTCATTTTGTTACTTGTCATAATACTGACTATGTTATCAACTTCCAGCTTAGTTTCTATCTCTCGTTCAACCTTACTCCTGGGGGAGCTCCACCTTTCGCAGGACATGACTGTATGCTCCGGCGTGTCTGTGATCCCACAGTATATGCATTCATCGGTTGTTGTAATCCCCATCCTTTTAATATAGGCTCCGAAATGACCATGGCCGGTGAGGAATTGTGTAAGGTGGTAGTTTGTTCTTCTGAACCTACACTTCACCCACTCCGCAATGTTTGGTATCAGTGATTTCGTCCGCTGACCTGTAACTGTGTGTTCGTCCAACGCTCGTTGCCATTTTACCATCGATTGCTCCCTGCTTATGCTGTCCCTCGGACTGTCTGCTCTCGATGTATGATTTTGCCCTTTCTTCGATGAGCAGAGATATAGGTGGTGTCCCTGCAATTACCTGTACAGCACTTCCGGAAATGGTTCTGTATCCACTCACTACGCGTATCAGCATCTTTCTTTGGACCGACTCAAGTAGGTTCCTATATTTATTTATGTTTAGGACATTTGCCCATACCGGTGCTCCATAAAGGAGCACAAAGCTAATTACGCCGTTTAGGACCATTCGCTTAGGGGCACTTGGTCCCCCCACGTTGGGCATTATCCTGGCCAGAGCAGACATGCGTTTTTCGGTCTTCCCCAAACGTCAGTCTGTCGTGAATGATCACTCCCAAGTATTTAATGGTTCTTTTGGTGAGGACGTCTTGACCCAGCGGTTTAAACTGCACTTTATTCCTGTTCCTCCCTCCTTTGAGCACTACTGCCTCTGTTTTTTCTGGGGCTAACGCCAGGTTGTGTCTTCGCATCCATCTAACGATAGTTCTCCATACGTCGTTGCCTTTATATACCAGTTTTTGTTCATCATCCGCTTCAATAATGACAGCCAGATCGTCCGCAAAAGCTACACAGCTTGCACCCTCTCCCACGTCCGTTCTCAATACTTCGTCATACAGTAAATGCCATAGGAGAGGCCAAGCACCGAATCCTACGGCACTCCCATTGTAATCTCTATTTTCTCTTCCCTAGTAATACTAATTGTTCTCTCCTGGAAGTATTTCTCCACGATCTTTATCAAATAATGTTGTACGCCTAAGTCCTTTAGTTTCTTAATTATTAAGCTCCAAGTTGCAGAATTAAATTCATTTCGAACGTCCAGTGCGATCAACGCTACCCACCTTCTGCCTGTGCCGCGGCCTTACCGACAACCGCCCTCACAGCATCTATGGTGCATTTCCCCCTGGTAATGCCATACTGATTTGGGGAAAGACCACCCCTTTCCATTATTTCCATTTCGAGTCTCTCCTTTACAAGGCCTTAATAGAGTTTCCCCATTGTGTTTAATAGACATATTGTGCGGTAATCTGTTGGGTCTTGTGTGCCTTTTCCTTTCCAGATCATCGCTATTTTCGCTTCCTTCCACTGTTTGGGGAATTTTTGCTTTACAAGGAGATCGTTCATCACCTCGCTCACTGCCCTGGGACAGGCAGCCACCAGACACTTTACAGCCTCCGCCGGAACCCTTCCGGGCATGGAGCTCTTGCTGCTTTTATTTTCTTACACGCTCTCTCGATTTCATCATCCGTAAATAGCTGCGGTGTGTCTGCGATTTCGTTACTTTCCTCCCACACTTCTATTCTTTGGGGGAAAAGTCCCTTCGTTATTTCCACTTTCTTATCATCCGCGATTTTAAACGGTTGTTCTAGCTTGCCCATATGTCTCATCGCTATTTTATATCCATCACCGAATATGTCTTTGTCTAAGTCCCGACACAATGTTTGCCATGCTTCTCCTTTCCGTTTGGAGATTTCTAGTTTTAGCTCTTTTTTGAGTGCTCTGTATTGCTCCGCTATTCTGTTCTTTGTCGTTTCGTCTACCTTTGTAAATCTGTTGGCTCTCGGCTTTTTCTTCGTTGGCTCAGGCAATCACTCCTTTTTTTCAATTGCCACAGTCCACCAGCAGGGTTTCTGTTGGCGTCCTTCTTTGTCGCATTTTACTAAGCTTTGTTTTGTTGCGTCCTTCATATCCCCTGTAATGGTTTGTATAGTATTTCTCCTCCTGCATCCTAACTTTTCATATTTTTCTCCCCCGTTGTCTTCAATTCCAAAATAAATATGATTATATAATGTGAAAAATTCTCCTTCCAGGACCATCCATTCCATAATTCTTTTGGCTACTTTCCTTGTGGCAATGGTAACGTCTATGAATGATGCAGAAGCTCCCCTCTCAAAAGTTGGGGTCGAACCCGTATTGATCACGACTAGGTCCAACTCCGTGTTATCCGTTATTGGGGATCCCCAATATGCCGAGCTGGAGTTAATGTCTCCTAATATGATAACTTCTTTTGCTTCACTTTTTGCTAGGTTCATCATTCCATGTACATAGTCTTTAAAATCATCCAGGGGCCTGTTAGGCGAGAAGTAACAGCAGTAGATATCCCAATCCTTCATTGCAATTCTTATATATCCTGCGTAGCGTATAATATTCATGATCCCTATATTCTTGTTTTTAATGTACACCGCTACATCGTTCCTAGTGTCACTAACAAATCCTTTTCCTCGCTTGATTTTATAAATAAATAATATTAAATAAAACGTATTACTTTAAGTCTTTTTAAAATAAAATTAATAAATAATTTCAAGAGAAATTTAATTTAGAGAATCTCTGTATTAGTCTCTATATATAGGCAACCTGTCCCACATAATGTCTACCGTTTCATGTTTACATAAATACTGTAAAATAACGAATCAAGAGTTGATATATTATACAGCACGTGTCAATTTTCATTAGCCATAGGCGATTAATCCATACAGTATGTGGCAACATAGTATACCCCTTCTTTCCTTTCCAATGTCAGCGCGACCGATGTATGCTCGTAGGTAAATACAAGTTAGCGTGGTTAGCAGTAACTCTTCGACCAGCGGGTTGGATGTTTGTAATGCGCTTAGAAATAATATTTAGGAGTTACAATGATTTGTTTTTCTTTTTCCTTTTAGTAAATGCAGAGAATTATTAAGCTGCGTTCACGCTGCATGACACAAACAAAAGCGTAATTCTAATAAAATTAAAAATAAGGTAAATAAAAAAGGATTCTGAAAATAATAATAAATTACTAGATCAGGAGATCGCGGCGGCCATTTGATGTTTCCCGTTCCAGTAATAAGACGGCATGGCAGAGTAGATCGCAACGTGTTCCTAGCTAACACTGAATGTAAAATCTGGTCGGGAGAAGTGGGAAGATCGGAGAAAGTCGTTTTGATGTCGATTGTTCCCGGGATTGGTGACGGACGCTGTGGGGTGGCACGTTGCCACATATTACTTGTATATGTATAAATCGCATGTAAAATTGAATCCATATGCCTAATGAAAATTGACACATACGGTATAACATTCTGTTGTGGTTTTAATGATATCAAAGCATATACAGAGTGCTGTAAATTTGCAATCTAAAATATTTTAATATAATACGTTCGTAAATGATTAAGATGAAATTTAAATTAACCGGCCAAAATTTAAGTTGGTAAAAAAATAAATTGCCCTATCTTTATAACAGGTTGCTTATGTCTTAATATTTTGTTTATTTTCTGTTAAACTTTATATTTTGATATTGGGTAATTTAAGAACCTGTAGAGCTATAATTTTTTGGTAATTCGACAGGATAATATAATAACGTTATGTATACACTATACATCATGTTACAACAACACCATACGTTTACTTTTCAGTTAAAAATTATGTTCACTTCTGAGGAAGATGCCTTTATTTTAATGGCCCACTACCGCAGTGGAACTCAAAATCAGTTTCCCGATAATGATTTTAATCATAATAATTTTATGGATCATAAAAACAACATTATAAAGCAATCTCAAGAAAAAAATTGCATTTGTAAGGGGAAGACTTTTGGAAGACCAACAGAATTAACACATCCAGTAATAGATGATATTGAGCACCGTATGACAATTAGTTCAAAAAAATCACTAAGAAAACTATCAACTAAGACAGGTAAGCATTGACTACAATATGTTTATTTATTGCAATTGTAATAATTTTAGGGCTGTCGGTTGCCACTGTCCATTAAGCTGTTAAGAAGACTTTTCACTTCCACCCTTATAAAATAAGTGTTGTGTAACATTGAATTTTTTAATGATAATTTGGTACACAATAATAACCTACTTGATTTAACATTTTACACTGATGAAGCGTGGTTTCACTTATCAGGTTACTTAAATTCAAAAAACTTTCGAATTTGGGTCGCTGAGAATCCCCATGATTTTATTGAAACCCCTTTACACCCTTAGAAAGTAGGAGTGTGGGTTGCTATTTCTCGAAGATGAATAATAAATAGGACCTGTATTTTTCATGAAATTGTTGCAACAGAAAGATACAAGTGCACTATTTTACAAGACTTTTTAACACAACTTCAAGATTATTAATTAAATAATGGTTACTTGCAACAAGATAACGCACCAGCGCATACACAATAGAAACAATAACACTTCTTAAGGAATATTGCGATAATAGGATTATTAGTCAAGGCGTACGGCCTCCGAGATCCTCTGATCTTACACCGCTTGATTTTTATTTGTTTGGTAGACGAAACAATAGTGTTTTTCGGAACAGGCTCCATAATCTGGAAGAGCTTCAAGAAACAATTAGACATGAAATCCAACAAATTACGGTAGTAGAACTATAAAGAGTGTTCGAAAATATGAAAAGCAGAATTAACATATTGCCGTGGTATCTTGCATATTAATGAGATAATAGTAATAGCATTAAGACTTAATTTAAGTGTATAAAATATAAAAGAAACAATAATAATAAGTTTATTCTATTTCAAAAATTTTAACATGAGTATATTGGGTTGCATACACTTTTATGTGAGAAAATGTAGACATAAAAATTGAATTTATATTTACAATTTAAATAAGTACTAAAATAAAAGACGAGATAGAATTTAAGATATATATATATATATATTTCTTTAATACAAAAGAGAAACAAAATGTATGGTTTGTGTATAATGAAAAACAACCTGACTTTATAAAATGTGTGAGAATTGCACTGAACATTTTAAATAATGGACCGTTGTTTAAAAATAAAAAAGAAATGAAAGCAAATAACCGAGAAAGGGTTATGCTTATGGATGGTAGTGTAATACGAACTAGTCATCTTAATGCAGGAAAAATGTATGAAGAAAATAGAATTCGATATGCACGAGAGAAAAATAATTCAATAATTATGTGAACTTGAGAACGTGCATGAGGTACTAAAATTTATTAAATAAATCATACAAAAAGAATAAATATTTACCTTAACTTATGACTAGATAAGTAAATAAAAAAGGATATAAATAAAAATATTCTGAGACATATAATCAGCAGTAGTGTTTTTTATAAACGACAGCTGGTAATAATAGAATACATTCAGGAATGTGTATATGTAATATTATGTTTCATAAGCTGTAGAGAGGTTTGTACGGTTTTTGATGACCTACAAAATAAAAAGAAAATATAATGTAAACTTGGTTTGTAGTTTATTACAGATAGATATATCACCGTTAGAGAAGTCCTGGATAGAAGGAGGCGACGAAAAGGCAAACCAAATGGACCATAGTAGTACGAGTAATATTATTAAAAGAATACCTTTTATTTACAATGTTTTTCCAATATCGCCGAGAGCTGGACATAAAACAAAAATAAGATTTGTGTTAGCTAATGGAGAGAATAAATTCATAAACAAATATAAAGAAGATTTATATTAAAACAAGTATACCTACGTTGGAGAAACGCTAGACAGTTCATGGGAAACTTTAAAAGAATAAACAGACAATTCTCGGGGTGTTGACCTTTTGAGGTGAGGAACTGTCAAAAAGACAACAAGTGCGTGTGTGTGGGTGTTCAAATCACTACGGCAACTTGAAAGCCAGGAGCACTGAAGATGCAGGGTGACAACTTAAATGGTAGTTTCTGAAGATGGCGTTGAGAACGGTCACGTGTCTTTCCCGGGAATATAAATTGAAAACAAGAATCGACAAGATTCATTCATTGATTGATTCACAGATTAGCTGGTTATATAAAACTTAAAATCGTAGGGTTAGATACACCACGATTCATATTGATTTCTTTTGTATTAGCCTGTTAATTTTATTTTCATTCACGTTTTATTCACATTCATGTAACATAATAGTTACAATAAAATTTTGATTATGAATTAATGATTTAAGATTAGATTTGAAATAAGGAAAGTGTTTCTGGGTAGCGGACTCTGAAATGCTAGCTATAACACGTGCGAATGGTTATAGATAGTAATCAGATTCAAGCTTTTCTCCAAACATTGACCATTGCGAAATTCTAGGTTTATCAGGGCATTACGTGCGAATATAATGTATCTGGTGAAAATAGAACTAGCAGAAAATGTAAACAATATACAAAAGTTAATTGGATTTATTTGTTGAGAAACAGGAAAATATTTTTAGAGTCTATTTAATTAAGTATAACAAAATATATTCGTATCATAAAGAAACGTTACAACCTAGGACAAGGTACAAACGTTTTCTTATAATTATGTTTCTTTTAAAATATATATGGTGAATACAGTATAGCGATGCTATATTTTTTTTATGTAATAAATATTAAATAAATTCGACAATTATGTTTTATATGATTTCTGGTTTTTCATTTTAAATAAGCTATAACCTTATCCCAATCTTTAATAAAAACAAGAGATTTGACGAGAGGGAAGAAATTCAGATACACTGAAGAATTCACGTATACTTATAAAGTACGTGCTGTTAAGATATATATAAAATATACATTAAGGATAATAAAAATGATCATCATCTTTATTATTTATGTTGCTGGAACAGCACACAACATAATTTATTTGGCAAGGCCAATATATGGCAATCATATTCCAAATAGTTATGTTGTCACAGCAATATGTATAGAAAAAGTCGGACGACACGTTCAACATTTATTGCAAATGTTCTAATTATTATACTTGCATGTATTACAATTTCATTTTTAAAAAACTTTTTATGCAGTTTAACATACTTTTTAATCCAAACAAATATTTTACAGAGTATATCATTTTTTTTTGTGTCATGTACTGTACATAAATGATAATGGTAGAAATAAAATTTTAAATTTCTAAAACAAAAATGAAATTTCTCAATATTCATTTCTTGACAAATAATTCATTATATTTTTAATTAATATTATTATTCTCCCAGTTATTATTGTCTGCAATGTAGCGATGTCAGTGCTTGTCCACGATAAATCGAGAATCTTCAGGCAGAAGCTACAAATGGCAGCCTGCTTTTCTTTTAGTTTTTTTTTATTATAAGTTTTCATTTAAACCTCGACATCAAGACTGACTATTTATACTAATTTTATGTTTTCCTTTTGTATATTTAAACAATGCATAAATCATATTTTCGCTCAACCAAATCCGAAAACTTAACTTTTATCAAGGATGCTAAATCATGTAAACATTGTTAATTAATGATTTTATTATAAAAAATTTAGCCTCACATCAGATTGGAACCCTAAACTTCTGCTTACATAATGGGTATTAGCTACCATACCTTTGTGCTGCAAATATTTATCTTTGCTTATAATCAAAATAGCAGATGAAATATATCATCTTTTGGCAGCGCTGCACGGAAAATAATGAAATGGATTGTTTCACGTAACCAATGGAATATAACTGGGTATTTTCTATAAGTTACATAAATTTACAACAGATAAGTATAGCTTTTGCTGACACTGCAATTAATAATCCTTTAAAAAGAAAAAAAATGGTGATTGCTTTTGTTAACGACGACTGTATGTATTCGTAATCAGTAATAAGTGTATAAGTAAATTTAGGGTAACGTTTGTCTTGTGTGCGATTATCTCAACGCGCTGAAATGCTCAAGAACTTTGTAACGTTACTGAAGTCTTGCCGTATAATGTAAATCCTAAAATGTGTACATTTTTCAATGTAGAAATATTTTTAAATATCAAAATTTTCTATTTAATTTCTATTAACTAACTGCGAAATTGTTAATATTCCTTATGTAATGTTTTTTCTAAACCTGTACATGATGACATTCTTTGAGATGTTGACTGCATGTTCTTTGAAATAAAATTTTAATTTTAATATCTATTTCTGTTTTATATATTTAATACAGTTTTAAAGATTTTCTCTAAAAGGCACCTTTCAACTTGTGTAAATTTTTAATTTAGGTTAAAATTTTCAATTGGGGCCCCTTGTATCAACAATATTCTATTATCACTATATGTATGTCAACTTCCAAGATGTTAAGATATCTATGTCTAGGGTATATTGTTATATAAAATTTGATTTTAAATTAATATATGTCTAATTAATAATTCAGTAATTTTTATTTTTCACCATTTTTATTCATAGGTTAAATGTAACACCAATTAAATTTATATAATCTAGTAAAACATAGTTTCATCTTTATAGATCGGTAATAAACCATTACCAATAACATATAGCTCGGAGATGTGGCCGATAAAAGAAAAAACAAAAAGAAAGATAAAAGCCACTGAAATGGACTTCTGGAGAAGAGCGGTAGGAAAATCCAGGAGAGATACAGTCCCAAATGAAACCATCAGACAAGAAATGGGAATACAACACGACGTTATAGATGACATTATAACTAAACAGCTAACATGGTATAGGCACGTCCAAAGAATGCCAAAACACAGAATCCCAAAGAAAGTACTAAACTGGAACCCCCAAGGAAACCGAAAACGAGGAAGACCGCGCAGAAGCTGGAGAGACGGAGTCGATAAGGAAATTCGAGAGACGGATATGGAGGAGGGCATGTGGATGAACAGAGGGGAATGGCGATTAGGAATCGGAAGACGTAAAACGTTGTAACTCGATATATATATACAGGGTGAGTCATTAGTAGCCGCTTCCTCGATTGCTCCTTTGTGTTCCAAACAAAAGAAAACACAATTAGTGGAAGATCGATGGTTGCTAGTGGCGCATATTGTAAAAATACTTTAAGCTCTGACACACTTCCGGTTTCACCGGAAATGCACCGAAATTAATTTTTTTAAGGGGCTCATCCTATATATTGTGGTAGTTCACCAGCATCAACCAACAATACTATATGGAAATGTACTAGTACTAACCAACCATACTGTATATGGATTTTTAGTGAGAATAAAGAATGAAAATTTGAAATGTTTAGTAGACCGAATTTTAATTAAATAAATAGCTGTTAGAATATTTGAGTTATACTTAAACTAATTGTGATAATGTTAAATGTATATTTTCTTGTTTTCTTCATGCATCGTGCATAGGTGGTTGCCTATCAGGTTACATTGTTGCATTGATTTTGTCCAGTTCTAAAATTAGAGATTTAAATATTACTTGATGTATTTTTTTTATGAAATATTATTTTGTAAAAGCTTGTTTAATTAACACTATTGATAAGTAGTGATAATTAGTGTGAATTTTGAAATATAAATGCAATAAAATGATGTATAGTTTGCGCGCCTAGATTCAAATTTGAGATGTGTCAGATTTTGACATTTAAATAATTATGTTATAGTAATGGGTATTCATTTGCCGAAGCGTATTAAAAGTTTTTCAAAATAAAGTAAAGAATTAAAATGATAAATTTTTGGAATTTAAAAAGGTATTTTAAATATTCAAGCACAAATTAAAATATGTATTGGATTAATAAAATGTGTGTATAAAGATCATTGGATGTTGAGAATTAATGAATTATTGCCAAGGATATGAGGCATAAATAAAAGGAGATTATAAAAATTTTGTTGAGGAAAGCGGTTGTGTTTCTCGGAAAGACAAAGTTCCTCTCCGATAAACGCATATAAAAAGTATCTAAAATAACGTAAAAGTGTGATAATAGTGTAATAGTTTACGTAGAGAAGAAAGTTATTTTTTTTAGGAGAATTAAATTTGTTATCTAGGATAATTCAAATTACTTTATACGGTGATATTAAAAAAGGATTGAAAGAAAAGGAATTACTTCTATGAACTAAATACGAGAAGTGAGTTATAAATAATTTGTTAATCAAGCATACAGATAAAAATACTTACCATATTGATGTAAATCCGAGAAGAATTTTAATAATCAGCAAGGAAAGCATTATATAAGCAGTCCAAGGTTCAAGATTCCAGAAGATTAATCCGAGATTCATCATATTAGCAGTCCATAGTCCGATATTCCAATTACGGGTATTCCAGTACAATAGAGATTTAATCCGAAGTTCATCATAATAGCAGTCCATAGTTCGAGATTCCAGTGTCATCCAAGGTTCGAGTATTCCAGGGGATACCAATATCTGAGGTACGACAGGATAGCGGTTCAATCCAGGTTCAAGCGTTCCAGTGAAACAGAGAAATAATCCAAGGTGCATCATAATAACAATCCACAATCCGAGTATCCCGGAAAGACAGATTAAGAATTGGAACACATCATCGTAGCCAGGAAATTTCGTCAAAGAACTATAAAGAAATTTTATTGGAGTACAAGAAAGAATGCCGGTATATAAAACCTGACAGGTCGTATTGTTAATTGAAATAATTTGTATATGTGTAATTATATATAGAGTATAATTTATCTAAGAGTTTGAAAACACATAATTATTCTACAATTTACTGGAAGTGATTATAAATCACAGATATTTAGAATCTCTAATTCACAGCATTAATTTTTGACATCCTATTAATTTTTTAGAATACACAGAATGTGTCATAATTAGAAAACTATTTTCTTTTACGGAAAAGAAACTGATTGGCAACCCAAATACGTAATAAGTTTGTGTGTATATGATAATATATAAGTTACTATACAGTATTTTAAAAATAGTCAAAATTCTTTCATATTTGAGTGCATTTACAGCTAAATTCTTATATACAAAAATACTTAATAAGTTGGTTGAACAAGCTTGAAATTTTCACATATGTTTTTCTTTTATTGATATTATTATAAATTTCCAACATTAAATTATAACTGTTTTGTTCATTAAACAAATATTTTGGAGATATTTCTTTTATTTGGTATGTTTGAAAGAATCTGATATTATTCTGTTGTGAAATAAATGATGCAAGGATTATAACCTACAAATAGGAAGATCTATGTCAGTAATGAACTATATTATTAGAGAAATATTTTAGTACATACCTTGAAATAGTATCCATTTAAAGTGATACTTTAAGATAACTTAATGCACATATAATTAATCCCTTGAATATTACCGGTATAATAAATATAATTCACAAATTATAGGAAAATAAATATACGAATCTCACATCACATTTATTGGTGTTGAATAACTTATGAATATGCAACTGTTCGATCTTTATGAATAAAGTGAAGTTAGTTAAATGTAAGTATTGAAATGTTAATTGTTATAAACAATATCTGAGTTAGTTATGGGCGTAATAATATAAAACCTGAGATAAACAGAGAATAGATAAAAATATTACATTGAATTTTCATAATTTTGCTAGTTAAAGGAAATTAATACAGGGATCATTCATATAGTCATAATAAAGATTTTGAATTTACCTGAATGTAATTATACACTTTATTTATTAAAGGTATTGTTACAATATTTATGGATTTTCTTGTACTGCCTTAAATTGTCTGTTCATCTGTTTTTTATTTTTCAAAATCGAGCTAGTAGTTTTTGAGTTATTAATTTTTTTTTAAATATTTGACCAAAACACGTGGTCAAAAAAAATTATTTTCACATTGTTTTTAAAAGTAAAAACATTAACTTTGGTGGTGCTTGAAGCCAAGAAAATTTTGCATCATTTGGTAAAGTTTCACTCGACAATACCGCAAAATACTTTGTTTTTTCAAAGCCTACTTCCTGAAATCTTCACATACCAAAAACTTATTTTTTTTAAATGGATCACCCAGTATTTTATTGAGGAATTTTGTTCCATTTTTTAATCTTCTTCATTTTTGTTAACAATGTCATATACCTAAGTATAGGACATTGTTGTTGCCTAAGTAGGCTTTGAAAAAACAAAGTATTTTGAGGTATTGTCGAGTGCAACTTTACCAATCATGCAGAATATTCTTGGCTACAAGCACCACCAAAGTTAATGTTTTTACTTTTAAAAACAACGTGAAAATGACTTTTTTCTGAACACGTGTTTTGGTCAAATATTTAAAAAAAAAATTAATAACTCAAAAACTATTGGCTCAATTTTGAAAAAGAAAAAAGAGTTGAACAGACAATTTAAAGCAGTACAAGAAAATCCAAAAATATATAGGGTAAGTCATTTAAAAAAATTAAGTTCCGTGCATTTCCGGTGAAACCGGAAGTGCGTCAGAGCTTAAAGTATTTTTACAATGTGCGCTACAGGCAACCATGATCCTCCACTAATTGTTTTTTCTTTTATTTAAAACACAAAGAGCAATCGAAGAAGCGGCTACTAATGACTCACCCTGTATATATATAAACCATTACGCTGAATTTCAAATACTATCTACTGATTGGGGCCGTAAATTCAACTCTAGATTGTTTATTTCTCAAAATAGCTCCGAAAGAAATGCTGAATTAGCACTTTCACTGAACAGTAATAATAAGAGACCAAAAGAAACATTCATATATACTCGTATATTTATTAGATGTGCACGCATTCATTCAACTTTACAACTTCATAATATCGGTATTTCTGTCGTTCCTTCCGAGGTGAAAGCCTTTTGTACCAATAAACATATCTATAAGTTTCCCCTTTCTTGTAACTAGTCGAGCAACGCATTGTGATTACGTTCCGCAATTCTCTTCTGAATTTAATAAAGTGGAAGCTTATCCGGGAAATAATATAAGAAATACTGACCGCTGTTAGAAAATCGAAAGTTATTGTTTCCCTGTATACATGTAGCAAGTATTGTAAATTGCTATTACCTTTTAACGCTACGAACATACTTCCGAAGCTGTATTAAATTAAATTTATCTGAAAAACAATGATTTCAATTTAACATTTTATGTTATGTAGGTACGTAATTACTTGTTATCCTACTTCACTGTGAGATTTTTCTCAAATATATTCCGGATTAAATGCTGGAAGACTTCTCTTATTGATACGCCAACGTATAAGTTTGCAATGAGTGGGAATATAGTCCATCCGAATATTTATTATTGTATATTGATTGTATACTATCATGTGCTCATAATGATTGAAAAGTAAAAAAATTCTCGTCGATTATTTTAAGACTAGTACAACATACTGCATACTGCCCATCCTATTATTTAGCATGAGCCGTGCAATGTGCAGTAAGAAAAAAGTAATTTATTTAAACTATATTATTTTTTAATTAATATTTTTAATGATAATTCATTCAGCTTTATTTCGATTATTAACAATCTGCTTAAATTATATAACATATTTATTCAAGCATTTCATATTGTTGAAACTATTTTGTAGCATTTCAGAGGTAATACAAGTGACAGATTCCTTAATAGTGTTTAGTAGTTGCGAGTAGATAAAACTTTCAACTAAAAAAGTAAAAAAAAACATACATAGATCATGCTATTGCATTTCAATAAGTATTTTTCAAAGAGACACACAGGAAACATTACTATTTAAAGGAATATAATTATAATTATTCAAAAATGTGCTATCAATTGTTTGTTATGAATAATATCAATCAAACCAAACATACACATGTATTCAATTTTATTGTAAGTACTATCTATTAAATTTTTTATGTCCTTCGTCCTTTTTGAAAATTTTTTGTTTGTCTTATATTACATGTTATGATGTTTCACCTTCAATTTTAAAGGAAATGTAAGTATATAAAATACCATAAGTAGTATATTGTATTATCAAAAAACCATGATGTAAACGATTTTTATTTTAAAATGTAAGTACATAATTTTTACATATTTAACAACCATAAAATTAGTCTTTTATAGTTTTAACTCATATTTTTCTGATGAAGATATTATAAATAGTATCGAAACGTTAAAACGTTTTTTAATATAACCTAACGTTCACATAATATTGGAAGCCGATAGTACCAAAATGTTATCTATATATATATAACTAACATCAGGTGACAGACCACCATTTGCAACTGTCACCTGATGGTCTTCCGTATATGCTTCTATCTCCAAGGATATCCCACCTTATTCCTTGGCTACACCGTACTGATGACGACCAATTAGTCAGAAACACGTGTCTACGGTTGCACTACAGCGGATTTTACCCAATATTCTCTTTTTCTTGTTTTATTTTATGTATCCGCGATAATTCCTTTATTTATATATATATAATTAATATTTTATATGTGGTTAACGTATATATTAAACACATATAATCTCTCAAGCTTGCAAAGATCGTCCCCGAAACTATACAGTGCGTTTTTTTTAACTGTTGCCATAGGGAATTGCATGGTAAAAATTCAACCCCGTGTTAACTTTTGTTCTGATGAAAATATTTAAACCATTTTTGGAACAAAGCTGGAAGATTCTTTAAACTATCGGATCGATTACAATTCAATATTCTAAACTGTCGCAAAAGTTTTGAAAAAAATATTTTTGTGAAAGCGTTTTCTTGCCACTCTCATTTCTAGCAGGCTTTGTTTGAAAAAGTAAATAGCGGAAGCCCCTCACGGCTATGACTAAATTAGCTTTTGGAGGACAGAACATGTAAACATTTATTTATAAAGAAACAAAACCTAGAAACCATTAAAGCTCAAATAACTCAACAAATTAACAAACATTATCAGTAATTATCAAAGGAATTGTTCAAAGTGGTTTCTTTCGACTGCCAGACAATGTCCCAAGCGCTGTTGAAAATTTCTTCGAGTGATTTCTAAAGTTCGCACTGTAATGGAATTACAAGCTTCAGTTATTCTTGCCTTTAGTTCCTCCACAGTTTCTGGTTGTCCTCTTATGAGGTCATAAACTTGTGTTCCTAAATGCTCCCATAAGAATGGTGTTAGGTCAGGACTTCGAGCGGGCTCCATATTGGCCAATCCAACTATCAGAAAATGTTTCGTTTCAAAACTCTCTGACGATGGCAGCAGAATGGGCTGGTGCTCCATCCTGTTGAAATATTATTGCTCCGTTGCATCTCAAAGCATCCACCTGCGGGCCTACCTCCATTTGAAGAAGATCTAAGTACATATTTGTGCTGGTTCAAATTTCCGTCAATAAAAAATGGTCCTACTAAGTGATTCCCTAAAATTCCAATCCACACGTTAACTTTATCACGATATTGCGTATCTGTTTCTTGTGTTCTGTAGGGATTTTCTCTTGCCCAAACCTGTCTGTTTTGTTTGTTAACTTTGCCATTTAATGTGAACGAACTCTCATCAGAAAATAGAATGTTATTTAAAATATTTCGATTTCCATTAATTTTTCTCATCCAGAATTCACAAAATTGCATTCTTGGAAAGTAATCACGGGGCAATAGTTTCTGCACATTTTTAATTTTGTACGACTTGAACTTTTCCATTTTCAAGGCTTTAAAGCAGCTGCTTCTTGATGCGTGAAATTCTTCTGCCAGAGAAGTAAGTATGATAGTGTCATCTTCTTCAACCGCCAGACAGATATTCATTCTTAAATCTTCTGTAACAACATACGAGTTTCTTTTCCGTTTTTTGTGCTCATGATTTAAGCAGCCCGTGGCATGAAAAGCATTGTAATATTTTAGTATTATAGTTTTACTCGGAATAGGACGATCGGGATATGCAGCAGCAAAATTCTGGCTGATTTCTCTACTGGACATACCTTTAATGAATGCTGTTTACAAGTTCAACACGTTCTTTAGTTGTGAAAACAGACATTTTTAAAGAATTGTTCACAATAACCGGGTATTTGGCAGAACTTGTGAATAAAATGACATTTGTCAATTTTCGCTCTGATCTTGCCTACTAAGTTTTTTGTCAAATTATGTATGTTCATTACCTTCAAGTTTGAAGAGTAAAATTAGTCAAATAAAACTGCTTGTGGTTGTTCAAAGTGTATGCATTCTGTACTCTTATTGGTGATTTATTACTAAAAGAAAAATCAGCACCAAATCTGCATCGCATCATAAGTTAACAGGGAGTATAATTTTTACCATGCAATTCCCTATGGCAACAGTTAAAAAAAATGCACGGTATATACAAATATCGGTAGATAGGAAAACGAACACATTACAGATGCCGAGCTGACGAGTGTTCACGTTGTAGTGGTTAAATGAAACTAATGCATATGTGTTAGTCCTCGGGGTGGTGTGTTTCTTTTCCTTAAAATCATTAACATTTGAATAATGCAAGTAATTGTCATCAATTAATTAATACGCCGCTAATTCAAGAAATTTCTCACATATTTATATATATATATACATATATATATATATATATATATATATATATATATATATATATATATTCGACGTGTCCCAAAATTTGCGAAACACCGGGATTATACGCTATTAGTTGAGGACAAAGGATCTTGAGAAAAATTTGGAAAAAATTGATATGGCCAGAGGGATAACAATTTTGAACAACTATAATCAGGTTAAATCACTCTTCTAATTATATCATTTCCAGAAAATCATTTTACGCTAATTTTACCTGATAGGACATACGGCAACGTTTCTCTAAATATACATATTATTTTCTATTATGTATTCCTATGGACACGGGCAACTTTAGTACCTTATCCATTATTAAGATTAATCAAATGTGTTGCAATGTCTTCTAGAATGAACAATGTGGATTTTTTTAAAAATTTCTCCGTGTTACTTTATCGCTACTTCAAACCGTAGTTTGGAGCTGTTCGGCGAATTTTGGGACACGTTGTATATATATATATATATAACTTAGTGTAATAATAAATAATAATAAATTAGTAATTAAATTGTATTTTTGACTAACCCAAATATCGCTATGAGGTTCGCGATGTAATCCTAGTATACGCATCTTCCTTTGAAAATTTAATAGGGCAACTTTTATAGCAAATGCAAATTTAAATCGAGACCGTGACCCGTCCTTATCAATTCTAATTAAGGTTAACAAATTGGTTATATGTACCGATCAAAAACAAATCTATTACTCTAAAGTACGATGCCTCATTGTCTATATTTGTAACTTTTATTGCAGTCATTGAGAGACCAAAACAATTACAAATTTTATTGCATAATAATTTAATAATAAAAATACCCTGTCTGATTTCACAATGCAAACGAATATAAACATCCAACGTATATGTGTACCTAAGATAATTGCATTTTATAGTATATGTTTCTACTTGATCCGTTTTTAATTAAGTCATACTTTATATATTATTAAATGCCTTCAAATAAAATTAATCATTTTGTTTTAGTTTTTAAACAAAATTCTAAGGGGATTGGGAAGAATAGCCATAACATAACCGTTTCGACACGGCTGATTCTTCATGATTTTTCGCCGAGCACGTTTCACCGCAAGCCGTTATAAATATACCAGACAAAATATCAAAATCTGAGAATTTGGTTTGCCTATCATCAACATGAAATTTATTGATAATCCATTTCAAGTTCATAAATCTAATTATAGACCATATTAAACTATAAGTATTTATTGATTTTATTGTATTGCTATCTTTCTTGTGATTAAATTGATATTATAAACAATACAAATTAATAGCGCCTTTATTTACTGGTCGATTTTCATGACCAATACTTCAAATTAAATGGTTGTAAATAGACTATAACATGGTTGCCAGCCTTACAGCTTTTTAAGCCGCTATAGCCAACTTTTGTTTTCAAATTAGACTACGTCATTTTTTTGAGTGATTCTCATAGTTTCTTTTTACTTTCTTATACGTAGTATAAGGAAGTATTGTGATAATAAAAATTTTCGACCTTGAGATTTTTGCAGATGTCCACGTTTTGAAGTCCCCTGATACCTAAAAAGTGGTTTTTAAAAAATGTCTGAGTGTGTGTCTGTGTGTGACCACGATAACGGTCAAACCGCTGTAGATATCAATTCCAAATTTTGTATTAAGGTGTATAATCTCTCTCTTGAGATCTGATTAGTTTTTCAGTAAAATCGGTAGAATTGCAAATAGATATATGGAAATGGTTCTTTAATTATAAAATTTTAACAAAAGATGATTACTTGCCTATTTATAGATGGCAAATGTACTAATATGTGAACATGATAGTATTCATACGATTTGTATTTAGATGTATGACAAAGACTCTGCTTATGTGGGTGCGAAGGGTTACAAGTATCAGCATTCTATATTGGTTTTAATAAAATCACTCGGACAGGTCAATTTATGTTTTTAAAATGCCGTCTTTTGAAAAAAAAATTTTTGAATGACATCATCATCATCTTTTTTTAATTAATGACAAATTTACTTCACAACTTTAATAGTTATAATTTAGTAAACATAATTAAAAAAAAGATACAAAACATATTTAACAAAGTAATCAACAGAAATTAACACAAACGTTCAAAATGCCCCCTCCAACCATTTGGCTTTAACGTCCTAAAAGACGCCGTCCTATTATTCCCACCAATACATTTAATTTGTCTTGATGTTGATTCCCGAATCCAGTGAGTACTGCCCCGTGACCAGTACCTAGAGCTATGGTGATGAACTGATCCGTTGAGGTAAACAGTGGCTTCATCAGAAAAAATAATGTTGTGTAAAAAATTGGGATTTTGATCACATCGTAACATGAATTCTTTACAAAATTGCAATCGGCAGTCTAGATCATCTTCGTTTAACTCGTGAATTAGGTGTTCTTTGTACGGACGATACTTTTCTTTTTTTAAATAAGTTTACAACAAAACTGCGGTTTGCGTTTTTATCTAGGACAAGTTGCCTTGTAGAAATATGATGGTGTTCCTCTGCTTCAAATAATACTTTTAATTTTGTTTAAACACTTATTCGTGGTCGATCTTCTCGAGACAAATCTTTTACAATTCCAGTTTCCATAAACTTGACGACTAATTTATTTACTGTAGATCTTGCAATTGGAGGCCTATCAGGACGTGCTTGATTGAATAACTCACAAGCCTTCGCATGAGTTCTTAGTCTATCGCCCTATCCAATATTTGTTAAAATCTCTATTCATTCCCCTTCAGTGAAATAGGCAATTTTTTGGTTCTTACCTTCAAATTTTGGATTGGCTTTTTACAGTTTAGACAACTGACAAACTTTTCTAAGTGAAGTTGATTTAAATTACTTCAAAATTTAGACTAGCTTTTTACAATGTAGATCACTGTCAAACATTTCTCAGTTAAGTTGATTTTAATTAAGATTTTTGTTAAAATAATTTTTATTTTGTAAATGTGACATTTATTCAAAGAAATTGTTATGTAAGGTAACAATTTTTCTACATCACCGTTTAAGGACTAAGAAGTTCTATTAAAAACTGAAAAAATTAGTGAAGGTTGTCATTTAAAAAATGATGATGACGTGATTGTGTAAAAACCAATAACGTCATTCAAAAACAAATTTCGTAAAAAATACGGTATTTTAAAAACAAAAATTGACCTGTTGCAGCGATTTTCTTAAAAACATTATAGAACGCATTTATGAATTTTGTTCCAAGCTTTATCATAATCTTATGATTAAGAATATGTTTGACAAAATAGTCAGATGTATGTGATTTAAAATTATATCCCGCCACATATCCGCAGAATACATTAAAAAATTCCTAGGTAAGTAACTATAAGCATTTATACCTACTTTTATATTTTCTGCAAATTCTAATTCGAAAGATTATCTTAACTTTCAATTAATACGTGTAATTAGAACCGAATTTACGACCAAAGTACGATATTGAGTTTGGACAATTACAGCTATGAAACATAGTTTTCCTGGTTTATGATAAATGGTTAGTTGTTTTTTCATTTTGCTCAATATACAGATTGTCGTAGTTAAAAGTTAATATGCATCTTCAAATACACACACATAAACATGTACCTATGTATGTATGTATACAACAGTTCAAGAATGTGGCTATTGGTTTACCCACACCACCTTCCCGAGAGCGCGAACACCATGCGCACATGGCATTCGTTCCGTATCTTTAGAGCAGGAACTTACATTGTGTCTGAGCAAACTCGCAAATATTAAAATAAAATGCCCTTAGCTGTCGAGGAAAAAATGCAGATTGTGTTATGGTATGCGAAGCATAATTCGTACAAAGACGTGCAAAATTTATTTGTATAGTTCATTATAATATTTAGTTTCGTTTTAAATGTGAGAATTTTATTTTAGTTACAATTTTTATAGTTAGCAATTCCTTAAAGCAAACGTCTGCATACCAGCTTTCAACGTTTTGCACTGAAGCCTCGGTCTCGGTATCCGGTGTCCGCCCGATATGAACTCATGTGTATTCCCCTGTTATCGTACCCCTCCATTTCATGTTTGCATGCACGTGTGTGCGTGTCTGTGTTTCCCTATATCTACTTTTATTTCAGTCAAACGGTATGAAAAAACATATAGATCAAATAAAAGCCCTGCAATTATATCATGATCCAGAATTTTCCTTAAGATCTAAAATGACTGCTTAGAAACTTTGACTTGAAAAAAATTTAGACAACGGAAACATCGCCTTATCAATTAACTCTCTACTGAACTTCATCCGGTATTAAATTGCTGCAAGATAAAAATAAACATAGCTTCTGATGCGAAAGAATTCTTGAAATACGCAACGCCTAATAGAGAAGTGAACAAAAGAACACCATAGTTTACAGAATAAAATAAATGTGAAGAAATATCAAACGGCCTTTTGGAAGTGCAGAAAACTACAAACCCAAGAACCTCAGGAACAATACAGCTTAAGACAAAACGAAACCAGCCTGCTAATGAGGCGGACGAAGAATGAATAGGAGGAACAGTTTTCCAAGGGATTATAGGCTGATTACTACGATGGCCAAAAATAAATGTGGCGCTTTTTACAAAAACGATTAGAGGTGGCAGAGCTTACAGAAACCGACAAAATAACAAACGGAGAATGGGAAAGATACATGGAGGATCAATTTAGGCGGAACAACAAAACTGATCACAGCGTACACTACAAATAAGAGAAGAAATGTGAACAAGAAATAAAGAAAACGTTAAAAACAGAAAGTCCTCCGGTCATGACGGTATACCTAACGAGCTGATGAAATATGGAGGAAGCAGCATGATATAAGAACATACAAAATTGATTCAGTAGATATTCTCGCAATGCTAAATACTGGACACATAGAAAATTAGCACAATGATACAATGTACTAGCTACAGAGTTGAAATTAACCACGAAAATAATCACTAACAAGATCAACACAATCACTATTAAAAGAACAGCAAGGTTTTGGAACGAGGAGATAGTGTGTGTATACGGTGTTCATATAGAGATAAGTTACTGAAAAATCCCTTGAATATAACATACCTCATATCTACTTCATTCAAAAACCATTCTAATAAATATCAATCAAACCATTGAGAACATATACTTAATTGGTTTAAATGACTCACCCTATATATTTTTGTATTTTCTTTTACTGCTTTAAATTGCCTGTTCAACTGTTTTTTCTTTCTCAAAATTGAGCCAATAGTTTTTGAGTTATTATTTTTTTTTTTTTGAAAATATTTGACCAAAACACGTGTTCAGAAAAAAATTATTTTCACATTGTTTTTAAAAATAAACACATTAACTTTGGTGGTGCTTGTAGCCAAGAAAATTATGCATCATTTGGTAAAGTTGCACTCGACAATACTTCAAAAAACTTTGTTTTTTCAAAGTCTACCACTAACGTTTGTTGAGCATATATCATCCATTATTGTTTCTGCGCATAAAATACTTGGCTTCATTATTCGTACTTGTAATTGTTTTACCAACTTATAAACTATATGTTCCCTTTTTGATACCCTCGTTATAAGCAAATTAGAATACGCATCTACATACATGCCACGTCTTCAGTCGAGTGCAAACAAGTCAATTATGGTTCGGATGCCCAGGACGAAAATCCTATACAAAGCATCGTTATACCACGCTGCTATAAATCGCAATAATCGACATGAGTAACTTTTGCGATTTTAGTGTCAATTTTTCAATTTATTCTTATACTGCTTTAAATTGCCTATTCAACTGTTTTTTCTTTCTCAAAATTGAGCCAATAGTTTTTGAGTTACTATTTTTTTTTTGAAAATATTTGACCAAAACACGTGTTCAGAAAAAAAATATTTTCACATTGTTTTTAAAAATAAACACATTAACTTTGGTGGTGCTTGTAGCCAAGAAAATTCTGCATCATTTGGTAAAATTGCACTCGACAATACTTCAAAAAACTTTGTTTTTTCAAAGTCTACCACTAACGTTTGCTGAGCATATATCATCCATTATTGTTTCTGCGCATAAAATACTTGGCTTCATTATTCGTACTTGTAATTGTTTTACCAACTTATAAACTATATGTTCCCTTTTTGATATCGTCGTCATAAGCAAACTAGAATACGCATCTATAATGCGGTTCCCGATTTACCATGTGTACTCCAATGCAATTGCACAAAGAAGATTCCTGAAATATCTATCATTCAAACTGGATGACTTCTATCCGATTCAGAATACCGACTACGGCGCATTGCTCTTGAGACATAATTTTAGAGCACTATCCGAAAAAAGAACTGACATCAGCGCCTCCTTCATGGATGCTCCGGAATTGTTTTCCAGAGTCAACATCCTGGTGCCACGTCTTCAGTCGAGTGCAAGCAAGTCAATTATGGTTCCGACGTCCAGGACGAATATCTTATACAAAACATCGTTATACCACGCTGCTATAAATCGCAATAATCGACATGAGTAATTTTTTCGATTTTAGTGTCAATTTTTCAATTTAATTAATATGCTTTGTTGTTTTTGTTATAATCCTTATCATTTCATAATTATTTCATAATCTGCATTATATTTATCGAATATTCTTGTAGTTGTATCGTCCCATTTGGAATTTTCTGTTGGGTAATTAATAAATTTATTTTTATTATTATATTTAAAGGGAATGAACCTACAACTTTAGTGATTTTAAACATGGAATTAAGTCTGGGTATTTTAGGCCCTCGAAACGACAGCGAGAAGGGACATGTATACAAGTACATAAACATATATATGTTGCAATAATTTTTATTGGATTAATTTTTATATATATATATACTTATGTGCAGTACATACATGTGTTGTATATATGTGTGTAGTGTGTATGTAGACACTCATCATACAGTATCTATAAACACGCATGAGCAACATATGTTTCTACGCCAAGAAACTCCGAGTTTTATTTGTCCAATACAAGTTCTACGCTAATAAAGCTTTATGGGGCCCGCAGTTGACCCGTCATCATGGTTCACATTTAATAAAAACAATTGCTAACAGCTGTAAGTCAATCTAGTCAAATTAGAGCGGTGGCGACGATGTTAACTCGAACACAACTGCCTCATCTTCTTAATTGATCTATTTTGACATTCATAGAGCGCATATTCAAATATTTTTTTGAGTCCTGAATTGAAAACGTGATTGATTTATGATTTTTTAACTGCAGTTCCAAATGCATTTTAATTTATTATATTCATAATATAACTTTTATATCAAAAATGACAAACAATTTTCGTGAATAAAGTTGTTATAGGTTTTATTTATTTTATAACTAAAGTATTACAGAAACTGTTATCCTAATAATAAAATTACACATACACTATATATGTAACAATTAGAAAATAAAATAAACATATACAAGTATATCAGCAAAATGCATAAGTACATAAACGAACATGTAAATTGACAAAATACTATTAATAATATTGAAATTAGTTATTTCAATCTTGAAAATTGTAATTTTAATCATTTGCTTGGGGCTGATTTAAAGGGAATTTAATTACAAAAGCTTACCCTTGGGTTAGATTTGAACTTACGACCTCCCAAACGCTAGTCAGGTGCCCTATATACCAAAATACCACGGGTGCATGAAATCGATTCTTTAAATCGTCATAAACTACATCAGATGCCAGTTGTTAAGTGAGAAACTCGCAAAAGTAAATTTTGTATTTTTCTCTAATTAAACCACACTAGAAATTATACTTAGATAATAATCAATACTTAATAGATCAGAATTAATCAATTTACAGCCAAATATTGTATTTTTAATTACTTCGAAACCAATCCCTCTTGGCAAAATCACAATTTTAAAGAAGGATGAAAATACGTATTTGCAAATGTAGAACAAGTGAGCATATAGTGATTTTGCCAAGGGGGTTTGGGCAATATGATGTACTTCTACCTCGTTTGGTAAATACAGAGGCTAAATTCCTGAGGTATTTCATGAAAAACATCGTCTAATATCATTATAAATTCATTCATATTTCTTGCAGGAGTTCAGTTGAATTGCATTTATTTGTTTTTTGGGCACTAAATTCAAGAACCAATTTTTGTTGTTGTTTTGGGAACTCATGTTCAACATACTTCATATCATCCCCCATGGAAATCTTATTTTTATAAAAAAATGAAGGTATTACATAATGATCGTTCATCAAGTTTTAGGCAAAGTTCAGGCAGACTACTTCTATAATAATATTTTAAATATCAATAAAAGCAGTTGAGTTATCCAGTTAATTTTTTATGTTTTGTATGTTTTAATGATTAATCGATGATGGTACAAAACCCATACTTATATATCTTGTACAATAAAAGTAACATTGATCTTAAAACATAACTTGGTGAGACTCAAGGGTGGGGCCCCCGAGCTACAGGGGTCCCTACGTGTGTAAGCAAACATTTGTAAAAAATGTTATGCACAACCTCAAAATAATATTGATAAGAGGCCCGTAATAAATGAATAATAAAAATATTGCAATAATGCGGTAGTTTGTAGCCTTTGACAACTAGAACAAATTAATCGTTTGCAAAACGGGACCTTCCCCGGTGGCAGACATCATTTAAAATGATATCTCCTGCAAGGGGAAGCCTCATTTTTTGTTTAGTTACATGTTTACTTCAATCGATATACGTAATTCATATCGTTTATACATTGTAAATGTTGTAATTATTTGTGCATTATTAAATTACTATTCTGCAAATAATGAGTAAATGAAAGTGGAGCTTTGAAAAGAAAAAAATAACAGAAAGAGAAGAATTTTTAAAGAAATTGCCCAAACTGTCATTTTTTCGGCAATCAGATATTGTGGGTCCTACGTCACACGTCGTGAAATAGCACGACATAATTTTATATGAATTCTGATAACAGTGTTATATAAAACACCACTTTCCCCAATAAATTCAAGTATGTTTTCCCTCCTAATTTGAAATAATATGTTTTAAATTTTATTTTGCGCACTTCGTGCGAAGTGTCATGCGACTCGTTCTATGGTAAACATAGAGTAAAGTTGTAAGAGTGTGCAATAGTGTAATAGTACCTATCCATTCTTTCTGCGTTCAGTTAGTAGTAGTTGGTACAGTTCTGACAACCATATTTAGTCGTTATAGAAAACTCAACTAAGTGCAGAATATTTATAATTTATTTATTATGTTTAATATTCTGTTCATGCTGATGTTCCTGATAAACACAATTATAATTTTATTTATAAAATGGAAAGTGAGTCCAACGTATACAAATTGCTTTTGTACTTCTTTATTTTGATTATAAAACTATACCGTTTAAAAAACATTAACAATGTATGAAGAGTTTTTGCAACAGAGTGGTGGTATAACAACTGTTTTCAAAAATAAAAGACGGAAGATAACGAAGCGTTTTTTTGATGAGTTATCAGAAAAGGAGAGCATTTCATACCGGGACTCGTACTTTAAAATCAATGTGTACTATTGGATATATTAATTTCTCAAACTAAACAAAAATTTCAAAGTCTTAATGATCTGAGTAATAATCGTACAACCGGATAATACTTATCCATTTCAGACAACATAATAAAAAATGAAGCCGAAAAACTGACTGGTAAATACAATAAAGATATGTCAGTTGATCTCTATGAAAAATTAATTGAATTAACAAGCTGTTTAATATCTGAAATTCAGAAAATTCATTCCATTAAGGAACTTATAGAATTATTGCTGATAAAATTCAATAGCCTTGCCTCCAGTTTTCCAGAGCATGCTTCCCATTTCACTGGGCAACAAATTTTCGAAAAGTTCATGCTTCCAAGCTGAAAATTGTCATTTCTTAATGAATTCAATGTGCTGAACACGAAAATGACTAAGAAAAAGCTGAATTGGCTACGGGTTTTCTGTAATATGTACGCATATTTCAGAAAAAGTGTACTTATGTCAATATTATAATACATGGTAAGAAAACATTTACGCATATTTGAGAAAAAGTGTACTTATGTCAATATTATAATACATGGTAAGAAAACATTTACGCATATTTCCGAAAAAGTGTACTTATGTCAATATTATAATACATGGTAAGAAAACATTAGTCTGCTTCCGGCTTTCGACTTCTTTTGGCCTGCCGTTTGTAGTGGACTTGTGGAGCATCTCTACTGATTGTCCAACAATAGTCAGCTAGCATTGACGTAGACCATTTGCCTTGGTACCGTTGCTCCATGGTGGCAATGTCCTGATGAAAGCGTTCGCCGTGCTCATCGCTGACCTGCCCGCAGTTATCAGGAAAGAAATCTAAGTGGGAATCAAGAAAGTGGATCTTTAAGGACATATTGCAGCCGAATTCATGAAACAAAGCCAACATATCCTCAACCAGACACTTGTAATTTTCTGCCTTGTCATTCCCCAGGAAGTTTGCTGCCACTTGATGGAATGCATCCCAAACCTGTTTTTCTTTACCTTGAAGAAGTTCCTCAAACTTGGGGTCTCGGAAGAGCTGTCTAATTTGAGGCCCCACAAAGATGCCCTCTTTAATTTTGGCTTCACTGAGTCGAGGGAATTTGTCATGCAGGTACTTGAATGCTGGTCCATTCTTATCCATGGCTTTTACCAAGTTTTTGACAAGACCGAGTTTGATGTGTAAAGGAGGAATGATGATTTTGTGTGGCTGTGCCAATGGTGGGTGCTGTACATTCGTTTCTCCAGGCTTAAAAAATGCTCTCGGAGGCCAGTCTTTCTTGATGTAGTGCAAATCGATTGCTCTGCTGTCCCACAGACAAAGAAAACAGCAGTACTTTGTATATCCCTGCTGCAAACCCATCAACAGAGATACTACCTTCAGGTCAGAACATATCTGCCAGCCATACTTGCTGTAGTTAATCGTCTCCAGTAGCTGCTTTAGATTGCCGTAAGTCTCCTTCATGTAGACCGCGTGTGCAATAGGTATGGATGGAAGCTGGTTCCCATTATTCAACAAAACCGCCTTTAGGCTCAGTTTTGAAGCGTCTATAAACAGCCGCCATTCGTGGGGATCATGTGCAATACCGAGAGCTTGTAGTAGACCATCAATATCGCAGCAGAACACAAGGCTTTCTTCTTTCTTAAAGAAAGATTCGAAGAGCTGATGGCGAGTGCGAAATGAAGTCACTCGGACATTCTGTTCCAGATGATTCCACTGTCGAAGTCTTGAGGCCAGTATCTCCGCTTTGCTTTTCGACAGATCCAAATCGCGAACAAGATCGTTCATTTCATCCTGGGTAATTTTATGTGGTGCAGATGTTTCGTCAAAGCACGAAAAGTCATCATCCTTACTGCCACGTTGAGGAGAACTTGCCGACGCATGGCCATCCTCATCGTCTGAACTGATAGAAAAATCTGTAGGAGGTTCTGGAATTGGGAGTCCTTCGCCATAAGAGACAGGTCGCAGAGCAGATGGTATGTTAGGGTATTCAACTGTCCACTTCTTCTTCTTGGTGATGCCTCCAGAAGCTGGTCGTACCATACAGAAATAACAGTCGTCAACGTGATTGGTGGGCTCCCTCCAAATCATGGGCACAGCAAATGGCATTGCCTTTCTTTTGCCATTAAGCCACTGTGAAAGATTTACGGCACAAGTGCGGCAGCATACGTGTGGGGCCCAGTCTTTGTCCTGGTCGCCTATCTTGCAACCAAAATACAAATGATACGCTTTCTTAACTGTTGCACTGATGTTCTTTTTCTGTGCAGCAAATGTCACTTCTCCGCAAATATAACAGAAGTTATTTGCACTATTAACACAGTTACGAGGCTTTGCTACTGTTTAGTTACTTTACACTATAGCAATCACTTATGTATGCTAGAGCTTCGAAAAATATGCGCGAATGAACGGACATTGCACGAGTTAACTGTCACGTCGGCCATTTATAAATAAACTATAATTAGCTATTGCTTGATATTGCGCAATCAATTTCGCAACACTCTCAATGGAAACTTACAGTAAATACTGCATTAACTTCTTTGCATGAAGGGGTGATGCAATATGACGCAAAATTTCGTAATTTCTCACTAAATTGCATTACATTATGCAATAGCATCTATACAATGGACAAAACGTCAATATCTCTTGAACGTGAGCCAATCAACTTTTTTCAATCTGATATTCGTGTTCAGCACGTTGAATTCATTCAGGATAGGGTACTTTCACCTAAGAAGCAATTTCACTGTTGACTAGTGTTTCGACCCTTCTGATTACAACTGCAACAGTTGTAAGAATCTCTTCTAATCTCAAACCGATTAAAATTTATTTCAGAACGTCTAGAATGGCTATCGGACTTATACAATAATACACATACAATGTCCATAGAAGCAGAAAATCTTGAAAAACTAAAATCGTTTTCAACTTTGGATGTTTTAATAAATATAAGTTTGCAGAGAAAATAGGCAAAATTACTAACCAATAATCAAAGTTTTGCTGTAAACTAACCATAAGTTTCAATTCGTTATTTAATAATTATTATAATTAACAAGTTCTGGCTAAGCGTCAGTAGCTAAATGTTTTCAGGCCACGCAAGCGCGTCTGACATGGTCTAACATCAAGCAAGTATACTATACCGACGACTATACATATATGCTCTCTGAGGCACGGTGGCCATTCATAGAAATCGTCATACTATCTAATTGCTGGAAGAGCATTTTCTAGAGTTCCTGCCAATTAACGATAATGAACATATAGCATATCTTTAAAAGAAGGTTTTGTATCATTCCACACAGCACCGCTCAAAATGACCGTCAAAATAGTGTTCCAATTAGATAATACTACCTAAAACACTAAAAATTTAAATTTCAAAATATTAGGACATATTCTATTTTTTAGAATCTGTTTACAAAAATCTGATCAAATAATACGCTCTTGCGAAATATTAACTTTTGTTACTCCGATGATCTATTAAATTATTGGAAATCACATTTCAAAAACAAGAGCTGTTTTAGGTCATCGATTATTTAAAAAAACAAGATAAGTATATTATAGCGATTAATAAAAGTTATCAATTTGAATTTTTAATTAACTTATACAAAATAAAATCTCGTACACGTCTATACTTAAAAATGTGATAACGAAATATTTTTTAAATAAACTCTTTTGGCGACCTCTTTAATACATTCAATGGACAAATATTACCAACTTCGAGTTCTAATTTCGTCTCCCATGTGTTAAAATTAATTCGTAGTATAAACATAGCCAAGAACTTTTATACAAATATATGATTAATATCTATTCATTTGAATGTCATTAAAAAATATATAAGAATCATTGAAGCATTAAGATTTCAATATAAACATATTTCCATGCACTAGTGTAAAACCGTTATGATTTACCAAAACGCAAGTCATGTATAAGCGAGATAAACTTTTCCTATCCGTAATTTTACGCTTATCATGCGCATGTGAGTGAGAAAATGCAAATATGAATTAAAATGTACCTACTTTTATTATTTAAACAAAATTGTCCGAATGTCAAACTGCCATTTTTTTCGAAATTTGAAATTCTCAAGATTACTCCAGATTGTTGTTCAACACATTGCTCCAAAGAGTCTTTAGATAGAATTCAGAAGTGTAAAGATAACACAATTCCATTAGCACATTGGGAGTCATTCTTAAAGGAAGCGAAGGAATTACTGCAGTTAAGCACGCTTCAAGTGGGTTATAGAAGACGCTTGCATGAAGACGTGCAAATGATTCTGAATGTACCATGTGATATGGTAATGAAACGCCATTCCATGTATGTGATTTATAGAAGTCTTTAAGGGTTTGCTATGATGCCGACATGGACAGGAGCACAATAATCCTATCGATTGTAGTTTATTAGGTGAAGCTACTTACACAATTCAATGTAAGAAAAATAAGTTGTCGTCTAATACTAATCATTCCAATTTGGCCCGTATTGTTTATAATCTTGTTAAATTATAATCTAGTGTTTATAGATATTGTTTGAAAAATATCATTGCTTCAAAACGCTATTTTGCTCTTTTGCGTAACTTAACTAATGACAAAGTTAACAATAGTGGTCTGCTAATTTTGAACAACCGGTATATACAAAACTGAAGAAATTGGCATACTTATATACAGGGTGAGTTTTTTTGAATGTTTAGCATCGGGATCTCAGAAACTACTGGAGATAGAAAAACGCTTAAATGGGGAAAGATGCGCAGTTTTACGAGTTTGATTTAAAACTGCTTTTGTTTCTCCGATAACTTTCATGGCTTATTAGATATTCAAAGAAAACTAAATTTTACGATTTTCTTTAAACATGCTTAGCATCGTTAATAGTAATTTTAGAGAAAAAGTATTCAGACAAAAGTTTTAGATAATTTTACGCGAAATAAAACTTTGTAGCTAATATTTTTTTTTCGTTCACCATTATCGAGTTATGACACAAACTTGTGTTTTTTTAAATGGAAACCATAGTTGGTTTTGACATCATTAAAAAGATTATTTTTTGCTGATTACAATGATATAAGGTTTGATATGGTTATTTTAAAAAATAAAGAGGATGTAGACATTTTTACGGTTTTTATGGAAAACAATTGAATTTCGAACTGATAAAATACAAACCAAACGAAAACTTATTTTGAAATCTTATGTAGTAATAAAATGAAAACTATAAGAACTTTTATTAAGGGCACACAACATTATTAATGTTCAAAGATACCTCCATTATTATTAATACACAAATTGCATCTCTTCACAACAGAGTTTGTAGCATTGCGTACTTTACGCCTATCGATGTTATTAAAAGCAACTAAGACAGCTTCTCTTAAATCGTGGATTGTTTCATATGTTCTTTTGTATACTGTGTCCTTTAGTACACCCCACAAGAAAAAATCCAAAACTGATAAATCAGGGGATCTAGCCGGCCATTCAATGGGTGCATTTCGTCCTATCCATTGATTAGGGAAGTTCAAATTTAAATAATTTCTAACATTCAGTTGATTGTGCGGAGGCGCTCCGTCATGTTGAAACCATTGCAGCATTGCTCGGGTTCTTAAATTTAAATTATCTAACATTTCCTCGAAATCTTGTTGTAAAAAATTAAGATAACGATTGCCAGTTAGTGATCCATCAAAAATAAAAGGAGGAAGAACAGTTGATCCTATAACACCACACCAATCATTAAACCCAAATTTAATTTGTGGTCTCCTATGTTCAACGTGAACACCTTCATGTAAAGTTTGTGATACTGATAATTTGTAGGGACGAAAGTTATGCTTCTTCAACACTCTGGCAATAGTGCGTTGAGAGGAGCCCATTTCTGTTCAAATGTGTCGGGTCGATGTAGATGGATTCTGAGCGACACATGCTAATATGTTTATTTCTCTATCTTCATCCATCCCTTTTTTTGATTTTGGTTTAACGAACGAACCATAATCTGCTAAATTATCCCATAATCTCTTAAAAGTAGGTAGCGACGGCTGACGTCGATCAAAATAATTTTCAAAATAAACTTCAGCTGCATATGAAACAATCGACGATTTAAGAGAAGCTGTCTTAGTTGCTTTTAATAACATCGATAGGCGTAAAGTACGCAATGCTACAAACTCTGTTGTGAAGAGATGCAATTTGTGTATTAATAATAATGGAGGTATCTTTGAACATTAATAATGTTGTGTGCCCTTAATAAAAGTTCTTATAGTTTTCATTTTATTACTACATAAGATTTCAAAATAAGTTTTCGTTTGGTTTGTATTTTATCAGTTCGAAATTCAATTGTTTTCCATAAAAACCGTAAAAATGTCTATATCCTCTTTATTTTTTAAAATAACCATATCAAACCTTATATCATTGTAATCAGCAAAAAATAAGCTTTTTAATTGTGTCAAAACCAACTATGGTTTCCATTTAAAAAAACACAAGTTTGTGTCATAACTCGATAATGGTGAACGAAAAAAAAATATTAGCTACATAGTTTTATTTGGCGTAAAGTTATCTAAAACTTTTGTCTGAACACTTTTTCTCTAAAATTACTATTAACGATGCTAAGCATGTTTAAAGAAAATCGTAAAATTTAGTTTTCTTTGAATATCTAATAAGCCATGAAAGTTATCGGAGAAACAAAAGCAGTTTTAAATCAAACTCGTAAAACTGCGCATCTTTCCCCATTTAAGCGTTTTTCTATCTCCAGTAGTTTCTGAGATCCCAATGCTAAACATTCAAAAAAACTCACCCTGTATATATGTATATCTACTTTTGAGAATTAGACAGCAGCAGAGGCGGATCTTCCATTAGGCTGAGTAGGCTGAAGCCTAGGGCCCCAAAGAGAAAGGGGCCCGGAACGAACTAATGCCCGGGAACAAACGAGTAGATACACCAAATTAGAATGTTTCATTTATTTTTAAAAAGTTATTTGAACTATTCAGCAGATTTACACCTTTTTCTCTGCATAACCACATCACAAAGCGCGAGACAGCAGTTTTATCTATAATATGGGAAATGATCTTGGAGCAATTTAGTAAAGTTAACAAAATATTACAAACTCCAGATTTAGATATATGCCAAGGCTACCACTTTACTCCATTCACTGGAATTATTTATGAAATCTTTACGGGAAGATTCCGAGCAAAGATTTAAGGATTTTGAGAACAAAGCAGCTGAAATGAGTACAGAAGTTGAAGAAAGTTTTAGTGATGTCCATAAAAGAGTGAGAACAAAAATATATTTGGATGGAGAAAAAGGATGAGAAATTTTTACTGGAAGGGATAAGTTTCGTATAGAGGTATTTAATGTGCTATTGGATAAACTGGGAGTTAAACTTAAAAAAAAAAGTATTGTATATAAGGATTTGGGAAAAAAATTTTTGATAAACTTGGGTAAAAAAGACTCAATTACTGAACCTGAATCCTTAACGTCGGTTATATCATTGTATAAAAATGATATTGGCGAAGAACTAATTAGTGAATGTAGTCATTCAAGCATTATTTAGACAGTATGTTTTGAACAAAACGATGCTATTACTGCTTCTGAAATGTTAAAACTAATTTTTGAAAACAATCTCATTGACACATTTCCAAATCTGTACACAATTCTTAAAATTTATTTAACAATACCAATAACGAGTTATGAGGCAGAACGATCTTTTTCAAAAATGGCCTATATCAAAAATGAGTACAGGTCAGCAATGTCGGATGAAAGGTTTAAATAACCTTTCAATTCTATCCATTGAACAGGATATAACGAGATCCATTTCGTACGATGAAGCAATTCGCGAATATGTTTCAGTAAAGTGTAGAAGAGAAAAGTTTTATTAAATTTGTTATTGTATATAGAATTGTCAATAATTAATAAGGTCTTTGTGTAGTGTTGATATTATGTTTTTGTTTAGTATGATCAATTATTTCCTTACATTATAAATATTTCAGTATAAATATATATATATGTGTTGTAATTTTGTATAAAAATGTGTAGTATATTTAAGAATAATATAATTGGCTCTAATGCAGTGCTTGAGACCAAAATAAGAATGTATAGTGTGTAATGGTATAGGGAAGTATGCAATTGCTCATTTTTATGTGTTTTTATGTTTTGAGTCCTGTGAAGTTAGCAACCGAATTTGCAAAAACATTATATTTTATCGGAGTTCCCGGTAGATATGGAATAGTTCTAGAGTACTTTGTGCAAAATTCCAAGAATTCTGCAGAATTTAGCGAAAAAATAGCAAAAACCGATAATGAGCTTGGCAACCACTTTTGAGAAAAACAGTGCAGTTTGGACATATTTCGTTATCTCGACCATAGTTCTAGAGTTCTTTAACAATTTTGTAAAAAGTTCTGCAAAAATAAAAATTTTCCAAAAAGTTCTTTAGAAATAAAAATTCTGCAAATTAAATTTTGAAAATAACACAACAGTTCTGATAGCAGTTCTAGCTAGAACTCTAAGAGTTCTACCGAAAATCCTAATAACATTTTTTTGTAAAGTTGCAAATTCGAAAGATATTCGAAAAATTAAAATTCAGGTGCTATGTATAGTAAAAAATAGTAATAATGGCAGAACAGTTCTGATTGCAGTTCTCGCTAGAACTCTAAGAGTCCTATGGAAAATCCTAATAATATTCTTCTGTTAAGTTGAAAATTCAAAAGATATTGGAAAAACTAAAATTCATATGCTACATATAGTGAAAAAAAATAATAGTCGCACAACAGTTCTGATTGCAGTTCTCGCTAGAACTCTAAGAGTTCTATCAAAAATCCTAATAACATTTTTCTGTTAAGTTGAAAATTCAAAAGATTTTGGAAAAATTAAAATTCATGTGCTATTGAAAAAAAATAATAATCGCACTGTTACCTTTGCCGTCTCCTGAATACGATTTAAACGACGTGCTTGCGATCGATTTGAGCTAATAAACATTATATATTGTTGTTATTAATATTTGCTAAGATTGTGCGGACTTAAAAATCATTTCGATCCGTGAATGAAATTGTTATAAACAAACATAACAGACGATGCACGTTTCCCATAAAATTCCCATATATTTCTAACAGTATCAAAGTGAAAAATATTTTCCACAAGAAGCAAGGGCCCCTGCCAATCAAAAGAGTCGTTATTCTGACGAATAGAATGCGTCTTCCGAAAGGCCACCTGCAAGCGCGTCATTTGTTTACGTCGTTAAAAATGTTATATAAACTAAGAAATTTTATATTGAGTCAGTCAGTCAGCTCTAGCTGCTGAATCTAGTCGACTCTAAAGACTTAGAGCGACACCAGCAACCTCCTCCGAGAGAGCCGAACATTTTCCGAGGCGAACTCGAACGCATCCGACGAAGGCCGAAGCCGGGAAAAAGTTTCCCGAAGATCTCTGAAACGTAATCAATCGTTTCAGAAGATACCCGAAGGCATAGGAAGACCTCTACGAGCGACTCGAAGCAAACCCGAGCGTTTCCGAGGCAAAGCCGAACATACCCGAGGATAACGAACGACGTAGGAATACTTCTACGAGCAAGCCGAAACGACTCGAAGCAAACCCGAGCGTTTCCGAGGCAAAGCCGAACATACCCGAGGATAACGAACGACGTAGGAATACTTCTACGAGCAAGCCGAAACGACTCAAAGCAAACCCGAGCGTTTCCGAGGCAAAACCGAACATACCCGAGGATAACGGACGACGTAGGAAGACTTCTACGAGCAAGCCGAAACGACTCGAAGCAAACCCGAGCGTTTCCGAGGCAAAGCCGAACATACCCGAGGATAACGGACGACGTAGGAAGACTTCTACGAGTAAGCCGAAACGACTCGAAGCAAACCCGAGCGTTTCCGAGGCAAAGCCGAACATACCCGAGGATAATGGACGACGTAGGAAGACTTCTACGCGCAAGCCGAAACGACTCGAAGTAAAACCGAGCGTTTCCGAGGCAAAGTCGAAGATACCCGAGGACAACTGAAGACGCAGGACGACTTCTACGAGCAAGCCGAAGCGACTCGAAGTAAACCCGAGCGTTTCCGAGGTGACCCGAAGATACCCGAAGGCGTAGGAAGGCTTCTACGAACGAGACGAAGCAAACCCGAACGTTTCCGAGGTGACCCGAAGATACCCGAAGGCGTAGGAAGGCTTCTACGAACGAGACGAAGCAAACCCGAACGTTTCCGAGGTGACCCGAAGATACCCGAAGGCGTGGAAAGGCTTCTACGAACGAGACGAAGCAAACCCGAACGTTTCCGAGGTGACCCGAAGATACCCGAAGACGAGGAAGGACCTAAAAGGGATAAGCCGAACACTTACGAGGAGGACCAAGAGTCCGAATCAACAGCAGTTGCGTGCTTCAACCAACATCCAAGGAGCATTCGTGACCTGTTAGTGAGGCTGTGAACAAAGTGACCCAACCAAATACGAGAGGTTGTTGAAGTTGTGAGTGCCACTTAGTGCTCAACAAAGATCCAGACCACGGATCGTTATTCAAGTGTCAGACCTGTGCCGATACACCATCCCAGTGACTTGTGACGTGTGGCTAAAGTGACCTCACGTCGTACCCATTGTTACAACCGTAAGTACTGAACTGATTCCTAAGCTTGCACGGTTGGCAATCTCAAGATAGCCCCGTCACGTCACTCAGAAGTAGTTAGTTGGTTTGGTACCCGAAGGCAGCCTTACCCATTCTAGGCGTTAATTGACTAGGTACCCCGAAGGGAGCCTTATCCCCTAGAACCCCAACTGAGTGTCTCAAATATCCCTCTCTATTTTAAACTGCCAGTATCTAGCGACCACCCCCTTTGTCTTATCCCCCTGTGTGTGGGATCATTAGCCCTTTGGTCAAGGTGTCTCAGTAGACAGTGTATATAATTTCAATCTATGTATATATCTCTTAATATTTAGTGTTGCCTTAAGCCATTTCTTTATAGTCCTGCGTGGCTATTGTTTTTAGTGACCGAGTTGTGGTAATAAATTCATGTGATTTGAAACAACTCTTTCATTAACCCCCGACACTAATATAAGCCCTATCCTGGAACACCCAGTGAATAAGTGTAGTGCCATCCTGAAGGAAGGACGCCACGTCTCCCCGTATTAGAGTACTACAGCTATAAGAGCTCAGGTAATTCGAATAACCTTATCTTGAGTAATTCCTATAAGCTGAAAGGTAACATTTTGGCGCGCCAACGTGAGTGTGGCAAAGTTTCACGTACCTTAGACACTGAAACTTTCGGTGCAGAAAGCATCGACGAACTCAGGGGGGAGACAATGGCTTCGAAAAAAACCCGAAATTCACGAGGAATCCACCTTCTAGACTCATCACAAGAGCACCTAAAGGCTTCCTCTCGTAACATACGTTCGCATGTAATGCGACGTTAGTGCCAAACATGCGAGCCGCCCTCATCCTGGAGAGCCCTGGCTCAAGGAACGCCAGGCAGTAATGGATATTACGCAGAGGTGCATACATGTGGGCACAGAGAGAAGCCAAGCACTACATGTCACTATAAGGGACCCTCTAAAATTCCCCACACGAATTATGTCAACGGACACGAATACCACCACTTGGGCGGCAGCGAACAAGCAGACCTTCCAAAGAACCCTGAATGACTTCGGGGAACCCTTCGAGGAAGGAGAGGCTGTCACGACTACTGCCGCCACGAAGCATGAAATCCGCCGACATAACGCCGAACCGAAGCATACCGAACACTTCCGAAGTCACCCGAAGCCGAACTAAAACTTCCACGGGCGAACCGATTACTTCCGAAGACACCCGAACGCTTCGAAATGTATCGGCCCAGAGAATGGAGAGGCCCGCAGGTGAACCCACCAGAACCAGTCGCCAAACGGATCCGGCATTGCCATTCTAATGCACTGAGGCATCGGGAGCGAAGGTATGCCAATGCCAACGCCCCGATGCCACTTGAACTGAGGCCAGGCGAGTGTAACGGTGAAAGCCCACTTACCCCCTGGCCAACATATCGGACCACGTTGGTTGGGACCGTACCCAGTGGTCAAAAACGCCGGCCCTACAGCTATTTGGGTCGCGCGTTCAGGCGTACGCCGAGTGAAGCCTCACTTAGACCTGGTACGGCCCATGCGACGACCCAACGTGGCCCCAACACACGGGCCACAAGACATAGCCCCACCCCAGGAGCCACCAGACATAGCTCCCCCCAACACACGGGCCGCAAGACATATCCCCAACCATGAGCCCCCCGAAAAGGTTCCTACACAGGACCCAGGCCGCCCACCCGGAGCAACTGGAAGCGCCCAGTGAAACATCCGTACGCCCCTCCCCCAGAACAAATCGCGAACACCCTCCTTCGCGTGTGTAGTTATAAGCGACCGTAGAGACTTTACTTAGGTAATTTAGTGTGTGCTTAAACAGGTTTCGAACAGCGTCTTCCCCGGGAGCGGTCGAATTGTTACTCTACCGTTACCTGGGTGTGAACTAGTGACGTGTTCAAGGCTGAGTTAAAACCCAAAACCATTGTGTATCGTATACCTCCCCCTCCCTTTTAGAACACATCGCGAAACAACCCTCCTTCGCGTGTGTAGATATAAGCGACCATAGAGACTTTACTTAGGTTAATTTAATGTGCTCAAACAAACCTCAAGCAACGTCTTCCCCGGGAGCGGTCGAATTGTTACCTTTGCCGTCTCCTGAATACGATTTAAACGACGTGCTTGCGATCGATTTGAGCTAATAAACATTATATATTGTTGTTATTAATATTTGCTAAGATTGTGCGGACTTAAAAATCATTTCGATCCGTGAATGAAATTGTTATAAACAAACATAACAGACGATGCACGTTTCCCATAAAATTCCCATATATTTCTAACAGTATCAAAGTGAAAAATATTTTCCACAAGAAGCAAGGGCCCCTGCCAATCAAAAGAGTCGTTATTCTGACGAATAGAATGCGTCTTCCGAAAGGCCACCTGCAAGCGCGTCATTTGTTTACGTCGTTAAAAATGTTATATAAACTAAGAAATTTTATATTGAGTCAGTCAGTCAGCTCTAGCTGCTGAATCTAGTCGACTCTAAAGACTTAGAGCGACACCAGCAACCTCCTCCGAGAGAGCCGAACATTTTCCGAGGCGAACTCGAACGCATCCGACGAAGGCCGAAGCCGGGAAAAAGTTTCCCGAAGATCTCTGAAACGTAATCAATCGTTTCAGAAGATACCCGAAGGCATAGGAAGACCTCTACGAGCGACTCGAAGCAAACCCGAGCGTTTCCGAGGCAAAGCCGAACATACCCGAGGATAACGAACGACGTAGGAATACTTCTACGAGCAAGCCGAAACGACTCGAAGCAAACCCGAGCGTTTCCGAGGCAAAGCCGAACATACCCGAGGATAACGAACGACGTAGGAATACTTCTACGAGCAAGCCGAAACGACTCGAAGCAAACCCGAGCGTTTCCGAGGCAAAACCGAACATACCCGAGGATAACGGACGACGTAGGAAGACTTCTACGAGCAAGCCGAAACGACTCGAAGCAAACCCGAGCGTTTCCGAGGCAAAGCCGAACATACCCGAGGATAACGGACGACGTAGGAAGACTTCTACGAGTAAGCCGAAACGACTCGAAGCAAACCCGAGCGTTTCCGAGGCAAAGCCGAACATACCCGAGGATAACGGACGACGTAGGAAGACTTCTACGAGCAAGCCGAAACTACTCGAAGTAAAACCGAGCGTTTCCGAGGCAAAGTCGAAGATACCCGAGGACAACTGAAGGCGCAGGACGACTTCTACGAGCAAGCCGAAGCGACTCGAAGTAAACCCGAGCGTTTCCGAGGTGACCCGAAGATACTCGAAGGCGTAGGAAGGCTTCTACGAACGAGACGAAGCAAACCCGAACGTTTCCGATGTGACCCGAAGATACCCGAAGGCGTAGGAAGGCTTCTACGAACGAGACGAAGCAAACCCGAACGTTTCCGAGGTGACCCGAAGATACCCGAAGGCGTGGAAAGGCTTCTACGAACGAGACGAAGCAAACCCGAACGTTTCCGAGGTGACCCGAAGATACCCGAAGACGAGGAAGGACCTAAAAGGGATAAGCCGAACACTTACGAGGAGGACCAAGAGTCCGAATCAACAGCAGTTGCGTGCTTCAACCAACATCCAAGGAGCATTCGTGACCTGTTAGTGAGGCTGTGAACAAAGTGACCCAACCAAATAAGAGAGGTTGTGAGCAAAGTGACCCAACCAAATACGAGAGGTTGTTGAACAAAGTGACCCAACCGAAGAGAGGTTGTTGAACAAAGTGACCCAACCAAATACGAGAGGTTGTTGAAGTTGTGAGTGCCACTTAGTGCTCAACAAAGATCCAGACCACGGATCGTTATTCAAGTGTCAGACCTGTGCCGATACACCATCCCAGTGACTTGTGACGTGTGGCTAAAGTGACCTCACGTCGTACCCATTGTTACAACCGTAAGTACTGAACTGATTCCTAAGCTTGCACGGTTGGCAATCTCAAGATAGCCCCGTCACGTCACTCAGAAGTAGTTAGTTGGTTTGGTACCCGAAGGCAGCCTTACCCATTCTAGGCGTTAATTGACTAGGTACCCCGAAGGGAGCCTTATCCCCTAGAACCCCAACTGAGTGTCTCAAATATCCCTCTCTATTTTAAACTGCCAGTATCTAGCGACCACCCCCTTTGTCTTATCCCCCTGTGTGTGGGATCATTAGCCCTTTGGTCAAGGTGTCTCAGTAGACAGTGTATATAATTTCAATCTATGTATATATCTCTTAATATTTAGTGTTGCCTTAAGCCATTTCTTTATAGTCCTGCGTGGCTATTGTTTTTAGTGACCGAGTTGTGGTAATAAATTCATGTGGTTTGAAACAACTCTTTCATTAACCCCCGACACTAATATAAGCCCTATCCTGGAACACCCAGTGAATAAGTGTAGTGCCATCCTGAAGGAAGGACGCCACGTCTCCCCGTATTAGAGTACTACAGCTATGAGCTCAGGTAATTCGAATAACCTTATCTTGAGTAATTCCTATAAGCTGAAAGGTAACAGCACAACAGTTCTGATTGCAGTTCTCGCTAGAACTCTAAGAGTTCTATCGAAAATCCTGATAATTATTGTTTTAATGTTGAAAATTCGAAAGATATTCGAAAAATTAAAATTCATTTCATATACAGGGTGATTCATCTCCGCGTGTAAGGCCGATTATGCCTTTATGAATAAAGATATTTTGAAGCGGATTTTTTCTTGTGATAGCTGCTCATTAGGAGCATATTTTAAAAATATTTTGTATTATACAGAGTGTTCCATAGCTAACCATAGTTATAGTTTTTTATATGGAACACCTTATATTATTGCATATTTGTATTCCCCGTATAATTTTTAGTCAAAAAGTAATAAGATAGTATAGGCCTAAAATCTAAAGTTTTCGACTTATTCCCATTTTTCTGAAAAATTAAATGTTTGTATAAAATTATATTTCTCGAAAATAAATATAAATAGTCTTCAATCTGAGAGTAAATTACTTGTCGCCTCAGTAATACTAAAATGAGTCTTAAGAGTACATTAGAGAGGTAAAGAAATTTTAGATTTATGACAGTTTTTGTATTCTCAAACATGAAGCAAAAAATTCCTCTAATTACCTACTCTCTTTATTTCTGCTTTACCGGGTAATATATACACATCCAGTAAACACATGTTTGGATATTTGGGCATTTGGACATTAAGACCCTACCGCAGTAGGTCGGGTAACATCTACGGTTTTTGCGGTGTGAAGGGGGAGGTAAAGCCAGACACCTAAACTTTTGTGTGGTCGGGCGATCTTATATGAAAATTGTGTAGCAGTGCACAATTCAAACCTCTTTTATTCAAAGTTATGTAATGTCTAAGACCAGCCATATGGAAGGTATATCTAGTCGACTGCGATAAACTGAACACCAAATAAACAAACATTATATTCTACTTTTTTATTACATTAGTAAAGAGAATATAACTAGTTTATAAAAGAAACAGGGAAGCAAATATATTTTAAATGTGCTACTTATTTATGATTTATAGCATAATAATAAAATTGATATTGATTTATTAGAAAAAATCTTTTTGTGGTTTTAATTCTTTTCTCTTTTATTTATCAGGCGAATGAATGAATGTTTTATTCAGATATGGGGCTTTACTTTGTCTTATTATTTTTGGTCTGGAATAAATATATATCATTATCATTATTATTATTATGAAATTTTACCTCTGACTTATACAGGGTGAGTCATTAGTAGCCGCTTCTTCGATTGCTCTTTTCTATTTTAAATAAAAGAAAAAGCAATTAGTGGAGGATCCCATGGTTGCTTGTGGCGCATATTGTAAAAATACTTTAAGCTCTGACGTACTTCCGGTTTCACCGGAAATGCACGGAACTTAATTTTTTTAAATGACTCACCCTATATATTTTTGGATTTTCTTGTACTACTTTAAATTGCCTGTTCAATTGCTTTTTCTTTTTCAAAATTGAGCCAATAGTTTTTGAGTTATTATTATGTTTTTGAAAATATTTGACCAAAACACGTGTTCAGAAAAAAATCATTTTTACATTGTTTTTAAAAGTAAAAACATTGACTTTCGTGGTGCTTGTAGCCAAGAAAATTCTGCATCATTTGGTAAAGTTGCACTCGACAATACCTCAAGAAACTTTGTTTTTTCAAAGCCTACTTCCTGAAATTTTCACATACTAAAAAATTATTTTTTTTAAATGGAACACCCAGTATTTTATGGAGCCATTTTGTTCCTTTTTTTATTCTCTTTCATTTTTGTTAATAATGCTCTATACCTTTCTTTTCGAGATAATCACTATACGAGCAATTAGCGGTCAATTAAAGAACTACGGGTGCTGTTCTCTGTACCCAAATATTGGTCCAATAAAGGCTGACTGCCTGAATCAACTGTTAAAGAAAGCCTGTATACATTTATGTCAAACTTATAAAAGCATCGCTATTAGTTATCATCCAAATGAATTATTCTTATGAAGAGTTAATAGATATGATTGACATTTTGGGTGAATCTGAAAGAAACTCATTGCTAGCATCCAGACTTTATGCACAGCGATCCCTTGTAGAAGTCAACCGAAGCCAGAAACCTTCGAAAATATAAAGTGGACGGTGTGAGTGAACAGAAAGCATTGAATATGAAAGAAAGAGCGGAAAAAGCAATAACTGGTGAGGATAAGACGTTTATTGTACTTGCGAGTGTAGTTGAACACCCCCATACTAGTACTACGAAAATTAGTCGGCAGTTAGATGTAAGTCAAATTTGAGAATCCAGAATAATTATAATAGGAAATACGAAATTCACCCGTAGCATATTCATACACAAGGTTAGATAAAAGAAATTTTCAGAATCACTTACATTTTTGTCAATTGGCAACAGATAAATTATCCTGGCTTTCTCAATTTTTTGTTGTTTACCAACGAAACCTTCTATTCAAGTGAATACGTTCATCGTCACAATTCCGTTATTATAACACATAAAATCCCCCACTTTATCACACCTGTAAACTTTCAAAATCGTTGGTCATTAAAACTGTGGGGAGGAATAGTGGGTAGTTACATAATTGGACCTTATTTCTTTGATGAAAATGTTAATGGAGGAGAGTATCTTCGCTATCTACGAACGGATTTTCAAAACTTTTTGAAGACATCTTCAAATATGTTAGTAAACATAACCTTTATTTTATTTCTATGTTAACCAACAATGTTAAAAATGAAATACTGCAACTGGAAATTGCCGGAATTAAAAAATTGAAATGCGATGCTCTTCTTCTATAAAGTTATTACTTTTGGGATAGTTGGATATAACATTTACTTTGTTTGACACTTGACTAAGGAAGTCGGGCGGCATCCCTGCCTTCCATTGGTTCAACGAATATTTTGGTGCATAGAACAACAGCGCTCGTAGTTCTTTAATTGACCGCTAATTGCTCCTATACTGATTATCTCAGAAATTACAAAAGATAGGTATAGGACATTGTTAACAAAAATGAAAGAGAATAAAAACAGGAACAAAATGCCTCAATAAAATACTGGGTGTTCCATTTAAAAAAAATAAGTTTTTGGTATGTGAAAATTTCAGGAAGTAGGCTTTGAAAAAACAAAGTTTATTGAGGTATTGTCGAGTGCAACTTTACCAAATGATGCAGAATTTTCTTGGCTACAAGCACCACCAAAGTTAATGTTTTTGCTTTTAAAAACAATGTGAAAATGATTTTTTTCTGAACACGTGTTTTGGTCAAATATTTTCAAAAAAAAATTAATAACTCAAAAACTATTGGCTCAATTTTGAAAAAGAAAAAACTGTCAAACAGACAATTTAAAGCAGTACAAGAAAATCCGAAAATATATAGGGTGAGTCATTTAAAAAAATTAAGTTCCGTGCATTTCCGGTGAAACCGGAAGTGCGTCAGAGCTTAAAGTATTTTTACAATATGCGCCATAAGCAACCATGGATCTTCCACTAATTATTTTTTCTTTTATTTAAAACACAAAATAGCCATCGAAGAAGCGGCTACTAATGACTCACCCTGTAGTTATTATTTATGGCCATGATTTATATTTTTTCTAGATGTTGAAGTTTTTCAATCGTAATAATATGAGCAATACCGTCTGAAATATATCAAAAACAATTCTGTGTTGTAACAGTAACAGTGTCTCTTTTTTTTTTTATAAAATGTAAAAATATTTATTTTCTCTAATAAGCAGGTTTTGGATTATTGAATAAATATCTTCCCAATCGACTATCAGTGTTTACCGAAATTAAATTATAAACATTTTGTCGCAGGTAACATAGAAGCTAAATGGTATCAGCAAATAAGTATTAATTTTTTATTTATATATCAATTTGAGCATACATTAAACAGGTTTGTAAAAGAAAATAGTAATATATATATAAGCAAGTAGGTACATTTCAGAAGTTTTTCCGTGTTCATTTATGATTTACTACGAGATAACATTGATGCTCCTACTTTATTCGACTTTTTTCTCTTCTTCACAATTCTTGGCGCTTTCAAAATGTCTTATTTTTCAAGAGCAAGGTTCGGGCTTTATGGAATTTGTACTTATTTTAATGATATTTGCCAGAAAAGAAAGTAGACATTAAGTTTTCTTGGGCAGTAAATATATAGTATTATTATTAATAATTATTAAGTTGCACAACTTCTTACTTATTATTTCTCACCATGATTTGTATTTACCTTAAATATATTATAAATAGGTGTTTCTATACTTCGCTAAATTTCCAATAAATTATTAACTCTACAAAAAATATCTTCCGAATTTTCAACTTTACAAAAAAATGTCATTAGGATTTTCGATAGAACTCTTAGAGTTCTAGCGAGAACTGCAATCAGAACTGTTGTGCGATTTTTTTTTCACTATATATAGCTGGTGAATTTTAATTTTTTAAATATCTTTCGAATTTTCAACTTAACAGAAAAATGTTATTAGGATTTTCGATAGAACTCTTAGAGTTCTAGCGGGAACTGCAATCAGAACTGTTGTGCGATTATTATTTTTTTTACTATATATAGCTCATGAATTTTAATTTTTCCAATATCTTTTGAATTTACAACTTTACAAAAAAAATTTATCAGGATTTTCGATAGAACTCAGAGTTCTAACGAGAACTGCAATCAGAACTGTTGTGCGATATTTTTTTTCACTACACATATATAGCACATGAATTTTAATTTTTCGCATATCTTTCGAATTTTCAACTTTACAAAAAAATGTTATTAGGATTTTCGATAGAACTCTTAGAGTTCTAGCGAGAACTGTTGTGCGATTATTATTATTTTTTACTATATATAGCACATGAATTCTAATTTTTCCAATATCTTTCGAATTTTCAACTTTACAAAGAAATTTTATCAGGATTTTCGATAGAACTCTTAGAGTTCTAGCTAGAACTGCTATCAGAACTGTTGTGTTATTTTCAAAATTTAATTTGCAGAATTTTTATTTCTAAAGAACTTTTTGGAAAATTTTTATTTTTGCAGAACTTTTTGCAAAATTGTTAAAGAACTCTAGAACTATGGTCGAGATACTGAAATATGTCCAAAATGCACTGTTTGTTTCAAAAGTGGTTGCCAAGCTCATTATCGGTTTTTTGCTATTTTTTCGCTAAATTCTGCAGAACTCTTGAAATTTTGCACAAAGTACTCTAGAACTATTCCATATCTACCGGGAACTCCGATAAAATATAATGTTTTTGCAAATTCGGTTGCTAACTTCACAGGACTTATGTTTTGTGCAAAAATTTGTGGTAGATGTCAAGTATATAGTGATAGTGATAGTGATAGTGATTTAATTTCTTGCATTTTCCTTATAAAAAGGAAAATGCAAGAAATTAAACTTGCGAAGCTGATAGGAGAGCAATGTAATAGAGGTTAAGATGAAAGTGTATGTTCATTTTAGATGGAGAGTATTAATGTTTCAAGGCGTATTCCTTGATCTGTGGTGCATAGGTAAGGTCCTACCCGGTCTTGTAATTGTGTTAATGATATCATTTATTAAACATTTTCATTTAAATTTATACAAATTCACGCTTGATCTTTTCTGTGTAATTCTTTTAACTCTATGCTCTGGACGAGGCAATGAGATCACTTGCCTGGGTTGAGTTTGGGCTTTTGTATTTATATTTGTTTTATGTTTTCTAGAGGTTTGGTCCTAGGTGTGCCAATTTTGACACTAACATACGTTCACTTCAAATTTTGTCAATATTGTAATGGGTATAGATATTGGCTATTGTCATTACATGATAATTCGCGCAACACGACATTTGCCTGAATTTTGTTTTTTGTGTTTTAATAGAATTTTACTTCTACATGCGTCATTTGTTCTTTTAGTAATATTATAGTAATGTGCAAAAAGTTAGATTATTTTAGAAATTTAAAGTATTGAGAAAGCATGGGGAAAGGGGCCCCAGAAATTCAGTTAGCCTAAGCCCCCCCCCCCCGAAATCACGATCCGCCCCTGGGCAACAGTATGTATTTATTGTTTATTATAAAGAAACTATCTTAATGTTAAGGGCCCCACACACTGCGTTTTTGTTCGACAGTTTTGTTCGACGAACAAGTCTGTTCGAACAAAAACAACGAACGTCAGTTGCCCACAGACTACAGTTTTGTTCAGCAGTTTTGTTCAGCAGTTTAATAATATGAAGACAATATATGTGTGTGCAGTGACGGCGTCATTAGTCATAAAATCAAAAGAGAAAAAAAAGAAACGGGCAAAATGGGCGAAGGAAGGAATTGCAATACCATTACAAAGGATTATAAGATCAGGGTGATAAAGAGTTTGGATTTTCCGAAAGTTATTAATAGATGTTTACAAAATCTCTAATGTGGGGAATAATTACCTTCGGAGAATTGTGTTATAGGTGCAGTAATTTAAATCTTGTAAAATATTTGTATGTTTTAAATTAGATTATTTGAATACATATATATATATATATATATATATACATATATACCGTGTGGCCGCCGTTCATAGCGCGATGCATATATTAGTAACTACTGGTCGACTATAAATGGGCGTGCCAACTTGAATTACCACACCGACAGCGGGCGTATAAGTTATACGTATAAATGTATTCGTAGGCAAATCAAGTGAAGAGCAGTGTAATAGGTATTGCGTTCCCGTTGTAAGTAATTATTTGTAGTTGTTTGAAGCATCAGATAATCACTGATAATATATCAGTGAAGTAACTCATCACAGCTTCATAAACAACATAAAAGAGCAAAAATAAATAACTCCTAGACTTTAAAATAAAAAAAACTTCTTAACTAAAATAATATTTTTCAACAAATATGTATTATAATCTAAAAACTCAACTATAATAAAATACTGAAACATAAAATATTTACTTCTTAAAACAGAATTGTAATTCAACATTGCAATTAACCTGTAATTAGCTAAAAAAATGTTATTCTTAAGCGATAATAAAACTCGAACTGACGCCCATATGTGGAAGCGACTGCCCTACTACACCGTATAAATGTGGAATTTTTGGACAAATACGAGTGCATCATAGGCATATGCGAAATACTACCTCTGTTGTAATCCAGTATAACACTGCGTCTACTTGTTTACCGTTCTAATACACAGACATCTCTATCTGTTTCGCTTACTCTACAGGTATCGCGATAATGCAGACGCACGCGGTCTTATGGTATATATTCGTGTACACATCTTGAAATTACGTAGATTAACTAAACTTGAAATGGTAAAGCTTTAGAGTTATAATAACACGACTTAAATAAATATGAATATATAATATTACATAGAACTACACCACTGGAAAAAATCGTCGTCTTTTAAAACTGTTTACCCCACACACTTCAGATTTGTTTGACGGTTTTGTTCGACGAACATGTTCGACGGACATAAACAGGCCGAACCAGATTATTTTCAGCAGACTTGTACGCCAACATCAACGACGGTTTTCGACCCACACACTTCGGTTTTGCGACGTTTTTGTTCGAACAGACTTGTTCGTCGAACAAATCTGTCGAACAAAAACGCAGTGTGTGGGGAGTGTGGGCACCTTTAGACATTTGTATATTTCATTATTACGATGTACGCCTATACATGTAGTCCAGATAATGCATACCTATGTACTAAATATACGTAATGTAGTACGTAAAGCTTTATTCTACTTAAAATATACATATCTCAACACACAAAAACCTCTACTGCCATTATTGTCATAATCAAATCGTAATCAAAACAATTTCTTCCGTGGGGATTTTCCCTGTTCAACTTTCGAAGTTGGCCCCCTCATATACACAAAAAAAAGATTACAGAAAGAGATAAATTTACCCTATGTCAGGAGGCAAAACAACTATACAGCCACAAGTGTTCGACAAATGGCAGTAAGTTTAGAACCGGTGTGAAAAAATACTCCTATAACTCAACGCAGTGTTTCCCGTCTCTCAAGTCATCGATACTTCTTTCCGTCTTAAGTTAAAATATCTACAAGTGTTTACTGCAGACCAACTACGTGGCTTCAGATTGTAATTGGAACGAAGCCGAAGAATGATTTGGTTGACTGGAACATAAATTGTGGAGTAAAACTAAAGGGACTTCAGACGTGCTTACACTCGAAAAATATTATTTTGCAACATTTCTCTTTGTCTGTTCTCTGTTGATAATATTCTTTTAATTATTTCTTGAATGAAACAAAATTAGAAAACGTATATATGAGTAAATCCTAGAAACGAAATACATTCTGAATTATAGTGAACTGTGAAGACTGCAATAAAGAATAGTTTATTAATAAAATATTATGCTATGCTATGTCACATTGAAGTACCTTCCTATACTACAAAAAAATTACAATAATAAACTCGTATGTACATATTATCCTACAATAATATGTACATTTTATTCCTAGTGATTTTTTAGTAGTAGTAATACAACTACCGGCCTTTTAATAAAATAAAAATATCAACATTCTCTAATATCGCTATAATAATAAGAAATCTTTAATTACTTAAAAATACTTTACAATTATGTTATTCAATACATTATATAAAATTAAAGATCTGATGTGGATGAATGAGTTGGTGTTTCTATTTAAATTAGGCCTTATTTCCAAATTGTTATAAAAAGCATCGAACTGATAAGTGCTACTTACTGAACAACCCAATTTACGTACAAATTTTATCTGGATATAGACGAGAGAAATATCAACTGAGGATACAAAAGTATAAAATAAAAATGAAGGATGATTATAAAATTGTGCATACAGCCATGACCTTTGAAGGTGGCGAATTCATATTTCCAACATGTTGTAAAAGTACTATTAATTAACATTATTTGATTGAAAGGAATGCTATTCCCACATTTCTTGAAGACCAATGTTACATACCTATATTGAGTTACAACGAAATTTATGTAGTAATCTCTGAAACCACTAAAAGGTGAAATTGATTATATCTTTTCCATAGTTAAAGATAATTATACAAAAACCTAAATTTAATTGTACCTCATGAATCGCAATGAAACACGACGGCCATAGTTGTCATTGCATGCATTATACATCCGTTATCAAAATTTGATAGGAAATTATAAATTCCTTCCGCTCCTTCTTAATTTCTTGTGAGGATACCTACAATAGCATAACATTTTAAATTATGAGGTCGTAATTATATTAATTATATTTATCTATCATAACAAAATTATAATTTCTCTAATATCAAAAAAAAATGGAATGATTAGGCAGGTTATGTTATTTATTTTAATCGAAACTACTAATAATATTTAATCTATTACTCTAAAACTGAATAAAATTATAAACCGTATTTTTTAAAAATATTATAGCTTTCAAACTGTTATTTACAATTTCATGAATATTGACTTTTAAATTTCCATACGTTATGGGTTAGAAAACATAATGTCCTAGTTGGAAACAGATCTTCAGTATCCCAGTAAATATTAAAAACTCGGCAAACAAGATAAGAATTATGTAAATACATATCGTTCGTTCATTCATAGCGTACCTATACAAGTACACATCGAGTTTGTCGAAAATTGATATATCTAGGTACCTACACTAAAGAATTAATATTAAATCACTTTTAAGTAGTGTACGTTTAAAAATTACTATGCGTCCTCATTAACCATTAAAAACATTAAAGTTTAATTTCTTGACAACATATTTTGAGATTATTAAAGTAAATTATATAAACCTAAGTTTCAGGGCTTCTGCGGTTGACGTTAAATATCATTTCTCGGCTCCTAAGTTAAAAGTGTCCTGTGTCACTTCTGCTGTGCTGCAACATTGCGTTCCCTGCGGTATGTGATTTCTAATAATATAATCTGATATATAAATAAAATTGAGGCTTCACATTTTGTGAAGACAACTATGTTCTTCAATTTCCTTTTTCCTTAACTTTATATCAAATATCACCCAAGAAAAATAAACTGCATAGGTATCATACGAATGTGTAAGTAATCCAAAAACAAATTAAATGAAAAAAGATTGAGGCAACGTTCACTAAAAGTTTACAGCTTGGAAAAAAAAGTAAATATATTCAGCCAAATAAGGATTGTGCGATACTGAATTTTCAGAATAGATTTTCGATGATTACTGGATTTAAATCGATATGTGAAGAAATTGATATTTAAAAATAATTGGATTTAGATTTAAAAAAATCAAAAACAATTTTCAAATCCCGACTAATTGAGAAAGCGCCTCTTCTAAATACCCATTTTTCAAAAAATTAGTTAACCCTAATAAATCCAAGAAAACATCTAGTATCTGAAACCGAAGACGATCTGCACATACTTAGCAAGGAAGCAGAAAGGCTCAATATGAGCATTTCGATTGATAAAACAAAGTGCATGGCAATAGCTAAGGAACCGCTCCGCTACAAAATGTTGGTCAATGATGGACCTATAGGTCTCAGGTTATGGTATTTCAGTACCTACTTGGGGGTGCGAATATTCCTCAGATCATATCTCTGACTACCGATGTAAAACAACAAACAAAAAATACGTCCAGAATATCAGGAGCATTGAAAAACATAATATGGAAAAACAAGAACCTCACAAAGGAGTATAGAATAAAAATCTACAAATCATGCGTCAGATCTATCGTGACGTGAGCAGCGGAAACACGAGTCGGCACACGAGGAACGAAGCGAATACTAAGAACAATAAAATGGCCGCCCTGAGGGCGATCATCGACTACTCATTGCTGGACAGGCACCGCAACTCATATATCAGGGAGCAATGTGGTATAGGGGATGTCATACGATGGACAAGGGAAGGCAGAAGAAATTGGAATGAACACTAAGCCGAATGTCGGACAATGGATTTGTAAAAACACTACGAAACAGGAAAACAAAAGGAAGAAGACACCAAGGACGCCCATTATATATTAAAATATGGCGTGATAGATGGCAGTCAACATAGTATGTATAACAATAATCTGGTCCAGAGAATTAACAAGCACTTTGCTTAAATTACGACGACGAAGAAGAAGAAATACAAAAATTACAAAAACATACATATAAGTTTCACCAACCGGAAATAAGATTATTTTACTTAGTTCAGTACATACCTGTGATTGATATCTATCTGTATATCTAATACTTAAACTAAAACTTATGTAATATGTCACCTAAATATGTAGCGGGTCTCTGTTATTGATTTAGGCATTCCTATTTAGTTTTTAGATTAGTAGGTATGTTATTAAATCGGCAACTTGGAAAAGTCTTCCGTCATTTGTTATATCGCCAAAGTCTTGCGTAAGTATTTAATTCATATAATAGACATCATCATCATCATTTCATAATCGCATAATCATTCTGTAACATTGACAGTATAATTAAATTGCATTCATAACCTGTAAATTTAAATTTATAATATGTTAAAGTTCATTAGTATACGTCGCAAATGTGCAATATTATTACTAAAAAAAAACTTGAACTTGCGCTTATGGGATGTAATCTCAAATATGGCAATTATTTTGAATTCAAGCAGGGCCATGAATTGTAAAACGTCAAATTCGCTAACATGAAAAGAATCTATCAGAGTAAATCATTTACAGAAATCCGTTTGCATGTGTATAAATGTATAACTCAGGACATTTTATCACTTGTCCATTTCAGTAATGTCTAATAAAAGACTACAATTAAAATCTGAGTGCAATCGATTTTTCTGAGCAAAAACCTTGAACTCCAGACTTTCTTCCTTTAATGCATATCTTCTAGTAGCTGAACTGTCCGTGATCTTTATTAAAACTCTATAAATATTCTACATATATGTACTCTTAAGTAGTAGCTTCTATGATTATTTAAACATCTCAGTGATTGGCGTTGCTTTTTACACATAGTCTAAATTAAAAAATGTGAGCTATTTAATTGTGAAACAGCCCTCAGATGCCAAATAAGAAAGCTCTAAATGGGTTAATGCAATAGTGGTGATAATATAACTCAAACCAGTGCGAAACATACAATATTATCCAAACTTACATAATTGTAAGCCTCAAAGTTCATTAACATCTCATAGAATTGGTGAATGTAATTGATTTACTCATCGGTCATTTACATTTAAGTGAATTTTACGTTTTACAATTTCTATCCCTACTTGAATTCAATCTAATTGTCAAATTGAACATTAGAATCTCCTAAGCGCTGTTTAAAGTGTTTAGCAAAGATTTTGAAAATTATCTAATTAACAGAATATAAATTTAAACTTACTGGTTAATAATTATTTTTCAGCATATTGAGAATATTATAGTTGCATGTATACATTATGATATGAGTAAACAATGATGTTTATTTTGTAAATTAACATTTAGATGCAAGAACTAGGAAAACATCTCCAAATTGTCAATTTACTAACGTGAAAATTTCTAAATCGCAATGTGTAAATCAATTAATATAAATATCCGTTTAAAGTATTGATTTGACGTATTCCTAACAGTGAACATTGCTTATACATACTTTTTCTATTTCGGTGCTATAAAGTTCACTTTACGACACCCGTTTTGGTTGCATAAAGTATTACTTTATCACACTCAAATTTTATTGTTTTAACGTTGGTAACAAAAAGAAAATGTAACCAAATCATTTTTAAATGTCAAAATATAAGCATTTAATGTAACAAACATGTGCAATAGAAGTTGAACAAAGAAGAAAAAGCGCACATGCTATTATTTTATTTACTAATTAACAATATAAATTGTTAAGCAGAGTTGGATGATAAGTTTTCTGATGCTACTATTGATATTTACTTCCCATGTTGAATAGTACAACTGCTATAAAAGTTTGTTTTTGATAAATATGTCGAGACTACGTTGGCGAAAGATTTTGTAAATTGTCTTCTGGTATTTTGCCAATCTTTCGTCCTTTCTGCTGATAATTTGAAATAATTTATTGCATTAATCAGTCTGAATTTTAATCATAATTACATATAACACCGCCGATATACAAATATTTAAAATGTTCTATTTAAAAATCAGTGTAACCAACCTCAAAAAAAGAAGATTTCTAAAATGTTCGAACAAAACACGTCTCTCCTTTTAAGATTTTTTGAACTTTAAATAACCAAAATAGAAAAAATAGTATAAAATACACGTTTCATAAGACATTTTGCGCACTTGAACGCGTTCGCAAAAATCGTCATCTTATGCGCTCAGTTTTTGTCTGGAAATGTACACTACAAATCGGCGGTGCTGCTCGAAGGGTCACGTCTTGTTTGACTTTAGGTTAAAATATAGTTTGCTATAACTCGATGTACATCGTGTGTATTAATTTTATAACTGAAAAACAAAATAAAATAAATATATAAAAATATAAAAAGATCTGCATATTTCCTACATACAGAACCGCGTTTGCCTATCGTTTCTATCTCCCTCTCTTCATTACTGTATTTGAATCATCCTGTATTTCAAAAGGTAAAAAGTGTAGCCATATGTAATTATTATACCCAGAATAGGTACCTATATATTTATGTGGGCAATATATACTACTATAGATACAAATTCAAAAAGAACTACTATAATTTTTGCTACCCGCAATAAAATTGTTCTATATTTTACAGCTTATATACCTACTAAATGACATTCTATCTTTTTACATTCATATTAGATAGGTATGTTATAAAAAATATCAAAAATTATTAGATTTAATAACACAAAATGAAATGTGTTATTCTGAATAATAATTGTCTTTGACCTTTTAAAATTTAAATATATAGGATTAAATCTTTGGCATACGCAACACAACTATATTATATACATGTGCACTTAATTATAACAGCAGTTAATTTTCAGTAATAATTGCTGCGGCATATCGAACCGATAAACAGTAACGACTGGTTATTTCATTCATGCAGGCGTTCTCTACAAACGCACACAAATGAAAGCGTACATATGTTCGTACATAAATAAATTCATATACACACATACACATGTAGATATGCCTACTCGAATGCAACAGCATACATACATAAACAAAATCATAGTGTGATACAGCCTCGACTTAAAGCGTATGAGTATCTGGCAACAATGTCGTAGGTTCGAGATTAAAGATCGGGACGACGCAACAGGTTGCAACATCGTACATTCAGTTACCACCACGCATCTGAACGCATTCGACATTTCAAACAGAAAGAGAAAGCATCAAGGAAACACTAGTTGTGGAACGAAGAAAGTGTCAGACGTTCACAAAAACCGAACCGCTACGAGCCAGCTTTTTTTTTGTCGTTTACGAAAATGTAAACAACAATATACCCAACCGCCGCTTGACTGACGAGCAGAGCAGTTCGATTTCGACAAAACGAAAATCCTTATAGGAAAACGTCAAAAGAAAGAGAAAGTGGGTATTATTGAAATATAGAACTTGCATATGTATATGCATATGTAAATGTACAACTTGTACGACGTGTATGTGTACTTATAATTGTGTAAAGGTCGTTCAATAAATTGGCGTTTAATTCTTTGTGTGTATTGAAGCTTCTTTGATATTTGTAGTAGGTACTTCTGCTTTTAAAAGTTGTTTAGCATTAGTAATACAAAAGGCTTTAGATCAACTGACCAGCATAATGACAAGAATGCAGGGTATTAAAACTAATTCAGTTTTTAAGACCATTATTATAAATATAAGAAAATAATTTTTTAAAACTCTTAATTAGTAACTTTATAAGAACTTTACTCGACAATTATCTGGATTACCGTGGAGAATGAATATAATGCCATTTCTAGTAATATTGCACGACCTACAAATTTTAATATTGTATAGAATTTGTGCTTCAGATTGTCAACCTTTTTTGTTAGTTGAACTGTGTATCTTGTTTTATTCTTATACGCATTATAATGACATTCTACACATATGGGATTAATAAACTTATCCATGTATTATATAAATATAATATAATAAAGATCTGGAATAGAGCCGCATTATGAAAACTTGTGTCAGGAGCAAAATATCTATTAAATAATACGAGGGAAGATCGGAATGTTTCTTGTACGAGCCAGAAGATGGCGTTGTGCGCGCGACCGATCATGCGCGCATTTTCTTAATCATGTATAAAACCAAATTCCGTGCAGTCATTAATTATTTTTAAAAGGCTTAAATGCCAAAGATATAAAAAGGGAATTAGACAGTGTTCATTGTGAGTCTTTGCCGATGTATGCCATCGTTGCGAACTAGATTGATGAATTTAAACGTGATCGAACAAGCATAGAAGATGCACCGCGTTTTGGGAGACCAAAAACAACTACCGATGAAAAAAACCATTAGAAAAGTTCATGGAATCGTGTTGAATAGTCACCGATTAAAGTTGAGTGAGATAGTAGAGGCAATAAGCATATCTGACATTTTATATCAACATTTGGACATGGGAAAGCTCAGTGCAAGATGGGTGCCGCGTTTGCTGTCAGTCGATCACAAGCAAGCTCGTGTGACCATTTTTCAGCGATGTCTAGACATGTTCAAGCGCAATCCTGTAGATTTTTTTAGATGTTTTGTAACCGTAGATGAAACGTGGATACACCACTTCACTCCAGAAACTAAATCACAATCAAAGCAATGGACAGTACGCGGTGAACCAACTCCAAAGAAGGCCAGGACGATGCCATCAGATGAAAAGGCGATGGCTATTGTCTTTTGGGATTCCCGAAGGATAATTTTTGTCGTCTACTTGCAACACAGAAGGACAATAACAGGCGTGTATTATGCGTCGTTATTAGACATTGAACGAAGAAATCAGTCAAAAGGCCTCATTTGGCTAAGAAAAAAATCTTGTTCCACCAAGACAATGCTCTATGCCACAAGTCGGCAATTGCGATGGCCAACCCGCACGAATTACGATTCCAATTAATTGAACATGCACCGTATTCGCCAGATTGGTGCCTTCGGACTTTTTTCTATTTCAGAACCTCAAGAAATGGTTGGCTAGAAAGAAATTCTCATCGAATAATGAAATTATAGAAGCTGTTAATGAAAATTTGGAAGGTTTTGATAGCTCGTACTTTACTGAAGCGATGAAAGTTCATGAAAAACATTGGACTAAATGTACTGTATTAAAAAGAGAGTAAGTAGAAAAATAAATATGATTTGACCCCGAAAAGTGGTGTTGTGTGTCTCATTCTAGAAACTTTCCGATCTTCCTTCGTAAAATTAAATGGACGTCATACTAACACATATTTATTCAGCAAACCCAATATAAAAGTTAAGTTCACTAACATCGTTGAAATATCAACATGGAATATTATGTAGGACCGTAGTATCTAGATACCAAAAATAAATATTTTCTTTTAGAGCTTTCAATTCAGCAAATTGATTAATTACGCGTTTATAGTTCTAGGCTTTTGCTGTTGATATTACTATGACTCAATAACTCCTCTCATGTAGTCTTGACCTACCTGGTTCCATTCTTCAGTCATCGCTGCTCTAGCTCTTCTAGCGTTATTAGTGGAACTGTTTCGTAGTGCCCACCCAATGTGGTCCCAAACATGCTCTATTGGATTCATGTCCGAGCTTCTAGTTGGCCACTCCAAAACACGTATGCCAACATTATTTAGGTAATTTTGTACAATATTAGTGATGTGGGGGCAAACGTTATCATGCATTAAACGGAAATTCGGACCTATGTAAAGTGCAATTGGAACCACAAGTGGCTCTAAGATAATCCTAATGTCCCTATCTACGGTCATAGAGCTATTATGAATAACCTCCAACACTGTCTTAGTCTCGGAAGATACAACTCACCATATCATAATCAAACCACATCCGAAATTTGTTGTTTTCCTAAAGTTGCACTGACTGAAGCGCTCGTCATCTCGTCTATATACTGGCAGACATCTATCTGATGAGAACAGGCATCGCCGAGACTCGTCTGTAAACATAATGTCAGCCCAATCTTCATCGGTTCAATTTTGATGATGTCTCGTGAATTGTACTCTGTAAACTCGGTGTTCTTTAGTGAGTATGGGGCCTTTGGCCGGTATTGTTCTTTAAGTCGGTTCCTTATCGTCTGAGACGTAACATTTACATTTTAAATGGTAAACTGCTCGTTTTTTATGTCTTGCAGTGCAATGCCTTATTCGCAAGCCTGAAAGCGATCGTCTATGGCCGCAGCTGACCACTTCCTACCTTGTCTTCGTTTCCTGTTATATTCTCCAGTTTCTCTATACCTGCGCACCAGTTTCGAAATTGTCTTAAAAATACATTTGTTAGTTCTTGTATGTATAACTCAAGGGCTTCAAAGACAATGGAAAATGGTAATGTGTGGTTTAAAAACCTGCAAAAGAAAAATACAATGTTCATGTTGTTATAGCATTCTACAAATTGACGTATTACCTGAAGAAAGAGAATGGTTAGAGAACGGGAAAAATATGAAGAAGGCCGATGTTCTTTGCAGTGTCAGCTCAACAAGAAGAATTCCCGTGGTGTGTAATGTGAACTAATGTGTTTCCTTTACTACCGGACAGAAGGGTTCCTAAAAGAAGAATCAAGATAACATTAGTACATGGTAAAAGGAAATATGTAACAAATGATGAAAAAGTAAATACAAATACAATGAAGGATTATACTGAAGAGGAAGAGAAGATAGATATACTTACCAAAGATGAGATGCAACCAATTTTATGAGAAAATACAATAACAAACTACTTGAAACATGGCCACTAGTATGACTGTCAAGATGATCAACGTATATTGGTTCGAGCGTGACAACTTAAGGAAAACAAACAAGAAAATTTTACCACGAACGCTTTTGAAAAAGATGCCAACCTAAAACTTAATTGAAGAAAAGAGGCGCTAAAATAGTCGATAGGCCTTTGTTTCAATATATAAGCGAAGAAACAAGAATAGACCTGCAGATTTTAAGTTTGTAATTCGAGGACTAAAGACGCAAATTTTTGTAAAAGATTAACAAAATTAATATAGCGAAAGTGAGAGAAGGTTTATATACACTACATATCGACTCCCGATTCAATCATTTGTATAAAAGATTTAGAGTTTAATTTTAATTTAGTTTTCTTTTAAACAATTTTATTCAATTAATTTTTCTTTTCTTATCACTAATTTTTAAGATGGAGGATATCAATAAGATAGAATTTGATAAAATATACGATGAAATGAAGTAAGTCATGAAATAAAATAATTCAATTTATTGAATATCAGATGAATATTATCTTGTTTTATAACAATATTTCGTTATTTTAAAAATAATAAAAGGGATAGTTAATAGTGCTAAACATGCTGAAGGTACTATGTGAAAATATTTGCCTTTAGTAGATCGTTAGGCATCATTAATTATTATATAGTCATTTAATTTAGAAATTCAAATAAAATTAATACGAATAAGCGCGGATGTTTTTGCTGGGTAGATACTAAGCTGTTAGAGGTACAATGTGAGAATGTTTACAGCTAGCGATTAGTATAAACCAGTTTCAGAGCATTCACGTTGCAAGGTTCTAGATTACCAAGGCACTATGTGAAAATATTATTATCCCAAGCAAAACTAAATAAGAGGTGTACCAGAACATAAGAAGTAAATCACTGCAAGAACTCATAAGAACATAAATAAAAATTTATGCTGTTAGGAACAAGTTAATAAATAAACTATTATAATTTAAATTAATAATCGACGAAGGAGATACATGTTGAAACTCCATTATATATATAATAAAACACAAGTGTATAGTTTCAAAATTATTATAATGTTTAACACACTACATATGTTTCGCCACACTGTGGCTTCATCAGGTGGATGAAAATACAATTTCAAAATACAAATTAGCTCCTATATATATCAATACAAATTACAAAAATAATCTCATTCTAAGAGGGGATGGGCATGTTTAAATTTTAGATTTAGTAGGGGGGAGTTATTTAAATCTAGTTGATCATTCAATATTATACCTAATTTATTACATTTATTAATTTCTAAACTTTCTAACATATTAAGTTTTTTACTCTTTCCTAAAACATGTAAAGTTGTAAAATTAGTATTGAATTTATGATTATGTTCTAAGCAATGATTAGCAAAAGTTGAGTCTGTCTTCTTATCCCTATAACATCTTTCGTGTTCTTTCATTCTAGTATCGAATGTCCTTCCTGTCTGCCCTACATACACTTTTTTACAGTCTTCGTATGTCAACTTGTACACCCCTGAGTTTAATCTATTGTCCGTTTTATCTTTATTGTTTCTTATTGCGTTTTGTAAGGAATTGTTGGTTTTGAATGAAATTGTCTCTTCTCTACTTGTTTTAATTAAGTTCCCTACTGTGTTTGAAATTGTACCAATGTATGTGATGGAATTATAATTGTGCGTTCTATTGTTTTTTACTGTGGGGTAAATTAAAGATAGCGTTTTGGATTAATTAAATCTATAGAGAAGCCGTTATTTAACGCTATAATGTATATTCTGTTTAATTCTAAATCAAAGTTTTCTTTACTCAAAGGGACATTAATTAGTCTATGAAGCATTGATTGATAAGCAGATAATTTTTGTGTAATGGGATGAAACGAACGTGCGTGTATAGTTATGTCTGTATGTGTAGGTTTGTGGTAAATTGAAAATTCATGTTTATTAGCTATATGTGTTATAGTGAGATCTAAAAAGTTAGTGAAATAGAAGAAAACAAAACTATTAACTTTTTAGATCTCACTATAACACATATAGCTAATAAACATGAATTTTCAATTTACCACAAACCTACACATACAGACATAACTATACACGCACGTTCGTTTCATCCCATTACACAAAAATTATCTGCTTATCAATCAATGCTTCATAGACTAATTAATGTCCCTTTGAGTAAAGAAAACTTTGATTTAGAATTAAACAGAATATACATTATAGCGTTAAATAACGGCTTCTCTATAGATTTAATTAATAATATTTTAGAAAAACTACAGAAATCCAAAACGCTATCTTTAATTTACCCCACATTAAAAAAACAATAGAACGCACAATTATAATTCCATCACATACATTGGTACAATTTTAAACACAGTAGGGAACTTAATTAAAACAAGTAGAGAAGAGACAATTTCATTCAAAACCAACAATTCCTTACAAAACGCAATAAAAAACAATAAAAATAAAACGGACAATAGATTAAACTCAGGGGTGTACAAGTTGACATGCGAAGACTGTAAAAAAGTGTATGTAGGACAGACAGGAAGGACATTCGATACTACAATGAAAGAACACGAAAGATGTTATAGGGATAAGAAGACAGACTCAACTTTTGCTAATCATTGCTTAGAACATAATCATAAATTCAATACTAATTTTACAACTTTACATGTTTTAGGAAAAAGTAAAAAACTTAACATGTTAGAAAGTTTAGAAATTAATAAATGTAATAAATTAGGTATAATATTGAATGATCAACTAGATTTAAATAACTCCCCCCTACTAAATCTAAAATTTCAACATGTCCACCCCCTCTGAGAATGAGATTATTTTTGTAATTTGTATTGATATATATAGGAGCTAATTTGTATTTTGAAATTGTATTTTCATCCACCTGATGAAGCCACAGTGTGGCGAAACATATGTAGTGTGTTAAACATTATAATAATTTTGAAACTATACACTTGTGTTTTATTATATATATTATAATTTAATCATTCATCAGCAGCGTAGCATCCACAGCATATATATTTATGGCTGTACCCAACGTGTGGCAATGTTACATTTTCATCTTAAATAAGAAATTTACCATTTTGTAGCATTGTTGCAACTACAGCAATATATTGTGTGTAAAATATAATTTTTGAAGCTTAACAATTGTGTGGTTTTAATTAGTTATAGTGGAGTTTCAACAAGTATTTCCTTCGCCAACATACTAGTTGGCTCCCGCGGTCAGTTTTTAGGAAGGGATGGTGGGTAAGTTGGCTCCCATACTTTGTACTAGTTGGCTCCCGGCTCATATAATAGTTGGCTCCCAGGTGTTTATAGGATTAAATAAACTTAAATAAAACATTACGCGGAAAATAAATGTATTTAATGTATAATGCATGTATATAATGTAGCTAAGTGACATTTTAGACAATAATTTATGGTTTGAACTTTTGCGATACGCATTTTACAAATTCAAAATTAGTAATTATATTTTTATTTAACAATTCTATTTTGCTGTCAATAAAATCTTTCTGTGATTTTTTTTTCTCCTGTACACTTTTTTTTTAGTTTGATGAGCTGAAGATTTTAATGTATGTGTCAATTTGAATATTTTTTAAAACTTCAACAAACTGGTAGATATTAGGATGTGCTGTGTAAAAAAGGGAATTAAACTTGGAATGAAACGATTCACACGCGTTCGTGGTCCGTTCCAACGAGGAACTGCATTCTGCCCACATACGTGGTGGAAACAGTGCTTCCTCAGAAATGTACGTGTCGACCAGATAATCTGCAAAATCCCTAACTTTCTTGCTGTCGGGCGGAATTTCGGCGAAGTCCAAGGCGAAGCAATCCCCCACAGCAGTTGGTTTCAGAAATGGAAGCCCGAAAATGTATTGGAGATATTTTCCAATTTCAGAATCTTGCAAATATTCTGAGCGTAGCCCTACTTCTTGTATTTTACGCCACCTACAAAACATGGAATAATGTATTTTACTACTTTTTAACTTAAAATTTTGACTTACCATGATTGACCCAGATGAAATCTACATCCTTTTACTACAGCAGATGGAAAAACACTGTAGACTGCTTTGTGGATGTTTATTTCAAAATCGGCATAAACAGACACAGGGTTGAAATACAAATTTAATTTTTCACACTCGTTTTTTAGAAACTCGAAAACAGCAATATAAGAATGAATTTGTTTGTTCGACAACAAAAAAAAGGCGAGAGGTATATAGTGATCGTTTTCTAGACCATGAACAGTAAAAAGTTGATAAAAAAATTTTGTTGCACATTTGAATGTTCCATCAACGTAGATTGTTGACATTTTACTTAAAAATTTTATGTTTGTTTCACACGAAAAAGCCACAAAATTGTTGTTAACATCGTTTTGATGAAGAAATAATTCTCCCTTATTTGTTTTTATGTCTATACTATTCAAAACATCATGAACATCCTTTACATTTTTCGGAATTTTTGGAATCACACTTTTCCGACCATTGTACATACACTTTCGTAATAAGTTTACATCCGCCACAGTTATTGTATCAGGGTCGCACGTTTTCAGTTCTTGATGAAGGATCTTCATGGGTCTTTCACAAATGTCGTCAACTGCTTTTCTCTTAACGGAATTGCTTATTTTTTGACGATTTAAAGTTTGTACACTTACAGGATCATGGTTATGTACGTCGTTATGTTCCATTATGCAGTCATTTGAACCCTGAGTTTTAATGAATGATTTACACCCACGTTTTGCACATTGCCATCTTTGCACATTCTCGCACAATATTTTGTGAAAATTATATTTAAAATTATTTAAAACAATTACAGGTTTCCCTTTTTCACTCAACATTTTTTCGACACACTCCATTTTACGGTAAAAGTAAACTAATTTTCATAGTTCTAATTCTTAATTTATATACCTCAAATTTTTCATAAACTGTAAGTGGGATTTATAATGAGAGGGTGGGATTTGTTTACTTCTTTTCTTAATAACACAGTTTAGGTGCTTCTAAATGACATTTTAAGTTTCCATGTTAATCCGCGGTGGAGGATTAACGGGACCTAATTAGCAAATATTTTCGGAGCCAATTTACCTGTAAACTTTTTGCACAAGAGGATTAAAAATTGACCGCCGGAGCCAACTAGTATGCACCCTTTCCTTCGCCGATTATTAAATAATTTTAAATTGTAGAAGTCATTATTACGTACAGTTTTTGTATTAAAAACTTTTTGCTATATATATTAGATAATAGTAATGAACTTTGCCACTTCGTTGGGACACCTGAAATACACATTGTACCTTTGTACCGCATTTACATTTAGACTTTCAATAGAAGATTCAATATATGAATTTCTCGACGACATAAATGATTAGTTTAATAACTTAATATTTGGTCTGCATGGGGCCGTTTTGAAGTTATTTTACTTTTACTTTATAATACATTAATATACCAAATTAGTATTATTTGTATTAGTATTGTGATCATAAAAATTTACTACTTTAAGAGTCAAATTTAGTGGCGCACTGATTACGATGAAGTGGTTTTTTGAATGGTGACATCCGTGTATGTGGCGGGGATCCCCTAAATGCTTAAAGCCGTCAATATCATTAATATAAGCTTTGTCGAAAGCGCGTATACAATATACGCTCACACAGCATAGTTTTGCTAACCATGGATGATTCTATACATAAATTTACCATGGAAGAGTGAAAGCTCACTAGCATTTTGCCTAGCAGAAAATAATTTAAATTTTCCGTAACTATGTAATTTGTTTTGTCGTAGAACAAGGATGCCTTATAATAGCAGATGTTTTGCGCTAACATAACTTCTTGGTAACAGAAAACAAAAATTACGTTCGAAATATTAATATGAGCAGAGCATTTATATATTTAGAATAATATTTTATGTATGTGGTTTAAAAATATACATTCTAGTTGTGATTCGTAATTGATGAAAATAAACCCAAAGTTAAAAAAAATATATTTTTTTTTACATTTTATTATTTATTTGAGGACAATTAATTACATAAAGTTTAGCAACTATTAACTTACTAAAGGCATTCTCACTGTTTTCTGACAGTTGAGTTGGCTGATTGTCCAAAGTTTGAGTTACTTTTGTTAAGCATCATTAGCATGATTCAAATATTTGTCCTCTTTTGTTCTTTTGTGGTATGAAGTTGATTGTCAATGGCTTCAATTTTTCTCTTCTTGTTTTTATGTCACGACCATCTGTATTTCCATGTAATTTATGGCGCTAATTGCACCAGGTTAATCTTTCTCATTTGCCTTGCTTATAACTAACTAACCTAAATGCATAGTCTCACTAAAAAGATTAATGATTAAAAATAAATATTAAAATATTAAGAGATAATTTACAATAAATGAATTTTTTTGTTTATGGTTAATATCTTTATCTATATGAACATCACATATTCAAAATACTATGAGAGTAGTTCTGCAATCTACAAGATATGATCAATATTTTAGTGCTTTTATAAATAAAACTTACATCGTAATCACCACATCCACTTGTTGGCATTTGCAGAAAAAAGCCCTTGAAGAATCAAATTTTGTTTTTATTTCTGTTATAGTTTATATTGAGCATATAAGCTTTAAAGTTACATTGTCATATTTCTGATCCCTTTTTCAAACACCAGACTTTTAATTAATTTTATAAATATTTGGAATGGTTTAATGAGAGTTTTGCCAATAATTTACATATTTTATTATCAAGAATATAGTGTACATATTCCTAACCTACATACAAATAATTCACAAACATCAAATATACACTTTACCAATGCGCAGCACGATCATGCAATTTCTGAACAGATATTTTATTGGAAATAGGACGTGTTCCATTTAAAAATCTACATGACCGTTTTTTGTGCATTTTGCGAATGCAACAGTGCATGCAAGATTAGACTGTCCAGTAAACTGTGCAGGATCTTATACAGAATATTTATTGTGTCAAGTGGGCTCTAGTCGTAAAACTAGTTTTAAGGAAAATCGGTAAATCGAAAGTAGCCCTTGACTTCAGCGCGAAATCATCTTTTAGAAATATATGGTAAACTGTTAGTTTAATAAAAATATTCAGAAATAAGGTCCACCTTTGTATACAAAAAATTCAAATTTTTGTGGGATATCATAGAATTACTCTTATCATGAAATAGGTATTTTGCAAACATCTTGCATTCAGCAGAGATTTCAGAAGTACAAAAGTGATTTAATTTGAAACAACCCTTGAATATTTTGTTCAAAATTTGGATCGTAGATACGTATAAAAAAATGGTGTGATGGCTTGCAGTTATTTAGACAAACCATTTTTTTACTCCCAAATGTAAAAATAAGTCCTATTTATTTTTAATAGGCAAATAGAAATATGTTATTTTCTTGTAATCGAGTCAACCCAATTAAAGAAGTATTTATGTCATCATATTTCTAGGTGAATGATTTTGTCACTGTATGTAAATTAAATAACATTGCACCACATTCACACATAATTATAAATGATATGATTGTTAGATTTATTTTCATCCAAAATTTGGCAATAGGCTTACGTGCTATGAGCATGTATTAAATGAAACGATTATTAAGTGGACCTCTTGTAGTTTTTGTTTTACATATATTTATTTCTCGACACCTGAAAAGGTACAAGGATTTGTATTATTATATGTATTATATGTTGAATTAGAATATATTAAGTAATTATAAATATTTTGATCTGTAATTTTGACGTAGAAATTCAATTTTATTTTGAAATAATCTAAAAGTTCAATTTACATTACAATGATGACAATTAAAACAGTGCTCCAAAATAAACGAGAGACGGGCACTCGCAATTATCGAATTCTACAACAGAGTTAAGATTTGTTTCGTTATGCATTAAAAACCAAGACGTAGCAATTACTAATGAGTTTAGGTATATTACTCCGTCATTTAACAAAATATTTTATTACCTATGCATGTGTAAATATTGATAATTGAAAAAAGGAAATAATTGTGACATATGTGCTCACGAAATTAACACTGACCTGTAACTAAATATCAAATGAATTTATTTATGTATGTACATACTTTGCTGTAAACAGACAACCATTATTTTTTTAGCACTTTAGTCAATAAATATTAACTTTGAATTTTAACACTTGTAATGGTCAGTACTAATAATTATAATAATAGTAATATGTTTGTTGACCAGTAACACCTTAACAGAAATAATAAAGAGAAATTACGGAATTTTTTAATTCTACATAAAGAGAATGAACTGTGTGTACCACACGACTTTCTCATAAAAATGTGCGTTTTAAATTATACAAAAGTTGTTCCAAATTAAGTTTTGTATACTTTTACCATCTTAAAAACAAACCTGCGAGTAGATGTGTTACTTTAGGGCTGAATTTTAAAAATATTCTTTATAAAAAGAATATTAAAAATCCTATTCTCTTAATAATCTCTATTGAAGGCATAATTTGCGAAATATTTGTAAAAAAAAGTGCTATTCGATAACTCTAAAAGTGTTAGTTCTAGTCCGAATTTTGAATATTATTTCACAAAAAAGTTATTCCAGATCCAACTTTAAATACTTTTGTACTCTTGATAAATCTGTATAGAATGCATAATTTACGAGATATTTGCAAAAAATTCCATTCGATAAAAGTAAACGTGTTACTTCTAGTCCGAATTTTGAAAATTTTTTCATACGAAAAGTATTCAAAATCAAGCTTTAAATACTTGATACACATTGTATCTGTTATGACTTGTGAGATATTCGCCAAGACGAAAGCACCCACTTCCGGTAGGTAATATTTCCAACATTCACTTTTTATTTTCTTTAGAAATTTGTCAAAACTGACACTAGCATGTTCTGGAAAATTTCTAAAGCTTATTACTTCCGGTCTACCGTTTTCGTCAAAATCTAATCAGATCTCAAGAGGAAGATTATACCTACATAAAGTTTGGTTTTCATACCTTTAGCCGTTTGTCCGCTATCATGGTCAGATGTAGAGAGAGAGAGAGAAGAGAGAGAGAGAGAGAGAGAGAGATGGGGGAGGGGGGGGAGAGAGATGTTTGCAAAAAACACTTTTTTGGTATCAGGGGACTTGAAAACGAGGACATCTGCAAAAATCTAGAGGTCGAAAATGTTCGTCATCACAATAATTCCTTATACTATAATGCGTATAAGAAATTAAATTTATAAAATAAGATTAGAATTCAGTATCCTTTACGTGAAAGTATTGGTATCACAGTAGTTTCAATGTTCATCAATCTTTAAATGATTTTCACACTTCTTAGTTTCTCCTTTTCTAATCCTATCTTTCTTCAAATCTGCTATTGCAATAAGCCATTTCAGAACAAGCCTATCTGATTTGTGATTGTAAACAATTCTTATTATCCTTAAAATGTGCTTATTGCCTGACATCTCCTTTACTTGTACAGTCCCAATTAGTATTACCAGTGACGTCACAAAATACATTATTTCAGCTGCTATATATGTACGTTGAAAGTTCTTCCAGTATACCTATTTGTGAGTAGTATGCAAGCATTTAAATCTAATTTCTAATTTTCAGCTTGCTTCCAAATCAACGAAATCTGGAAACTATAGGCCTAAAACCCCTGTTCCTCTCTGTGTCCTCAATCTGTCCACTTGCATAATTTAGTAACCTTGTTAATGTTGAATATATGACGCTTACACTGCAACTTTTGTTGGATCGATTCTAGGACAGTGTTGAGTCTTCCTCTGATAATTTCTCTTTACTTTCATACTTGCTGATTGTGTCAGATTCTTGGTTTCCTTTAGGAATAAAAATGTTCCTTATAATACAATTTGTAACATAAATTAATTTCATTTTCTTAATTTTTAATACTAATACTATTTTATTATTTTTTACCCATGGTTGTCATTATAATAGTTCCTTACACATCTTGACCTCACAAAAGTGTTATTCACTTGTGTGTGAGACGGCCATCTCATAGCAATACATCGCAACACCCCCTGACCCAATGCACCCAACCCCACCCAGGTATGCACTCATAAGCCCATGTGTGTATGTGATTGTGTGTGTGTGTGCGGGCGCGTGTGCGTGTGCGTGTGGATGCTATCGCGTGCGCGTGCGTCTCTTTCTCTCTCTCTCTCTCTCCCTCTCTCCTTCTCTCTCTCTCCCCCTCTCGCCTTCTCTCTCTCTCTCTCTCTGTGTGTGTGTATGTGCGTGTGTCTTTGCGCGCGCGCGCATAAGTTTTAAGTGTGATTATATGTTTGCGTATACATATGGAAGAACATCCCTCGAATGTACTATATACTGTGCAGTCTGCATTTCGGGGTTCCCAGGACCCATGATTTACAGAATCTTTTGTATGCACTAAACGAAGTCATATTTTGGTTTTCGATAGCCAGTATATCATACAGCTTCAACCCCACATTAGCATAACATCGTTGGCCTATCGCTTTGTTAACTTTTGGTTTTAGTGTTTTTATATTCAGTGATCGCGTTTCATAGCAGTGATTCACCAATGTGATATTCTGTTTGTTTTTGAAAATGTCAATCAGTATATCAAGACAGAACAACTGACATACATCCATCTTTCGCGTTTCAGTAAATAGTGTATCTGTAGGATAAGTCATCTCTTTATTGTATATAATTTTTAGCAAATGTTTTTGTAAAATATTTAAGTTTTTTAAATGAGTGCCGTACGCTCCTCCCCAACCTATAATACCATACTGCACTTGTGACTGCACTAACGCGAAATATAAAATATTTAATTGCTATAAACCAAGGAACTTTTTTAAGAATTTAATTTTAAATTAATTAAGAGTAATACATAAATAACAATTATATAAAAATAAAATTAGATATCTCTAGATGCCAGCCATTTTATAGCAAATAATATACTGAAAATAAATTCCAGACTTGAAATAAGTGGAAGACACCAATAACGAATAAATTTAAACGCCTGATTATTGTAAAATCATGCTAGAAAAACGCTTCCAACTATCTCTTAATTGTTCCGTTCTAAGAGCGTAGATACATTAAATAATTTCACACTTTATAATATACACTAGCTGAATTTGATCATTTTGACGAGTGTAAGTCTGAGACCCACTAGTTTGTAATAATTATGTTCTACAGACACAGTTGTATGTAGCAAAAAGTCTCTAGATTGGACGTTTCGCTAGTATAAGTCACAGAAAGGGTAAATGACGCAATAATTTTGCACGTATATTCTGAGAAATAATAAAATGCAGTTTTCAAAATTTATCAAACTAGCTCTTGGTGATAGCGATGCGATTGGAGGGTTTGGTAATATCAACTATGAATTCAAATTTCTTAATTATTTTACTATAACAAACAATTAAGACTTAAAAAAATATGAAATTAAATTTTGGAGAGGCAATTATTACAAGGATTAAAAAAGGATTCTTCTTATAAAAAATTAAGTACTTATTGTGTTCAATGGGCTGTTGCGGACGTACACTTCTTCGATATTATTATTTTAATATGTTAATTAAGCAGTCTCTTTCTCTATTAATAGCTTTATAAAAACATGGTCAATTTTCAATAACACGTTGTTTATAAATTAAATAGCCTGAATAATGTAAATAACTCGACGGACTAAAAACAAGGTGTAAACAGTGATTTTAAGAATATAGTGCAGTAATTAAGCCTCAAAAGTATATTAGTAGGTATATTAATTATAAATATAGTAACAATCTTATATGATGAATAACAAATTCTATAAATGCCTCTTACAATTTATTTTCGAATAACCACTGGATCATTCATGAGATCAGGTGCTAGATATGTAAGTGAGTTCTCTAGTTTTACTTTCTTATACGTAATAAGGAAGTATTGTGATGATGAAAATTTTCGACCTCGAGATTTTTGCAGATGTCCACGTTTTGAGGTCCCCTGATACCAAAAAAGTGGTTTTTAAAAAATGTCTGTGTGTCTCTCTCTCTGTGTGTGTGCGTGTGTGTCTCTGTGTGTGTGACCACGATAGCGGTCAAACCGCTGTAGATTTCAATTCCAAATTTTGCATTTACGAATATAATCTCCCTCTTGAGAACTGATTAGATTTTGAGCAAAATCGGCATACCGAAAGTAGTAGTTTACTTCAGTGAAAAAATCGAATTTTGCAAATATTTCGTCAATTACTAAGTTTAAACAAATTTATAAAGAATTCAAATGTACTCAAAATTAAATTTGAGAAAAATTGTATTAATAAAGTTTTTCGAAATTCCTACCGGGAGTAGGTCTTTTACTCTTATCGAAAATCAGTTTTTTGCGAATATCTCGCAAGTCATGCTTTCTAGGCAGGTAAATTACGAGTATAAAAGTATTTAGAACGTACTTTTAAATATCTTTTGTATAAAAAAAATTTCAAAATTCAGACCGGAAGTACCACTTTTACTCTTATCGAATAGCGATTTTTTGCAAATAGTCGTAAGTTATGCATTCTATATATATTTATCAAGAGTACAAAAGTATTTAAAACTATATTTGCAATATCTTTTCTATATATAAAATTTAAAAATTCGGAGCGGAAGTAGCACTTTTACTCTTAGCGAGGAGCACTTTTTTGATATCTGCGAAGTATGCATTCTATAGCGATTTATTAAGAGAATGAATAAAGTACTTAGAATAGGATTTTGAATAAGTTTTGTATTAAAAAAAATCTTAAAATTGTACAGCTTGAAACGTTCATACGTATAAGAAAGTCGTGTGGTGGCCACACCTCATTTTTTTAATTCTTTTTGACAACACTTTGTAAAAATACCTTGTCTAGCTTAATAAGTTGTTAACAAATTAATGAGATTAACATCTGCTCTTTATCTCTTTTTCACGATCTTGAGTAGTTGTTGCAGTAACATCAATTGATCTGTTTGGTAGTTTTGGTCTAATAGTTCAACTCTGACTTGTCAACCCATAGGTCCTGGGTCCGATTCCCAACCACACTACCAGGAATTATTTATTCACAAAAATATCTGTGAATTGCTATCGTTGTTCTAATAGTACACATAAAACCATCGAGTCTATTTTAGTAGTCCTTAAGCCATGTTAGGGGCGCTTACCGCAGGCCAACCCGTAACGTCCAATTCCAATTCAGGCCTGGGCTCGTCCATCACAGGTGTTAGACGAGGCCGAATCCAAATTAGAGCTCTGCACGGCCTCTAATAGGCTTAAATCGGTCCGTGCACTGCTCTAATTTGAATTCTTTTAATATAAAATTTGTCATTGTATATCTACGCAATAATTAAAATTAGATATCAGTACATTATATAGAACAAATATATTATTATTGGCTACAGAACTATTAATATACAGGGTGCCCCACCGAAAACAAAACAGATTGAATATCTCGAAGGAGAAAACTTTTTTTAAAAAAACGCAAAAACAGGTCGATTTTTGATCCAAGGGGGACACCCTTCCATCATATCTTCAACTGTGATACGTTATTCCCCTCCCCTCCATCACTCTAACCATTACAATTTAAATAGGGAAAGTACTAAATACGATACATCATTGCAAAGGTAATTGTACGGAGAATTCAGCAAAGTGATTGTTGGTTGCGCTATTTTTGATTTTAGCGCCCCCTAGCGGAAAAAAACGGTTACGTATTCCACAATGTGACACATCATTTCAAAGATAATTTTATTAGCAACTAAATACGTAATATTTTTGACATTTATTTGTCATCATTGTCAAGTACAGACTGTCAGCGTCTTTTGTAAACTAATAAGTTCGTAGTTTCTAATATTAGAGCTCTGCAAGGTTTTTCAATTATTTAAATTTTTTTCAATTGTGCATTAAATTGCTAATAAAATTAGCTTTAAAATGATGTGTCACATTGTGGAATACGTAACCTTTTTTTTCCGCTAGAGGGCGCTAAAATCAAAAATAGCGCAATCAAAAATCACTTTACTGAATTCTCCGTACAATTACCTTTTCAATGATGGATCGTATTTAGTACTTTCCCTATTTAAATTGTAATGGTTAGAGTGATGGAGGGGAGGGGAATGACGTATCACAGTTGAAGATATGATGGAGGGGTGTCCCCCTTGGATCAAAAATCGACCTGTTTTTGCGTTTTTTCAAAAAAGTTTTCTCCTTCGAGATATTCAATCTGTTTCGTTTTCGGTGGGGCACCCTGTATACGGATGAAATATGAGTCCTAAAGCGAAGTTTATTATGGACGAAAAGTGATGGCTAATTGAATTTATGTATCTGGTTAAGATAATGATGATATCTAAAATGAAGTAATTATTTGTTTAGAAGTAACGTAGATAAATAATACAGAAAAAAAATTTCTTGAATGACTTGTAACCAAGCATAATACAACAACAAATACATTTAAAAAGAAAATGTTATTTTGTTCTCCGTACAAGCACTTGAAAGGTATAGTTACAATACATAATCTTCAGAATACTCACAAATTTTTGTTTTTATTGCTATAGAAAATTTCTTTAAATTATATATTTGTAAGTTAGCTCGAAGATATTATAGTTTTACTTCTGCTTTTTATTTTAAATAATGGTACAAAATGAGATATTTGGAAAATTGATAATGTTTAACAGATGATTCCGACAATTTTCATATCTCGTTCCGTACGAGTGGATTTCCTCGTTTTGCAGCATTACCAAGCCCCATTCAAATCATGAGCTTTTCTGCGTTAGTGTATGTTACTTGTACTATTATATAGCATATCGCGTTTCCTGTATACTATATCATTTATGTGTGGATGACAAAATTTATCTCATTCCTTATCTTGATAATTGTTATTTCACTGATGTTTATCAAGATACTGTTTTATACAGCATCCATCATTTAGTTTAAAACAATTTTGTTGTATAATGATTGTTTTATAGTTTATGTCGATAAGTTGTTCTGCATAAGCAATTTATTCTAAATGCATAACATTTTGACAAACATAATCTCCATATAGTAATTTTTTTACTCCGTTATAGCAATTACTTTTTCAATGCCAAAAGAATAGAAATGAATAATTTCACGTATAAATTAACTTTTCTTATGTCCTACAAAATAGAGTAAGGAAAAAGCTATGCGTCTATCTTATGACAAGTTTGTGATAAGAATAAATTTCTAGAAATCATACTTAACGATAAATTTACAAAATTAGTCATAGTAAAACTGTCAAAACTAAGTATAGTTTAATAAGTTGCCCATCCATTTTGTTTTTCGTATTTTTAAGATAGTACTTATTAAAAAAATAATTAAGTGATAACAAAATATTATAATAAAAAAACAAAAATATACAAAAAAATATTAACTACGAACAAAAAGGGTACTAACTTTGCTGCATTCAATACTTGGAGCACACTGTGAGAAGATTTTGCTAAAAGTTCATTCTGGTTTTTCAAATGTAGTTAAAGGGAGCACTTTCCATCTTTGTGTCAAGATTTTCAACAGTTGTTGAATTTTTGACTTGTTCGAAAGTTTAGGTGTGATTTAGAATTTCATTAACACCATGAAGAAAATCGACGGCAAGGCATATTTATTATTACACTTATTACACTTTTCTGGATGTCCATAAGGATGACATCTAAATATTCCTAACTTGTGAAACCGTTTTCTACTTATAACACATTCATGGCTTCGATCCGTCTTGTTTTTAATTCTTCAGATTTTAGGAAATTAAAAAAGTGTGTAGGGGAGAGGGGGCACATGTGAACAAGTTTTTTCAGATCGTTAGAATTTTTTTATTTCCATAGTAATTATTATTTTCAACTAATAATCATAACTAGCATAATGCCTGTAACACGTAATAAAAAAATTGAAAGCTCAGTATTAGTAAATCTTGAATTTTTGCAGCATTATTTAGAAGATAGTAACTATCCACTTGTGCCCCAATAGTGGGTACATGTGGACAGCAGAAGGGGTAGAAGTGGACAATAGTAAATATTGAAAAGTAACTGTGTATTTTTAAAATAACATTAGCAGGAGTAAAATACAATAATTATACAGGAATTACAGTGCATTGTAAGCTTCCATAGAGACTCCGAATTCAATAAAGGAAGATGTTCTCGCGGTACCTTGTAGTTTTAAGGGCTTAGGTAACTTTAGAATGATATCTTCTCTAGTAATTACACTACTGTCTTTGATTAAAGGGAACAAAAAATTCCACGATGATAATTGTCGTCGTAGAAATTCAATCTGTAATTCATTTCCATCTTCATACACTACTATTACCTGGCCAACATAATAAATAATTTGCTTCTTGGTTGCAAATTTGACCAATACAAAGTCTCCAGCTGTGATTCCCTTTTCTGCGAAAATTCCATCACCCACGTTCATTACTTCATCTGTCGGTTCCAACAAATCTTCCTCCTCTGATGAACTAGTCGGATCATTTCTTGGAACTAGGGTTTTCTTAACAGAGTCTTGTTTTGTTTTTCCTGGTTTGAACGATTTCTTTTCTTTGATCTTCTCAAACTCAGGTGAGCTAGTAAAAATGCAGGACTTGCCTTGTTTTCTACCACATTTTTTTCGAGAAGAAGCTTTTGGTAATGGTCTAACATTTTCTGGTGTTACTGTTACTAGTAATTTAGTTGGTGTACTGTCAACAGTAACGGCTGATGTACTTGGCACTGCGAGATCTTCATTCATATCTGATACTGGAGGAGGTCTATCCATTCCATAGAAGCATTGGAAATCAGCCTCATTAAATATTAACTCATTTAGGGGCAAAATACCGTACTTCTCAAATGATTTTGTTATATTATTTGGCGTAAAAGCTGCCAGAAATGGTTGTTTAGATAAAGTTGGGATGTCGTAAATTGTTATTTGTTTGCCTGGGTGTGTAATCATGTGGTTATTGAACGTTACTCTCATCATAGATGTGAAAGGCGCATAAACCCCAACCTCTAACGGTTGGAGTTTGTGCGAACGATGTGGGGGAAAGAGAGCAAAGTTATGGCATTTTCTTTACAAAAACTAATTGATTCAAGCGAGATGTGTGACCCATGATTGTCAAGAAGTATTAAAATTGGATTTTCCTTTGTTGATAATGTATGTTGCTTGATATGTTGTAAAACATTCACAAATAATTGTGCGATCATCCAACCGCTTTTATGAGCTAAAGCAACTGCCCCAGTCGGTCCTACGTTTACAAAATTATCCTTAGAGTGAACTCTAGGAAAAACATATAATGGGGGGAGAGCATTCCCGGTTGCAGTAACTATACCAATGAAGGTTACTAGTTGACCACGTTCCGCTGATACAATCTGCCTAACTTGCTTTTTTCCTTTAGTTGCTAATACCCTTGGAGAAGATAGCACCGTAGTAATACCCGTTTCATCCAAATTTAATATTCGGCTTGGTTCAAAATTATATGATCTTAAAACAGGATTCAAATTTTGAAAAAATACACTAACGTTTTCATTATTAAAAGATGTAGCTCGTGCCAAGCTTGTATTCTCAGGTTTTCTCAGAGAAATATTTCTATTTCTTTTCATATACCCCTTTATCCAGTCAATACCTGCTTGTTTTTCAACATCCCATTTAGCAGGATACTTTTTTCCTAATTTGTATGCGTATTCATATGCCAGTGCTCTTGTTTGGCGTAATGTTAGTCCATAGTGAATAGAAGAACATTTAAGTAAATAATCGTTTAATTGTTTTTCTTCTTGCATTGATAAAACTTGATTACTAGCATATTCCGATTTTTTCGGTAAGTTCTCTGCTTCAGTTTCTAAAGTTTTCACAATCGTTTGTGCAGCATAAATTTCTTTAAATTAAACTTCGCTGCTGCGACACGAATTGACATCCCATTATGTACTTCGCCAATTGCTTCAGAAACATTATATTCATTAATATCCGCTCGTTCAGTCTTGCGCTTATATTTTCGCACCATTCTAAAACCAAAGATACTTTTGTGAGTACAAATACTTTCTGTAAGGGCGCATGTGGACAGTCCACATGCGCCCCGTGTTTGTGTCCACATGTGACCCATGTCCTAGTTTGAGGTTAAAACAGATTTGTAAAGAAAGCAGTGAATCTTATCGATAAAACAATAATACGGTATCTTAAAATAGTAACAACAGTTAACGCACACACAATAACAACTTATAATATACATTGTACTTTCCTTAATAACTGATTTCCAACGTTATTAAATATTTGTTTGCTCTTACCCAAACCCACTTATGCTCGTAAATATTTTATTACTAACGCCGTTAACTTTGAATTTGAATATGTAAAATAACACAATCAGAGCCACCTGTACTATTTTCTACAAACTTTTTGGCGAAGTTACGAGGGACACTATTTATGTATTGAGAATAGAAAGAATAAACAAATGAATTTAATGAAAAATACCTTTATTGCTTTTCAAAATAATCGTCTTTAAGATCTATACACTTTTGCATGCGATTGAACCACCCTTCAAAGCACTTTGTCCAGTCAGAAGATGGTAGCTCTAAAACATGCGTTTTGAAGGCCTCAACCGCTTCTTCGGGCGATGAAAATCGTTGTCCACGCAATTTATCTTTAATTACTGGAAACAAGAAGAAGTCATTGGGTGCCAAGTCGGGGCTGTAAGGCGGATGACCCATCCATTCGATCTTTTGTGTGTCCAAATACTCGTTTGTTGCATGTGATGTGTGTGAGCTCGCATTGTCCATGATGCAAAATGATTCGTCGTTTTGGGTTGGTTTCTCTCAATTTGCCGAAAACTTAAGGCAAACAAATGGTCGTATACCACGCTGAATTGACGGTCTTTTGATTTTCGAGAGCCACAGTTGCCACAGGACCAGTTTTCGTGAAGAAAAACGCCACCATTTGCTTCCTAACGCTGCGAGAACGAACAACTTTTGTTGGCTTTGCTTCACATTGAAACACCCAAACTGCCGACTGGCCTTTTCTTTCTGGCTCATAAGAATAAATCCACGACTCGTCACCTGTGACGATGTTGTATACCGCTTTGGATGCACCACAGTTGTATTTTGAAATCATTTTACGGCACCAATCGACATGAGCATTTTTTGAGCATCTTTCAACAAATGTGGAATCCAACGCGCACACAGCATCCGCGCACAAATGTTCGTGCAAAATATTATATGCTGGTCATACTAATGCTTAAATATCTCTCGATTTCTTGATAAGTCACATGACGATCTTCTTCAATTAGTTTTCGCACAGCATCGATATTTTCCGGCACAACGACCGATTTTGGACGACCTTCTTTAACTTCGTCCGTGAGCGAACTACGTCCACGTTTGAATTCAATGTACCAGCGATATACAGTGGGTGTGGATAGCGCTTCATCACCAAAAGTTGAATTCAGTTGATTGATGCATTGTTCTTGAGTTAGACCACGTCGAAAGTCATAATAAATCATAGCTCGAAAATTTTCGCGAGTTAATTCCATATTTTGGCTGAGATGAAATTTTAAACACTGCAAAAAACACAAATATTGCTCGCACGTCAAAACTTTCTGACTACCTAGAGGAGAAGGTGTAAATATGGAATATGCATGTAATATGGAATACCTCGGTTTTGACTAAACCAAATGGCGCCCCCTATCGAAAACCGGCTAAACTTATGCATGTTTGCCATCTTTATTGTAAGCGATCTACCGCGCGCCGTTTTAGTATGGTTTCGGTTCTTGAGGCGTGCACATGTAAATTTCGCATCCTGAAAAGTTTAACACGTAAGTAAATATGCAAGCCTAATTTTTTTATTTGCATGTTTTTATTTAAATATTTGTTACGATGCCACTGTATATAAACTAAAGTTTAAGATGACGATGCATTTGTTTAGTTTTTTGTTATGATAGCCTAAATCTAACCTGAAATATTGGTGACATGGGTTGTTGGTAATATGCAATAATAAAAGAAAGCAATACAAGGAAGAAGACATGGCTAGGGCCATCCAGGCAGTGAGAGAAAAAACAATGGGATATCTCAAGGCATCCAAATCCTGTAGGGTTCCTCGTACAACGCTCTTTCGTCTGAGTCAAATTAACACAGTTCCACCAGATAAGGCTGCAGCAACCAAGCTTGGAAGAAAATGTGTTTTGGGACCAGAGCTAGAGAAGGTACTAGTTGATTACATTTTAATAATGGAGTCCAAATTTTACGGGCTCACAATGACAGATCTGAAGCGCATGGCTTATCAGTTGGCCGAAAGGAATAAAATCAAACACCCATTTTCTACATCTAGATTAGCAGGCAAAGCCTGGATTGATTTGTTTTTAAAGTGACATCCAAAATTGTCAATAAGGAAGCCAACGGGGACATCATTTGCAAGAGCTGCAGGTTTTTGTAAAGAAAGAGTTGCCGGCTTTTTTGACCTCCTTGAAAAGCAAATGCCCTATTCCCCGAACAACGTTTATAATGTAGACGAATCAGGGTTAACAATTGTCCAAAGTAAAGTATCGTCAGTAATAGGGCTTAAAGGCAAACGTCAAGTTGCTTCATTAACATCAGTAGAGAGAGGGGTTCTGATTACAGTTATTTTTTGTATGAGTGCCACTGGAAACTTTGTCCCTCCCTTGGTTATTTTTCCTAGGAAAAATATGAACATTCAGCTTATGAAGGGAGCTCCTCCTGTGTCCGTAGGAGTTGCACATCCATCCGGTTGGGTACAGTCCCATATTTTCACCCAGTGGTTCCGTCACTTTATCCAGTACACTAAACCAACTGAAGAAACCCCCCTCCTGTTAATCCTTGACGGCCATTACAGCCACACTCGCAATATCGACGTTATCGACCTTGCAAGGGAAAACCATGTTAACATTTTATGTCTGTCTCCTCACTCGACGCACAAGCTCCAGCCTTTGGATAAGTCATTTATGGGGCCATTAAAAGTCTATTATAGTGAAAAAATTCGTATTTGGATCCGTCAAAACCAACGGGCTCTTAGTCCTTTTGATATAATGGAGTTATTTGGTAGAGCTTACGAAAAAGTTCAGACATACACAATAGCGGCTAATGGTTTTCGCACCACTGGTATTTACCCTTTTAACAGGGATGTTTTTTCCGAAGCTGACTTCATTGCTGCGGAACAAGAAGCAGCGATAAGAGGAATTACCATTAACATTCAAGAAGTCGAAACAACAAAAGCTTCTACTACCCCTATCGATAAACCTTCATGCTCTAAAACGTCATGCGAAGACAATGCACCTGGCCGAATTCAAGCTGTTGACCAAGATCAAGATGAAGATGACCAAGACCAAGATGAAGACGTAGATTCAACCCAGAAGCTTGTTTCACGGTTCGAAATATCTCCAGTCCCAAACACAATCCGCAAAAAAACCAACAGAGGACGCAAGACAATTGGATCTACTGTGATGACCTCGTCACTTTACAAAGCCGAACTAAATGAGTCAATAAAAAAAAAACAGAAAAAGAGGCAAAAGCGCGTGGCGTTAAAAGAAACTTGTCTTCAGGAAAATCCTTGAAACAAACAAAAAAACTCAAAAACAGGAGAAGTCAAAGTACAAAATGAAACGTCAAAAGAATGCAGTTTCTGCTGATGAATCTGAGGATTCAAGCGAAGATGTAAAACTTGACGATTCTGACAACGATTTGGAAGATATGCCGGGACAACTGAAACCGAATGAGGACGATGCTCATTGCATGTTTTGCGATAGTGCGTTTTCTGCTGATAATAAAGGAGAACTATGGGTCCAATGTTTTATGTGCTTAATGTGGGCTCATAATGAGTGTGGAGGCGCCGAAAAAGACGAATATATTTGTGACTGGTGCAAATAATATGTAGATATATAAGGTATTCCATATTTCCTCCACCTTTTCTAAGGTGGGAATTTTGTAGTTTTTTTTTCTAACTTGTTTTTTGAAAAACTGTTTAAGATAATTACACATTTGCTTTAACATTTTGGTGTCTAATTGTCTAAAGTACCTTTTCCTTAAATTTGGCTTAATTCTATTCACTAACAAAAATTTTTTTATATACCAAACAAAATGGTATTCTATATTTGCACCTTCTCCTCTATAACTTCAAAAATGTCAAACTTTACGATGACAATTTCAAATTTCACCTGGCAATACCAGTGTTGCCAATTCTCAATACATAAATAGTGTCCCTCGTATAACCGACAAATTGAAAGTGTCCAGTTATGAAAATCGACGGCAAGGTTTATTTATTATTACACTTATTACACTTTTCTGGATGTCCATAAGGATGACATCAAAATATTCCTCACTTGTGAAACCGTTTTCTACTTATAACACATTCATGGCTTCGATCCGTCTTGTTTTTAATTCTTCAGATTTTAGGAAATTAAAAAAGTATGTATTCTTATCGTCAAGTCCCAGTTGTGTACAGCACATGACACACATAACATTATACCCATTTTCAATTTTTTTGAAATGAAATAAAAGTCCCATTCTGGTAAATTTTGCACTGTAAATTATTTGTATATATGCTACACATGTCTATAACCTAAATGTAAAAAAAAAAAATCGTGAGAATTAGATATTTGAAAAAACTAATTTTAGAATTGTTATTTTCACAGGTTTTTCGAAATCGCTGATATTTAAATTGTTACAATGTTTTGAAATACACTACATGACAGAACCCGCTAATTATTTATTTTGGGCCTATGTTTTATTCGGGTTTTGAACATCTTAATTTAATTAATGGTCTGTGCTTCATTGCTTCGAACAATTTAATGTCTTACTTATATGCCTGTTTGAAAATATGGCTTTACATATTACAGAAAACATTATTAACTACTATTTGTGAACAGTGGATATGTATAGGCTTTTGAAGTTTGCAACTTTATGAGTAAAACTTGATACTGCATATATTATTCAATCAACACACACTTTCTTAGCTATGCCGTACCGACGATAACTAATAAATATGATGTGCATACGTACATACTTGCGGCTGCTCTCACCTAGAAGTTTCCAATTTCATTTTTAATTTACACATTTCCGCGTTACCATCTTTCTATGATTTATCATTCGTGGGTCATTAAACACATTAGGTCGGTATTGTCTGTGGTAAAGTTAATCGGTGTCCTTAATAAATTGAGCATCTTCTGACAGATGCTCATAGGCGTAGCTAGGGGGGCTAGGGGGGGCTGCCCCACCCCCTGATGGCCCTTGCCCCCCCCTGAAATATTCAATAGAAAAAAAATTGCAAATACAATAATGTAAACAAGAAACAATAAAAAAACAAACGTGTGTAATAATTAATATTGATTAATGAATCCACTAGATCACGCCGCACGCGTTGATTCCCAAAATCGGCACGTGGCGAAATCTGTCAGTCAGTTTTTAACAGAGATTTATAATATCGAGAACAATATACATAATCAATGAATTTTTTTAATGCATATTATATTGTTATGGATCGCCTATAACCATCGGAATACAATACTGCGCATTTCGATTTCGTGTTCCTATATCACCAACACGGGTTCAAAGATCCCAAGTCTAGATTGTTGCGGAATAGAAGAGAAAACAACGCGGGGAATTCCCGAAAGTTCGCGTCTGTTCCTCCGTAGTATTATATAAAGGCAAGCTGGGCCGCTAGAAGTCACTCAGATAGATAGTTTGACAGTGTACAGCAAATAATAAAGCGGCGATCGATAGAGTAGTGATACAACAAGTGTATTTGTATTAGTGAATTAGAGAAGTATTGGTGAACTGTGTTTAAGAATCGTTGGCGTATTACTACCGAAGTACCAAGTAAGTGTAGTAGTTAGTAAATTTGCTTTATTGCAAGTTATCAGTTGTGCTTTGTTTTTTTTAACGCTTATTAGTTATTTTTAACAATTTATTCAGTATAGCTTTTATCGCCAAGCTTATGTGTCAATTTGTTTTTTTCATTAATATAAACATTAAAATGCAATATCAAATAAGTATATTTCAATTTTTGACTTGATAGAGTTTCTGGGTTGGCAACTTGCTGTCTGTCTGTTGGTCTGTAACCAAACGCGCATAACTCAAAAACTATCCACTCGAATTTCGAATTGAACGAAATTGAAATTTAGTACGCAGTTGTCTTTATCATAAGACACAATGTTTTGCTTGCTTGTCATGTGGTATATATCATATAAATATATATGGAAAAATTATTTCCTGACCACCTGAAGATACCTTATACAATAAGGATAACCAAATAGTGCTAAACAGCTATTCTCCGGGCTATGGATCCCGACGAGCGCTGAATTATAATCAAAATTTGCCGTATTTTTACTATAACACTTAACACTGTTAGACAAAAAAATACAAATTCAGATTGAATGGTACTACTAAGAAAAAGAAGCATACTCTATAGGTAGGATGCCTACCCTGTACTGACGAGAACAAAAGAGTTCGAAACCGGTCTGCAGGTGGTGACATCCTACCTATAGAGAATGCTTCTTTTTTTTGGTAGTACCATTCAATCTGAATTTATATTTTTTTGTCTAACAGTGTTAGTAAAAATACGGCAAATTTTACTTATAATTCAGCGCTCATCGGGGTCCATAGCCCGGAGAATAGCTGTTTAGCACTATTTGGTTATCCTTATTGTATAAGGTATCTTCAGGTAGTCAGGAAATAATTTTATATTTATATATATTTATACAATTGTCTTTAGTCTTTCAATTTTTTTTTGTTGTAGATTATGGACATAAGAAAATTTTTCAGAAGACAAACGTCTTCACCATCTTTACCATCTATACAACTAACTACACTAGAAGAGGATAATAATAATCAGTCTGAACCGCAGCCCGGTACAAGCAAAGATCTGGATCAGAACATTCAACCAAAATCAATCATGCACCATTACCATGTGAAAATAGACGCTTCTGACTTGGGCCAACTAGAAGAAAACGCATCGCAACCAATTCTTAAAAGATTTCCACAAACTATGTTTGGTAATAAAAAAAAGGTCGTTCAGCGGAAACTATTATAAAGATTTTGATTGGTTGGAATACAGCGTCAAAACAGATTCCATTTCGTGCTATGCTTGTCGTCATTTTGGAGCTGCTATGGATGAAGAAGCTTTTAGAATGCTGGGATTCCGCAACTGGAAAAAAAACTGGTGCAAAATTAAAAAAACATGATGTATCTTTGCATCACATTGAAAGTCTCAATAAATGGCATAACTATAAAACGACAATAAAAAGCGGAAATGTTTTATCTCATCTTTCACAAGCTTATAGCACCCAGATAGAGAAAAATAGGAGTTACTTGAGAATATTGGCAGATATAAGCTTAACACTGGCTCGTCAAGGAATGGCTTTTAGAGGTCATGACGAAGGCGAAAGTTCATTAAATAAAGGAAACTTTAAGGAAATATGTAACCTAATAGCAACGTATAACAAGGACTTTGACATTCTACATAATTCGCATAAAAACTATACCAATCCCCAAATACAAAATGAAATTATTGCCCTCTTGTCACGGGCGTCTTTAAAAAAGATACTCGATGAAATTAGGCATTCCGGTACTTCTTCAATCATGTGTGATGAAGCTCGTTCTTTCAAAAAGGAACAATTGTCTTTATGTGTTCGCTACGCATCGAAAGATCTAGAAATTCGTGAAAGATTTCTTGCATTTCTTGACTGTTCAGAAGCCAGATCGGCCACGGATTTATTTACTTTAATCTACAAAAAATTGGAAGAACTTAATCTTAGCGACTTGCAGATGGTAGGGCAATCCTATGACGGAGCTGCGGTGATGTCAGGCAATATAAGTGGTCTTCAAACACAAATGCGAGAGAAATATCCAGCTGCAATTTACACGCACTGCTTAGCTCATAGACTTAACTTGGCTCTGGTAGACTCCTGTAAGAATGTTCCATCAATATCGACATTCTTTTGTACTTTGGAGACACTTTACGAACATTTTTGAGATCCTCAAAACCATAAAAAATACAAACAAATATTGAAGGACCTCAATATTGTCCCCAGGGAGTTGAAAACTCTGTCAGATACTCGTTGGGTGTGTCGATATACAACTTACCACGCTGTTAAAACATGTTTCGAGGGAATCGTCACAGCACTGGAAAGCGAAGTTTCTCATACAAGTAGCAAACAGTCAATCACAGCAGTCGGGATATTATCCAGCATTAAACAACCATAATTTATAATTCATCTTTTTGTATTGGGCGAGGTGCTAAACATTTTAAATATATTATCAAAGAGCCTCCAGGAGAAAGATGCAACTCTGGGGAAAGCAGTTAAGGTTATTAAAAGTGTTATGACTTCATTAAATGGAATGAAAAATGAACAATATTATACCGATCTTCATACAAAAATATCGAACTTTGCCACAGAATACGAAATTTCATTGGAAATTCCCATTCCGTCATCCAAAAGAAAAAAGCAAGCCAGTAGCAAGCTCGTTGACTTCGTCACCGAAACAACCGTAGGATTGGGTTTGATAGACGCCACATGCTCCAGAGCTAACGTAGGAGTCATTGAGTACTGGAGGGCACACATATTTTACCGAATTATTGATACTCTAAGAGAATTTCTGAACAAAAGGTTCTCACCAGAAAGTATGGCGCTTGCCAATTCAGTAGATCATTTTTTTCAGTTAGATTTTGAAGGTTCAGAGGAATTAATTGAGTAATATCGCAAAATTTTGAATATCAACACTTTTGCCTTAAGAGCAGAAATGACCGTATTAAAAAATTGTATTTTACAATCTAAAGAGACTGTTGGTCATGAATATATCAAAAAAAAACTTAATTGACTCAGAAAAAACATATCCCAACCTCTACCAACTTTTTAAAGTAGCGATTATTTTGCCTATTTCAAGCGCAACGTGCGAGAGGTCTTTTTCTGCCATGAGGAGGATTTTTAACTGGTTGAGAACGACAATGACTCAAGATAGGCATTCAGATTTGGCTTTGTTGTATATAGAAAAAGAAGTCGATATAGACTTGGAGAGTGTTGTAAATTCTTTTAGTGAGCAGAGTAGGAAGTTTCTCTTGTAAGTAATATTTTGTTTTTGTAAATATTTATCGCAGTGTATTATATTATATGTATTAGGTATATTAAAAAAAATAAAACCACTATACTATTATAAGGCATTTTTTCTATTTATTTTTTCATTGCACGACAAATAAAAAAATATATATATTTTAATCCACCGTACACTGGGGCCCAGGCCCCCCTGAAAACTAAGGCTAGCTACGCCTATGCAGATGCTACAAATAACAGCTTGCATTCTGATTTGCTGTATTGTTATTTGCTTACTTACATCAATGAAGCCTTTACTTCAAGATGACTGTTTAGGTTCGTTTTATACGTTTCTTTAATATATTGGCTACGAATAATTTAATATTTTATTTTTATTATTATTATATACAGCTCAAGAAATATCCCTCCTCGAGTTCCAATTTTCCGAGCTTCCATTGCGTTCGATCTGCCATCATCGTCTTCCAATCTCTAGTTTACTGTATGCTCATAAATTTTCGATATAGCTCACTTAATGTGGAAAGACATTAGTTAATAATCCTCGAAAACGTAGTCGGTTTCTGTCGTTATTATAGATGATATCCCTAATTATAACTTAAATAATATATCATCATCAATAACATATTTCAAGACAGCATTAACTACCACAAATTCAAATATGCTCTAAGAAGATTTGCCTTTTCTATGAACAGGCAGTAATTTTTCTCTGTGTTAGTGGCATTCTACAACCTCATTTATTTATGAAATTTCTTTTCTAAACAAAATTCCATTACTTAAAATAACAAAACATTTTTCGGCATCTTCGTGAAATAAAGGTGTAATAAGATAATAACGTGCTCACGGGCAATGCTATATTAAAAAAAAAAGGAACCTCAGCAATAATGTATGGTATTATAACAGCACCTTTTCCTCTGTAATCTTGTAGTCAGTTAAATAAAGTTGAGGCTAGTTGGCCTTAGCGTAATCGGTTAAAAATTGTTCAGATTCTTCATTTTCTGTTTTCTTTTTAATATCCTGTCAGTAAATGACCAGTATGCCTTTTATACATAAGTACGTAACCTGAAGGTCCTCAATTAGAATACGAAATATGGAATTTCGTGACCTGTACCATTCGAGCAACATGTTTTATTATTTTCCAAAAGGTCAGTACCAGTGCGTACTCTTACCTATCGCTGGCGGTCTTTACGCAGTTAGTCCTCTCGAATAACTTCATAGCCAGATACACAAACATACGGCTAAATGTTTTAAAAATTGCAGTTTCTTCAATATGTTCACGTTTATGCAGCGTTTATAGACCTCGTTACTCATGAAACCTCTATCCAACGATCTTAATTATACAAAAGATTTGTTCTTTTAACAGAATACTTATGTCCGTATTTGTACTTAAATATATAGTTCCGTAAAAAATAATAATTGCATTTTTGCGTATCTTTTTAGACAAACAGCAAAATGTTTTCCTTGACCTTTTTAAAGAAAGCCACGCATCACTGTTGCATATCAATTAACGTACATCGTAAAAACAATATGACTACGTTCATCGTGGACGTAGTCTTTTGTTTACCGGCGTGCAACATGCCGAAGAAGGCAGAGAAAAAAGGAAAAGGTGTGAATTGTACGAGTAGTATCTATCAGTTCCTGTATAACGCGAGGTCGAAACTACATATATACATATGTCAGTTCCATTGCGTTCTCTGTCTCCATTATAATTAATCATTAAACCAGGGTCAACTCGCATACATAACAACCTAAAAAAATAATAACCAGGAAAATAATGCTATTTCATAATTGCATATGTTTTTCACGCGTAATTTTGATGTTATATCAGAAGTTTTAGTAATCTCTGCTTTTCCATAAGTGTAAAAATTATAGTTTCCAAACAAATTTCCAAAAAGAAAAGTTCCAAACTAAATAGTGTTGTGCACTCCGTAAATCTACTTAAACTGCATTACATTAGATATAAATGAAATATACTATTTTTGGATAAGAATGACAGTAATACTTCCGGTACAATAATGCAAACATTTTCTATATTCAAAGGTATCTTAGAAAAGTTGAACACACCTCATTGATATTCATTTAAAGGGGATTTTTCCGTCCTTCATAGAATAAAATAGAGTTTCGCTGACACGTAAAAGGGAGAATTGGGAACATGCAATAAATTTATCTAAAGAAAGAAGAGTACATCCGAGTGAAATTTTACGTAAACTGAAACCAGACTTTTTGTATGGTCAGAAGGATGTGGAAGACTGTAAGTGTGGTTTATTGCTCTTCAGTTCCTACAACGCGAAAGCTGTTTATCGCAACAAAAAAGTCAATATCCGATTCGCAAAGTGCTATTGCTCCCTGAGAACGCTAGACTCCATACACCTGCTGCAACTTCTGCAAAATTGAAGGAAACTGGATAATACAAGCACAGTTCATGTGCAATTAGCTTTTAGAGCGTTTCCAGTGAAGGAAGAATTATGAAAATTATTAAATGATTAAGCTTTAGAATAAGAACATAAATTTTAAGTTGTAAATATAGTTTTTAATATAGTAAGTACAGAATCAAAAGATTCAAAAGGTGTATAGTGAGTTGCATAACTTTTAAGGGGCAATGTCCTTATGAGAAATGTATATATTAATTTAAGTTTAAAATCATTAAGAAAGGAATAGAAATAAACACAAAATAAATTCATGTATTCTATATTTTTTATAGAAAAGACAAACACGAGGTGTGGTTTGAGTATACAAAAACAGAACCAGACTTCTCACAGTATGTAAATATTCTAAGAAATAGACCAATGTTTAAAAATGAAAATGTATTTAAAGTAAACAACAGAGAGAGAGTGATGTTGAAAGACAGAACAGTGAAGAGGGTGAATCATTTAAAAGCCATAAAGTTATATGAACGAGGCGATATTCGACATGATTGTTGTGAAAACGTCTATTCAAATGAATTAAAATAGATTGTAAATTTGCACAATGATTTTAAGGTATAAGGGAATTTATGATCATATTTAAGAATACAATAAATACCTGATACTTATATTTAAAAGCATTTTAAAGGATTTACACAAAAAAGTTGTTCTTTATCCGAGGCAATACATTACTATATTTATCTATATAGTAGATGTATAGGTAGAGACACATATTTGAAATCTTATAATAAATGTAAGGGCATCAAAGATAGCAGGACAAATCTTGTGTGGTTCTGATTATCTACAAAGAAGAAATAACATTAACATTGTTGACAGTTGTATGGAAATCAACATACAAGAGAACGAGAGGAAATGGTTAGAGCACAGGGATGATACTGTCGAAGTCTGTGTTCCTTGTAATGTAGTCCTAAAGAAGAGGATTCCAGTTGTGTTCAATATATTTCCGATCATATCCAACAAAGTCACCTACAAGAAGAAAATACGAATAGTTTTAAGTAGCGGAAAGGGAAAGTACGTAACCGGTAGTGAAAGAGGTATTGGGTTCATTTGCAAGCATAACGAGGGCGTTAAGGAAAGAAGGATAAACCTACAGTAGACAAAGAATCGCAAGTGTGCATTGACTTTTAAATAAACAATTTGTGTGTGTAAACATTTAGTGCATTCTTGAACTGTCAAAAGTACGATAGGTATGTGTGACTAGGGAAAACTTACAGAAAACGAATATGAAGTGGATAATGCCAACATAAATATTAGTATGAGAGTCATGGCGCTGTAGACGGATAGTCGTTGTTTGAAAACCGAAGGTATAAAAGGGCGCGAAGAACGAGATAAATGGAGAAGCTGCCGAACTTTCGAATTTATCAGACGTACAATTTTTGATGGCGTTCGCAAATGATAGTAGGGGTTTCAATACACTACGTTGAATCATATTAGTTTAAATGTGTTAAGGTTATTTTTGGAGTTCAATAGAGTTTTTGGTTTTCATATTGTTAATTATTTGTTACAATTATAAATATATAAATATCAAAAATGGTAGACATCAATAAAAAGGAATTTAATGATCTATATGAGGAATATAAGTAAGATTTTCCTGAAATAAATATACAGTTTGAATACTTGATGATGTTAGACGTATTCTAGGAAATACTATGTGAAAATATTTACTTCTGGCAAGGCGTTAAACATCATCAATACTCAAATAAAATAATGTTTTGCTGAATTATATTGATGTTTTTTTTCTGACATTTTGACTTTGGATTCGTGATCGGCGATCAAAGACACCCCCGTATCTAAAATTTCACATTCATACGTAAATTTTCAAAAAATTCGTCCGGCATTTTATTTCCTTTTGACATTTTGACTTTGGATTCGTGATCGGCGACCTCAACCACCCCCGTATATAAAATTTCACATTCATACGTCAATTTTCAAAAAATTCTTCCGCCATTTTTTTTTTTTTTGACATTTTGACTTTGGATTAGTGATCGGCGATCTAAGACACCCCCGTATCTAAAATTTCACTTTCATACGTCAATGTTCAAAAAACTCGTCCGCCATTTTGTGTTTTTTGACATTTGACTTTAGATTCGTGATAGGCGACCTAAGACACCCCCGTATCTAAAATTTCACATTCATACGTCAATTTTCAAAAAAATTCTTCCGCTATTTTGTTTTTTTGACATTTTGACTTTGGAATTGTCATCGGCGACCCCCAAAACACCCATATCTAAAATTTCACATCCATACGTCAATTTTCAAAAAACTCGTCCGCCATTTTGTTTTTTTTTTGACATTTTGACTTTGGAATCGTGATCGGCGACCCCCAAAACCCGCGTATCTAAAATTTCACATTCATACGTCAATTTTCAAAAAATGCTCCGCCATTTTATGGTTCGTTTGGTAACCATGGCGACTCGAGCGTTACATAGCCGAGCGTGACGGCTCAATCTCGTTCGGTGCCCACAATCAACGCGCCTATAGAAGTTTACACTTCAAAAATGGAATCCAACTGATCGACAATTAAAGCTAGGAAACAAAGAAATGCACACATCACAAAACTAAGACAAGAAAGGAGACAGTTTTGTGAAGAATTCCATAGCCTAGTAGATAAGATACCATCTAGGCAATACTTACTAATTATAGGGGATATGAACGCTTGAGTATGAAATCGACCAATTCCTGTAGTGATGCAAAGATTTAATGAACAGATACACAATGATAATGGAGATCTGTTAATGGAATTTGACGGCCAGAATAGTCTACGAATAAATAATATTTTTTTCGACCAACAGTGGAAATACAAATCTACTGTTACAAATACCCAAGGACAACAATGTATGATTGATTATATCTTGACTACTAGGAAATTTTACCCGAGAGACATTTTAGACATAAGGACGCTTAATTCAGCCACGATAGGAAATAAACTCGTCTTGGGGAAGATCTATCTTAGACTCAAGTCAAGAAGTCAAAGCAGCCGAACGGGTATTGAAAGCATAACAGAAAAAATAAACATTGAGTCGATCACAGATGATTCCACAAAGAATCTCTACAGCAAACGTCTGGAAGGAAGAATAATAATAATAAAATAACCGAATAAGATGACATAGACAGAGCATGGTCAACTATAATAGACAATATACTGTAAGCAGCGGGAGAAGCTCTGGGAAGAAGAAATGTGAATAATAATAAAACACATCCATATAAAACTCCATGGTATACACAAGAAGTAGAAGAAACAACACAGTTAATGAAATAAGCATTTAGACGATATATAAGCAATAAATACCCTGATGACTGGAGGAAATATACAGAAACTAGAAATTTGGAAAGGACAAAAATCTATCAACTCAAGGAAGCCTATGGGCGGGTTTTAGTAAAGGTATTCAGCGAGACTTGTATAGAGCACAAAATAAAATCTGGAAGGCTCTACAAAATAGAAAACTAGAAATAATAGAAACCGTAAAATTAAATAATATAATGGCAGAACAATGGGGAAAATACTTTAAAGACCTGTACGAAATCAAAATAGATAAAACAGAGCACAGAAATGGGATGTTTATGAGCAAGACTAAGTTTTAGTGACACAACAAGAAATGAGGAATCCACTAAAACAGCTTAAAAACGGTAAATCACCAGGATCTGATGACATCTGTAATGAACTACAGTACACAGACCGAGTTCTGACCGCTGGTAGGTGTCCTCAAGCTATAAGTCGCCCAGACTTACAGGTCAATGTGTGACAGAGAAAGTATTCGGAAAAAAGAAATGATAACACTTGTTCATCATCGCATACATTAGTCGGACGAAAGAGTAAATGCAGATAAGAAATTGTAATATACTGAAAAGAGATACATATATAGGAAATATATTGCAGTTCGATGTGTAACGCTTGACAATTTTTCCAGACTGCTCGTGCTTATCTAATATTATAAGAATCCACTGCGCATCTTGTGTGAAGGGCATCTCACCGGTCAGGTCTCAATCTGCAAGCTGTACTTAAATACGGGGGAACATGTTTACAATAAGAACTCGTCAACTTTTCTATAAGATACTAACAAAAGGGAATATTCCCATTGAATAAAAAGTCAGTAAGACCATCCCGATATATAAAAAGAGTGATAAAAGCCACCTCGAGAATTATAGAGGTATCACTCGCCTTAACACCTCTCAGAAAACAAAGTTGGAACCACACATACGAATAAATTCTCGCCCACTTTTAACCTTTTTGTTGCTTCTAGTTGATCGTTGTTCTCTGGTATTCAGTTACACTGATCCATGCAAAATTCGTTTTTCGAATGATTTATCATTCTCTCCCTACTTTCTCCATCTCTCTCTCTTAATCCGGACACCACAGTATTTATAAAGACTATAACGCCATTCAAAAGTTTGTTTAAAACAAATTTTGTATAAATAATTTACCAATAAAAATGCGCAAGTAACACTTTACTGTTACCGAAAAATAGTTTCTTACAAATATCTCGAAAGTTCTTCTTCTTTCTTTTAGGATCTCTCTTGTTTCTTAACCGATTTTCAAGTCTATATACTTTCTCTCCATCTCTTCCTCGGTCCGCTTGGGCAGCTGTCCCTCACTATTGTAGGCAATCTCTCCTGATCCATCCTTGATATGTGTTCGTTCCATGCCTGTCGTCTCCCTCTTGTCCATATAGCGATGTCATCAACCTGGTACATCTCCCTTATGTTTTAATTTCTGAATCTATCTAATCTTGTTTTTTTTTGCTATTTCCCTTCATTTCTGTCGTTTGCATCCTTCTTCTAAATCCTGTCGTTTCTGATCTTGCCTCTGTCCAATATGTAAGTATGGGCCCCAATGTGCTCTTATTTATTGTAGCTTTTGTATATGTTATTCCATATCACGTTTTTCATGCTTCCTATTAATTTCTTGGTCTTCGCGATCTGTTTGTTGATTTCTCTATCTATGTAACCGTAGCTATGGATATATATCCATAACACATGTAAAGCATTATTTAATCTGAACAATAATCTTTGTAGGTCTTTCTTTTTTTCTGCTATCAATATAGCATCGTCTGCATAACACACAATGTTGATGTTATCCCCTCTCATCCTGTATCCCCTATCCCCTCACGTTTCTCACCGGTTTTATGATTTCATCCATCAAGAAATTGAATAGCGTAGGAATCAGCGAGTCTCCCTGTCGTTTTCCTGTTCCAACTAGTATCTCATGTGATATTTCTCCTTTACATTTCACTCTCATGCTATTGTTTGTGTAAATGTCTCTTGTAAGTTGTATTAATGAGGCTGGGATCTCTCCTTGATTATCTTTTGTTACAATTATTTTGTTGTATTTTATCTCTGAATTGAGAGTTTTAGTTTATCGTTTGATTAAATAAATTATCTTGGCTTTTTGGATTAAATTAATGTTATCAACTCCTTCTGCCACCTAGTGGGAAATTTCATAAGACTCCTGCTGTCGAGCGGTTTTGCATTACTCATGTGCGTAATGTATACCTTCCCTGGCGGGTAGATGGCGCACTTGTTTTATTTAGTGGTTTCGGCAGTTTTAATTATTGCTAATTTAGTTTTAGAGTTTCTTTTTGGGCTTAGAGTTATGTAACAAATTAATTATAATTATTTTCCATTTTTCTATTGTCGTTTGAATCTGCGTTTATGTCGTATGTTTAAAATATCAGGTTAGGTCGCTCTGTCATTAGGGCAAATGTTCGTGTTACGCTTGAGGTCGGTGTTTGACATGTTAGAATCTTTGTCTTTTGAACGTTAACGGTCGTCGAAGAAGCATTAGACATCACAGAGCAGATGCAGTTCCTTAGACACTACTTGAGAAATGATGGATTTTTGAAATATATCGTGTGCAATCGCTAGTACATGCGGATTTTAATGATGTTTCTCAAGCATTAATGTGATTTTGGCGATATTGTTATAAACTTGCTGAGGATATTGTTTGTCGTGGCTTGGGAATTGTTTAAACTGCTGTAAGTATATTTTCCACGTGTCTAATCGATCTTAATTTGTGTTGTTTCTATATTCAAATATAGCTGTTAGTGCATGGCATAGACCTCATTTGAGCACTTTTGTTGGGTTAAGATTTAAGAACTACGTGCCCATGGTAATCTTACGGTTCCAAGGGAATTTATTGCTGAATCTTGCGGTGAAGACATAATTAAGGTGCAGATTAATGGAATACTGTAGCCTTCCTACGCTAATTTTTCCTGAGATGTCGTTAGCCGAAGATATGTAAGCAGTTTTCTTGTAACGTGTGGATCCGTAGAAGGTATCGTGTATGGTAGCTGTGGATGTGTTTTTCCTTAAGGTACTGTGACTGTGTAAATTTTCCTGATATTATCTATAACGTAGAAATTATTGGCCAAACAGTTTTGGTAGAATTTATGTCAATTTCGAGTACTTCGGACAGTAAATTTCAATTTTCCGGCCTACCTAATTAAATAAGTCATCGTAATTTCTTAATTTAACTTCTTGTGGCATGTGAGCCTTTATAATTTGAATTTATTAAATTAACGTAGTTTTATTAATAACAGTGACCCCAGTTTGGAGGTTACTTTGTCATTTTTGGAGACGTTACGTAGCCTTTTCATTTTTGGACTTAGAACTTGAACAAATTTTGGATGTGTATTGGCATTGTAGCCTCATATCTGTCTTGTGTAAATTCATAGCTTGTTATTTAGGGTACTTAGTCAACCATTGTAATTTATTATTGTACAATCTCGTAAGAAATTATTGAATTTAATTTTAATCACATTTCCTTATGTAAAGCATAGTTAACTAGCGCTAATATTTATAGTATTAGATACCATATAACTTAGAGTCTGCACTCTAATGTCGAATAGATTGTCGGTTGCCTCTGGTATACAGAGTGGTTTATTTTGGTGTTGACGTGTTGCAAATTACGATCAAACTGTTCGACTTTGGAGGGACTTTCGGCAAGTTGCCTTATAACTGTATGCTTTTGTTAAGAATATTGTCGGTTAATCATTTTAACTTTAAGGTTGTTCCATGTGTTCTCCATTTTGAATTTCTTAAATTTTGTAATTGTACGTCATTGATAATTTTAAGTTGTGGATCACCTTGGGTGACCATTTAAGGTTTTATTCATTCCTTCAGAAATTTAATACTGGCAACTGAGTTGCGCTTTGTGATTTACATTTCATTGTTTTTTTTGTCTTTTGAATATCTTTTGAAAAATCAGAGATTAGATAGTATAGCCGGTTTGTGTACAATAATTGAACGAACTGTTGAGTCCTAATTTTTAGTTTCAATAAACTGTTTGTTAAGTTTGAATATGTGTGTTGGTCTTATTTTTCTTATCACCTGGGGAGTTTTACATTGGATCTGGTCCAGGGTCTGAGTATCTGTTAGGCTTAGCATATTTTTACGGATAGGCGCCCTGACAACGTAACCTTCGACTTAGTACTGTGTTCGAACTCGCCCTTCTCTGACTGTAGCTGGAGGCAGTGCTGACTCCCATATTTAACATCGTCCCCTGGGAAGTAAGAGGTAAGACTTGAGTGTTATAAGTTGGTGATTATTTAATAGACAAGCGTCTTCCTAAATTTAAATAGAAGGTTAATTACCGTGGTGGTGTCTGACTTACTATCTTCTTGGAATTTGGATACCGAATCTGTTTAGGGCCTTGGCCATTTATAATTTAAATACAAGAGGGTAGCACTTTATTATGACTGATAGGCGAACTCGGTCAAAAGCCTTTTAAAGATCTATCAAGCACATAGACAGCAGTCTGTTAAACTCCGCGTCTAAGCAGGATCTACCCTCCCTAAATCCCTCCTGTTCCTCTTGGTGCTCGGTTAGGTTATTCAGTTTGTCTGTAATTATTTTTGTAGTGAAAGCTCAATAAATTTATGCCTCTATAATTATCTGGTTCATTTCAATCGCCCTTTTGAAATATCGGAATTATGATGGTCTTCTTCCAGTGACTCTCCCTTCTTTAATGATTTTGTTATGCAGTTAATTTCTAAATGAATCGCCGCCGTATTCGTTATTGATCCTGTCCAGTCCTGTCGATTTCCTGTTCCTTAATTTTTTGAATGCTTCTTCGACTTCCATTATATTAACGTGTACCATGGAATCGTTGTTTTCTTCCTGCGTCCTATCGCTTTCGTCCTCATGAGCATCTAGGAATAGGTGGGCGAAAGATTCTGTCCATCTTTGTATGCTTATTTTGTTTGATTCTATAAATTCTCTGATTTCTCTTTTTTGTTTTTTGATTAGTTTCCACACTTGTTTTTGTAGTCCAAAGTAGTCGTATTCTATGGTCATTCGAGAATTTATCCCAATAGTCTTGCTTTATTCTTTTAATTTCGGAATTGGATCTGTTTCTAACTCTCCTGTGCCCTTCATACAGTGGTGTTTGCTTGATGGGGTGTATTAGGCAGGCAACTTTTTCTGATAGTTTACCTACCTCTTTGCAAAACCAGGGGGTGCTCATGGTCTTGTATTCGCTTCTGTTTATAAGTGTCTCTCCTTTACATCGTCATTGATGAATATCTTATTTTGGTCACCTTTCATTTTCAGTTTGCTTCATAAAATGTTTGGATGCTTTCACTTTGTAGGGATTCTATATTGAATATAGTGTCATATTTTCCTGTAACCCTTCTCTGTTTCATCCTTTTATCCTTATCCTACCCATCACTAGTCTGTGATCACTCCTCATTTCCGCTCATGTGAGACTCCTGATGTTCAGTATTTAAAAGGGAAGGAAATTCCTGCTTGAAATTATATAAACAATGCAGCTCTTTTGTCCTCTGGTGTTTTCCCTTGTGTATTTGTGTTGAGGCTTGTGGTTAAAGAAGGTATTTTTATCCTCATTTTGTTGGTAGCGCAAAGCATGATCAGTTGTTTTCCATTTTCGTTTTTTGCTTCCTCATTGAATCTCTGTGTTTTCCTTGGTATGGTCTCACTGACAACTTTTCCGTTAAAATCCCTTATTACTATGATTTTGTCCTCTTTGGCAATTGTATCTATTATATTTTGCAAGTCCTTGAAGAATGTTTCTTTCTCGTGTACGAGCTTGTTATTTTCTGGTGCATATATTGATATCACATTGGTTGTTCCATATACTGTACAGACCGTCAGCGTTATAATACGTTCTGACAAATAGTTCCATTCCTCTATACTTTTCTTGTAGTCGTCGTAGTTCCCTGTCCAACTCCGTCAAAATTTCCTATTCCTTATTAGAGCATTGTGTGTTTTTACAGTGAGTAGGTTGATAGCCTTGCTCAAAAACCTTCCTCCTCTCTCCGGGCTTGGGACCGGCAGTGGCGATTACTAAGCTACTCAATCCATCCAGCACCTAACGCAGGTGGAGTTATCTGCAAAATTATAATATAAAGACATAATATACGTATATTAATTAATTGCCATTAGTATTAAATACGAAATAGATATTTATAATTAATAATACTTGTAGTAATGGTTATTCATGTCGCTTCATTTCAGAATAACACATGATCTCAGATACGAGATATAGTAAGTGATAAAAAATTCGAAACCAAATTAATAGCGCTGGCAAAAGTTAAGTGGGTAAACTCGGTGCAAGTTTCTGCGCGTTTGTTTGGAAACAAAAAGATAGAAACTTACAACACTTTAGTATTGGAATTGTACAAGTATTTCATGGTGCTGGATGTAAAATCTCGCTTAAGGTGCATATTCTACATTCTCACTTCGACTTTTGCACGGAAAGTATGGGTAACGCTAGCGATGAGTGCAGGGAGCGCTTCCACCAAGACAATTTGCGAATGAAGAAACGGTACTCGAGCAAATGGAATCCTGCAATGTTCGCAAATGACTGTTGGACGTTAGGAAGGCCATGGATGTTGTTTATAAGAGACAATGCAATATTTTGTCACATTTCCAATTGTAAGAATTTGAATGTGCATCAGTACACAGAAACATAAAAATGTTTTATAATTAAGATCCAAACAAAATTAGAGCTTACTTGACCTTTTGCCTTCTATTTAGTAAAATATATGATTTAATGTTTTATATAAAAATTAATATACACCATTTCATAGTAAAACCAAATGGTTAAATTTCTTGGTCACCGAAATCAAAAAAAAACACTTTGCATTAGGGAGGCAAAACTCGTTACATTAGAAAAATTTCAAGTTGATTTAGTGAATATATCACTAGTGAATAGTGGCACCCCGCAGTACACGTATTATAGGGTTCCTGGAGAAATAATATATTGGGAAAGGACTTACTTTTTAATACCTAATTGGCAGTGGCGTAGATAAAAAATTTAGGCCCCCCCGCAAAATTTTTAGGGGGCCCTTCCAAAATACTTGTTTAGAGATAGTAGCATAGAATGTGAATATCGGAGTAATTATAATAAATTTATTTTATAATAAAAAAAATCTCAATTATATTTAATTATTTATTTTATAATAATACATTTGAAAACACAAAAAAAGCTAATTAGAAGACAAAATGCCGAAAGGTCTTTTTTTCAATAGTAGGAAATTTTCAACTAACTCTTCCAAATCAACTTGTACTTTGTTCATGTTCAATACTTATAACAGCCAAGGCACTTACCCGAACTTGTTTAATAGTGCTGCGTAAATAGGTTTTAATTAATTTTAATTTCGAAAACGATCTTTCTTCTGTTGCTGATGTTACCGGTAGTGTTAAATATAACTGAAATAGTGTACATAGATCTGGCAGACTAGTTGCTAAACATGCATTTTCCACTATTAATAAATTGGCTAAGTCCTTAATAGAAGATTTTTGTTTAATTTCATTAAACAAAACAGTCTTAAGATTAATTAATTGAATCGGCAAATCTTCTAAAAAATCAATTCCATATTTGCTCAGAATATGTCTTCCGTATTCCACTATTTCTTCATTCGTTAACTTAACAAATTTTGAGGGATTAAGAAACGAGAAAAGGTTTACAACTTCATTTATGGAGTAAAATCTTCTAACTAATTGGTTGATAATAATATCAAGTGACGCATTAAAAACTTCTACTTGAAATTTTTTTATCGGGTTAGGCATTACACAGTCGTTTTCACATTCATCAAAAAACTTTTTAATTCTCTTCTGGCGTTTATATTTTATCATAGGCTGAATATTCCAAGATTCTGCTAGATTTTTAGCTTCTTAATCTAATTTATCAAAACTTTGTCGCAGTTCTGTCAAGTTTTCTTGACCATTATTGAGCAATTTGCACGTCTCTTCTAAATCACATAAAGGGCTCTGAAGTTGCTTTGAAATTAAATTAACAGTTTCGAGGATTTTACTCTGGAAAACTAGCAATAGAATAAACTCATAATTATCCATTTTATTCTGCAGAGACTTTGCTTCATTTCTGTCATTTTGCTTTTTGCACACCAGGATAAAATTTGACAAACATTGCATTACACACTGATAATTATATTTTATTGACAGTAAGCATTCAAATCTAGAAGACCATCTTGCTACGCACAGCTTTTTCAGTGTGTACTTAATTTTACTTCCATGTGGTGCAGCTTAATGAAGGACTTGCCAGCGTGGCAAGCTTTCACTAAAAAACACATAAATGCAAAAGATCATAAAACTCTGTAGTTTAATGATGTTTTTGACAGAATCATTTAAGTCTAGGTTCAAATTATGAGCTGAACAATGAATATAATCAGCTGTAGGAACTCGATTCTTAATTCTGGCTTGTAAACCATTATATTTTCCAGACATATTAGTAGCCCCGTCGTATCCTTGCCCTCGACAATTTTCTATTTTAATTTGAAAATTTTCTAAAGTAGTTAGAACAACAGCTTCTAAACTCTTGAATCTTGTTCGGTTAGCTCTATAAATCCAATAAATGATTCCTTTATTTCTAGAGTGTTTTGTTTATTTGAATTTTTCTTCATACTTGTATACCTTATAACGAGACTTAGTTTGTCCTTCTTGGATATGTCTTGCATTGTATCAATTATAAGGGCAAAAAAAAGGAGCTTTATTAATATTTTTCGTTAATTTTTTTAAAACGGTTTTAGTCAAATGTACAATTATTTCATTTTGAATATCGGGGCTTAAGTATTTGTTTCGAATATTATTTGACAAATGAGCTTTTAGAACAGGGTCATAACGTGCTATCAAGTCAATAATATTTAAAAAGTTACCACTAGTTGCTCCAATTTCTTTAACATTTTCTCGATGTCCTCGTAATGGCATATTGCAAATTGATAATGTTCTTATCACATCACATATTCTTATTAAAACTTCTTTAATTTTTTCATGACCACTTATTTGACTATCAATGGTTTTGTTTTTTTCCCAAGTACTATAAACTATGCATGCTTGCAAATGAGCATCACTTCCCTCGTGGATTTTAATTTTTTTACTTAAACCCTTCCAGTCATTAATTGTGCCCTTACACCAATTTACTGATGCTTCATTACTAGAGAACATCCAACACGGTTGATAGTAAACACTATTCAACTTTTGGGAATAACATAACCAAAAGCGATCGATTTTTTGACCGGTTTTAGTTTTAATGGTATAATAATCACTACTGAACGGTCTATTATCGTCTTTATTCCTTGGAAACGGTCCCATAGGCTTATTTGGCCCTGCAGTAATAATTTTTCTTTTTAATTCGTCGGAAAGTGATTCCGAAAATAAGGCTCTGTCGGTGTTAAAATATGTTGAATCCTCCTGATTGCAATCGATTTCATTTTTTTCCAGAGCTATATCTAATTTTTGTTCGATTATAACATTTTCGTATGGTTCAACATTTTCATCTGATGCAGATGTACTAGCTGTTGAAGCACTTTCAAAAAAACTGCTAATCTTCGGTAATTTACGCAATTTTACAACATTTTCTTGTTTCAATTTTCGTTTTTGTGCACCACTCATATATTTTCTTTCGCTCATCTTATTTTGAATACCTCGAACTATACACTTTGGTACACGTTAATTTACTTAGTTAAATTTTGATAAAATTAAATTAGTATACGTACATATGCTAATCACTAATTCGTCACAAAAGTTAATGCACTAATACAAATAGAATTTATTTTCACAATGCGAACAAACTCGCTGTTAAAATAAAACTGAAGGAATGGAAATAATTTTGCGTATTTATTCAGTAAAATATTTTTTTACAACTAAGTCATTAAACCAAATGTGCAAATGCAGTTTTATGAAATAAACGTGCCTTTTCATAATTTCGTAATTTCAAGTTTTATGTATTAGTTTATGTACCTACAATCTATATGCATAACATAGTCATATAACTTCATAGTACATGTAAAATGCAAAATTATTATCGTTGTCTGTCTCTAAGGAATTTGCAATTTTTTTTAGCTCATAAAAGCATGGTATTTTATACGGACTATATATTACCTACTTGTTAGAAAGCATTTGTGACATCTGTTGTAAAACTGTAAGACTGTGCAGGCCAAAAGTTAGGTAAAAACATGAACCTTTTTTTATATGGACCTGTGTTAAGGCAGAAAATGTAGTCATACTGTGAGTTTCTATATAAGTAGAGATATTTCATTTCTTTTTAAGAAAGAGCAAATTGTCAATACCTGATGTGATATTTTCTTGGAACTGAAAGAGAAATACGAACAATAAAAAAATAAAACTGGACGAACGTTATCAGAGTAAAAAATACAAATACACGTACTGTTATAATTTTTAATACTAGAAAACAAGTACATATAAAATAGCATACACATTTTTTGTATTCTGACATATATTGTTGTGACGCATTGTAGTGCATTGCACTATATTTTGCAATACATTTTTTTATTAAAAATGTTCAATTTCAGTTTTACTTGCATGAAATGATATCATTCTTATTTTTTATATTCCGTCGACTATGCAAACTTAATTAAAATAAATAAGTTATGGAGTACTGAGTATTTTTTTAATAATACGTATTTATTGTAAATACGCAACGTTTTTCTGGTAACCACTAACTTCTTCAGCCACAGTTCTTCAAGCATGAAAATCAGTCTATCCATCTTATCCAAAATATTATGAATAGTCCTTGAATGTATAGTATTGTAATGTATTACATAATTCTGTAAACTCAATCATGAGTGCTAGACAAACAAATCGATTTCTGTAATGCATGTGAAAAAAATACAAATATGTAAGGCATATTGACCTTCAAAAGCTTTACCAATCGTATTTCTTCATCTGTATCTTAGAAAAAAGTCCATCGCAAAACGTCAATATTGATTATATGTACATATTTTTATTACATAAATAAATATTTATGTACAAACATATATGTATGAATATGCGAAATACTCTTCACGTAACTTATATAGTTTTTCATTCAAAATTACGCATTAAAGCCGTAGGTATACATAATAAACCGTCAACAATAACAACAATAAAGTGGGACCTACACAATTTAGGCAATACTAAGAAAATAATGAATATATTGTTATTCATATTTACTCTAATGCCTACTACTGATAAGTTTAATATCGTAACACGTTTAATTAGAAATTATCATAATTAATTATGTATGTGCATAAATTGGGCGAGGATTTTACATTTTTTGTGGTTATTCAGTTAAAAGTCAATTTAGCGTGAAGAACATTACGGTTATTATATAATCAGAAGGTAAAAATTCGCTTGAATACCCAAAATAAATTCTGACGATGCTATCATTTCGGTTGACGAGATCATATTCAACATTATAAAAGAATGTAAATATTTAATCTGTTCACATCCTTATTAGTATTGTTGTAAAAAAAAAAAACAGGATATGCTAATGCTTTTTTATTTGTATTTTTTCTTATCTACTCGTCAAAGTAGACGTAAAGTTGCATTATCTAGCTTTTAAATATTGTCATCAATTAATTTAAATGACAAATTTTCTCTATTAAAGAAAGTAAGCTCTATGTTCCGACAAGTTTGAAGGTTACATTAATTAGATTCAATAATGTTATACGCATGTAAAGAAATTAAGTGTATTGTTGGGTTTAAAGAAATATAGAGACTCCTATAAAAACCATAAGGTGACACACCCACATTTCTTATGAAAGTAACATAATGTCGCGTTAACCATTTCTATTTATTCAAGCAATCGTATAGTCAATCATGTGGCTGATTTTTACGTAGAATATAGAACTTTCTTAATGACGAATGACGTTAGGTAAGGTCCTTTGTGCCGAAATGAAATCTAAGGCGAAGCACGCGTTACATTTCATTTCGGCACTAAATACATATTATATTGTGTTAATCGCTACTACCACATTATTTAAAAGATAGTAAAGTGTAACCTGACATCGAAATCGACCTTGAAAATGATCAACTACGTGCTCCAGTGCACGATAAAGGTTTTAATATAGTGCGAATAGCACTGAAGCTGCGCTTTCAAAATGAAGTGCTATAAAAACCTCGTCAAAATTTCATCGTTGTCAATGACAAATAAATATTTTGAGACTTGTGGTTGACTGTTATTTGAAGCAAGTTTATAATGTATATGAGGCAAATTAACATAGAACTTTCTGAAGGCAGCATAGCATCATGTGCTACAGGGTTGCCCAAACGGTCGAACGCGAAAAAATAAAAAATAGTCACCCCACAACAAATTCGAGTTCTCTCGAACGTCAACTCTAGGAACGCCGATTCTTCTCGAATTAGTCAGATTCATATAAAAATGCGCGACGACGCGACACTATGCCACCATTTTCCGACTCCAAACGTATCCAACTACTTGGAAAAATGCTTCAGTGATCATGATTCCCAAGCCCGGAAAAGACCGCTCATTACCCAATAGCTACAGGCCCATAAGCCTCCTTCCGTCCCTAAGTAAAGTTGCGGATAAAATAATCCTCCACAAACTAGAAGAGCACACAACAACTAATAATATCATTCCACCGGAGCAACACGGATTCAGAAGTCAACACAGTACAATAACCCAACTAGCACGTGTCACAGAATACATACTTAAGGCCTTTGACAAAAACATTGTAATCAGCTCAGCATTTCTTGATATCTCCAAAGCATTTGACTCAGTATGGCACGAAGGACTCATCTATAAACTTTTCACAAATAATTACCCAACACATTTAATTCGAATAATACATTCATACATCCAACGCCGAAACTTCCACATAAAGATTAACCAAGTCAACTCTTCGACAAAATATCTCTCTGCCGGGGTACCCCAAGGATCGGTACTATCACCACATCTCTATGCCATTTTCTCAGCCGATATAACAAAAACCGACAAAACAATGATAGCCACATATGCCGACGACACGGCAATACTAGCTCAATCCCTATAACCTAGGATAGCTATCAGGAACTTGCAAGAGGCCCTAAACAATATATCAGATTGGTGCCACAGGTGGAGAGTGGCAATCAACCGAGAAAAATCCCAACCAATAACATTCCAAAGAACAACTAAACCAGTAGAAGGAACACTATACATAGATCACACCCCACTACCATGGACACCCGTCGTTAAATACCTGGGAGTTTTCCTGGACATTAAACTCAGATATTCACATCATTTAAAAACAACCATAGCAAAAGCCAAGACAGCCAGGGGAATCCTTTGGCCACTACTGGGCAAACACAGTTCATTGGATCCAATACTTAAACTTAGATTATTCGTCCAAATAATCAGACCTATAATGACTTATGCTGCACCAATATGGTTCACAACATACCCCACACATCTGAACGCCATACAAACAATCCAGAACACCACCCTCCGAATGGTACTGCAAAGTCCTTGGTACGTGAGAAATAAACAGATACAAAGAGAGACCAACATCCCGCTATTCATAGAACACATAAAGGAAAGGGCAGCACAATTCTACCATCAGATGGAAAATCACCCCAACGATACAATAACAGACCAACTGAATTACGATGCAGAAATTTTCTTTAAACATAAACGCCCCAGGCTAGCGTTATAATTGAGACACAGAATCAACTGTAGCTAATTAGCACAATTCCCCCCACAATAAGATGAGCCACAATCTGATTATAAGTAAAAGGTCAAGGCCTAACTTGATATTCCCGAAAAGAAGATGAAGATGACACTATGCCAGTCATAACTATGCTCGAATCGCTGGACCGATGCAGTGATCACGTTGGGTTCACGTGATCACAACAAAGTCGTATGCACACAGGCACATAAAATCATTCAAGAATAAATGTCGGTAAAATAGTTATCGCCGTAGTATTTGACATAAGGAATTGTCCATATTCAAATGTTTACTATCAAAACGTATTAAGATTGTATTGTCTCTATAAAATAGCATGTATTAATCCTCAATAAAGAGGAATAAACTATTTTACAAATGAAAAAATTGTGTCATTGTAATATTTTAAATTTTCTGTTGTTTAAAAGACATAAAAACATATGAACACTCAAAGTAGGTATAACCTCTCACGGTATAACCATAAAATAAATGCAAGTTAAATAAACAAAATATTTTTATAATTGATGAGAACTTTTACATTTTATAAGGACAAATATAATAATAGTATAATAGGAAATGTGCATAAAAATGTTTAAACATTATTTACATCATTTTCTGATAATACGATCATTTTCATTTTCAATGTTTTCAAATATAACTGAAAAGTAAATTATATTTCTAAAACACAGAGGTGAGTATAACTTAATACATTTTATTCTTCTTGATAAATGAAGAAACCGAATTATTTATACTACTTTAATTTATTTAGTGCATCAAGAGAAAAATATGGGAATTCTGCTGTTGGGTATGTGCATGCAACTTAAAAGAAAATAGACCAAATGTATTGTTAAATGCAAAATTTACCCAGAGCATATAGGACATACTAACCAATATAATGTTACTCTTAGTATGGATGACACGAATGAAATTGTTGCGGTAGTACAATGCCATGATTGTGCAGCATCGGCATGTCATATAGTTGAGTTTTGTAATATATAGTTTTAATATAAATATTGCAGGTGGATGTAAGCATGATGTAGCCTTTTTGATGTGGATTCATAGAAGTGAAGAACCTGCCACCTCTGTGGAAAGCTACTGGAAAAAATCTTGTCTTTCCAAAATAGGAACATCATTGAGATATTTAAGGGCTAGTAAATTAGGACCACCTAGACATCCCGAACTATCTTTAAATGTACCAGCTTAATTGGATGAAAGTAAATTCTCAAATAATGAAATACACAACAGAATGCGAAATACCATATGTTCTATCTCTTCATCATGGAATGATTGCATTTGTGACAAGTGACGGTTCTTTCATTGATGGTTTGCCTCATTATTTAAAACAAAACATCAGTGATACAGTCTGTGCAGAAATTAAGAAACAAACCAAACTGCAGTATAAATGTGAACTTTGGCATGAAATAAGATATGGTCGTATATCAGCCTCAAAGGCTTTCGATGTATTAGAAGACTTTTGGACAAAATGTATTTTTCCAAAAATTTACAACAGTGTAATATATGTATGAATTTATTTATGCTGCATTTTTATTTATATTGTAATAGTATAGCTCTTACAGCTCAGAAGCAGGTGGGATATATTTCTTGCAAAACAGTCGAAGTGTAGTAGGTTTGTTACTTTATTGATACCACATGGCATATCATACAAAAATGCAAATTTCAAGTGTTATATGCAATACAAATAATAAAAAACAAATCATTATATTTTCCTAAAACCGTTATTACTAATTAAAAAATGCATAACCAAAACTAAATATCAGTCATATTATATTGTCTATTTTTTAATAAGAGGTCCCTGTAGATTTACGAAAGCTGCAGCAATACTTACAGCACTATCTATCTGTGGAACTAATTTATTATTAACACAAGCATGTGGTCTTAATAATTTAAACTCCCTAATCCTTCGGATAGTATGTTCTATATGAATTCGTAAGCTAGCTATTCTAGATTTATCTGTCCAATCTTGCTTACACTATGCCCAGCATTCACCCACGTTTTATCCAAATAATATATAGGCCTCTTTTTTGATATTAGGTATCTTCTTCTCCACGCAATAATTTCTTCTTTTTCTTTCAAGATGCTATTGCGATTTCTCTTTTGATAACTATAATTATAATAGCTCTATTAATAATAGCAAAGTGCAGGTTACGGAACTTAGATAGTATACCAAAAATGTAGTTGCTTTAATATCATCCTGAATGTCGTTATTTTAAAATTGAGCAGATTTTCTGTTTCATTCACAGCTGTCCGAATTTTTTGCACACTTGGTGGTTCGTTTTTAAAGTAGAATGAATGAACAATTCTTCGAATTCTGCTTATCATATCTTCAGCAACAGTATCCAAAATACCCTTTTTCCTCTGATACTTTTTTGGTTGATTAAATTGTGGTTCTGGGTCATATTCTTTCAATATGTTATAAACACTACGTATGGCAATTCCTATAAACATGATAGAAATAAAATCAGTTTGTTATAATTTCTTATAACAAAAATACTACCTGCCGCTTTTGCAGTCGTTTAACCAGTCGTATAACCACTTCTTTTTCTTCCGCTGAGAAGTGTTTTGCGGGCCTCTTTCTTGGAGGTGAATATTCCATTCTACTATGTATAACTTTGCTAGAAACAAAAAAGCTGAAGTAATATTTGAATTACTGTCGAATTCTAACCTCGAAGATATGATTACTTATAATTTGTATCATTTCGGATTACTAATTACTTACGTATTTAAAAATACTGATCAAAATATCCAAAAGAAAACAATAAATGCAGCAAAAACAGATTTAACCGAAACAGTAATAAAGTAAAATAAAAGTAAATAACCGCGATCCGTGATATACCGATAGGTCCAGCTCGGAACGGGCCATAGTCAGCAATGAGTGGCAACACCGAAACCCCTCTACCTGCAGCAGCTTCAATTGCAGCACATTGCAGTTAAGAATTTAGTAAGACTTAAACCGCGCAAGGATATAGTCGTTTGCATATTCGTTCTGTATACGTAATTTGCCCATTTGTTTCAGACATAACAAGGTCCAATTTATTATTATTATTGTATTCTTAGCTGCTACGGAAAAGTAATTTTAAGTAATAAAAAAACAATAACGTTTTCTAAAAGATAAAAGTAAAAAAATCAATAATTCTGCAAAATAAATTCAAATTTTAAGAAAGTCACTCAAAATAGGATTCGAAAATACCGCCCTCTCTTGCCAAACAATAGCCGAGCCTATTGTAAAACTCCCGCCTCACTCCCTCGAGATTTCTAGGGGTTATTGTCTCGAAAAGGCGAAACAGTTTAACTTGTAACTGTTGCAAGTTCGGGATTGTTAGAAGACCGTAAAGATTTTCTTTGACATAACCCCACAGAAAAAAATCGCAGGGATTGAGGTCGGGTGATCGAGGTGGCCATATTATCGTACCCCTCCCGGAAATAACACGATTAGGAAAAGTGTTTTCTAAAAACTCTCTTACTAATCTGCTGTTATGCGCGGGACAACCGTCTTGCATAAACCAAATTGCATCAAAATCGATGTTTAGTTGACGGACAGCAGGAATAATTCGTGTTCGCAGCAAATCTAAATATTTTACTGCATTCAAATTGCCGTCGATAACAAATGGCCCTATAATGTTATCACCCAAGATACCCGCCCAAACGTTAAGTTTTTCGGGGTATTGAGTTTTAACATTACGAGTTAGATGTTTATTTTCTCGAGACCAATATTGCACGACTGAGGGGTTATGCTTCCCATGACGTGGAAAAGAAGACTCGTCGGTAAACAGAATATTTTTTATAAAATATTCGTCCCTGTTAGCCTTTTCCATCACGGACTCACAAAACTCCATTCTTGCAAAATTATCCTAGGGAAAAATCTCCTGGCACTTTCGAACTTTGTAACTTTTATATTTGTTGCGTTTTAGAATCCGCTTTACTGTACTTCTACTAACACCGATTTCGTCTGCAATTTGCCGTGTACACTTAAGGTCGCCCATTTCAACTAACGAACAAACCCTCACGTCTCTCTCCTCCCGATCGGCAGGTATTAGAGGGATATGAGGCTGTTCGTCAATTTGTTGGCATTTGCGGCAATTTCCGACTTCACAGCCATATTTCCTAAACGCATTTACGATCCTTTCAATCGTCGAATGCGAAGGAATAGGCCGATTTACGTACTCTACAGCAAATAAATCAGCGGTTGTTCGACAGGAATTGCCTGCAAGATACCACGAAACTATTTGTACCTTCTCTGCGGTTGTATACACTGACATGATAACTACCTTTACGTATGCACAGCTAAATACGAATGGCGGGACATCTGTTCCGCTCGACTATCGGAATTAGGTTGCGCACGCGGATTGGTATCGTACACACGTTGCCACATAGCATTACGTTCCATACGTATATTGTTGCCTATGTATGGCCCATCGCGGGCTGGACCTATCGGTATATTACAGTTTAGCCTAATGTAAACGATGCTTGCCGGCGACATTTTTTATGCATAGGATGCCTTGAACACTTTGCGATCACGTTGTGATCACGCACTTTTATTACTTCATCTGTTCGGCGATTCAAGTATAGGCCTGGGAATCTTAATCGATATATCGATATTTATATCAATATATCGATATATCGAATTACTATGATAGAATTTTAATGATAAAATTAGAAAACAAGAGGCTGGTTATACAGTAACAATTTATTTCAAAAGTTGAACATGTAATGTATTACATAAATAAAGAACGGATATATAATTATTAACAAGGTCAACAACTTGTATGTACACTTCTGTGTAATAAAATTAAGTACATACACTAATATTTTATAGTTGAAAGTGGACATGATGACAATATGTAAATGTGTCAATTTCCGTAATGAAAAAATACACCCTCATTTAGAAAATTCCAAAATTCGAATTGTAACTGAAATAGGAGGACGAATTGCTCAATTGATGAACATCAGTAAAGACATTGTCCATGTTTTGGTATTTTGTCATTTATTGAAACTGCGGTTAGTTAATTACAATAGACCCTAATTACGCAACTAAAATTTTGTGATAAATAATCGTAAGACTTGAGCTTAATTTTTTTGCACACTCGCACGTTACCTACCTACGTTAGAAAAAAAGAGGTTGTATTTTTTAACAAGATACTTGTTCAAAGATAAAAATATCAACTGCTCTGAGTGTTCTGACGTTAAAGATGATCTGTTATCGGTGATGACTAGCCCACCTTTCCTAAAAATTTGTTCGCTAGGAACACTCGTCGCTTCGGTACTTAAATACCTGCGGGCTAATTAATTCAATTTGGAAAATGTTCTATAATTTGCCTGCCACAATTCCAACGAATCCTCAAACATCTCTATAGTCGGAATATTACCATAGCGACTAATTTTACTTTCATCCGATTCGGTAGACGCTTTTAGGGCAGTGCTCAAAATTAGACCGAGTCCAGTTGCCCTAGTTTTCTTTTGAGGATGTTGCAGCTGTGATTTTATATTTTTAATTTCTACAAGAATTGCCTTTTGCACTTCCCTTATTAATCTGGCCTCTATTTTTAATGTTTCAAATCGGGAATCTAGAAATGTACATTTTGCTAAATATAATTTTATTTCTAATGAATTTAGACACCTGTTGTGTATATAAGAATTGATTTGTTCGACAAAATGTACTTTGATGACATTAGGGACAGTCCTCATCAATGGATTCAATATTAGCTAACTTGTCTTGTAATTCCCCGTATATCGGAAGAATAGTAGAGGCAGTTACATATTTTTCACCAGCCATAACATCCGAAATTTGTTGTATAGGTTTTAAAGTGTCAATAACAACTTGTAGGTTGTCAATATCAGTCATAGATAGGATTAGGTCATGTTTGCCTTTTTGGTAGTTTTGTAGCAAAGATATCAAAGCCAATTGTTGTACAGCAATAAGTTCCATTCATTTTATAAAAGACCACCATTTCGTTTTAGAAAAACTGGGAATGTATTTCTCAGGCAGATTATATTGTTTTTGATAAATTGATAAGTCTCATGCAAATTTGCCAACTATGGGCAAATAAATTTTGAATTAGTTTAATTTTTTTGAACGGTTCTTTTAAGTGCACACCAAATGTGACATATAGTTATTAAACTAATTTTTGTGAAAAAAGTGTTTTATTTTATTATTAAGGAAGAAGCAGTTTTCTCTGATATCGTTGATTGTATATAGTTAGCGAAGTTGGAAGTATAACTTATAAAGTGTAAGTCGCAAAAAAGTGATCTAGTTGGTATATGGTATATTAAGAGTATTCCGTTTGGAATTTCTTCATTTGTATCAAAATTTGCTATTAACTTCGTGATGTTTGATAGCAAAACACCTATTTAGTTCGTGTCGCTTACTAATATATTTCGGATTATATTTGTCTTTATAGATCACTTATTGGTGAAACTAATGTATCCCTATTTTATAAAAACCATTCCTGATCGTAACAGCATTAAAATCTTTCCATTTCTGATCTATTAATTCCGAAAAGAGTTTTTATTCCAATAGTTTTTCTTTGCCAGAACACTAACTCTCATTACGTTTGCCTTTAAGTGGTCTAAATACAGTCACATCTAGAGGCTTAAGAAGATGACTAATGTGTGATGAAAGCTTGAGGACTATGATATTGTTTGTTTTTATCAGTTCTTTTAAGGAAACAGTTACATGGAAACAAGAGCCAACCCGTTCTGGTACAAAAGAAGGCAAAAAATTTATGGAAATAGTTCAAAGAATATTCATTTCTATTCGGCTATTCTTACTGGCAGCAAATACTTATGCCCTATAATATTGTCACCTGGTACCCATACCAGAACCTGATATTGTTCTGGACTAGGGTTTTCTCTTGGCCCCAACAGTTTTAGTTTTATATGGATCGGGGGTAAACGAACATTCATCAAGATTCCAAATCTCCTAGGGCTGATAAATCTGTTAATTACTAACTAATCGATCGGTCATTTTCTTTCGTGCATATTCAACAGGCTGATACTTTTTATTATGACGTATTTTGACACATTTAGATGGCAGAGACTCTTGGAAGAAAGAAAATTTCTAGTTCCAAACCTTCATCTCCTGAGCCATTGTGTTTAAATGATGTTCTAATGAATTTTCTGCAACGCAATTTGCTACAAGAAACAGTAATTCCTTCCTTGTGATTTGGAAGCTTGATAGCCAATCAGCTTTTCTGTTCTTGAAATATTTTAAATAGTAAAATAAGAATAAAGTGGATTTAGATATTTCATACAAAGTGTGGGAGCTCTTTTAGTTTTTTTTCAATTTTCAAATAGTTTCTCACCATTTTCTAAAAGTAAAATTATTATTCCAAGAGTCTCTGCTATCTACTTTCTGATGTTAGTTTTAAATTGTATGTTCATAACTTCTCCCCGAATTACACTTAACGAGGTTTAGTTCAGTTCATCAAAAACATTGAATGGTTGGTTCTAAACATGAATATAATACATTCGATTCTGTTGGTTCATATTTTTACCGATCAAAATAGTGTGACATTATAAACATACTTCTACTTTATTAAAAATTTCCTTTTGTTTCCGCTTTTCACGATTGTTATATTCTAAATCTAAGATATGTATAATAGCAGAATGTTATTACCCCGATTACAATTCAAAAGCATCATCTAGATTGCATGTCGACTAAAATAAACCTACTAATGTGAAGTATAGTAATAATTTTACAATAATATTCTAGATAAGACTTTTCAGTTCATTGTTTGTCTGAAAACAACTTAAATGATCCATAAACTTCTCGTTCCATTTACGATTGTATTAATCAATTCGTTACAAAACTATAAACAATGCAGATTGTTTAAGAATAATGTAACATTGCATGTAGTAGGTGCTATTTATTTTGTTTGGATGTAAATATTTACTGGATATCTTTATCGATATTTGCAGTTCTTACTGCTTGTTTATCATCATGAAAAGCTACTACGCACAGCCAACAAAACAAGAAAATTCTTAAGACCGTAGTCGTAGTATTTATTCTCGTTACTATAAAAAAAAATGCTTGGATAGACAGTCTAAAAGAATATCGATTAAAAACTCAATATCACTGCAGTATAATTTCTTATTTTTAAAAAAATAATATTTATTGAACCACTTGTTATATAGAATTTTGTCAATATAATAAAGAATATGGATGTCCTTTCTTCTGGTATCAAAATTCGCATATGCTTCTAGTATCCATAAGCAAGTAGCTATAATACATGATATTAACTCTATAAATTTCAGCTGATACTGTTTGCAACTTTCTGAAAAAATGACTGCTGAAGTAGTTCGAAATATACTTGTTTTGGATTGATATTTAAATTTCCGCTATTCATTTTAAGTGATGCGTGGAGAATTTCTTTTTTACTCTGTTAAGCCAGGAACTACTAGCACAAAGCTATACTTACTACTTACAGTGGGCAATGCTTTGTTGCCTACATATGACATTTTATATTTTATATTGAGAATTTCAAAAATATTCTATTCTATTATTTAATTAAATAAATATATAAATAAATGAAAGAATAAGAAATTATCGCGGATACATAAAATATCAGAAAAAGAAAAATATTGGGTATAATCCGCTGTAGAGCAACCGTAAACACGTGTTTCTGACTAATTGGTCGTCATCAGTACGGTGTAGCCAAGGAATAAGGTGGGATAACCTTGGAGATGTAAGCTAAACGGAAGACCATCAGGTGACAGACCACCATTTGCAGCTTCAGCTAGAAGATCCTCGGTTTTGAGGACAACAACTAACGTCGCCACGAGGAAGACAATGTCAACCTGCGTGCCATCCGAGACCCAGGAATTGTAAATGAAAGAATAAGAAATTATCGCGGATACATAAAATATCAGAAAAAGAAAAATATTGGGTATAATCCGCTGTAGAGCAACCGTAAACACGTGTTTCTGACTAATTGGTCGTCATCAGTACGGTGTAACCGCGATAATTTCTTATTCTTTCATTTACAATTCCTGGGTCTCGGATGGCACGCAGGTTGACATTGTCTTCCTCGTGGCGACGTTAGTTGTTGTCCTCAAAACCGAGGATCTTCTAGCTGAAGCTGCAAATGGTGGTCTGTCACCTGATGGTCTTCCGTTTAGCTTACATCTCCAAGGTTATCCCACCTTATTCCTTGGCTACACCGTACTGATGACGACCAATTAGTCAGAAACACGTGTTTACGGTTGCTCTACAGCGGATTATACCCAATACTTTTCTTTTTCTGATATTTTATGTATCCGCGATAATTTCTTATTCTTTCATTTACAATTCCTGGGTCTCGGATGGCACGCAGGTTGACATTGTCTTCCTCGTGGCGACGTTAGTTGTTGTCCTCAAAACCGAGGATCTTCTAGTTGAAGCTGCAAATGGTGGTCTGTCACCTGATGGTCTTCCGTTTAGCTTACATCTCCAAGGTTATCCCACCTTATTCCTTGGCTACACCGTACTGATGACGACCAATTAGTCAGAAACACGTGTTTACGGTTGCTCTACAGCGGATTATACCCAATATTTTTCTTTTTCTGATATTTTATGTATCCGCGATAATTTCTTATTCTTTCATTTACAATTCCTGGGTCTCGGATGGCACGCAGGTTGACATTGTCTTCCTCGTGGCGACGTTAGTTGTTGTCCTCAAAACCGAGGATCTTCTAGCTGAAGCTGCAAATGGTGGTCTGTCACCTGATGGTCTTCCGTTTAGCTTACATCTCCAAGATTATCCCACCTTATTCCTTGGCTACACCGTACTGATGACGACCAATTAGTCAGAAACACGTGTTTGCGGTTGCTCTACAGCGGATTATACCCAATATTTTTCTTTTTCTGATATATAAATAAATATATTTTTTTATTTATTGGTCTTCTTTTCTAATAGCTATAATTTTTATAACCTTCCGACATGCCTCTGACAACTAGCAAGCTGTTTTCATTTCTTTAAATTGTGCTTCTACCAGCGTTAGTGAAAAGAAAGTATTTGAGATGGAGTACCAATAAATCCTAGAGCACCCAAATACTAAATTCCAAAGGTACTAACAGAAGTCTCTACATCTTATAAATTTATTGTAAAATAATCACAAAGTAATTTAGAAAACTAATTTCTCTCTCTCTATATATATATAAATAAGAATTTTATGGGGCAATTCCGCTGAAACTGCAACTACAGACACGTGTTTCGAACTGTTTGGTTCTGTCTCCTGTATGTGTCTCTGATTGATGCTTATATATACAAATTGTAATGGATCTAGATAATAATAATGATGATTTATAAAATGTACTGGAGTTACGTGAAACCTGTTGACTGAAAAAGCATTATTAAATTTGAAATGTCAGTGTGTAGTTTAGGAATAGTAATTATATTTTGACAGTTATGAAATAGTGTATTATTTAAAATAATGATTTCTGTATCAAGATCATTCATTACCTATAGAAAGAAGACAGATACACCACCTTCCAAACTACGTGGTGGTGGATTATAAAAGGGTAAAACTTAAGGTCAGCTAAGACGGTCTTGCTTCGGTAGTAATGTTACTAGGACAACATTGAAATTAATTCCAAAAAACAAAATGTTAAACTTAGTTGAGATAAGAACCCGCCATTGTAGATATTGACAAGAGAGAGCAAATGTAAATTAAATTTATTGTGATTAAGGAAATTTAATATGGATATGTATTTTGTGTTTTACAGTTGATATTTTGAAATTTTGTAAGGTACGAATATTACTTCTTTATAGGGATATGATAGTTATATGTGAAGGAATATATCAGATTTAAATGAAAGAAAATAAACAAATAAATTTCTAAATAGTTATACGTACAGCGTGTCCCAGGATTGATGTTACAAGAGGTGTGTGGAACTAAAAATCTTTGAGTCTGAATTTGATCTTTTGTAAATAAGCTCTGCTTGGTTTGAAACTTATTTTTAGTATAGTTTCGAGTTTGCAAAATCACGTAGGCCTTGACAGTTGAGCAAACTCTATTTCCGTTTCAGGTAAATTATCTTTCTTGTTCATAGTATGCTAAAACATTACTAAGAAAAGTTGTTCAGAATGACAAACTATGGTCCTATACAAAATTTCAGGAATATCTACCTACTTTGATTAAATCGTTATTTTTTAGATTCAACAAAACAAAATTATATGCATTATCATCGGGGAGAAATTTATTGAAGCACGAAATTTTTATAAAAACATAATACTTTAATACGAAGCAACGTTTAGCACAAATGGCGTTATTTCCTTTCAAAATTGTCGCTACTGGTCTACACAAAATCCAAACTTTCGGATCAATTGTAGAAGATAGTATGTATTAGCAAAACGTGAATGTGTGGTGTGCCATTTCATATCGTTCTGTCATTATTGGACCTTACTTCATAGAGGAGCGGTTATATCAGGATACTTATCTACGGCTACTTGAAAGATTCAGGGAAGAGTACTTACATGATGTGCCGCTGACAGAAAGACTAGCAATTTATTTCCAGCAAAACGGATGCCCTGCACATTCAACATCACGCGTAGCTAGTGATGTGAGGCGGGTAAATACCCAGTGGGTAGGTAAATAAAAAATGGGTATTTACCCGGTATTTATCCGAGGTCATATTTACCTACCCAATTGTAACATGTCTTAACAAGTTCAAAGCATGCAGCTGCAGGTTGTGCGGGGTGTGCCGTGTGCCTGTCTGAACGTTCGGCAGTTAATATTTGTGTTTTGTGTGATGAATAGAGAACAGTAACACAGCAAATATGGGTAGGAACAAAAATGCTGTATGGAATTTTTTTTAATTCAAAGGATAAAGGGGTAGTGTGCAAGTATTGTTCCGCACAATATTTGCATGCAAATGTGAACAAAATGGAAAACCACATTATTAAATGCATGAAGTATCCTGCAGAATTAAAAAAAAAATTTGAAGAAAAAAACTAAAACATCAATGGACATCTCCGGCTCCACGCTTAGCAGTCCAAGTTCTACTATAACTAGTGAAACCTCACCTACTCCTACTGGACCACCTGCGGGTACTTCAACACCCACATACGTGCATTCTATGCAGTCGAAGAATTTACTGAAAACCTTCGCGGACATCATGACTTCCAGTGAAAATGTAAGTAAAATTAAAGAACTAGTTTTTTAAGTTTATTTATTATTAGTGTCAAACAGTGTAAATTACTAAGACTGAACAAAAAATATCTACAAGTCTAGAATCCTTTTAAAATTATACTCTAACTCTACAAAGCTACAATAAATTTATTTTTCTTTTGTACTAGTACTATTTTAAAATAGCTTTTATTTATTAAATATTATAAATTCACGTATTGTATTACATAACAATTATATTGGAGTCGTTAATAAATTTTATTTTTTTTATACTTAAAAAATTAAATGTAATTACGAGTATTTTGGTTCCAGGAAAATTTAAATCAGGCTCTGGCAAAAGCTATTATAATTAGTGGAGCACCTTTGTCGATGGTAGATTATCCACTTTGGTTAGATTTTTTTAAACAAATTAGACCATCATATACTTTACCCTCAAGAACCCGTATTTCAACTGCTTATTTAGATGCACATTTTACAGAAATGCAACAAGAAATAAAAGATATACTAGATAACGCAAAAAATTTACATTTGCAATGCGACGGCTGGAGCAATATAAGAAATGAGTCAATAATAAATTTTGTGATCTCTACACCGAAACCATTTTACGTAGATTTTATTATGACGAAAGAACATAGACATGATGCAGTGTATTTATGTGAGAAAATGGAAAAAGTGATGCAAAAGTATAATGTGGACAAATTTTTCGTAGTCATTGGCGACAATGCAGCTAACATGCGAGCAGCTTTCAGGTTATTAAAAGAGAAATTTGACCACATAGTACCGTTGGGTTGTATTGCTCATCTATTGCACTTGCTTTGTAACGATATATTAAACTGTCAAACTGTTAATAAAATTATATCAAGTGCGACAAATATAGTAAAGACTATTCAAAATAGTCATCGCCTACAAGCATTATTCAAAAGAATCGGAAAAGAAAAAAACATTACCATTTCGCTAAAATTGGCGGGAAAAACACGTTGGGGCAGTAACTTGTTTTGTTTACAAAGTTTGTGTCAAAACAAGATAGTTTTGCAAACACTAGCAGTCAGTGACCAAGATGTAGTTACACAAGAATTGAAAACTAAATTATTAGATGATGCCGGTTTTTGGGCGCAATGCCAAAATATGATCAATATTTTGGAGCCGATTATTAATTTACTTACAAAACTGGAGTCTAATCAGCCAATGATTCATATTGTGTATTCAGAATTTCACAACCTACAGAAAAATGTGCGTGACCTGTTAACCCACTCCCTATTCCCGAAGGCAGAAGAAACAATGGTGTTGAAAAAATTATCTGAGAGGATATCGTTTGCAATAGGGTCCATACATTTGGCAGCAGCACTCTTAGACCCATCTTACCAAGGATCAAACTTAAGTCCTGCAGAAATTATTGATGCAATGCAATTCATTTGTGATGTTGGTAGAAATATGGGTTTGCCAATTACCGATTTAAAAACAGATTTAGCAAATTACAGGGACAAAGAGGGTCTATGGAATAAAAAGTTTGTTTGGGAGGATGTGGATAAAACAAGCCCTCTTATATGGTGGCGAGGGTTACGAGGAACAAATACACTGGCAACTGTTGCTATTCGTATTTCAAGCGCACCAGTAACTTCTGCAGCGACTGAAAGAACGTTCAGTACATTTAGTTGGATCCATACTAAAAAAAGAAATAGATTAACAGCCGAACGCGCTGCCAAAATAACATATTTGGCCCATAATTGGAATTTAATTCATAGAAAACAAACACAACCTAAATCAACAACAACTTTTCAACAACCGATGGAGCTGGAGTCTGCAGTAATTGATATACAAGAAGAACACAGAGCTTCTACTTCTAAATTCAAGAGGAAGTTAGATGAATCAAATTCAAGTTTCAGTAGTTCAGCTGAGACTGAAACTTGGAGCGATATGGAAAAGGAAGTACCATATCAAGAATCCGATGACAGTAATGGATCAGAATTGGATGACTAATTCATAATATGTTTAAATAAAAAATGTTTATTTCTGTGTTTTTGTTTTATTTAATAAAGAAAATATTTTATAATGTACTTTTAAATTACTACAAATAACTTTAATTATATTGCATGCCCATATTTTCACTCACTAAATATATACCCACTTATGGGTAAATACCCAGGTATTTACCCTGGGTATTTACCTTAAAAAATAAATACCTGGGTATCTTGCATCTCTACGCGTAGCTGAATGAATAAATTTGGTGTTTGGAGAAAGGTCGATAGCTAGAAATGATTCGATTGCGTGGCCTCCAAGATCGCCTGAAAAACCTAGTTTACTCCCAGCCGATACCTAACAGTAGAGAAATACTAAAAATTCAGGCGTCATATAGAACGGTGTGCAGAAAAAGGTGGCAGTTATGTTGAATAAATGATTGATCTTTGAGCAATACTATTATTACATTTTATACACTTAATTTGTGAATAAATATAATTTTATTTTGTTGAATCTAAAAAAATAACGATTTAATCAAAGTAAGCAGATCTTCCGCAAATTTTGTATAGAGCCATAGTTTGTCATTCTGAACAACCTTTCTTAGTAATATTTTAACATACTGTGAACGAGAAAGATACTTTACCTGAAACGGAAATAGATTTTGCGCAACTGTCAAGGCCTAGATTTCACAAACTCGAAACTATACTAAAAATAAGTTTCAGGCCAAGCAGGGCTTATTTACAAAAGCTCAAATTGAGATTCAAAGATTTTAAGTTTCGCATACCTCTTGTAACAAAAATCCTGGAACACGCTGAATATTATACAGTGTGGAAACCACTTATGGAATAAATTCAGTAACTTCCAGACTAATGACATTTGTCGAAAACGCTGAAATAGATCAATTTTGATTTTAAATTGCGCTGGTTTTAAATCACTGCACCTATTAGTGACGTCATCTTCTTTAGAGCTGTGACGTCATACGCATTTTTTTTAATAGAATGCTATATTTTTTTATAAAATCGTAGATAGTACTATTAAATACCTTTTCAATGAGCTAACACTAGTTAACTTTATTTTCAACAGTTTTTGAGATTTTTACATTTTTACGTTCCAACCACAACAACAATTATAAAAACGTCAAAGTTTACTAATTCTTTTTTGATCAAAGCAAAATCTTTCTTGTATTCTACTACCATCAGGTGCTATCAATTTCATCACACAGTTTTTTCGTGTTGCTTTTTTTTGAATTTTTTTTTTTAATGTAAAAATCTCAAAACCTGTTGAAAATAAAGTTAACTAGGGTTAGTTCATTGAAAAGGTATTTAATAGTACCGTTGTACTATCTACGAATTTATAAAAAAAATATAGCATTCTATTAAAAAAATGCGAATGACGTCACAGCTCTAAAGAAGATGACGTCACTAATAGGTGCAGTGATTTAAAACCAGTGCAATTTAAAATAAAAATTGACCTGTTTCAGCGTTTTCGACAAATGTCATTAGTTTGGAAGTTACTGAATTTATTCCATAAGTAGTTTCCACACTGTATATAAAACTATTTTGAAAATGAATATTTATAAAATAAAACTCATAATGGTAAATAAGTATGCTATGGAAGTATTAGAAAAACAATCAAGAGTAAATAAAGCAAAGCCATCGAATAAGCAGATGTAACAATTGTTGCTGTCGCAAAATTAATATATTAAAACATGAAATATATAGAATAAAACATTAGCAATAGTTATATAAAATACCTGGTATATGAAAAATACAAAAAGGTATAAATACGGGAGCATTATTTCTCCGTAACATAGGAAAATTGGTAGTTCATACCACAAAGTTTATACAGCGTGTGTAAAAAATATCGCAAAAGCTACACGCAGCGGCATTCTTCTTTCGGTTATGAATAAAAAATGTTATTGTTAAAATTTCATATCATACTTCGTATGCGGTCAGGAACCATTTGAAAGAACCATACATTTGGCAATCCTGTAGCCACATACTATTGTAATTGTATATACCGCTATAATTTCCGTATTTCTATCTTAGAAAACATTTTACTCGTTATTAGACTATCAGCTGGTTAATTTGATGCTTTAAATGCTACACATTACGCGAGATATAATTTGCTCTTCAAATTATTTATTTGCAAAACAATACATATGGAAAAATGTTTAATTACAGCAGGATTAGTTCTTCGTTTGGGATTTATCTGACAGTATAACTCTATTACCTTACTTAATTGTTGGTGTTGAAAACCATCTGTCTCTAAGCTTAGCTGCAATCTACGAGGTATCGTCTGTACTACTTGTTCGAGTCTTTCTGGTGTAATTTCCAATACTGCAGCGTTAATTCTGTTTCTGACTTCGTCAGCGTCTTGAGCAGGCGTTACACACATAAACTTTCTCCTTAATGAAACCCCAAACAAAAAAATCTAAAGAATTGAGATCGGGAGATCTCACAGGCTATAAGATAGGACCGGCGCGACCAATCCATCTGTTTGGGAAGTGCTCATCCAACTATTCTTACATTACGAGGAAAATGTGCAGGAGCTCCATCATGCATGATCTCATGTTATGGCGTATTTGCAATGGCATCTCGTCAATGACTTATTCCAATACATTGAGATATCCATTGGCATCAAGGCATCTGGCATCTAGATAAATTGGCTCAATGCCCCGGAGATTTATTATGCCCAGTCAAACGTTAATGCCTCCTTTGGTGACCATATTCTTGAAAGACATGCGGATATTTTTCCGCCCAGTGGTGAAAATGAGTATTACCATCTCTGGTATAGGTACTCTCATCGCTCCAAGGAATACGTCCTAAAAAATTGTTATGTCCTTGAATCCTATTTAAAATTGTGTTGCAAAAACTTAATCAAAAAATGTTGTAGTTTACATACATGATTTCATAGATACAAGGTTTGGTATAATAATCTTTTACAAAAAATTATTATATTATATCTTGATAATTAAGTTGGCCATGAATTTTTAATTAAGATTATTAAATTTTACGTAGAAAATACTACAATGTTAGAAATAGAACAAAACTAAAAATGGCAATTTTTAGTTTTTTTTTATTTCTAACGATTACGAAGATATGTGTAATTGAAAATTTCGGCACTTTTTTTTTTTAAAATATCTTCAAAAGTTGACAGAAAATGTTAAATCTGAATTTGAAAATACTATTAAATACTCCTCAAATTTCTTAACAAGCCTACTAATTTAACTGATCCTATATCATCAATACTAAGAAAATTTATATGGGGAAGATAGAAAATGGGCACCTGTAATTAAATACAATGTTACACCTATAATTTAAAAAATTACCTCTACTCACCGGGTTCTGGTAAAGCAAATAAGATTGGCTAGACATATTATAACAAAAATAGTTTATCTTACTGATATTAATACATTATAAGTTAGAGTATATGTATGTAATAGAAACCTTAAATATATTTTGGTTTATGATAAAATAATTCTTTTGTATTGTATCCGTATTAGTGTTTCGATCATAAAAGATAGCAAACTCTAAAATTGTCAGAATGTATTTCACATATACTTGAAATGCGAGTAAAAAGCCCACAGAAAATTGCAAAAATACCCCAAATAAAAACCGGATGACTTATTACGTTTACATTAAGTAAATTCCCTATTCTCCCTATTTTACGTCGGTCTCTGTCTTTGGAAAGATTGACTATTTCATTCATAATAAAGTTATAGCTCGACCGACAAATAATAGACAGAATTTATACTTTAGATTGGCAATCTTATTGTTGAGAGAACTGTACGTATAACTTGCAAAAATTTCCAAGGTGAGCAATTTTTGCTTAACACAGTATAACTGTTATGGTAACTGAAACGGAAAATTTCTTTGATCTATATACATAATAATTTGTATACTTTATGTTTACATACTACAAAACACATAAATCAAAGTTTATTATCCTACTCGTTGAAAACAAAGAGCTGTTAAAATGAAAAAGTCCATTTTACACGACAAAATCTAACTAGGAATGAATCTTTATCAGTTCAGTAGCTTTACTTATCATAATTCCACTCTAGTCAATATAATTGTTTATCGTGTCGGAAACGGAATTACACATGTTTCACGATAGTATTTCAAGCAGAAATCACGTTCACATTAAAAATATCTCCTCGTACGATGTCTGTGAGAGCGCGTTCAAATATTTAAATTTACTATTGAATATAATAAACTTAATCTATTAAAATTCGACATTTTTATTTAGATAGCACATCAAAATAATGAGTTTGTTATAAGTTCAAAAAATACTATCTCCTTTTAATTGATAAGATCGCATACACAAATTAAAATAATCACCAGGCCAGTTTTAAGCAAATTGATTAAGTTACTCGTAAAACGCGTAGGGGCAAGGGACTCAATAAATACTCACATTATCGTCTCATATGTCTATTCCACCCTGGAATCAAAGCAAAGAGATTGGAATATATAGAGAAAGTATCAAGCTGGAATGTTTGGCCGCAACAACTGCAGGTGGGGTAAGGGGAATTGATAAACAGCCAAGCGATTATAGTCCTTATTAGTCCTTAAGAAAATCCGACGGCGTGCTGTCATTCGTCGAAATGTCGTGCTCGTATGATTTCGTTAAATTCTACGAACCAAGTACGAGCACGACATTTCGACCAATGACAGCACGCCGTCGGATTTTCTTAAGGACTATAATCGCTTGGCTGTTTATCAATTCCCCTTACCCCACCTGCAGTTGTGACCACTTACCGCGCCTACAAACTGCACTTATATCTATATATTCCAATCTCTTTGAATCAAAGTAATTGCTCTTATGGAGTTCGCACGTGACGCTGCATAATTTCAATATTGGATAGGTATTAGGTAAATATCATATGGCAGGGTTGGTATTATAAATTTCATAACGATAGTAAAGGCGATAATGGCTGATTGTCACATTGACATTGGTGGTTATGTTCAAATATTCTCCATATTTTTATATTATTCATCACTTGTCCTAATTACGTCAAGCGACTTGACAACATTCTATGTACCAAATAAGGATATATAACATACTGAAAAGTATTGGGTAGGGATTTAGAATAGTGCCAGCCCGTCACTACCAGCACAATAATATTAAAATACAAGAAAAGTGTCGACTAATACGTATATAGTTTTATGTTTCACACATTCCAAAAATATAGGTTTTATTGCCAGGAAGTTCGTAGAAAGTACCAAATTTTCATTTTAAAAAACACCAATTTCAGATTGAAATCCATCAATTGTACGCGCTACTTCCATTACTGTAAGACCAACTACGAAAATCGAGAGGCGTGCAGATCGCAAACAATCGCCCAATGGCGGCAATTTGAATTAAATAAACCAGTGTATTTATTATTATATTAACACGGATTATAAACATTTATATCAATAAATTAAAACATTTCCTGGGACATAGCGGCCATATAAAGAAACATAAATAAAACTACACCATTTTTTTCCTCCAACGTTTTGACATTTATTGGTAATGTCTTCTTCAGGTTTATTGAAATCAAAATAAAAATAAATTCTATGCCAACATATCGGGTTATTATTTAATAAACTACATTTTGTATATTTTATGGCTTGCTTTTATTAATATTTTCTATTGTATTTTCTGTGTACCTCTATTTTAGATATACGTCAATTATAAATATTTGAAAGTATATGATTTATATAAAGATACCATGGATGTTATGGGTTTATTTATTTCAAATTGCCGCTATTCATCGACTGAATACGTTCCGTGCGCCACTCGATTTTCGTAGGTGGTTTGATAGAAATTCAAAAAGGGATACATGGATTTTAACCTGAAAATAGTGTTTTTTAAGACAAAAATTTAAAACCTACATTTATGGTACATGGATTGTGTGATATAGAAGTTTTCTATTTATACACAACCTACATACATATTATTCAATATCTTTCTTGTATGTTAATATTCTTGTGCTGGCACAACTCTAAACCTTAGCCAGGTATTGTAATGATAAAAATTATTGATCTCAAGTTTTTTTGGAGATGTGGGCGTTTGTGCATTGATAACAAGAAAGCAGTTTATGCAAACATATCTGTATGTGACCAAGACAACGGCCAAACGGTTACAGTATCAATACTAAGCCTTATATTTAACCATAATAGGAAACAGGAAGAGACATAAGAAAGTAAAAAAATTCGATTACTGATGTTTGGAATCTTAAGAGTAAGTCATAAAATAATTCACAAATTAATTTATTTTACGAATATACAATATTATAGAAAATAAATTATGATAAGGGGTCTAAGCTAAATTTAGAGGGGAGTCCTCAATAACATTTAAAATAATAGGTTACCTGTCAGGTCAATGACAGTTAATTTTTAGTATGTAATTATAATAATAATAATAATAATAATAACGAAAATGTTAAAATCTTATGATAATATAATACAAAAATAATGCATAATTTGAGAGCTAACACGAATTTTCTCAAAAAAGAGCAAAACAAAAGCGGGGCAATGGTCGCATACAGCAGACGCAACTGTTCAGTGATCGGATTCAGATGATGTGCGCTCAAAATTCTACGCTCACTTAGTGAGCGTATTCTGTCCGCATGCGTATTTCAACACCAACGTAACACACAATTTTGAAGAAAATTACTAGAAAAGTAAATGAACAAACTAAAGCTATTGTGCATAAATAAATGTATTATAATATTGGAGTTAACCGAGTATATTACTCGGAGTTGGAAAAACCGGTCTTACACTAAAAACTACGCCATAACTTAATGCAGAAAAACAATTTATTATTATTGTTTATTCGATTTAATCTGTATAATTCTAACATATGGTAGCAGTTAAAAGTACCAAATGCATGGTGATTACATAAACGAAAACGCTCCTGTCCAGCCAACACTCAACTGTTGTGAAGTGAACAGTTGGAGCGGGAACGGTTTCCGATCCGTCTCCTGAATGCAACCAATTTCATAGACCAAATATTGACATAACAATTTCACTGCAAATTTTTACTGGACAATGTTACGCTCTGTATATACCTAGCAACTCTTATTTTTTAATTCATTTCAATTAAATCGTAGACTGTCAAATTATTTGGCTATTTTAACACAGCATAGATATCACGGGATCGAGGCCTTGAAATGTGGGCATTTAAATCTAGCGCCACCTTATGGTATGAGAATTGTATATACCTAGATGTCTACAGCTTTCAGCCGTTAACAATCGATTTATTATGTCCGACCCTGACTCTATCTTAGAATAAATACCAAAGCACTTATCATGGATTAGTGTGAAAATGAGATTAGATATCAATTTCTTTCATCTTTAAATAAATAAAAGTGATGTCTAAGAAAATATTATTCCAGGTAGTAATAAATGCGTATGTATGTTCAAGAAAGTGTACATTTATATACATATTTGCTTTTGTTGGTATTAAGTGTAATTTGCAGTAGATTAAAAAGTGTTTTGCATTAGTTAATATGCACCTATAAAATTCCATATCTTATGAAAAACTGAAACTGAAAACTGTAATTACTAGGGCGCGGACATGACCGGTTTAAATTTTCATACTTACCTATTTCATACTTACGTTAGTTTCAAACAACAAAAAATGCCCATCAAAAAAGGAATTTATGAGTGAAATCCTTTCTTCATCGGCGTAGGTAGAAGCGCGAGGGGTTTCTAACATTTATTATATTTACCTTATCTTTTCCAAGAGAAAGAAAGTTACATATATGTACATACATACCTATTCATACTTAACGTTAGTTTCATTTTTTTTTTATTACAAAGTCTGTAAAATATCGTTACAGAATGCCAAAATATCGCACGTTCGTCACTTAGCTTTACTAAAACATACACAGAACTAGTTTTTATGCAGAGAATTTCGATAGTTTACAAAATTTCGTTACATGTTTAAATGACGATGCTCGAAGTATTTCTGAGTGCAAGGAACTAACACAAATCCCAAATTTAAAAAATCAGTTGTTATTCCTTCAGGAACACTTTGGAAATTTGTCTAAACTAATCACATATTTCGAAAATCGAAATCTCATATTTAAAGATCGATTAACCCCATTAGACGTGGGCTATTAATAATTTCAAAGGTTTCCAAGTGACTTCGGATGTGGCCTTCGGCAAAAGTTAGACGCAGTTTTTAATAGAAATCCAGATTGAATAACATTGCGGCAATTGTGTATGTTAAATACGCTGAAATAAAAGAATATTTCCAGTACGCACCTATAACCAGTTGCGATGTAGAAAGGACGTTTTCTATATACAAAGATTTACTTAATTTAAAAAGAACAAGTCTTACAGAAGAGAAAAGTAACAAATAATAAAGTATTTTGTACTTTATAGATCACCAGCCACTTGTTATCAAATTATATAAATAAAATTAAAACCTCTTTAAAAATACAACATTTCAATAGTGCGCCCATGGGCGATGAGTCATCAACCGTTCGTGTCCGCGCCCTAGTAATTACATAAATACGAGGGACAAGCTAACATTTTTGAGAATAAAAAATACCGTTGATATTTTCTAGGATTTCATAATAATTAATACGCTCAAAGTAATTCTCTTCAGGTTTAAATTACGACGGAGCAAAGAAATAATGTAAACCACACGCAGTTACTGAATAGAACTATTCATATGGTTAACAGCAACATCTGTTGTTATTCCGAAAACGAGAGCAAAAAAAAAGTCGATCAAGAAAGGAATATACGAGTAAAATCCTTTCTTCATCGGCCTAGGTAGAAGCGTGAGGGGTTTTTAAAATTTATTATATTTACCTAATATTTCGTAAGATAAATACAGTTATATATGTATGTATATACCTATTCATACTTATGTTAGTTTCGCTTTTTCATTGTTTTGACTGTTACATACTTCGTAATAGTTCCTGTTTAATACCGTTTCATTGAATCTACTTCTCCCAATTATCTTGACGTAAGTGTGCACTGGATTTCGTTGAGTTTCAATAATATACGCATACATTTTTAGTTATCATTTATTTAGATCTAGAACATTGTTTATGTTACTATGATATGCAAGAACGTCGAGAATGGCGTCGTGAAACAATGGCGAGTTGGATTAAGGGTCATACTGATTGTACGTCCTCCATTGTCAGTGATTCTGAAATTTATTGCAAAGTCTGTAAAATATCAGCACCGTAAAGTTCTTGTATTATGTCCTTTCTAGAGTGTTGTAATTTTTTGATTACTAGTTTCTTAAAAAAATAGCAAAAGCTTGTTGCATGGACACCCACGCAGTCTCTTATCATAATGTTAATCATATACAAGAATAAAGGAAACAAAATAGAATGCAATAACTACAGAGGAATAACCCTTCTAAGCACTGCAATGAAGATTCTTGAGCAAATAATAGATAAAAGACTAAGAGCAAAACTCGAAAATACGCTACACGAATCACAAAGTGGGTTTAGAAAAGGAAGGAGCACACAAGACCAAATATTTTCCGTGAAGCAAATAATACAAAAAGCCTATAGAGAGCAGAAGAAAGTATTTTTAGCATTTATAGATCTAGAAAAAGCATTCGATAAGGTACCAAGAGAAAGACTGTGGAATATATTAAAAGAGAGAGGGGTCAATGGAAAAATAAGACGATTAATACAGAAAATATATGATAATAACACCAACGCTGTAATAGCTAATAATTTAGAATCAGAAACCTTCAGAACAAAGGGGGGACTCCGACAGGGAGGAAGCTTGAGCCCAATGCTGTTTATAGTTTATATGGACGACATTATCAAAAGGTGTACAAAAGAAAGTAAAAAGATCAGAGTTGGACACATTAACTTAAAGCTAGTCGAAGTTTCACAGGGAGCATTCGCAGACGACATAGTAATTACAGCTGACAGTGCGGAAGATCTTCAACGGAATTTAATAATATGGAATACGACACTAAATAACAGTGGAATGATGATGAATAAGAATAAAACCAAAGTAATGGTAGTGGGAGATGAAGAGATAGATATGAAAATCGAAATAGAAGGAATTGAAATACAAGAAGTGAGAACGTTCCAGTACTTGGGAGTGAGAATTGATGGAAAAGGGACCCAGGACGCCGAGATTAACCAACGAATAGAAAAAGCAACAAAGCTGTATTATAGTATGAGGAATAAGTTCATTAACAAAAAAGAGATATCCCGCGAAACAAAATTAAAAGTATATAAGGCAATATACCGACCGATATTAGTATATGGATGCGAATCCTGGATATTAAATACAAGACAAAAAAGTAAAATACAAGCAGTAGAAATGAAATATTTAAGAAGAGTCAGAGGAGTTACAAAGATGGAAAGAATAAGAAATTCGGAAATAAGAAAAGATCTAAATATACAGTCAGTGTTGGAACATATTGAGCAAAGACAGCTGGGATGGTGGGGACATCTATATAGAATGGAAAATACGAGACAGACAAGAAGGATATGGGAAGCAAGAATAATGAAAAATAAAAGAAGAGGAAGGCCAAGGACGACATGGAATGATGTCATAGCAGAGATTTTGAGGAGGAAGGGCAAAACTTGGACAGAGGCGAAGAGCATGGCGAGGAATAGAAATGAATGAAAAAGATTCATAAAAAGTTAGAAGAGGATAAACGCCCCACACCATTAATATGGTAGAGGGGATTATTAGATTATATATATATATAATCATATTACGGCTGAACAAGTCTCAACTTGCATTTTCTCCATAACAAAATCTAAGTCATTATTTGCGCTTTTCGATTAAGTTTTACAGTTTAATTTTATCAGTTATTAACTTTGGATAAAAGCTTTGTTGGCTAGAGTAATCATTTAATTATGTATATTGCTTGGTTTTTTTATTCGCGTATTATTCCCATACTTTTGTTTACACCATATGTTTGCGTTTACTTCAAAAACTTTTCACACATTGTTTATAAACTAAAACAATAAGGTGTGGCAACCACATGACTTTCTTATACATATAAGGGTTTCAAATTAAACACAAGTTGTTCTAAATTATTTTAAATACTTTAATCTTCTTAGAAAAATAAACGTGTAAGTATGTTACTTCAAGTCCAAATTTTAAGAACTTTTTTTATACAAAAAATATTCAAAATCCTATTCTAAGTACGTCTATTATTTTCTTAATAAATCTATGTAGAATGCATACTTTGCGACATATTTTAAAAGAAAGTGCAACTGGCTAAAAGTAAATGTGTTACTTCCTGTCCGAACTATGAAGTTTCATTTATACACAAAAATATTCCAAATCCTGCTCTAAATACTTTTGTACTCTTGATAAATATATATAGAATGCATAATTTACTACATATTTGCAGAAAATCGCAATTCGATAAGAGTAAAAGTGTTACTTCCGGTCCGAATTTTGAAATTTCATTTATACAAAAAATATTGAAAATTAAGTTTTCAGTACTTTTATACTCGTAATGTTGTACCTGTCTAAAAAGCATGACTTGCGAGATATTCGCAAAAAACTGGTTTTCGATAAGAGTAAAAGACCTACTTCCGCTAGGAATTTCGAAAAACTGTTTTAATAAAATTCTTCTTAAATTTAATCTTGAGTACATTTGTATTTACCAGTATAAGGAAAATTATACTGGTAAATACCAAATTCGGAATTGATAGCTATAGCGGTTTGACCGCTATCGTGGTCACATACACACACACACACGCGCACTGAGAGGGAGAGAGAGAGAGGGAGTGAGAGGGGGAGAGAGAGAGGGGGAGAGAGAGAGAGAGATGGAGAGAGAGAGAGAGATGGAGAGAGAGTTTTAAACCACTTTTTTGGTATCAGGGGACTTCAAAACGTAGACATCTGCAAAAATCTCGAGGTCATACAACACGAAAATTATTCGAAACAGATTTCAATCTCTGGAATATATTAAATAAGTAGTACAGATACAGTGTACTAGAAAATTTTAAAAAGAGAGGGAATTTATGTATGGCTGTCCACAATGGACCTTTTAGCGATTTATTTTAAAGTGTTTTGTTAGGAACAGCGATATTTTTTGTCTCCGCCATGTCGAATAAATTGAAGAAATATCTTCTTTTCTGGAATGATTATAGTTATTCAGAGATTTATGTTTACATTTCATGTATAATAAACTTTTTACGATTATGAATTTAGTTCAATAATTATTGATGTGTCAATCTGTAAATAAATTAATAATAATATCAGATATCAGAAATATTAAAAGGAGACATATTTTCTTATTTATTAATAAATACATAAATCTATATCGAGGCAAATGAAAAAACTACTAGAATTGGACAGTAACTGTCACCAATCGTTAACAAATTTTCTATAGACTTAAATTCAAAAAATGCCATGGGATAAAAGTAAAAGTGAGATTTAATTTTTACTCTTATCTCATAGCATTTTTTTTGCAAATATCTGGCAAATTATGCATTCTATACGGGTTTATAAAGAAATAAAAGTATTTAGAGTTGGGTTTAGAGAAAATTTTGTATAAAAACAATGTCAAAATTCAGATGGGAAGTAACGCTTTTACTCTTATCGAATAGGTGTGTTTTGCAAATATCTGGTAAATTATGCATTCCATACAGATTTAACAATTTTACTTACAGGTTTAAGACGACAAAACTATTTGAAATGTAATTTGGAACAACTTTTATATAAAAAATTCGGGACGCACATACATATAAGAAGGTCGTGTGGTGGTCACACGTCATTTTTATAACATATAATGAGCTATAGAGATGAAGGCAGTTGAAATATGGAAATTTAAAATATATATCTGTACCAAAGTCCTAAATAATTAGCAATTGCCGTGTTTATAAATATAAACGAAGTCTTTTAATGCATTATTCCACTTCCTGTTTATCGGAAATAGGGACTACTTTACTTTCTAACTGGTAGTGTGTATATTTTATATTCATATTAGATTCTTTTGGACATTATAAGGTATATCAGTATTTCTACTATCTGAAGTACCTATTTCCAATAACAAAGGAACTGGCATTTGACATAGATTTAAATCTGCTAAAGCTTCTTCATAATATTCTACATGAAACGCGAAAGCCTTTTGAGTTTTAATGGATTTACCTCTATTCTTAAATTAATGCTATAAAAACGACATTCAGAAAATTCAAATTTGAATGGCGTTTTCACTGTTATTTTAGGTACAGTTACATATTAACATTTCTTTATGAGTTATAAAATATATTCAATTATTATGTAATTTGCGTTCCTGCAATTCTTTCAGTTCTTTTTCAATTTAAGAATTCTTATTTGATTACCAAAATTCTGTAGTTAATTAACTCTGTGTATGAGAAGGCACGAAAATCAGTTGTGACAAAGTTAATAATATTCCATTACATAATCGGAAACACTCAGTTGGCTAAATCGTTAAAATAATTACAAATACTCGCACGATTTTTTTATAACATACTGAACATTAATTGCGTCTTTAAGTGGAAGGCGCTGTCTCAGCTCACGGTCCGTGTTTACAATAATAGATCTACTTTCAAAACGAAGAAGAAAGTTAAACTGGAGAAAGTAAATTCGATTCATGAATTGTTTAAAGGAGTGAATGTTGTCTGTCGATTTTGAACCTAAAACACTAATACTCTTAGAACTATGTACGAGGCAATCCTATACACTTTGTGATTGCATTGTTTTTTTTTCCTTCTTCTTTTCTTAGCTTACGACAACCTTCAAGGTTAACTACCCATAATGTGTAATTATTCGTTATTTGTGAAGGAAAAAACAGACATTTGATATAGACGCCATGTGCGATTTTTTGTTGTAATACATTATTTTGGGCACTGTAAGCCATTTAAATGGCGAAGTGACTAATGCATTTTTTCTTGTCGCAAATATTGTGAAATTATTGACGTACATTGTACGTTATCTCTTCTAATTAATTAGTCAGAACATTTTACAAACTTTATAACGTAGTATCTCTATGTTATACACAAATATACATCAGGAAGGGAAAATAACGATCCACTATGAGAAACTTCATTAAATACGAAAGTTTTGTGTATTTAAAAAAACAGTTTAGTATTAACAAACACTATATGATGCAATAAATACAATGTTTTAACATATATTCAAAAATTTTATTCAAAGAAGGCAAAAAAAGCATTTTTCTGTATACAGTAAGAGAAAAAATTAAAATCAAACAAACTATAAATATTTATGCAAAACTAAGATAATATTTTTGTTATATAACGATACTGTTACTTAAAAAATAATACTATTCAACAATAATATAGTCAACAATTCTTATCAACTAACATTAATTCTGGTTTTCACAATCAGTGCATAACTTTGCTCTATGTTCCAAACAGTATGGTTTACCACACAACGCACAAGCAAAACTAGTTTTTCTATCTTTCCCTCTGACACAGAAGCTGCATCGAACTTTTTTAGTTAAATTGACTTCGACATTATCTTTTTGGGGAACCTCGGTACTCAGTATTTCAGCTATTCTTTAACGCAATGGTTTTTGTAAAGTCTGCACTAGTAATCGTTCTTGTAAGTGAAGTGTAATTAGAGCCATTCCTAGCTGCTTTAGGAATTCTCTCCGGTTATTCTTTGGTTCTTCCTCCACTGTGGATTTGACAGTGAAAATAAAACCATAGCATTTATTGCACCCGCATCTAGAATATTGAAAAAAATTCTTAGCGGCCAACGTCTTGTTTTCCGCGCAGTAGTATAGGAGTGGCAAAGTTGATCAAAGGTATCTGTACCTCCCTTCGGTTCATTATATGTGTGTATAAGATTAGGTTTTCCAGTAATTACATTCAAAGATGCGTCGGGGTGTAAGCTGGATAATAAAAGCACGTTTCTATTTTTTTTTTGGAGTGTAAGAAACAAGAGTTTTGTTTCTGTCAAATGCAATTAAAGATCTTCCAATTTCCTTTTTGTTTAAAAAGCTTGGAGGTATCTCTCGCTTATTTTTACGTAGAGTCCCAATAAGTGTGAGTTGATATTGTTCTAACATTTGCTCACTCAGTGGTATGGATGTGAACCAATTATCAACTGTAAGATTTCGATTTGTTCCATGTATTGTTTCTGAAAGTTTTCTCACGTAGTAACTAGGAACTGCCTCATTGTGTTCAGTTATAACTTTACCAGTATACGGAATTGCGTTAACCATATAATACGTTTTTGAGTCGTTCATCATCATAACTTTTATCCCATATTTGTCGGATTTACTAGCCATATATATGCGAAACGGACATTTGCCGTCTATAGTGCAATATTCGTATGGCGTGTAGTATGTCACACAGTTTTTTATGAAAATGTCCCATATCTCTCGAATGGGCGCAAGTTTGTCTAGTCTCTTCCTACTATCCCTGTCTTCTTTATTATCAAATCTTAGACACAGAGCAATAAATTGAAATCTCTGTTGGGACATAGTGGCGCGGAATATACCGTTTCCATACTTGAGCGACCAAAGCTCAGATAAATTACAATTTGAAACTCGCAATACGCCTGATATGTATAAAAGACCAACAAACGCCTTTATTTCTGTATTATTAGTTTCTCTAGTGTAGCTCTGTGGTAACATAGTGATTCTTTTCCGGACTCTTTATTCATTTGTTCGTAAAGTGATAATATCTAATATCTCCTCTGTGAGTAATAAATGCCAAGCTTCTTCCGGTGAACGAACTGTTCTCGCAACTCCTTTAGGACCGGGTAAATGTAGTACTAAATTTTCTCGTCTTGTGCGCCCTTGCCTCAAAGGCACTTCTGTTGTCCAACGATGACCATTTTTTCCTGTTAAACTACTTATATTTCTCACAGGTTCATGTTCCTCATTTTCTCCGTCATTTTCACTTTGTTCACTATCTGTATCAGATAGTTGCTCCTGCACATAATCTTCGTCATTATCGGAATCATCCCTAAAAACGTCTTCGACTACGTCATCGTTGTTATCATTTACCCATATATTTTCAGCTTCGAGTTCTAATTCTCGTTCCGTCAACGGACGACGATTTTCTTGCTTATTATAGGTAGCCATTATACTAAAAAAAAATGACAGATTCTCAACATAACTAACAACAAACTTCACACTGGGGTCTGACATACCCACCTATATCTTTTACCAATTTTTTACGCCCGTCGGTCGAGCAAAATGCCGTAAACAACACATGCACTAAGAGAGCTAACTAAACACTGAAATTACACGAACGGAATTTTATAAATTATGCGCAGCCGCAAAGTAACGTCAACATCTGTGCTACGCTGGGTTTTTGAGACCCCACGGTGCAGTTCCAGGGTTAAAAATATCTGTAATATAATCTATGTATTGTCTTTTACTTTTTGGCAATTTTCATTTTTTTTTGTACTTAGCGTTAATTGCGTAAATACGTGCGTATGGAAATTTGTTTGAAATAAATCCTTTAAAGTGTCATTTTAAAACTAAAATTTATTGAAACATATTTATTTTATATAATATTTATTAAAGAGTAAATATTGATAATTGTAAATAGGAATACAAAAAATAAATATGAATACAAAGTGATAAAGCTATAGGAAAGAGGAACAAAACAAAAGTAATACTCACAGAGTGAATTTGTTTTAGAAACTCGTCACAATGTTCTACTTCTTGTATAAAGTCTTCCCAAGCATTGTACTCAAAATTGGACATCGTTATTACCATTGCTTTTACTGTGTCTGTAAATATAGGCATAAAGTATAGTCGAATATTATTATATTCATATAATATGATGAATTATGTAATTCGGGACAGTTTCCGGGACGTATATTAATACGGGACACAGGACTTTATTCCGGGACTATTGAAAAGTATTATGTCTTGATTAAGGTTTCACCTCTGCTACTGACCATTGGGACGCCCGTAAGAACAAAACTCTGAAAAGGCAGTCTTAATCATATAAATGTACAAATTTCTGGGAATATAATAAAAAGAAAATATAATAATAATTGTTATTCAAGTACTTGGTGTTGGTATTAAATACTCTTCAGTTACTTGTGATTTATGTATTATTTCTACTGGCACATGTAGATGGTTGGCTATTCATAGTTGGAATCAAGTGTTCCTTGTACGTGGCTGTGCTCTTGTCTTGCCAAAAGTATTATTTCTTACCTGAACCTTCAAGTAGAAATCACTCGTGGTATTGAGTTCTGTTTTCATGCTCTCTTTTTGTTAGACACATGGTTTCTGATGCAAGGATTATTACTTTTTTGTTTCACTTAGTCTTTTGGTTTGCATGAAAGTTTTAAATTGGTATTACAAATTCGCACTATAACTCGTTTCAATTATTTTTGATCTCTCCATCTCTATTTCCTTTGTTATTCACCACTATGCCCAAATATCTAAAGTTTTCCGCTGCTTCAAACTTGAATGCTTCTAGCTATACGTCTTCATGATGCATTCTTTACACCATATTAAAAATGTTGCTTATAGACCATTACCCTAATTCCTGCATTAAAACTTCAATTTATTGAAAGAGCTCCAATGAGTGACCCGGTCTAAGTTCTCTTGAAGAAAGGCAGCATCCTGAGCCCCATCAACACGATGAAACATTTTTAAATCATCCGCATAAGCCAAAACATTACAATCGATTGAAGTAATCAAATCATTGATAAAGATGTTAAATAATAAGGGTCCAAGATTGGACCCCTGGGGAACTCCAGAGGTAGAAACATACATCCCTGACTTGTAGCCATTATAGTAAACGAAGTTACTTCTTTCAGCAAGGTAAGAACCAAGTAGTGTTAACAGTGAGTTGCTGAAACCGAACAAACTCATTTTAGTCAGGAGAGTGGCATGCTCAATGGTATCGAAAGCTCGAGAAAAGCCAGTGTAAACAACATCCATCTGCCCCCCATCGTCCAGCATACACATTATCTCAGGCATAAAGCCTGAGATAATGTGGCGAGATTCGAAGTGGTCGACCTCTTGGACATAAAACCATGTTGGCACGGCGACAAAAATGATTTGATACTGCTGTATATATGTTCATCTAGTATAGCCTCATACACCTTGGCAAAGTTTGGTAGGATTGACATTGGTCTATAATTATTAATATTGGAATTATCTCCCTTTTTGTGTATAAGACATATACAAGCTACCTTCCAGGGCTGAGGAAAGACAGATGTCTGCAGAGATAAATTAAGTATTCTGCAAAGAGACTGAGCAAAAATAGACACACAATCACGAAGAAGGAAGCTGGGAATGTTATCATGTCCGGAGGTAAAGCTATTCTTTGATTTCTTCAGCTGTTGTAGTACATCATCATATGCAATTCTCCCAATATTCAATGACAGCAAATTTGAATGCATATCTCGAATGTCACAACTTCTATCATCTGGCAAGAATACACCAGAGAAAACAGACGCAAAGGCATCAACAATTCGCTGAGGGTCGTCGAATTCGATGTCGCCATTAAAGAGTTTACCAGGAATTCTGGAGCCCCCACGTCTGGATCGTACAAATTTCCAAAAAGATGTAGGGTCACCAACGAGAGAATGCTGTTTGCCTTATCGAAAACATTCATGCTATAGAATGCTGCGGATTTGATGTTGTCTCGACTTATAGTGTCATGCAGAAACTGTACTTTAAAAAAATTTTGCAAAACTAATCCGATACGTAACATACTTTATTACCTATTTTACAACAAACGCAAAACTGCACAAAGCCATATTAAGAATTTGTTTGACAGTGGCTTATGAATCGCATATTCAGTGCGGTTTATGAATCGCCTATTTAAACTATAAGTCACAAAGTACTGTATTGTTAGATGCCTTATAAATTCAAAGAAATGAGGTCATTAGTATTTCCTGCAAAGTAACTCTGTCTATACGGAAATTCCCAGTAGTTATTGCCTACATATTGCTGTGGCCCTTGCAAATTAATAATGTAATGAAATTATTAATACCTTTTATTCTTAAAATTATGAGGGTTCAAGCATATATCCCAGAAACTTAGCCTTGTGCTACTCTGGCATCTTATTATTTCTGCAAAAATGTGGGTTGGGCAATGTCGAACATTCACTAGCTCAGTTAATGGTTTCTCTAATTATCCTTTTATCTGAAGGGCAGAAATATTCTTTCTCGAAATGTGGTACTCTTACGTTCTGAACATGTCAGATATATTAAATAAAAATACAGAAATAACTTATAATATATTTTATCGACGACTAAACAATAAAGTAGGTATTATATTAACCACTATTGGCTAATAATAGGACTCATAATACCCGGAGGGAATAATGAAATGCGACCGGAGAATAATGAGCCACACCGTTACCATTATTCCCTGCATTCCGCCAATAAGAATATAACGTTACCAACGTTGTCGTAGTAACGATAGACAAGTCGGCCATTTTACTAACTGTCAAATCGTCAAACGTCATATCGATATAGTAATCTAACATTTTCGTTTAATTATTTTGATTTTTTTTTAGTAATTTTCAGTTAGTCGTATATAAAGTAGTGTATACTAACTCGCTATAATGACTATTATACCCTCGAACCGAATTACTCCTTCGCCGCGACTATTATACCCTCGAACCGAGTTACTCCCTCGCCGCTTCACGGCTCGGTTCGTAAATTCGGCTCTCGGGAATAATAACTGTCATTATTGACTAGTTATATAAACTATTATTATTGAACACACAGAATAAATATTCATATCATAATAATAATAAACAAAAAAGATATTCAAAAAATAAACCTATTCTAATAAACAACTTTTATGTTATGATAAATTATCTTAGTGTCTAATAATGTATTTATTATAATAATAAAAAAAAAATTAAAATATCATGCCTAACGCACTGTATTTATTCTGTTTATAATTAGAGTGCAATCAACAAAACAAATAAATTTCTTAGAAATCAAATATTATAGGATGTAGTGACTTACACCAGATGTGTTAAATAAAATAAATCCTACCTGTTATAATTGTATACGCAGTAGAACATTGACTTTGTTTTGGTATTAATAATGTCCAAAATGCCTTTTCTCGCTTCTAGACAACATTCCCAAAACAAATCCACGTCAATCAGTCAACCAGAGTTCCATTCTATGAGTTCATCCTTTAACTCATTGAACACACTCCTAACTCACGTAATAACGAGTTCAGTCTGTAATGTTATAAAAAAACTCAAATTCAAGTGCTTAAATATGCACCAAAATGCTGACTTTGCGCAGATGTTAACTTCACTCAAATGCCTTTTCTCGCTTCTAAATGAGATTTTCAGCACAAATTCGTGTCATAGGATCAATCAGGGCTCCATAGTACGAGTTAATTAATTACATAACTCGTTGTACGCATCCCCAATTCAAATTCCGGAACACGTCAGACTTCAATGCACAAACACACAAAAGGAAATCTTTTGAATATATTCATTAACTTTAAACAAACAAAAAAATTACCAACTTCATTTATTTCCAATATAAATCACCACACTTTGTACAAAAAAAAGACAATATAAGTATATACACATGTAAACCACCTCAGTGCTTCATTGTACTCTTCCATTCTGCACAAATAAATCTTTATACTTTTTCACAACTTAATTCTACAAAGAAAAATATGCATAAATGAAATGTAATTCTAATTAATCTACATGGAACAAAACATCGCGTGTCTGTATTTTATTTACAAAATAAAATAAAGTCTTTATCCTATTTTAAAACAAAGACTATCACAAATTCCAGAATGTTTTACTATAACACGTAGCGTATGACATTCCGGTGCCTAACTATTATTTGGCTAACTTCTAATTATTAATAAAATACATTTATTTGATTTGAAAGTTATTAAATTGAATTCAAATAAATGTATAGAAATATTTACAGTCTTTTGAAATCCTTCTTAAAGGAAAAATCTAAAGACTCAAATATTATCAAAAATATTTCAAAGTCTTTTCAAATTATGTCTTGATAAAGTTCAATATTGTTAAAAATTTTCAAAGTTCCCTTTTATATTTCTTAAAATATTCACAAGTTCAAAATTATCAAAATTAGTCCCATTAAATATTTCTTAAAATGTTTACAAGTTCCGATTAAATTTATTAATACAGACACCTAATGTTTATTTTGTATTTAGGGCGGTTTTCACCTGCAATCAGCCTGTCTAGAATCGTCCTACACCGCCTTTTATAATAATTATTCATAGACAAAAAAACCAAGCATGCCTGTTAAAGAGATTTTTCCCACTCTTAAAGATGTATAGTATCAATACCGTCCCTAGCGGCTTGTCTATACATCACTTACTTGAAAATGTAAACAAATAAAGGCATCTTAAATATTGACGTGATTATGTCAATTCGATACACAAAATTCAAAGAAATACCAGTATATAACTGTGACAAATAGTGAGTTACTGACACCTCCACTTTCAACAAAGTAAGTACCCGAATATCTTAATAGTTATTACATTATTTACAGTATAAAACTTAAGTATTTACTGCCATTGATCTATAAGGTTATAAATCTCCTTATTACTATTGTTGTGACTTCGAAAACATTTTCTTATGTTGTTCGGATACTTGATTCTACTTTTCCTTGTTTTATTCTTCATAGGAAATAAAGAAAACACGTTCGTAATTGTTGACAGCATCTGGCGAAGACATATTGTTTACTTCAGGCCTATACTAAATACTTATATACAATGTCTACAGTTTGATTTTTGTCCATGACTATTATAGAATAAATAAAGTAGTATTTAATTAGCTTAAATCTATAAGTGATTTGAGAAATACTTATTTACAACTGAATTCTAAACTCAAGATCACTGCAATATGTACATATTTGTCTCAATTAACGTTAAAACCGAGGCTCACCAGAATTTGATGCCGTTGTCTATTACAGGTAATGCCAGGGAACAAACGAATACACGTACGCACAAGAAAACCTCCGCTAAAGAAAAATGTAATATTATTTATTAAATAGTTATAGTTTCAATTAACCAGACTTACATGTGTAAATAATAAGTTTAAGAACCTTTATAACAATTATAATTCTTATAAAAATTGTCAAAAAATCTTTTAAAGAACTACAAAAATTTTATTTGTCATTTACAGTAAATATGATATTGCACTTAATGAAACAAAAATTAAATGTAATTTTATTTGTAAACAGCTAAAACATAAAGATGTTAATTTTCGTTTAATGTAAGTTTTACTAAATGTATATATAGTGATCTCAATTATAAGTTTTTATCAATTTTTATAGTTTTGATCAACACTATTTCTGAGGAAGACTTTATAAATAAAGTCGAAACGTAAGAATGTTTTTCATTTAACCAAACCTAATTCACAATCAAAGCCTAAAATAACCAAGAAAAAATTATATATATACATATATAAGCAATTTAAACAATTAGTTTTAAATATTATAGATTTATTTTGTAATAATTAATTCTTACATTTCAGAAGTGTATTTCTAAATCGGCTATTTTATTATGACAAATATAGATACATATTATGTATGTCAAATTGAAATTAAAGCATAAACAAGTACTTATAATGTACAATTGTAAATTATATAGATTACAATTGTCGAGTTAATCAATGTGGGATATAGATAATAATGTTTAAGGAATTCCAAGAAAACATTCTCATTGATAGTGACCGATCTGTATATGCTTATAAAAATATTCGGGTTGATTTTGTATCCCGAAAAAAGTTAGTTTTTCAGTAATTTTCACTCATAATTAACGTCATTTCTGGTGTGAAAACTCAAACAGGCTTTTAAAGCGATAAAATGACAACAGTAGTTATTGTTACTGCTATACATCAAAATGTCCCCAACCAGCAGAATGGTTCAACTTGCCACGAAAAATTAGAGATTAATTCTTAAAACTGTAGATGTTAATGTATATTGCCATTACTTTATTTTTGTACAGCTCACGACTTCAAATGAAGAAATTTTTGCTCAAGATGTTATCTTAACACTGGGGCAAGTTTGTAGTAGAAAATAGGTATTATACAAGTGATATAAATTACTGATGTTTATGTGTTCGTGTCAGCTTGTTTCTGTTAATTAATTAAAAATTATAGAATTTTAGAAAAACAGAAGGTAGGGAATTTGAAAATTATTTAAAAAATATATTTCCTTCTAAAAATTCTAGGAAATACTATTTTAAGAGTAGTGTATTTTGAGGTACAATATTTTTTCTAAACTGTGACTAAACATCTCTGGAAAATATTCCAAAAGTAACGAAAACTTGTTATTTTTAACATTTAAGAGAATTTATTAGTTTTATGTTTTATTGTTTCATAAATGCGAAAAGCTAATATGTTTTTATCAATGAAATCATAATATTTAAATTCTGAAATCATAAATAGTACACAGATTAATAGTTTTGAAATACCACTACTTTTACTGGCCAGCCTGCAAATAGGGCATTTACAAACGATATGTGAAATTATATAATAATAAGCCCTTGTAACTTATTAACGCCTTTACAAAGTGCGTATGTAGGCAGCTGGGGCCTTATCAGAAGGCGGAACCGGACCTGGTATACAGATGGGTCAAAAACCACAACCGAACTGGAGCAGGATTCTATTCTGCTAGTCAAAGCAAATATACACTAGGAAAATATGCATGTGCATCAGGATGAGATGTATGCCATACTCCAAAATGTTTTAGTAAACAACAGGAGGACCGTTGTCAACCGGCAGATCAAATGATATCTGACAAGTCAAGTGGCAATGTCTAGCAAAGAAGTATCGTCAAGACTGGTTTGGGGGTGCCTTGAAAAACTAAAAACGCTGGTCGACCAGAATAAGGTAAAACTAATCCGGGTGCCAGAATACTAATGGTGTTGCAAATGTAACTATTCATTACTAAAGTATTCGTTACTCGATAAGATCCGATGTAACGAATACTGGTTTCAAATAATATTCGTTACTTTTTCAAACAGTTGCTCTCATAATATATAACTTTTAGAATACATTCTTGTCTGAAATATTTTATTAAAAAATATAATTTAGAGTAAATAACTTTGTACAAAATATTTGAATTAAACCAATTATTAATATTATGTACTTGTCTTTGGGTAGGTCGATTTCATTATAAAAGTTTTGTTTGAACATGTTGTACTAATGCAATGTAAAATAAATTTTGTACCATGTACTACATTCTACATTTATTGGTGTGATTTAATATCGGAGTCGGGGATTTTTATGGTTTTATGATAGAATCTCTTGCCTATCGTAAATAAAATGGGGACTCCTTAAAAAATACTTCACGCTATGGCATTTTACTTTTGATTTTGATTTGGAATGTTTTGTGTGATTCTTTTAACGAATTTTAATTATTTAACGTAATATATATTAAAATTAGGATATAAGTGAACATTTTGTTTGTTCCATATATTAACTATTGATATTCCCGCACCGCACATTTGAATGTACTCTGTAACGAATAAAAAGTAACGGATATTGAATTCGAAAGTAATGGATAGATACAAGTACTGAAAAGTAACCGAAACCAACATCACTACAGGACACAAAGGGATCGAAGGGAATTTAAAAACTGATGACCTCGCGAGCAGAGAATCAAAAGGAAAACTCTTAGAACCGACTCGGGGGTACCAAAAAGTATGACCCAAAATCACATATAAAAGACATAGGCATTACCGGGCAAAATCATGGTAAGGAATGTATTGGTCAACCAAGTAATAAACATGCTGAAGAACTACTACATTTAAGCAGTGATCGGCTGCAAATCACAACTGGTTTCCTTACCGGTCATGCACCCATAAAACTGCATCTGAATAAGATGCGCCGGTATGATGAAGAGCTTAACTGCAATAAGAAACCAAAAGCAGTCTGGCATATCTTAGTAAACTGTGAGGCACTGGATCACAAGAGGAAACACAATTCTAAGAAACCGAACATCGATCTAGAGATGCTCAAGAAATCAGGCAGGATTACTACCTACAATAAGCCTTATTGGCTGCGGTGCATAGTGGGGATGCAGGTCAAACAGACCTGGAGGAAAAATAATGTACAAATGCAAATAAAGAAACGCCCCAGTGGGCATGGTTGTTGTCAAATAGTGATAGCGATACGGAGGCCTGGTGCGAAATTACGGCTAGGGAAGCGATGGTAGCCGACCACAGATGACCGCGGCGGACGGAAGACATCAGCGGCGACGAAACGGCGGAATGGTGGAAGTTCTTCAGCACAGCGGCTGAAAAGCTGTCGCGACTAAAACACGACGCGCGATAACGTGATAACGCGGCGACGACATAGCGGGACCGATGGAACAACTGAGAACGGAACCCCACACGACCCCTGAGTATTTTGCGCGATCGTGGGGGAAGGGCGGGCCGAACGGATAGAGGGTAAGGAAACGAGCGCTCTCGCCTTGGAAAATAAAGCTTCGAAACAGCGATAAAGTAGCTGCTAGACTCGGAGAGTACCTGCCGGCAGGGATCGTACAGTCCAGTGCTCGTGGGGCGACGGCAATCCTGGATTGTCGGGGCGAACGTGCCCCCGAACATCAACACTAACCAAACTCGCCATACAAGAACAAACACACACAGGCGTGTTGACACTATCACACAACACAAGCACACATACACGATACTACACCAGTGGCGAACGTAGGGCCGGGGGTAAGCGCCCGTGATGGGTGACCATTCTCAGTTGCACGAAACAACAACTTGTTTAATTTAATTTGATTAATTGCATTATGTAACGATATCTTTCCGAATAGAGAATCTACCGTAGCGCATTATTGTTATAGGAAACAGCCGGAGAGCGGGCAGGGGAGAAGAGTCACGAGAAGAGCAGGCGCTGGATGCTAGACTCAAGAAGCACCAACACCACCAACCACCACCACCACTAACATCACCACACCACCGCAGATGAAGACACATGCAGAAACTGCACCACCCCTATAGAGGCGAGAGACACGGCGGCGGAGAGTTGAGCATGGACCCGGTGGACAGAGAAACGGGGAGAGAGAATATTACGAAGCGCCGACACGGTCCGAGGCGATACTACCGGAGGCCTCTCCAACTGAAGGGACCACGAAACAACACCACCCGGCAAGAGAGAGAAAGGGAGAGAGAGAGAATATCCTTGAGATAAAGGGCAACTTAAGGCGGCGGAGAGCTTCCCACGTACCCGGAGGACGGGTAGGCGGAAAGGAATCCGGAAAGGGAGGAAGAGAATGACGGAGCCCCATGGGTTGACGCGGGACCACCTGGAGGCCTCACAAACCGAAGTGACCACTCAACATACTTTTTAAAGAGTCCGAGGAGGAGATGCTAGACTCGAGAAGCACCAACACCACCAACACACACCAACCATCACCAACCACCACCAACCACCACCACCACCAACCACCACCACCAACATCACCACCACCACCACCACCAATAACATCACCACACCACCGCAGACGAAGACACAAGCAGAAACAACACCACCCCTATGGAGCGAGAGACACGGCGGCGGAGAGCGTACCATGGACCCGGAGGACAGAGATGCGGGAGGAGAGAATATCACGAAGCGGGACCACTTAGGGGCCTCACCAACCGAAGGGACCACTCAAGATACTTTTTGCTAGCGGCTTTTGTATACAGGGTGTTTAAAAAAGATGCGGCAATATTAAAGGGGTTGATTGTCCAGGTCATTTTATACAAAAAAGTTTATAATAAACAAGGTCCGCAAACGCTTCGTTACCGATCTACAGCGTGTTGAAGTTTAATTAAAAGAAACAGTAAAAATTAGATTTCTCCAAGACTGCATTAAAGATCATAATGAAATTTTAGGCGTGTTATTTTTCAAGAAAAAAATAGGACGCCGCTGATTTCTCTAAAAATAAAAAATATGTTTCTATTCTTTGTTCAATGTGAAGAAAAAAGCTCTCCTAACTTTTTACCGTACGATGTAACGTTTTTTAGTAAAAAAAAACACATTTTAGTGCAAGTACATTTATCATGCTTACAAAAATATTTTTAAACAGTCCTGTTTTATTCACTGACATATTGAATGACATATGATTAATAATTTTGTATGTGTCGAATTTGTTGAATTTCCTTATCATGAATCGCTATACAAATGCAGAGATGACCGACATGCACTACATTTATGGACCTGCTGATGGAAATGCATTAGAAGCTAGGCGGTTGTATACTGAAAGATTTCCTGGCCGTGTTGCTCCTGATAGAAAAACTTTCGAAAGTATTCATCGGCGTCTTTATGAAACAGGCACATTAAGACGAAATGGAGGAGCAGGAAGGCCAAGGACAGCAAGAACGGTAGAGCTGAAAGAGGATGTGCTAGACATGATTGAAGAAGATCGAGGTACTTCTACTCGAAAAATTGCTGACGCTTTGGATGTAAGTAATGGGACTATTTGGCACATTCTGAAGGAAAATTTGTTGTACCCATTCCATATACAACGCGATGAAGCATTACTTCCTGCTGATTTTCCTCCTCGCATTGCATTCTGTCAATGGCTTTTGCAGAAAATGGTTCAAATCCCTCAATTCCTGATGTTGATTCTGTTCACCGATGAAGCGAATTTTTGAAGAAATGCAATACGCAATTTCCACAATAACCATGTATGGTGTGACGAAAATCCACATGAAATTGTTGAAAATCGTTTTCAACATCAGTTTTCTTTGAACGTTTGGCTTGGGATTGTGGGTGACTGCCTAATTGGACCGGTATTTTTACCAAGGAGACTAACCGGAGAGGTGTATCGCAATTTTTTGGAAAACACGCTCCCTGGATTTCTGGAGGACATACCATTAGCAATTAGAGATGCAATGTGGTATATGCACGATGGCGCACCAGCCCACTTTAGTCAAGTAACTCGTGATTTCTTAACACAAGCATACGGAAATCGCTGGATTGGCCGAGGTGGACCACACTTATGGCCTGCACGATCCCCGGACTTAAATCCCCTGGATTTTTTCCTGTGGGGCCATTTGAAGTCATTGGTGTACGCTACTCCATTGGAAAACGTAGAAGACTTAAGAAATCGAATCATTGCTGGGTGCAACTCAATTGAAACCGATCCTGTTGTTTTTGAGAGAGTTCGCCAGTCGATGAGGAGAAGATTGGATTCTTGCATCCGAGCTCGAGGTGGTCACTTTGCACAGTTATAGTAATTTTTGCTTGCTAAAATTGTTGGTATGGTAACATATTTGTTTTTGCCCTTAAATAAAACCCTTGTTATTTAAAAAAAAAATCTGTAATAAATGTACATGCACTAAAATGTGTTTTTTTTTACTAAAAAACGGTACGTCGTATGATAGAAAGTTAAGAGAGCTTTTTTCTTCACAATTAAACAAAGAATAGAAACATATTTTTATTTTTAGAGAAATCAGCGGCGTCCAATTTTTTTCTTGAAAAATAACACGCCTAAAATTTCATTATGATCTTTAATGCCGTCTTGGAGAAATCTAATTTTTACTGTTTCTTTTAATTAAACTTCAACACGCTGTAGATCGGTAACGAAGCGTTTGCGGACCTTGTTTATTATAAACTTTTTTGTATAAAATGACCTGGACAATCAACCCCTTTAATATTGCCGCATCTTTTTTAAACACCCTGTATATTGTATATATTGCATATGTTGTATATATTGAAATTTTGAGATATTTAAGGAGCGGACTACTTCCGCAAGTAAGAGATGTACTGTAAATAGTTAAGCAGGGAGTGGACTAGGTCCACATTAGCGTAGAATAAGTTAGTTTAGCAAGTAAGTAGTTAGATTTGGCAATAGTTAAGTAAAAGTAGGATATCCGATGTAGTGCCTTAGGCGGAGCATCGGAGCTAGGATAGTCGTTGTACACATCTTAGCTGAAGTAAATAAAGTGTCAAATAGTGAAGTTCCGTAAGGTGTTGCTCTGCAGGTGTCAATTTTGGTAGGCTCAGTGTAGTCCTTAACCCTACAGGCCGGTCGTCGTACTACAAATGTTGAATGTATTATGTCTAATTATGCCCGGGCCCGTCTGTCGCAAAAGTTATGCCCGCCCGAGGATGCCACTGGACCGGTCTTGACGGACTTTAATCGGCCCGTGCAGTGCGCTACAATATGGATCGATGTTGGAGCCATTCGTCTTTATACTTTCTAGCCACCAAGCTGTTAAAGGTAGCAATACCGAACATTACATTTAGGATTATGATCTCTCAAGATTTGATTAGATTTCCAGTAAAATATATACTTTACTCCAGGGGAAAAATGAAGTTGATGTTGTTAACTGCTAAGTTTAGACAAATATTTGAGTATTCAAACAAAATTTCAGAAATATTTATGTTTTTAAAAATTTTTTTACTCTTATCGAAAAATAGTTTTTCTATGGTCTGTATTCTAAAGAGAATATATTCGATTAAAAGCATTTAGAAGACAACTTTTAAATATAAAACAATCTAAACTCGAATCTTTGACATTATAACAAAATTCTCAAAATAAATGTAACAATGAATGTCACTAAAAAGAAATAATTAATAATTTGATTATCCATACCTACTTATAGGCTTATTTGATAATAAGAAACTGTGGAGAACTTGTAATCACTGACTCTATTGCTGAATAATCTGGGCTACCATAAAATACTGTAATGAAATAAGCCCACAAAAAAAGAAGCAGACCTCCGGGCGACGACAAAAACGTACCGGTAAACAAGTCGTAAATCAACTGCGCTCTTATACTGAGTCAGTGACAGAGAGTCTGGAATATGGTAGAAGAGAGCCAGAATTTGCTGGTATATCTCTAGACCTTTTGTCTGCACATATACCGGGTGTCTGTTTAAGCTCGGCCACCGACCATATCTCGGCAACCGTTTATCGTACAACCTCGCGAAAAAAATCTTGATAGTAAAATGGACGACGGAAATTACAACTAAAATATTTTTAAGTTTCCAAAATGATCGCAAGGGGACGCAATTCTTAAGATCAATTAAAAATTCCATAATTTTTCATTAAATTCTAGATTAAGATAGATTGAAAATTTCCCTAGCAAAATTTTTAGACCTTTTTATACAACTTTCATTTGAAACTTTTTGATCTCTACTCCCATACGAAGGGAAGAGGGGAGGGGGGTATGTCTGTTTACAAAAGTCGGTATAATTTTGGTTTGCACAAACGGATTTTAATGTTTCTGGGCTCATTAGATAGAGAATCTTACAAAGAATTGAAAGACATGTAGCACGAAATTACGTGTTTGGCAAAGAAAATAACAGGGGGCGCTGTTCTCAATGTATGTATATTACTTGTTTTTTCTTTAAAATTTTAAATAAAACGGCATACTTTTAATATAGTAATATTGAAGCACATAAAAAACTGAAGAGAATGATGAAAACCGGAAGTTGCTACCTTTTTTCTTGACAAAGATATAGTCATTCGAAGACAATCCAAAAAAATAAACAATTTTTAATATAAATTTATTTATTTATTGTGAGTTATAACTTTATTTTAATTTTAAGTGTCACTAGACAGTGATTAGTTCGCTTTCACTTGAATTTTCATCAGTCTTCCATAAATGTATTTATTTCAATCTTCTCACCGATTTTTTAATTCTTGCATATGTTACATTAGATTCTCTTCTTAAATGTTTTCAAATTCTCTAGCTATTTTTAAATTTCATGTCTTGCCTTTTTAGACATTGAAATAAAATAATAATAATGATAATAATAGTAATAATAATAATAATAATATATCTTTATCACCCAAATGATATAGGTAGATCTAATTATAGGAAAACAGCAAAAATAATTTCCATAACTCATGAACTAAGTAGACAATAACGAGAAAAAAAAAGCAATACATTATAATGCATTAGTTATAATCAAATCATTTACTCATTAGTAACGAAAGGGTACACAAATTGATATCTAAATCATCCCCGCCTGAAATGAAAGTAAATAAAAGAACCTATTATATACCTAAACATAAATAAGAAAATATATTGACCAAGTAATATAAAGGAAAAGAAAATACATATATTTAAAGCAGAAAGTACAAAAAAAACAAGAAAAAACTCTAACTTAACAAATGTTCAAAGTGTTCACCTTCATTTTCAATACCCGTTTACTTGTCGATTAGTAGAGAGCAGAGTTACTTCCATTTCGGAGGCAGCAATTGTTGTACTCGGCTTTTTGTGATAAACTATGTCTTTTATTCTGCCCCATAAATAAACATCAAGAACATCTGGCAAAGTGAATAAAAACTCAATAATGTCTTCTTTCGGGATAATTTAGAGAATATTTTCCTGAAGCAAGAATGCATTTTCAAAGCATTGAAAATACATTCTGATCATGTCATAAGCTTCAACGTTAGAATACGACATTTTACAAACTTAATAATTATGTGCAGGTGTCCAAAAAGGCTTAATTTGCTAAATACGTACAAAAAGTTTAACTACAAGTGACACTAATATCTTTGCATTTCGATTTTCATGGCCTACCTTGGAAATCTCATCATAATGTAATTTAGTATCACTGTGCATACCATGTTGTATGATGAAAATTTAAAAAAAAGAAAAGCAAACTACACTGTTCACTATTATTATTTTATTTCAATGTTGGAAAGGATACGAAATGATATTTAAAAAATAATATCTAGAGTATTTAAAAACATTTAAAAGGAGAATCTAACGTAACATATGCAATGAATTAAATAACCGATAAAAAGATTGAAATAAATACATTTAGCGAAGAGTATGATGAAATTTCAAGTGAAAACGTACTATATACACTGTCTAGAGACCTTATTAAAATTGAAATAAAATTATTACTCCAAATAAATAAATAAATTTATATTTAAAGAGTTTTATTTTCCTGGATTGTCTTGGTATGACTATATCTTCGTCAACAAAAAAGGTAGCAACTTCCGGTTTTCATCATTCTCTTCAGTTTTTTATGTGCTTCAATATTACGATATTAAAAATATACCTATCCATTTGAAATTTTAAAGAAAAAACAAGAAGTATACATACATTGAGAACAGCGCCCCCTGTTATTTTCTTTGACAACCACGTAATTTCGTGCTACATATTCTTCAATTCTTTCTCTATCTAATGAGGCCAGGAACATTAAAATCCATTGGGGCAAACCAAAGTTATACCTACTTTTGTGCGCAGACATACCCCCCTCCACTCTCCCCTTCGTATGGGATTTAGTTCAAAAAGTTTCAAATGAAAGTTGTATAAAAACGTCTAAAAATTTTACTACTAAATTTTTTAATCTATCTTAATCTAGAATTTAATGAAAAATTATCGAATTTTTAATTCATCTTGAGAATTGCGCCCTCTTGCGATCATTTTGGTAACTTAAAAATATTTTTGTTGTAATTCCCGTCATCCATTTTGCTATCAATATTTTTTCCGCGAGGTTGTACGATGACCGGTTGCCGAGATATGGCCGGTGGCCGAGCTTAAACAGACACCCGGTATATAAAAACCGCCGGTGGGATAAGGAATTCATTCAGTAGTATTCGTACAGTGCAAATAAACATAAATATAGTGGATGGTGCAGTGTTATTATAGTTCAAGAAGCAAATAAATATTACAGACATAAATAGTAGTGATAGAAATAAATACGTGTGTTAATTTATTCGTAGTAGTTTTAAGTACGTTACATTTATTTTATATTTTTATATTGTGATTAGTTTTAAGAGTGAAAATATACAAACTGTTTTAAAACAATTGCACGAGTTGTTTATTTCGACCCCGAAAACGCTACACTACGTTAACCCTAGAACGACCACGGGACGGAGCTCATGAATTTGTATTTTAACCACGCTATGCCGGAGGAATCAAATTATGACAAAAATGTCTTTCATAAAAGGATCAGAAATGGAATAAAAGAAGGATAAATATGGTATAGGTAACACATGTTACCTTCCTTATTTAAAACCAGATACATACATAGGCGTTCCTATTCAGAGTGCATTTACATTATTACACTTAATTAATATATTACAATAACAACCAGCAATTCATGAGACATTTACCATCAGATTTTTGCTTGCCCACTTAATATTAATTCTAAATGTATGCCCCTATTTCATTTACCATTCTAGCTATGAGTTACTATACTTCCATTAATTGTAACGTTTATTTTCAATTTGACATGCATTTTTAAGGATCTAAATTACTTACTATAGCCTAACCTATTTACTTTGACTTTTTATGTAATTGCTGAATTAGAAAAACCGAACTGCTTCATGGTTATTTTTCAGAAAATTTACTTCGACGATTCGTTTTACAACGCTTTGTAAACATGTGAAGCCTGGCGATAGTCATATATACGTACGCCATCAATATCTGAACGAATAAAAACAAAACACAATACGTTCAATTTACGTTCGCGATTGTGGTGATTTTATGGCAATAACAGGCTTGGTCGGTCAATAGAGGTAAGTCGTATCGATGGGGCATTGAATACGTGCAGTACGGGGGCACGCGGAGGGGAGGAAGAACAAAGTGGTGGGACAAGAACGAGTTAACTTCCGTAGAGTAAATCCAAGGAGAACGGGCAGACTCTTGATAGTAAGTAGTCTTCTACTAGAATTGATCACTTGCATCACGGTATACCTTATATCACTTAAGGATATGCCCACATATCTTGTAATTAACTGTACGGAACTGGTAATATACGTTGTGTTTTTATTTTACTGTCGTTATCGGCGTGGTTATTTTCTTATAACCATTTTTTTTTAAATTTTCATTTCGTATTCGGATTTTCTAGGCTATCGGTATTCATGTCACACAATTGTTATCTGGTTTAATTCAAAACGAATTCATTAATAATATATATGATTAAGGTGATTTTCATTGAATCCCCTCCTCTTTGTGTTGACGGAATAAACGGTTAATGCATTCTCTTTCATTTTTAACCCTCTATATGGCTTTATCGAAAGCTATTTAGAATGAAAATGCATTAGCACGTTCTTGTGATTTTATACACTGTTACCTGAAAGTTTGAAATTAAATTTATAATAATAAAGAACTTAATTTTTATGTATACATATATGTGTATATAAAATACAATATTCTAATGTAAAGTACATATAATTTAGTTTCAAACAAAACGTGTGCTTAGTAAGGGACAAGATGGTTATATTAAAACGACGCCAATAAGTAGTGAGTGGAATACAGAAGCCAATAGTGTCGCAACTACAAATTTGACAGCCCTTCCCCGTCCACCCGAAATATTTTGTGGAACATCACTAGTTAATCCGCCCTATGCTGTATCATTTACGTTAAAATAACAGCCGCTGTTATTTTAAAAATATCATACACGATTTAACAGATACGATAACATGTTTAGTAGATAATGGTATGATGTATCAACTCATAACGTGTATACGTTATGGACCCTGTTATAAGGAAGACGTTAAAATAAAATCAAGTTTTGTACACAGCTAGAGAAAGATAGTAATACAAAGTTTATGAAGTAAGAGTGAGTTAGTCTAATATTCAGAAATTTAGGTTAACTTTGTACATGTTATATGATTTTTTGTATTTGTTAGTGTAAAGAGTTAAAATTTGATTTAAAATCGTTGTAATTCTTATATATTTTTCATATTTAACTCATTGTTATCGGTAAATGTATTGTTTGTGACAGCATTTTATAGGAAAACTACAGAAATTAAAGTAGGCTTACTCACGTTTTGTGTATTATCTTTAGGTTAACCGTAATAAAACGTACTATTTTTTTACCAAAATATATACTTTTAAATGTGTTGAATTTCTAGTTGTTAAGTCTGTAAAATGCACCCTAGAATGTTAATGGCACTTTATCTCTCTAAGTATGGTGGTTTTGTTTGGTGTTTTTAATATTATATTTTATTACTACATCAAGAAGAAGGTCATCATTTTCTTAAATTTGTAATCTTCTTTTTCTATTTTTCTCTAATATCAGCAGCACCTGGATATTCAGTTCTTGAAAGGTTTTCAACTGAAGAACATTGAAATTCCTTGTAGAAATTGGCATAAAGTATTTGGTTGTTAATTATATTAATTTTTTGTGAGTTAACTGTGGTTTATATCTACATATCCAACATTTAGCATAAAGATTTCGATTATAATTTAAAGCCAAATGGTGGCTGAAGAAAATGTGTTGAGGAAAATAAAATCTTAAGTGGGAAAACCAAGCCATCAGAAATTAGTAAAATAAACCAGTTACCTATAATAATAATAAGATAATGGAAATAATACAGTTGTATATTATATTACAATTAATATATGGCGCCAAATAACAAGTAGTTAATCTATTACACATACATAGTGATAAAAAGTGCATAGTTAAAAACAACATATTTTTATTTATCCACACAAGAAACTTAATGTTTACTTTATACAAGATAGAGCAGGAACACTAAATTTGCAGCTTGCACCAGAAATATCTCTACTTTATCTTCCATTTAATTTTACAGTAAAAAAAAATAGGTGTAGGCACCACACGACTTTCTTATACGCTTTTTATGCAAACATTTTTCAACGCTAGGTTTTCAGTTAAATAAAAATAAATTGCAAATAGTAATTATCAAATCTTTCCTCACGATAATTTTCAATTTTATATAATTGCCCAAATGTAATTAAATTTATTTCTGATGAGTTAATTTATTATGGTAACCAAATATGTGCTTGATAGTTTATAAAAAATAAGTATATTCAAATTTGTAATTGTTTAATTATAAAATAATTACTTTCACCTTCTCTTCCATCTCCCATATGATTTTCATATTCCTGTAATATAATAATTTTTGTATAAGTAAAGTATAAACAACAGTATTCACGCACATAAACTGCTATAAACTAGACACAGACAATCAACAAATAATTCAAATTATTTGACATGAATATTGCTAAACTGCATTCAGGCTATTCATAACATGCGTACATTTACTTAAAACGCATGTTTTTTCTGAATGTTATTCGAGAGCTGTTATGAAAAAAATAACGTATACGCATAACATGTATACGTTACAGGATACATCACACGATTTTCGGATTTCAGTAACAGGCACATGTTATATGGGGATAACGTATGTACATGTTATTTATAACAGAAATGATACAGCATAGGGCCGAATATCTCAAAAAAGTAAATCTGAAATTCTTTATTCAGTGATTACCATTAAAATGATAATTAAAATTGAATTTTGAATTTAGGTACTATAACAAAATATACCATACTTCTGGTTCTTATAAATAATAAAAGCTCTTTATTTGAGAAATTAGAAGTTAAAGTTTTTAGTTTTTATCTTTGAAGTTCTGTACATGGAAAGATAAAATACAAATATATATTTAAATACGTTTTAATCTGTCATATCTGTAAAAGCTGTTGATGGTTCTGTAAAACGAGCAACAATGTTGTTTTGAAAGAATCACATTCCATTAAACAAACATTTTATTAAAGGTAATTATAATAAATCGTTTTTCTTTGTCGGTTCTATAAAGTTCACTTTATGATCCCTAATTTAGCTATAAAATGTCTTACCGCTCATGCAGAAACCTGGAACCAGGGTCTTGCAATGATGCTGAGGACCGAAAGGGATATGTATTAGAGGTGTTGCAAATATAACTAACGAACACTGGTTTCAAATAATCGTTACTTTTTCAAACAATTACTCTCAATATAACTTTTAGAACACATGCTTGTCTGAAATATTTCATTAAAAAAATATAATATAGAGTAAATAATTTTGTATAAAATAATTTAATCAATTATTAGTATTACTTGTATTTGCGTAGGTCGATTTCATTATAAAAGTTTTGTTTTGAATGTAATAGTTATTTACGGACCAAGTGCGGGAAGACTATTTTCCCGCATGAGCGCACTTTGTAAGCACGAGCGACCGCAGGAAGCGAGTGCTTTTAATAGCGCGAATGCGTGGAAGATGTCTTCACGCAAGTGGTTTGTAAAATATTTTTTGTACAAACATTAATTTAAAAAAATATTATTGATTAATGTCATTAGTATCATACCTAACCTAAGATGATTACCTAATTAATTTAAGCATTTTATGTACGTAACTATTACTCACCTTTCCCTTAAATTATGTTATTATATTCTTACACATGGCAAACATGAGGTATTTATTCTTATATTTATAAATTTATAGTACATTTATTGCGTTCTTTTGGTTTAAATACAAAAAATTCTGAACTGCCAATATGAATGTCGATGTGGTCAAATAGATGGCGCTTGAATGCCGCTTAAGCGAGGCCAAGTGTATCAGATATCACTGCGCGATATAAGGCCGTCACATAACTTCGATTTACATTTAAGATTTTGATTCTTGTAACCTCAAATTATTAATCCTTATGTGGCGCCATCTAGAAGTACCCAAAATAAATAATTTCTGAATGTTCAAATATTCATAATAAATCTACTTGTATCCTTTTTTTAAATTGTTTTAAATCAGTCCTCAAATATCTTAGAGTTCACATATTCGGACAAAATAACGTCTGCTTCACTTCAGCCCGGCAATTTTGCCATTAGAATTTTATACATCTACAAATATTAAGAATTTTTAATTATTACTCCTATTTCCCGAACTTTTAGTGAAGAATAGTCGAGGGAAGTAGTATTTTATAGACTAAATTTTATTACTATAGGTAAGATTTTTTTAAATGTCCCAAAGAGCCAGTGTTTTTTTTTTCAATTTTTACAGTCGCCTCGACCGGGAAAACCTCTTTCCTAGTCGAGCTATACATGCGCCAAATGTCACTTTACAGGCGGTGAGTACATACCGAGGTGGAAAGTGTTTCGTTAATGTCGAGAGATTAAGGGTGTTGTATAGGTACATTTTCAAATATTTACAGATTACAGGCTACCTTTAAACTTTATGCAAAAATGATTTAGATGAAATATTCTTATAATGTTTATCTACACGTCCTTTGGCATTTTGTTTTTTCAATTTTTTATTAATTGTTATAAAAAATTAAATATAAATAGACAATCGAAAAATAAAATGCGTATCGACGTATAACATATTATTGTGAACATTAATTTCTAGCAAAATTTTTTCGTATTTATTAGATAAATGTGTAATTTGATAAGAAAGAAATGGATTTTTGGCAATGCTTTAGTACGCCACCTGCAGTGAAATATTTGATATATCCTTGCAATCCAAGACAGGGCGGAGTTACTTTGTTTAGGTGGGGATTCACTTTACGAGCGATATTCGCAATACAGAAATCCTTGTTACGGTTTTAAGTAGGTATTTGATTAAACATTTTTTATATTATTTTACATTTCATAAAATTGAAAACATTATCTAGTAACCTTGATTTAACTTTATAAAATTAATGTATATTTTCTTTTTGTTAAATTTACTTATATTATTTTGTATTACATTTCATAAAATTGTACACATTTTCTGGTAGGCTTTGATAACTTTTACATAAATACAAACTTAAACAAAAGTATTACATATGATTCATAAATAATACTAGCTTTTTTAGTTCTTCCACTATTTTACATTTATCAAGATAAAATACTACTGACATTTATAAGTGAGTTAAAAATAATGTAAAACTAATATCGAAAATGAGATGGATATAGATGGTGCGTACTTCATCTGTACAGATCGTCAGATATTGTAGCAGACTGGTAGACGTTCAAAAGAGTTAATTTACGACCTAGTAAAAAATTACTCTCAAACGATTCAGTGTTCGGACAGTTATAAAAAGATTTGAAGTAAACCAGAAATTGCTCCAAAAGGATATCTTTTATTTTAAAAATTTAACTGGATTACTTTTCCTGTTATGGTAAATAAAGAACAGACAGAAATAGGACTTATTATTTTACAGATGTAGTTACATAATAATAATGAATAAACATTAAATTTTAAATAATTTATATATAATAATAAAACAATGAAATTCGATTCAATACATGATATTATAGTAGTCATTCTATATTTTTTTTTGGAAGAAAATATGGGAGACTATTTTATTTGATAAATCGTTAGTGGGGCATGCGACGGCTCTAAAACCAAAAAGTTGGAACTCCTTGTGGGTTTTTGGTAATCTCAAAAAGTTTTTGAATGGATTCTCGGCGTAAATGGTTGGTCGAACAAAAATTTTTTTAACAAAAAAAAACAATATCTACAAATTATCTAATGTACTCGCTGCGCTACAGCCAAAAGCGGAAAAAGCAGAGGGCGCCAAAATTTTCAAAAATGGGTTTTCACTATTTTTCGGCGCGAAAAATTTTTTTAGCGTTTGATGCAAATGTAAAGTTGCAGAGAATGCCTCAATTTGTCTGAAGGGCAGTAGAGAGATGACCGTTTCTACGTTAGGACTTATCTTTTCTGGCTCTTTGGAAATAAGCGTTTGCTTCATTTGCGAAGAAAAATTTCGGAGACGAAGAATACTGTGCGTTGAAGCCGCGGGACAGGTCATCTTCATGGCATTGTACGATGGTGCCACTTGCAAATACACACTGTCTCAACTTCGCTTCAAGGAATTCACGCAATCCGCGATCAAGAGCAAAGTGAATCTCCCTTATTTACCGCCTTCGCCCGGACTTCTCGAACGTTGTTTCCATGGAATATGTGTTCATTTGGTTGTTCAATAATTTCTGGAGTAAGCAAAACCGAAGTAACTGCAAAATTGTTTTTTAACATACTATACCACCAATAGAATCTTGTTCCTTTCACTCACGAAAAATAGTACATTATAATATAATAATATAATGACATTCCTTTCGTTCTGCAAACTCCAACAAAACAAAGTCATTTTTAATTCGAAAATATATTACCGTTGTTTTAATATAATAATAATATAATAATAGTATAATAATAATAATGTATATTTACTCATCTATAATTATTAACATTATATTAATTACAGATTATCGTCATATCTGAGTAATCTTGTGGTAATTATCACATTTGACATAAAATATCACATTAATTTAAATTAAAGTGTATATATGTATAACAAGATCATTGTATCAACAATATGACAAACAACGATATACACAAATAAACAAATAATAATAAATGATAGAATGTTATATACTTCAGCAGCTCGCGTTAATTGCCAGAAAATCTTCGACGCCGTAGTACTTCCTCTCCATCAGCAGCCCTTTGACCCTTTTCTTGAACTCGTCAGGTGGTAGGTCTTTAAGTTCTTCTTCAAGTGGTTATATAGCTTGGGACCCCAATAATCGACACCCGACTGCAACAGTGAAAGTCAATGATAAGGGGTTCTTAGATGCTTTCTACTTAGTGTGTTGTACTCATGTTTGTTTCCATTTGGATAAAATGTGTGTTTGTTGGTAGCCTTTTTTGCAGTAGAAATATTCTATTTGCATCAGCCGTCTGTCTCGAAAAGAGAGTTCCATAACTTAGAAGAGAATGAAAATACGAACAGTACGCCACCTTTGCAGATTCGTATGTGCATACATGTCTCAGTCTTCTTATGGTGAATACCACAAACGTCAGTCTACCAGTGTCCCCACCTCAGATTGGAGTCCACTATCAGACCCAAAAATTTGGCTTTTCCCGATCTTCTGTTGTTTTCGTGGAAAATTTCATGTTTTGTTTTTTGTTCGGGTTTATTTTCAGGTGATTTGCCGCAAACCAGCCCTCTGCTTTTTGGATGTCAGCTGCAGATTTTGCTGTTAGTTCTTGGAGTTCTTTCCCCCTTACTAACAACGTGGTATCATCCGCATATAGACACAATTCCGTGTCTGGGGCACTACAGGGCGGGGTCATTCATATATATAATGAATATTTTCGGTCCAAGAATTAGCGAGACATGGATGCCTTTCTATCTACTTTGGGTCTTCTCAGGAAGCCGTACGCTTCAAAATAATTTCTTGTATAGATACGAAGTGCTGGTATACTTGCGTGGGTGAGTATTCCGTAATCCAAAAAATTCTTAATTACTCACTCTGCGACATATTCCGGAAATTTGAAAAATTCTTAATGATACACGTACATGTCGTTTTAGTTTCACTTTTGGATGTGTGAAGTTAGACCCCTTTTTTCGAAAATCGGAATTCTGACGGTTGTTCCAGGTTGTTCTAGGTTTATTCTCAATTGTTCAAAAGTATTTCAAAAAATAAATTATAATAGGCCGAGAAAATGGCAAAAACAAATTTTTGCTAGCGCCCCTTTTTTCGAAAATCAAAATTCTGACGGTCGTTCCAGGTTTATTTTAAATTGTTCCAAAGTATTTCAAAAAAAAATCGTAATTGGCTGAGTTAAAAGGAAAAGCGATTTTCTTACAGCCCCTCTTTTTGCGAAAATTGAAATTCTGTTTCAGGTTGTTCTAGATTTGTTCGAAACGCTCTTCTAATACATCAAACAAAACCGTATCTCATATATCAAAAGATATTGCAAAAAAACTATATCCAAAAGTGAGAAGTTAGCCCCTCTCTTTTTCGAAAATCGAAATTCTGACGGTTGTTCTAGGTTTGTTTTAGATTGTTCCAAAGTATTTCAAATAAAAAGTCATAATTGGCTGAGTTAATAGGAAAAAACGATATCTTACAGCCCCCCTTTTTGCGAAAATTGAATTCTGACGGTTGTTTCATGTAGTTGTAGATTTGTTCTAAACATTTTTCTAATGCCTCAAAACCGTATCTCTTATAGGTATATCGAAGGATATTGCAAAAAAAAAACAAAATCCAAAAGTGAGAAGTTAGCCCCCTCTTTCCGAAAATCTAAATTCTGACAGTCGTATCAGGTTTTTCTAGGGTTGTTCCAACGTATTTTAAAAAAAAGTCGAAATTAGCCAAGATAATAGGAAAAAATGAGGTGTGGCCACGACACAACTTTCTTGTACGTATGGGCGTTTTAAATCATACAATTTTAAACATTATTTTATACAAAGATTATTCAAAATCCTATTCTAAGTACTTCCAGTCTCTTAATGAATCTCTACAGGATACATACTTAATGATATATTTGCAAAAAAATGCTACTCGCTAAGAGTAAAAGTATTACTTCCGGTCCGAATTTTGAATTTTCATTTATACAAAAAATATTTCAAATCCAACTCTAAATGCTTTTGTACTCTTGACAAATATATATAGAATGCATAATTTGCGAAATATTTGCAAAAATCGCTATTCGATAAGAGTAAAAGTATTACTACCGTTCCGAATTTTGACATTTTTTTTTTATACAAAAGGTATTGAAAATTAAGTTCTAAATACTTTTATACTTGTAACGTACCTGTCTAAAAACCGTTTTACGACCGCTCGGGTATACGACTTCGACGCTCGAGCTTCTGCATCGGGTATTCCCCGCAACAAACAACTGTTTAACGTGGGGAATACTCGGATACGTTTTGTTGATGCGTAAAAGATGCATTATAATCATCGACAGGTTTTAAAGCCGTAATAACTATGTAGCGGAAAGGTTTGATTCATGAGATGGAAAAGCTCCTCGCGATTTGGTTGATGACCAGATACAAAACAAAAATTCCGAGAGCTTCTATATACACGTAGAAACGGAGACAATGCCGGTTTTAAGGCATTTAAAGATACAATTACATTGTTGTTAGGAGGTAATGTCGCTGGATTGAAGTTAAAACTTTTTCTTATCTATTGCTTTGAGAACCCATGTGCATTAAAGCATGTTTACTATCGTGCAAACAACAAATCATGGATGACGCAAGCATTATTTGAGGAATGGTTCCTCAACTGCTTCATACCGTCGGTTAATATTGTTTGAAAAAGAACTTGCCATTTAAAATTATCCTTCTGCTTAACAATGTACCAGGTCATCCCCAACATCTTGATGATTTACACCCAGATGTAAAGGTGGTGTATCTGCCTAAAAACACAAACGCTATCCTACAACCAATGGATCAGGGTACAATAGCTACGTTTAAATAATACTATTTGTGCACAACGTTTTCCAAAGCCATAACAGCAACAGAAAGTAATGAAATAACTCGTGACTTCTGAAAGTCATATAATATTTTAGAATACATAAAGAACATTGAAACCGCGTGGGAAGAAGTGACAGAAAGATGTGTGCAGGGTCTATGGAAAAATGTAAAATGTCAGAAAGTGTTCAGGAATAATTTAGATTTTGACGAAGACGAGTACACTAATGTCATACATAAAGTAGTGGAACTTGCTAACATACTTAATTTAAAAGCTGAAGCGGAGGATATTGAAGAATTAATAGAGTTGGAAGTATAACGGCTCCCGGAAGAGGAACCAGTAGAGGAAAGTGAATGAAACCAATAAAACTAGAAGGTATGGATTCAAATGTTGAACGGTTCACGAAAGTTGAACGGCCAATAAATGAAGTTTTACAAGTTACAAAGCAGACTACATTAACGACATTCTTTTCAAAAGCTATAACCAGGACTCCTACCCTTGTAAATACTTCTATTTCTTCGCCGCCATCTCCCTTACCCAGGCCCCTCTACAGCTTTTGATAGCTCTGGTGATAAATACAATGACGACGTTTATGAACGACATTTTGCACTACATATCATAAATAGTTATTCTTCGTTTTTCACAGAATGAATTTAAATTATTAATACGTCACTTTTTAATTTTTGTATGTATTTTTATGTTCTGTAATATATAAGAGATGCAATTAAAAAGTTTGCTTTGAACTTTTGGAGAAATGTAAATGGAGAAACATATTCGTGTATGTATTGCGTATGTAATAATATAGATAGAAATAAATGTCGTATATCACGAGTATTTAAATCAAGTGACACATAATTTAAATATAAATGCATATACTGTGTATATAGGTACAATTCATTATTATTTACTTTAGCATTAAGTAACATTATGAAAGGTAAATTATAACATAGGGTACATCATAACATAATAAGTTGTTTTATAGAACGATTTGTAATACGCCCAATGGAAAAGAAAATCAACACGATATTAGCGCCGTCAACAAAATAATACTTCAAACATCATACTCTTACATAACATAGAAATTTGAAGACTGCATTCCTCTCACATCTGGTCGACTAATTGAGAATAATTGTCAATGGGCATTTTACCTCATTTCGCTTCTTTCCCCCAATTACTTACTAATAAAAATAAATACCAAATTAAATTGAATTAATATTATTTTCCTTAGAAAAGCTTTATGAGGCGAAAAACAATATGGAGAACTACAAGTGGGAACGAGGACTCTGACGGAAGATTTAGTTATGCATTGTACAATGCGGTGGCCACATTGAGCAACTTTAATAATGCTCCTTAGGCTTTCCATAAAATAAATCACATTTTTTTCTAAACCCTCTAGTAATTTATTACAGCTTCGAACTCCGATATTTCAAGAACCGTTAGGAATTCGGGAAAAGTGAATAGAAACATTTTTGCTTAAAATTAGTCATTGAATTCACGTGCGAGGTTTCTCGGATACCTTGGCGGCCACCCTGTATAATAATAGTACCTATAGATATAAATAATTATCCTGTGATTTTCAATACGCCCAATGAAAAAGATAATCAAGACGATGACATAGTACCGTTGAACAAAGTATTATTATTATTATATAGTATTCATAGACACTAAGTAATATTTCTTTTAATCATAATTCCATCTTACATATTAACTTTTGACTTATTGAACATATGTCTGACTAAAAAAACTTACAATTTACATTCCTGTAGCGCGTAGACTCGCAGACTAAATAAATCATACAAAATATTACTAGCACCTACGTTACGTAGAGTATGTGTAGCCTGAACAGAGACAAATAGCACTTAACGCATCGTACGTATGTTATTTTGAATGCATCGCTCCCATAAGGGCGGTACTTATAAACCGGGAACTGTACAATTTAGATTTTTACTATAGCATTTAGCAAAACAGTACATGGTAGTGGGGTATTGGCAAGCTCCACCTCTGAGTAGAACCCCCTTTAACCCGCCGCGAAGACGTCGAAATTTTTAGTTTGGTATACAACACCCTTAAGTTTATCTCGAGACAGGAATGAAGCTTTTCACAGAGGTTTGTATACTATTTTATTTACAACCATAATTATATTTATTTGTGATAAAAATTCCGGTAAAAGTTTTGACATATTGAGTGGTCAGATTTGTGATGTTATAGCGTAAACGTCAATAAATAAACGCCAGTTTTTTTCGGTGAATAGATTATAAAAGAAATGTTGAGTAGTAAAGCCTTCAAGTGCTGCACTCCACTTGAACTGAGGAAACTGTCCTCCCGTAGCAATCCAGATATCTTGGTTCGTATAAAGAAGGACAAGAAATCACTATTTCATCATATCAGCAATACGAGGCCGGCCTATCTACATGTATTCAAGCTTCCAATAATTCTAATGTAACAATTACTTTTATTTACAACCATACACTTAATAATTATTTGTGATAAAAATTCCAAACTTTTAAAAAGTCAGAAATACCAACATTACGCGTATGGTTGTAAATGAAATAAATTTTGTGCCGTGTACTACATTCTACATTTATATGTGCGATTTAGGGATTTTTATGGTTTTATAATAGAATATCTCGACTATCATAAATAAAATGGGGAATCCTTAAAAAATACTTTAGGCTTTAGCATTTTACTTTTGAGTTGAAATATTTTGTGTCATACTTTTAACGAATTTTATTTATTTAACGTAATATAAACTAGTATATAAGTGAACATTTTTTGTTTGTACCATATATTAACTATAGATATTCCCGCACCGCACATTTGAACGAGTACTGGGTAACGAGTAAAAAGTAACGGATATTGAATTCGAAAGTAACGGATAGTTACAAGTACTGAAAACTAACTGAATTCAACATCACTAATATGTGTACTACTAAAATTTTCTAATTAGTATTTCAAATATTGATTGATACATCACTGCCTATTAGTAGCCGAATGATTTCAGCCACATTGATGGCGTCCATCGTCCACGCTAGATTATTAATTTACCACCACTGTGAAGTATGTTGAACCTAAAGCAATGTGAAGAGCTTAAGATTAGGCAATTTTAAATCATTAGCAATACTTTTGGGTACCTTTCCTAATGTTTCAATACCAATCGGACTATTCATACGAACATTATTTCTATATTGCACGAACGTGTGTGTGACTATTATAACAAAATAATGTCGAAAATTACAAAAATACTACCAGATAGTATGAAACTCGTTTCATAAACTCGTAAGTCAGTCGTTTTACTAAATACTCGCTTCGCTCGCTATTAATAAAACTCGTGACCAAAATGAAGTTTATAAAACACGGTGCATACTATTACAGTGTCACGACTATTAAAATGCATTTAATAGCTATATATAGGGAACTCAATAATTATATTACTTATCAAATGGATTCCCTATTGAGTATTGTGGCACTGGTTTTAATAAAAGTACTTCCGAAAAATTTTTGGGTGACAGAAATTGTACAAATGTCCACAAATCTGGTTTTATTTTGTGCGCTTACTATAGTCACTAAGCTGTTTATAAAAAATATAACCTTCTACCCCAGCATCTTAATTCAATAATGTACTAATGTTTATTTTTTTTATTGCAAATACTTTATTTAAATCTACTTTTTCTTACTTTTTACCTTACAGTAGTAGTAGCTATATTGTATAACGTTTTAGTTTCGATAAAATTAAAGGCTTTTCGTACATAAATCTTTATATGGAACATATTTATTAGTTGTATTCAGAAAAAAGTAATATATCTCCTAATGTGTTTTCTTGATTAGTTTTATATTGTAATACTCTTATAACTTCATATGTTCTATAATAAATCAATGAAATTCTATTTTTTTTTAAATATTGTAACGAAACAAGCCCACAAAGAAGCAGACATCCGGGCGACGTCAAAAGGAAAGTAAACATCGGCGCGACGCACCGTAAATGTCATAAATCAACTCCACTCATATACTACGTCAGCACGTCTAGAATATGGTAGAATAGAGCCAGAATTTGCTAGAGCTTTTGCCTGCACATATATATAAATTCCGCCGGTGAGATAAAGATTTCATTCATTCATTCAATAGTAGTCGCGCGCGGTATTTACTGAATTAAATTAGTTAAAATAAATATAAGCGGTGCAGTTTCATACATAAATATTACAGACATATAAATAGTAGTGGTAAATAAATACGTGTGTTAATTTAAATCGTAGTAGTTTTAAGTGCCTTACATTTATTTTATATTTTTATATTGTGATTAATAATAAGTGTGTAAATATACAGACTGTTTCAAAACATTTGCACGAGCTGTTTATTGCGAACCCGAAAACGCTACAATATTATATTTAAATATTTTAAAATATGTAATATGTACCAAAATTAGCAAATCAGTGAATGAGGGCTCGCTCCACTTGCCTGTTGTCTACACTGGTACCTACTGTCAATATTCAATTCGTTCTAGATCCCATAACGAAATATCTAATCCTGAAGTCATTTATATAACACAATAAAAACATAATTATGAAGATTACAATTTTACAATTTAAAAATAACTTACACTCTGTTTGGTTTTGCGGGTTTTCTATGGTCTGTCTCTCATTGCCTGAGCTTTTGCGAACCCTGTTTAAGTCATTGCCGTTCGAGGGCTCACAAACAGGTAGATCTAGTAGGGGTGTATTTATTGAAATAAAAAATAGTTTTGATAAATATAGAAAATGCTCCCGACAATTATTTGATTTACAATAGCTGTAATGGAAAAATAGAAAATACCTGTAAAACATTCCTTAATGAATTTGTTTTCATTTCCTAATAAAATAATAAACTTATATGTAAACATATAACATATAACACAGAAGACGTAAATGCATAGAACCTAAAAATGATTTATTTAGTAACTACTTACAGTACCTACATCCGTTCATATTTAGGCTAACATTTACGTCTTCTGTGATATAAAAAGTTCTAAGGACAAGGACAGACTAGAAACATAACACGGAAATAGAATGGTTAATACGTAAAACAGACAATGCTAAAACATGAATTATGAATATTTAACACAAATTTACGAGAATTTATATTTTCTATAACAGTGTTGTTAATATGTATCGAGTTTTTGTTAAAAATGCTATTCTGCTGTTCATTTGCATTCACTGGTCAGTATCAAACTCTATAACTTATTACTCATATGGTTTACTGCTGTATTTCTCAAGATCAGCTAGTGTCATCGGCAATGCAAGAAAAACGAAAAATCGCAGTCGTATGCTTTCGCGGTTGGCGTTGATAGCTTTTTGGATTCTGGGCTGAAACCGCGTTGTCGTCTCTACTTCTACTGCTGGTCTTTTGTCAACTATTCTAAGGGACATCCTCAGAGGTTCTACTACTATCATAACCAGTTTTGCAGTCAGAAACCAAGATGGTATCAACGACAACCGTGGAAGCCTATGACTTAGCTCTAACCTCTATGAGGAGGAGATTGAGAAGAGCAACCTACGACAGAAGCTGGTAACACAGTAGAATATGACTCGCAAGATAGTGAAGAAAACGTCGGCGGCAGAAGCAGAGATAACGACGCAGTTTCAATCTAGAAACAAAGAAGGTTTTAAATGATAAGTTTAAAATATTTTCTTGATGGTATATTGTTATATACCTACCCGTATTTTTCGTTAAATTCAACTGATATTGTGTTTTATAGGATATTTAATTAGGTCAGAATATTAATTATAAATACATTTATTTTTTTCATGTTTTAATTCAGAAAATAAACATTATTCCACATTAACCCTTTAGAAGTCTCTGTACGCATTTACATGTAACTGAGCCCCAAAATATCTCATTATACAACGAACCTGTAAAAATATTTTGTGAGATTTCAAAAATATATGTTGGGTACAATACCACCTGGAGTTTTTGTTTTAATATTTAATTCAATTCAGTTCACTTAACTTACAATTCAAAAAAAAAATACGATTACAATTGTCATTAATTTAATTAATTGAATGCATATTACGAATGTTATGGTTTCTACAATACAGCGGAGAACATGAGGACTAACGACAATAAATAACAAATCGTTGATGAATGAATGGATTTTTCCAGTGCTCTCGTTCGTGTTCGTGCTCGGAGTTAACCGAATAGTGTTTGTTTCATTTCAACGATGGATATGAAGGTAGGTTATACACTTAATAGATATGAGTATATGAGTATACTTAGACAACCATTTAAAACAAATGATAAGAAATTTGACTTTAAGTAGTTGTATTAAATTATGCTTAAACTTTATCCTTGAACATATACATATATAACACGAATTAAAAACTTGTTTTCTTGCGCGTGATTTTAAATATGTTAATACGGTAAAATACCCGTTTCCATGTGTATATTTTCGGTAACCAATGCTTATTTTAACAGTAACTCAGAGTTATTTAACAATGTACCAATATAGTAATTTACATTATTTATTATTGTATTTCTTAGTGACTTTACAAGGATAATTTATTTGTTTATATATTTAATTTTAACAATTCAAGTAATACTTACAGTATACGTCATTAGAAGGTTATGAAAATATATACAATTTATTATTTAGAAATCCTGCGGTTAATATTTTTGCTAGACTTTAGATTTTTATTTTTAGTGAAAAGAACACGGCTTTCTTATTGTGAAACATTGAAGGATATAAATGTTTAATTTCGGATAAATATTAAAATAATTAAATGTAACATTTTATTAAACAAAGACTCCATATTAAAAAAAAGTCTTATACACAAGCCACTTGTGTTTTCAATTCTAGCCTGTACTGTATCTACTTACTATATATATACGTTAGAAATTTTATAGCAACTAACTATACAAACATGAAACACTGAATAAAATTTTATCAGCCAGAAATATGAGTTGTTTGTGAGTAGTGAGCAATGGTTCACAATGTTCACATAATCTTGCACAAGAATACATATCTAACTAAATTTTAGGAATGATGAAATTTGTATTTTCAAAATTCAAAGATGTTATACCTATATTGTGCATATTTCGTCACAGCAAAGATCAACAAAAATAGCAGGAAAAAAGTATTCATACATACAGGATTTCATCAAATACTGCTGTGATTGTTTCATAAACTAAAATCACTTCCTCCTGGTTTTTGTGATAAAACCACTGACCTAAATAATATAAATGGATGAGCAATAGCATGTTACAAATTGTGGACAAATACGAACTGCGCACGAGGCTGACGCTCATGCGCAGTAACATATAATAAAGGCGCCAACTTGAAATGCCTAAAATCTTTGAAAAGTATGTAACACAACATGAACTTTAAAATTAAAATCTACAACTGAGGATTTGAAATATTTATTGGTTATAAAAAAGTATTAAACTGGAGGTTTTTTTTCTTAGAAGTTCCCCACGTTCGACTTCTGTTTGTTTCATTGCAATGTTATAGCAGCGGATTTTCGTATAACATCGCACAACATGCTTAATTAAAAGAGAAACGTGACATTCATGTAAAATAGATGAATCAAACATATGTGTATTTAAGGATACAAAGTACTTATTTTCTGCTAACAAGGAAATAGAAATTGAACGTACAAAACAGCTCAAAAAACGCTGCCTCTGCAGGAAGTTTATTGTTGTTTTGAACAAGAATATGGTGTATTTGGTCTTCAACTATTTTACATATTTTGGTGACGTCTTGTGAAGGACGTATTAAACCACCATTATTTTTTCTGTTCAAAAGATGAAAACAAGCATTATCGACAGATGTTTGTGAGATTTCTTCTAGTACGGACAGACATTTAGCACACTTAACAATACGTTTCAATTGTTTGACAACAAAACCAGAAATAACATTTTGGGATAACAATGTCAGTGATGGTATGTAGGGAATTGTATAATTTGATCCTTTTCAATGTCTTCCGAATTTTTCTTAATAAAAATACTCCAAAAATATAAACAAAAAGCTAGTACTAGTAGCAAAATCACTATATCCAGACTTGTTCTACATTAGCAAATATATACTTTCATCCTTATCTACAATTGTGATTTTGCTGTTTGGGAGCTCTATTGAAATCGGCGTTCGGAACTTTAGTGATTTCACATTCGAATGTCAAAAGACTAGGGACTGCGCATACTCGTAAACCCCGAGTTAAGTATTCAATTTGCAATAAAAATTTTACGCACATCCTATCGCATTGCTCATCCATTTATATTATACAGGTCAGTGGATAAAACGCGTTCAGATCGCCCCTCGGTTCCACTAGGTACAATAACAAGTAATCGTTCGAATCACTGTTCAATATTATTACCGCATAATCATACGCTAATTGTCATAGAATACCCGCATTTTGCATTTCAAAACAAATTTCATTTTAAAGCATTGTTTCTGCTCCATAATTTCGAATACATGACACTGACAGACTGCGCCGAATATCTTACTATAGCCAATAATACTTTTTCTTTATTACTATTTTTTTATATAAAGGGAAAATCCTTTATGGACATCACTCATACTCATTGAGATGAACATCGTAGACTAGTCCGACATCGAAGATGAGAAAAGTTGTCTTTAAAGTTTACTATACAAGGTGAGACTACACTTATGTAGTATTCACGAATTCAATTTTACGAAATATGCGTTTGGAAATAATAATTTCTGCATGAAGTGTTCATTAGAAATTCCTTTAAACCGTATTTTACCTATTTTTTTTAATCTAATCGTACTATACCTTGTCTCAGAATAAGAAGGAGTGATTCAAATATCGCGCCAAAATGGCGTATATTTTTAAAGTATTTCATTGGTTCTTGCGTAGGCAAGTTTAACATGGGAAAATAAGTTTGACAAAACGTCATTTTATGTTTATATCCAAACCATAACCTAGTCTCTTACATTTTTACTTTGGTTTATTATACTTTATTGTGTTATTAAATAAAATCCGTACTTTTATGTACAACATGAGCATGCGTTGATCAGACGGCTTAAGACCTTGCATTTGAAACTTTGAATTTGATGAATCTGTCAAAAATACTGTACGTCAGTGCAAAAATCAAACATTCAACAATTAATATCATTGCAAAAATAACTATAGACGAGTTCATACCATAAATGAACTGGACAACTCACAGATATTCTAGAATTGACTCATTAATTTCAAGTAAGTGTTAATTAAATACTAATTATATTACCACATGTTCATATACATGTTATATTTCAGATATGTCAAACGTAAAGAAACCTGTACTAATAGAAAAAGGTGAAAATATCTGGTGGAGAATATGGGAAAAAGTTTGGATTGCCACAAGTATAATGAGTGCACGACAAGCTTTGATGAAAACCTGTAGGATTAAATAGCCATACCGATAAAGATAGGCAATTAAAAATACTTCATATAGGATATAAATTGATACATAAGATGAAGTTTCTTCAAAAAAATCCCTTTTCAGAATATCACTTATATGAGAACTTTTGACAGAAGCAATTAAAGATGTTACAATAAGTATTTGGAAAAATTGGGCCGACCATGTAAATTTTTAATCTTTTTAACATGATGTGAACACTAAATTATTGTTAATTTCCAATATATAGTAGAAATAAATATTTGTTATACTTTATATATTTTCATAATAAATAAATTTTAATAGAGAATAATAATTAGTAATGCGTAGGTATATGTAATTATCTTTGCAGTTGTAAACAACTTCAACCGATGTAAATTTTTCTATTTATTACTGTTGTATGTAAGACTCCCATTTCCAAGACTAGTTGCTTGAATTTACCTCCTCAAGGTTTGTAGCAGTAATACGAATGATTTATCTGTATAAGTTCTTTATTGATATTTAAAATAGAAACTAATAAGCAAAACCTTTTCTGCAAGTTCTTAAGGACATTTTGATAAAAGATAAAATGTTTGATTCATTCTTGCTCTCTGATACAAATATTTAATAATAAATAGACTTGATTCACAATTTTCATGTTGATATAGCACATTCATTTGTAAATTGTGCCTATATTTTTATCCATAGATTCTTCTAATTTTATTTTGTAAAACTAGAATGAACAGATTTGAATGTTAAGAGATTTTCATTCATCAAATTATAGATGTATGCACCTACTTGTGTTTATAACTTTACTCTCCTGTTTCCAATTGCCGTGCACTCGTATTGCTGCTTCGACTGGTAGAATGAAAAGTGCCACATCCATCTATTTTAACGAAAGTAGTAAATGAAACACAAAACAGCTAAATCCTTGGTTAGAATTAATACAGTTCTTCTAACCTCAATTATCATGATGTCATATCAAATTGTCTACTACATGTTAAGCTATGTGTTCCATGTTTTGGCGGGATATTTGAATCTCTCCTGCTTATTCTGAGACAGGATATAGTGTCAATATATGCTTCAAAACATTTATAAAAAGTCTGGTTGTGATAAAGACTATTTTTAATTTAAAAAGCAAACAAGTCAGAGATAATTTAAAACTCTTTCATAATAACGATATTACTAATGTTGAACAGCAACTTAAGGAAAATCCAAAATAGTTTTGGTCATTGCTTCTAAGCGAGAGAGCCCGGGAATATCTGGTTCAGTGAAGAGTGTTGAGGGATGTGAACTAAGAAACACTGCATCTATAGTGAATGGTTTCAAACAATTTTTCCAATCCGCTTATACCGATTCGATGCACGATTTGGATACTACTTCCGCAACATCTACCGTACGCTTTCCTACGATTGGTGTATCTTTACTATCCGAATCGGAAGTTGCTGGCAATTGAAAAAAGTCAAAGAATGCTTATACTATGGGTCAGGATAATTTAGCAAGTTTTCTTGCTCATGATTGTGCGTGCATCTTTGCTAAACCTCTCACTTTCCTTTTTAATTTAGAACTTAAAACGTCTGTCTTCCCTGACTGCTGGAAAATAACCAAACTATTTCCAATTCACAAAAAAGGTGACACAGCCTTGATCGAGAATTACCGATCGATAGATATTCTTAACAAGTGTCCGAAATGTGCCTCTACACGAATGTTTAATCACAGATTCGGTGCAGACTCTTGGAGAACCAGCATGGTTTTATGAGCAAGCGATCTACGATATCCAATTTAGCAGTGTTAACTGAATTTGTCTCGGAGTGCCTGGATGATAATCAACAAGTTGACATCATCTATACCGACTTCTCCAAGGTTTTGATCATATTGATCACACCATATTGCTACGCAAAATGGTTGCTGTTGGGTTTTCACGGCAATTGAAAATTTTATTTAATACTTAGCTGATGAATAGGGATCAGTACAACAGTTATGCTGGTCACAAATCATCTAACTTTACCGTCACCTCAGGTGCTTCACAGGGTAGCAATATGGGTCCCCTATTATTTGCAATATTTATCAATGACATCTGTTCTGAATTGGTCTGCTATAGATTTTTATTTGCAAGCTATTCCAGAAAATACGTACCATTACGGATTGCTTGTTTCTGCAGAGGCAGGTGCAAATCTTTGGAGCGTGGTGTACTGTGAATAATTTGCCTCTGAATGTCTCTAAATGCAATGTATTGACTATCAGTCGGATGCAGGAACCTCTCTGTTTTAATATCGCCTTTGATAGGATTAGGATCCCTATTCATCGTTGTACAGTGGTAAGGGATTTAGGCGTGCTTTTTGACTAAATTAACGTTGTCTGACCACATCAATAGCACTATTTCATCGGCATTAAAAACATTGGGATTTGCTATTGGAAATACCAGGCAGTATGCATCCATAGAGGCCATCACTACTCTTTATTTTGCCTTTGTTCGCACTCTTCTCGAGTATGCTTCATTCGTTTCGTCACCAATATATAAAACGTATTTAGAAGCGCTCGAGATGGTTCAGAGGCGTTTTTGAAATATCTTTATTTCAAGTGGAGTGGTACGTACCCCGTTCAAGGGACATGCTATGATGGCCTTCTTGAAGAATTCAAATTAGACTCTTTGGAGTTGCGAAAGCAAAAACAAGCTTCAAGTTCATTTACAATGTATTGCACAATAATATAGATGCTCCATCTTTTTTGGCAAAGATAATGTTTGTTATACCTGAGTACCCATGTCGCACAAAGAATTTACTTTATTTTACGACAGCCAGAACTAATATATTACTGGGATCTCCGTTGATAGGGGTTATAGTTGTTGCAATGTCACTTGTGGGGGTGATCTAGATATTCATTTTTCAATAAAGGAATTATCGCGGATACATAAAATAAATCAAGAAAAAGAGAATATTGGGTAAATTCCGCTGTAGTGCAACCGTAGACACGTGTTTCTGACTAATTGGTCTCCATCAGTACGGTGTAGCCAAGGAATAAGGTGGAATATCCTTGGAGATAGAAGCATACACGGAAGACCATCAGGTGACAGACTACCATTTGCAGCTTCAGTTAGAAGATCTTCGGTTTTAAAGACAACAACTAACATCGCCACGAGGAAGACATTGTCAACCTGCGTGCCATCCTAACCCAATAAAGATAATCAATAAAGAAAACACTTGTCTACGATTGCACTACAGCGGAATTTACCCAATATTCTCTTTTTCTTGTTTTATTTTATGTACCCGCGATAATTCCTTTATTGATTATCTTTCCTGGGTTCGGATGGCACGCAGGTTGATAATGTCTTCCTCGTGGCGATGTTAGTTGTTGTCTTCAAAACCGAAGATCTTCTAACTGAAGCTGCAAATGGTAGTCTGTCACCTGATGGTCTTCCGTGTATGCTTCTATTTCCAAGGATATCCCACCTTATTCCTTGGCTACACCGTACTGATGACGACCAATTAGTCAGAAACACGTGTCTACGGTTGCACTACAGCGGAATTTACCCAATATTCTCTTTTTCTTGTTTTATTAATTTTTCTCCACTATCCCAACTAATTAGTAAGTGCCGCTGTTGACAACTGCTATGGTGTTACTTTACTTTTTTGCATTGACTTGTTTTTTTCTCTTTCATTTCCTCTTTCATTCTTGCAGTGTATAATATTAAGTTGTATGTATGAGTTATCGATTTATTTCATTTTCTGTCCTGTAATTAGATGTATGTCTGTTGGACAATAAAGATATATTATATCATTATTATTATTATTAAAACGCAATTTAAAATGTTATTAAAGAATTAACAAAGAATATAATTTATATTTAATTATTTAAGACTAATTAATTACCATTATTTAATCTGTAACATCATCTTATGACACATCTGAATGCGAATTATACATAATAAGCATTCTGCCAAAATAAGCTGTTTTTACTGGAAATTTTACTTCAGATTGTTCAAAAAAAATTAAAATCAATTTGATTTTGTTATTAATAACCACTGAAAACATTAGATTTTATTTGTTTTGTAATAATCGCATTTTATTAATTTTGGCCCAGAAATAGGGTCTCTGAAAACATAGTGCAATGTCTGCATTGATGTTGCAGCTGTTACATTGCGATTACTGTAAAAGATCATCACCAATATAGATTAGTATACTTCCACACAGTTTGCTACGCCCTTCTAAAATTAGTTGTCAAAATCAAACAAAGACGCAGAAAAATGGCGTCGAGGGAAACTAAAAATTATTCATCCTTCGAAACTGGCATGAAAGTAATCGCCAATACAAATTTATTGTATCGTCGCTTATTAAATCACCAACGTTTCGGAAAGTTTACGCTTACACCTTCAGAAATGCCTTACCTGTCACTACCCCTGCGTACAGATGATAAAGATGGTGAAGGGAACTGCCTCTAACTAAATCGTTTGTGAGTCGTGGATTTACACAAAATCTCAGATGAATGAATTTACGGACGCCACCTCCTTATGTGTAATATTCCCTACCCCAAAATAGTCTTTGGTGCAGGGGATAATCAGTTTACATGCTCAGGTAGTAATAGATAAGACAAAATCACAAATTCCCATGAACAAACAATTTAATAATATCAAAAATTGCTCAAGTTATAAAATTAATTATAAAGTTTAGAATTAGGAAGTTAAATATACATTAAAAAACAAAATTTACATAAGGCTGTGAGTGGTGTAACTGATTCCACTCAAAGTAAGATTATGTGCCAATGCACAATTAATGTGATAGAGGTATCCTATTACCGGTCATCCTGCATGTACCACATGAATTTGCAAAACAAAATTAAGAAAATACTGAAATCCGGCTTAGGGCCTTCAATAGTTAAACATAACATATACGTTACCCCTCGTAAACTGAAAATATTATTTTGCCAAATCGGTTAAGAACTGGCAATAGATTCTAAAATGGCTTGAATGAAAACTTAAATGAGAATTTAAGCAACGTTCAATACCTCTGATCAAAGCAAAACTTACAATCAGTTAAAACACACAATTCAATTCCGAGCACAAAATTTGCAACGGAGATAAATATTAAATTTCAGAGAGTAAGAACCTTATGATATATAGAAATTAATTTTAAAATTAAACAAAAAATTAATCTAACGGTAACACAGAAAAACACACAAATAATTAAAAAAGACAACGTAAAAGACTTATCTTATTTAACATGTAGGCGTGGCCTAACATCTACAAAAAGGGAACTGAAAACGACTCTTTTATTCGGAATTCTAGGAAAGTACACTTCGTGTACAAGATTTACGGATTCGTAGCCAATATTTTTCTACCGTATCACATTGAAATCCACACGGGCATCATAAGAAATCTAAGATAGCGGCCCCTCGTGGATTGTTAAAATTTCCAGTCTTTAATGACGAAATAGGCTAGAAATTCCACAGGAAATTAGAAGACATAAGACATAGGAAAAACGACATACATTAAGAATAATCCTACGCAACGGAAAACCAAGAAAACTCACCAGATATAGATTAAATCGACCGCATCCATTAAACTGACATTACGTCAAAAAGAAATATTCAAACAAGGTAACTAAAATAACCACTGTAATTTCATCCGCTTTAACAGCGTAATTTCTACGGAACAACTGTATTAATTCACCTAATACTGAGCAGTGCGCAGCGATCGAAATCATCTGCTTCTAATTCAATCAACCATAAGATGCCAAATGCTCAAAATGGACGAGAGGACGTACTTCCTTAACGATAACCGCTTCGACGGCCAAGTTAGATTTCAGATCCCCTAGAGCGAGCGCAGTTAAAGTTGCTCAGTCGAACATATCACGCTAACCGAAGAGCCCCGAAGGTAGAGATCTATTAGATATCTTATATGTCGCCAGAAGATGGCGGAACAACACAATAATTTAAGAATTTAAATTAATTCTTATTTAAAATAAAAAATACAGAAATGCATTACTACTAAATATGATAACGTGATGGATAAAAATAAATCAAACGAAAATTGCTAACGTCAAAACGTCAGGAAACATAACAATAATCCTACGAAAATAAATAACGAAAACAAAATTCCGGAATATACAGATCTGTTCAAAATTAACGTAACAAGTTCCAGGAACTTACAACAGCTACATAATTACCTTACAATTTGCCGGGAACGATCTTCCATAGGAGTGCATAAACAATATTATTAAAAGCAAATACCAGAATAAATTTCTTTACGTGGAAATCCGACACATTCTTAAATTTTCTGTAGGAAAGGTAGAAATTCCTGAGAGGAAGTTTAATCAATTCTATTTATTTGTACAAAATTTGGTTAAAAACTATGTATTGTACTTTGCGAATCATTTTTTTGGTCACATGGTATATATTTACATTTCAAATCGTATTAAAAGTGTTAGTAATAAAATGTTTGAACTGAAAAAATGTTAAAACCATATTCTTACTAATCTTTATCAGATTTGCTTGTGAATGCTTAGTTTAAAATACTAATTGAATTTTAGAGTGTAATAAATGTGGTGTGATGTGCTTTATAAAGTTGTTAATTATTATTAGAAGTATTTTATTATTATAATGTATGTATGTATATGTTTTACAACCTGATTCCTACCTTTCCTTATTTAAATTTAAGAAGATTTAAATCTGGATTTGTAGAAACGTATTTTATATGTGACACATTTTTCCAAATTCTAAATTTTTGATCCTCTATTATTTTATTCACATAACACTGCTTATCCAATATTCGATATTTTACCGTATTGTGAACAATATCATCAATGCTATGGGAAACTAAGCAAGATTAATAATAAATAAATTAGCAAGGAACTAGGGAAACTTTTCTTTAATAGTTTACACTTTGGTATAGTTTTGAATAGAGAAAACTCTAAATTCTTAAAATATTTACTACATACAGTCTAAATTAGTAAAACTGTAATACAATATAAACCAATAAACAACTATCATGCAAATGGCAAAAAAATAACAGTGTACTTATATTTATGGAATAAATGCATTTAATACAAAAATGTCTAAGACTATAGAATTATTAACGGCAATGACATATTGTAGATAGCTTATCTCAACAAGGAACAGTATTATTGACTAATAAATTGAAAAGAAGAAAATACAAAACACCATCATTACTTTACATTTAATACCTTTTTAATGGTACATTGTTTCATTTTACAAACAGCGCCGTAAAATTTTTAATACATAAGAAAGTTACCGCAGTAATTTCTTTGAAAATTAAAGTACTTAACAAATATAAACAAATTTGTATCTGCAAAGGAATGGTGAAGTATTGGAATATAGGCGATCAATATATTAGATTATTGACCTTTACGGTTAATTTCATATAGCAAATTGCTTCAAAAAACATTTTACTTAGGAGTATTATTTTATGAAAAGTGAGACTCATACTAAATCGAGTTCTAAAATTATTTTGTCTTTCAGTCTTTTTTGTATAACAGTTGCATCTACAAAGACATTCCAAAAAATGCATTTAGATAAATATGTATATACATACAGAGAAAGTAACCAATAATCCGTGAGGTGCTTAAATGTATGAACCTCGATGGGGAAAAGATCGTGAAGAGCAGCAGAGCATTCTACAATCTATGGCATAAACTGTTAAAAGTTATTTGTGCTTCAGCTTTCATTCTTAGATGTAGAGATGACTATGTAATTCCCAAAATTCTTTAAATGACCATCACATGTTTTCACATACCGCCAACCATATTTTCCTTTGCGCTAGTCTTAGTTCATGAATGCGTCAAACAAATTACATATGACTTAACTTTCGTATGCCTGAAACTTATTCATCTTTAGCTTAAACTTTCTAGTATCTTAGCATTTTGTGATTCTGACACACATGACAAAATAACCTACCAACAAATTCACACTTCTCACAACCTCATCTTACACATCCTTAAATTCAATCTTGTTTCTCTAAAAGTGGCTACAAAACAGAATTAATTAACAAACACCATCATAATATACTGGGGTGTCTCTAAAGGGTGCGGAAAAAACGCTACCACACATTTCTGAGGGCAAAATATGACGATCTAACCCAACTTACCTCAGTCCAAAAGTGGATGCTTTCGGAGATACAGAGTGTCAAAAGTTCAATTTGGTTTTAGTTTTTTATAAATAATTTCTGTAATAATTGGTATATTGTCACAATATTTGGGTAGGGGGGGTTTCGTGGGGTAAAAAATTTAAATCTGCTCTCATTTTTATTGCAAAATGTAGAGGGCGCCACCTGCGGCATATTGTATCCATTTAAAACGTAATAACTTTTTTGAGACACACTGTATTTAACTTTTAAATAAAAATTCTTATTCTCCAATGTTTTTTACCTAGAAAAGGTATACCTGGTAGGAGTTGATTGGAGCAGCCGTTTATGAGTAATCTGGATATAAAAAATTCCTTCCGTATATGGACACATATGCTTCTGTAATTTGGGTGTTATTCTTGTGGCAATTCAATGCAATGGTGCATCCACTTTTGGACTGAGGTAAGTTGGGTTAGGTCGCTCTCAGAAATGTGTGGTAGCGTTTTTTCCGCACCTTTTAGAGACAGCCTATATATCTTTCAAAGCAACCCTTAAATTCTGACGACTTCAACATTCCATCCATATCCGCGCACAGCTAACCGAACGACGTCTCTGATTTGTCGGAAACCGTCTTAACCTTTACCAATTTCCAATACAGTGGCAGTTACTACAAAAAAATTGCGGATACTGCAATCGATTCACTTCCATCCTATGCAGTCTAATATTTTCATGCAAGCGCACCTACATCATTCCTTATCCAGCTATAACTTTGAACCTAAATGTTAGCTCAACTTCCTCTCATTTTGAATTGCTAAAACATAATATCAAATTCATATTCCGTATACCACAAACCTAGAATGTTGATAGATGCCTCGATAGCCCTTCTCAAAACCAATCTGTTTTCAAGTCCTTGGTAAATAGAATGTTCGCCTTGGCGGAATTCAATGCATTATCCCAGGAAAATTTCTACAAAAGTCTTAATCCAAAGCAACTATTCTAGAAAGACCATGAAACAAACTCAACTCAACTATAACAGACAGTACTAATCACAACATAAACCAGTACCCTTCCAACAAGCGTCAGTCTAGTTCAGGTAATCGCAGTAGAATCATAAGCCGTTAAAATGTCTCTTAGCATGAAACGTTGGAAATAGAAGTAGACACGGCGATACGATTTCAATCCAGAAACCAAGAAGACATGATTTACAACCGTGGACGCCTACGACTTAATACTTTATCTATTTATACGACTTCTTTAGTTAGGTCACCTTTTCAAGTAATTACATACAGCATGTGTCAATTTTCATTAGCCATAGGCGATTATTCCATTCAGTACGTGGCAACATAGTACCCCTTCTTTCCTTTCCAATGCCAGCACGACCGATGCATGCTCGTAAATACAAGTTAGCGTGGTTAGCAGTAACTATTCGACCACCGGTTTGGGTGTTTGTAATGCGTTCAGAAATAATATTTACGAGTTGCAAGGATTTGTTTTTCGTTTTCCTTTCAGTAAATGCAGAGAATTATTAAGCTGCGTTCACGCTGCATGACACAAACAAAAGCGTAATTCTAATAAAATTGAAAATAAGGTAAATAAAAAAGGATTCTGAAAATAATAATAAACTACTAGATCAGGAGATCGCGGCGGCCATTTGATGTTTCCCGTTCCAGTAATAAGACCGCTTTTATTGCAGACTAGATCGCTATATCTCTCATTTTAACTACTTTGAATATATAAATATAATTTCAGATGTACCTAATGAAATGATGGAAGAACTCTAAAAACTTATCATTTCGCCCACTAGATGGTATTAACTATCGAATATCACACTGTGTTCACCTGTTACTGTGATTTGGTGAAAAGCATATCGCCATAGTTTATAATTAACCGAAAACACTAGGTACATTTAACATTTGTTCTTTTGGGTTTTCTAATGAAGATGGCAACTTATTTGCGGAAATACGTATTTAGTATCGTATTATGGTTAGGCATTTCTTGTTTGTTTCAGACTCCAATCTACAGTCTCCATCATGTATGAAATATATGTAAGTTAATAGTGTCATCGAAGACTATGTGCAGACTTTTTCCCGTCTGCCTTGTGCAATTGTGTGTAATTGAAAGCGATAGAATTTTAATATAACTTTTGTGACTGGGTGAAATGGTCTCGTAATCAGACGTAAAAGCAGTTTAACAGAAGAAAAAAACTGCATCTGGTATTTAGCCAACTGCATCTTACATATGAGGTATATATTTATACCTTTGCTTGTCGTTTAATACATATAGCACCACAGAGGAGTTGACTTACTAGTCGGTTCGACAATAATCTGCTATCATATGGAACATCAAAAATACGTAAAAATGCTTCGATTGGAACATATATACTGGGTGTCTGTTTAAGCTCGGCCACCGGTCATATCTCGGTAACCGTTTATCGTACAACCTGGCGGAAAAAATCTTGATAAGAAAATGGACTACGGGAATTTCAACAAAAATATTTTTAAGTTTCTAAAATGATCGAAAGGAGGTGCAATTCTCAAGGTCAATTAAAAATTCGATAATTTTTTATTAAATTCTACATTAAGATAGATTAAAATTTTTACTATCAACATTTTCAGACGTTTTTATACAATTTTCATTTGAAACTTTTTGATCTATGTCCCAGACGAGGGGGGGGGCGGGGGTTATGTCTGCGTACAAAAATAGGTATAATTTTGATTTGCCTCAACGGACTTTAATGTTTCTGGGATTATTAGATAGAGAGCTTTTCAAAGAATTGAATGATATGTAGAACGAAATTACGTAACTGTCAAAAAAAATTACAAGCGGCGCTGTGCCCAGTTTATGTATATTACTTGTTTTTTCTTTACAATTTTAATGGAATGGTATATTTTTAATATCCCAGTATTGAAGCACATAAAAAACAGAAGAGAATGATGAAAACCGGAAGTTGCTGCCTTTTTTCTTGACGAAAATATAGTCCTACGAAGATAATCCAGAAAAAGAAAAATGTTTAAATATATATTCATTTATTTATTGGGAATAATAATTTTATTTTAATTTTAAGATTGTATAGTTCGCTTTCACTTGCATTATCATCATACTCTTCCATAAATGTATTCATTTCAATCTTCTCACCAATTTTTTAATTCATTGCATATGTTACGTTAGATTCTCCTTTTAAATGTTTTCAAATTCTCTAGCTATTTTTAAATTTCATGTCTTGTCTTTTTAGACATTGAAATAAAATAATAATAATAATAATAATAATAATAATATATCTTTATTACCCAACAGATATACATCTAATTATCGGAAAACAACAAAGATAATTTCCATAACTCATGACCTAAGTAGACAATAACGAGAAAAAAGACAATATAATATATTGCATTAGTTATAACCAAATCATTAGTAACGAAAGGGTATAAAATTGATATCTAATTCATCCACGCCTATAATATGAAAGTAAAAGAAACTATTATTATACCTAAACATAAATAAGAAAACATATTGACCAAGTAATATAAAGGAAAAGAAAAATATATTTAAATCAGAAAGTACAAAAAAAAAAACTTCAACTTAACAAATGTTTAAAATGTTCACCATTATTTTCAATACACATGTTTACTTCTTGATTACTAGAGAGCACAGTTTCTTCAATTTCGGAGGCAGCAATTGTTGTTACGCTTTTCGTGATAAACTATGTCTTTTATTCTGCCCCATAAATAAAAATCAAGAACATCTGGCAAGGCGAATAAAAACTCAATAATGTCTCCTTCGGATAATTTATAGAATATTGCCGCAAAGCAAGAATGCATTTTCAGAGCACTGAAAATACGTTCTGATCATGTCATAAGCTTCAACGTTAGAATATGACATTTTGCAAATTTAATAATTGTGTGCAGGTGTCCAAAAAGGCTTAATTTGCTAAATACGTACAAAAAGCTTAACTACAAGTGACACTAATATTTTTACATTTCGATATTTATGGCCCTCAATGGAAATCTCATAATAATGTAATTTAGTATCACTGTGCATGCCATGTTCAGTATTATTATTATTATTTTATTTCAATGTTGGAAAGGACAAGAAATGAATAATAGCTGGGGAATTTGAAAACATCTAAAAGGAGAATCTAACGTATGCAATGAATTAAAAAATCAATAAAAAGATTGAAATGAATACATTTATGGAAGAGTACAATGATAATTTTAGTGAAAACGAACTATACACTGTCTAGAGACCTTCTTAAATTTAAAATAAAATTATTACTCCCAATACATAAATAAATACCAGGTGTTCGCGCGAAGGTGCTCACTATTGCTATCTTCGTTGTTGAAAAATAAAGGTCCAGAAGCTTTTATTACTACTATTATGATTTACGCATTCAACATTAAAAATAGCAGGCCTCGAAAAATGGTAAGTATTTATTTTGATTGACAGTAATAATTTGTAACGTCACTTCGGCATTAACATTAATAAAATGAATTTTTCTCATTTGGAAAAGGTTGATTACATTAGGTGCTTGCTGTGTTGTTTAAAAATTGTTGTCTGTAGAGTCTTTATTTTTCAACTTAGAGGAAAAGTCATAATGACATTTGTTGCTAGAAATTTGGTGTAGTTATCAAAGATGTAAAAATATACAGGGTGTTCCATTTATAAAAACATTATTTTTATAAATAACTCGTAAACCAGATGCGCAATTGTTTTTCTGTTTTCAGCGTTGTAATCAGAGGAAAAAATACTATTAGTTTGCTAATTTAACCGACTTCGTACGTTTGATATTAACGAAGGTAGCAATAGTGAGCACCTTCGCGCGAACACCTGGTATATATTATTATTTTTTTATTTTTCTGGATTATCTTGGTATGACTATACCTTTGTCAAGACAAAGGTAACAACTACCGGTTTTCACCATTCTCTTCAGTTTTGTATGTGCTTCAATATTACGATATTAAAGGTATACCGTTCCATTTAAAATTTTAAAGAAAAAACAAGGAATATACATAAATTGAGAACAGCGCCCCTTGTTATTTTTTTGACAACCACGTAATTTCATACTACATATCCTTCAATTCTCTGTAAAATCCTGTATCTAATGAGCCCAGAAACACTAAAATCTGTTGAGGCAAACCCAAATTATACCTTAGTATTGTATACAGATATTCCACCCTCCACCCTCCTCTTCGTATGGAAGTTATCAAAAGTTTCAAATGATAATTGTATAAAAACGTCTAAAAATGTTGCTAGTAAAATTTTTAATCCATCTTAATCTAGAATTTAATGAAAAATTATCAAATTTTTAATTGATCTTGAGAATTGCGCCCCCTTGCGATTTTGGAAACTTAAAAGTATTTTTATTGTAATTCTCGTGGTCTGTTTTACTATCAAGATTTTTTCCGCTAGGTTGTACCATAAACGGTTGCCGAGAGATTGCCGGTGGCTGAGCTTAAACAGACACCCGGTATAGTTGATATGCAAAATCTATTTAATAGGTTTTATAATAGTGCACTCACAAGTCAACCTCACTTCTTGTTAAGAAATACACAATTACCTATACAATTTCTTGAGAATTCGTTTTTAAACAATTTTGAAATAATAACATTCAAAATTCGCACTCTTGAAGTATTTATTGATATAGGTATGTTATCGTAAATTATAATAAATTATCTTAGGAGTTCAGAAGGCTTGATTTATATAAAACCCATTACTATAAATAGGACACAAATGTGTGGTGAAATATCATTTATCTATAATCTCGTTGGATACAAAGTTTTAACGGCTGATTTTACAGATGCGAAATCAAAAGAGGTTCATTAACTGTATATCTCCAAATTAAAAAAATAACCTTATCTGACTTTTATTCATTATCTGATACAAACATAGAAAATTTAATGCACTAAAATCTTACGATAAGATAATAAAGTCAACATTTTGTTCTAGAGCGCACTCACAAGTGACAAGCATCGTATTTAGAAGTTTGTTTAAATTATAAAGATACAATGGGGTTTTCGTTATCAGACATAATTAAAGGTTATACGTTTTAATTATCATCATTTTTCAAACAGCAATATTCCATATTTTATACAAGTATATCATGAGTATAGTAATTCAAGATTGTTGAAATGTTATTCATTTTAAATACTTTTTGTAAATATAAACGATCGCCGTTTAAAGATTTATTGTGAAAGTTCAGTATCCTACAAATGATTGCAAATACAATATAAAGTAATATAAATAATGTAACTAGCCTCTTTTTGAATGTGTCGGATGGTCTCTGTGTACAACAACAATAACCTAAATAACATTTGAATAAAATTTGTTTTCTATGAAATGGTATTTGTATTTTTTAAACATATCAACGACTGTCTTTTAAGAAAAATAAGTACCTAGGTATTCAATAAAGTGTTTACAACATTTCGAAATAGTAAATATACAAAGTAAAATTATAATTTTCAGATTAGATTTTCAGATTTTTCAAAATTAACTCGTCCCAGTCCTGTCCAACTTACGTCTCCACCTTGCACCTCAGACAATAAGACTTATTCTGAAGCTTATGACATGTACTCCAGTATTTGTGTGTCCTGTACAAGGCTATACAGGTACTTTACTGGGCGCTCCTTGATCATCTTTGGGTTTATGCCCTCATGTGATCGAGTGCTTCATAGTTTACTAAGATTGACAGGTTCTGGTTCTTTATTGCAAAATCTGCAGTTAAGGTTTTCATCATATAGGCCCATCTTATTGAGATGCACTTTGACGGCGGCATGACCGGTTAGAAAACTAGTTATAACTTGCAGCCTATCTCTACTCGTATGTAGTAGTTCTTCAGTCTTTTTGTTACATGATTTACCAATAAATTCTTTAGTATAATTTTCCGCCGGAGTTGTTATCCAGTAATGCTAACGTTTTTTTATATACCCAGTCTTTGATGTGGCTTCGGGTTATAATTTTTGATATCCCCAGAGCCGGCTCTAGGCCTATGATCTTCTCCTAACGAGTCATCAGCTTTGTACGTTACCCTGAATCCCTTTATGTCCTGGTACTCAGATTAGTTTTACCTTATTCTGGTCCGCCAACGATGCAATTTGCTCGAGGCATTGCCACACCAGTCTTGACAACATTTCTTGGCCAGATATTGCCTTCAGTGCAGCCTGACTGACGGACATTATTTGAATCCGTCAATTAACGACGACATTCCTTTTGTTTTCTATGGCACATTGGAGTACGGTAAACACTTTTGTCTGAAACACAGAGGTATATTTTCTCATTGCATAGTATTTGCTCTAACTATCAGACGAGATTCCTGCCCAGATGTTTAATTCTCTATAGTATAATATCATTATTTTTTCTTTTGTAGTTTCTATTTTGAAAAAAAGTACTACAGTGGAGATATAAACAGTAGGGACAGGTAGTAGCTTGTATAAGCTTTGAATCATCCCCAAGTCCCGATCGGACCATCTTATTAGCTAATCTTATTCATTTTCTGCTACTGCTGCATATTTATATGGAGACCTACATCAAAGTAACTTTGTTATGGTTTACTAAACTTTGCAGATTTTGCTATTTCCATTGTATATAATAAGCTTTGGGTCATTTCTTGGTCCAAGTCTGGCATTAACTAACCTTTCAAATAATTAATTATCTGTTCGAAGCATGTGTCAAGGAAGCAACACCACAACGAGTTTGTATTCATCATTGTTATGATGACTGAATTTCTGAACCGCGGTATATATTCTGCCATTATTAAAAATATTCTCACAGCAATAATTGGCAATTTCGTGGTTAACAAAGTTGTATCCTAACGCAATGTGAAAAAATCTACAAGTTCTTTTGAAATACTTTGACAAAATGATTTCATAAGAAAATATATATTCGCTACTTGGACGTGAGACTTATTTGGGGAAACGTTAACGGTTTTCTGGGAATAATATGTCAACAATGCCTGATAAAATGTTGGGAGTTATCATCTAATTCCAATTTTCACATTTCAATTGAAATTAATAATCATTTACGTAAATGATAAAAATAATCAAAAAATTATCGGAAATTTGTGAGTGATGGAAAGTACGTGTGAAATGAAAGCTTATCTCGAAGCTTTCGTGAACAGTAACACTATTTATTGTGAATGATAATGTGGACGAAGACAATCCCACATAATAAACCACATATACACGACATTTCTTTAATAAATGTAGATATTAATAGAAAATATAAGCATATAAATTTAGAATTCCACATTCAACGTCATAGATTACTACGAATAACGTAAATTGAAGAAAAAATAGTTATATATTCTAGTTACACTCTCATGTAAAAGTATTAAAACAACATATATAGTGTACATTGGTTATAATATCTTCAGATTGTAGACTCGTCAGCCGTGTTAAGAATATTCATTTATTAGCACATATTGTTTTGATACCATAAAATAGTTAACGGAAATGTGATTTTGCAAGGATTATAGGGCACTATAGCCGGATGAGACGAAAACGGAAATTGAGAATATCTTTGATATACTTATTTTACATATTTTTGTACTTATAACGAAGTATTGTGATGATGAAAATTTTCATCTTCCAGATTTTTGCAGATATCCACCTTTTGAAGTCCCGTGATACCGAAAAAGTGATCGGTCTCTCTTTCTCTCCCTCTCTCTCTTTATCTCTCTGTGTGCGTATGTGATCTCGATAGCGGCTAAACGGCTACAGGTACCAATACCAAACTTGCTCATGAGATCTGATTAGATTTTCAATAAATTTGGTAGACCGGAAGTAGTAGATAATGTCAGTAGAAAATCAAAATTTACTAATATCTCGTCAACTTCTAAGCTTAGACAAATTTATAAAAAAATTCAAATGAATTAAAAAGCAAATTTTAGAAAGATTTTGTAGAAAAAGCTTTTCGAAATTCCTACCCTAAGTCTTCTTCTCTTATCGAAAAATGTTTTTTTTTGCAAATATCTCGCAAATTACGCATTCTATACATACAGCACGTGTCAATTTTCATTAGCCATAGGCGATTAATTCATGCAATACGTGACAACATGGCACCCCACCTTTCCTCTTCAATGCGAGCGCGACCGATTCAAGCTCAAGTTAGCAGCATAGCAGTAGCTGTTGGACTATTGACTAGGGTGTTTGTACTGCGCTCAGAAATAATATTTACGCATTGCAAGGATTTTTCTTTTTCCTTTCAGTAAATGCAGAGAATTATTAAGCTGCGTTCACGCTGCATGTCACAAACAAAAGCGTAATTCTAATAAAATTAAAAATAAGGTAAATAAAAAAGGATTCTGAAAATAATAATAAACTACTAGATCGCGGCGGCCATTTGATGATGACGGCTTTTATTGCAGACTAGATCGCAACGTGTTCGCAGCTAAACATTTAATGTAGAAGTGGGAAGATCGGAGAAAGTCGTTGTGACGTCGATTGTTGTCGGGATTGGTGACGGATAGTAGGGGTGACACACGTTGCCACATATTATTTGTATACGTATAAATCGCATGTAAACATTGAATCCATATACCTAATGAAAATTGACACATACGGTATATATCTGCAATACAAAAGTTGCTCGAGTTGGAACACTCTCTCTCTCTCAAATTATGCATTCCATACATATTTATTAACCCAAAAGTACTTAGATTTCGAGTTGGAAAAATTTTAATTAATAAAAAATTTCAAAACTCGGACTTGACACTTTTACTTTTATTCGCATCTATGTACATTTAAGGAATACAAAAATATTCTCGAATTAGAGATGTCGTTTATACTCTTAGGTTATACTGTAATTAATTCAAATTTCTTTAAGAGCAAAATCTGGATATTAAGAAACATATACAGCGTTCGCTCTTAGCAGAATCTATTGAATATAGTTTCTGAAGAAAATCTAGAAGCCAAACATAAAAATTAGCTAATACTATACAAATTTCAAATGTCAGTCCTGGAATTTGACAATTTGTGCAATCGCGAAGAGCACTTTTTAAATATCTAGGTAAACATTCTTGGGCAAAATATGTACTACGAGTGTCACATACAATAATAATAATAATAATAATAATAATAATTTGCCTTTATTTGAGAAAGTAAACCATTGATGAAAACTGGCGAAGTCTAGCTAACGCTACTCATACTCAACCAGAGTCCATCAACTAATACAAAATAAACATAAAATAATAATCAAAGTAATAGACGGCACAAACACAGAAAAAACAAAAAAAACACAGAAAAAAAGACAACTCGGACATCAGAGCATGTGAAACTGTGCTACTGCAAAGAAAAAAGGTAAGATGTAAGGGCACGACTGAACCCCGCGCAACTAGAGAGGCTTTTAATATCATCCGGTATACTATTATAAAGCGTAACGGCGGAATAACTGAACGATCGCTGAAAAAGAGATGTATGATGACGCGGAACTGTGAGCAAATGTTTGAAACGCGTATTGAGAACATGGATGAAATGCCGTGGAATCAAGAAGCCACTGAGAGGGACGGACGGAGACGTCGATTGAAGCAGCGCATGGACAAAGTTTGCCAGATGAAGTTTACGTCGGTTTTCCATATTTAACCACCCAACAGATTTCATACTAGTTGAAATGTGATCGTACTTCCTAAGATTACAAGATTATAAGTCTGCAACAAGAGTTCTGAAGCTTTTGAATTCGCAACCCATCCCGCGCAACCAAACATGGACTATAAATGAAATCACAATAGCTAAGCTGAGACAACACTAGGGATTCACATAGTCGTCGCTTCAAAGAAGAATTTAAAATATGTCTATTCGCATATAAAACTCTCAAAACTCCATAGGACTTCCCGAACAAATAAGAAACATGTTCACTGAAACGAAGTCGAGTATCAACTAATAACCCAAGATCTTTCGAAACATCGGAAAAAGGTAAGAGATTACTCGAGATACGTAACCGCAAATTAGATTTTAAAAATTCAATATGACATTTAGAGCCAAAAATTAACACATTAGTCTTCTGCGAATTAAGTATTAAATTATGTTCAAGAGATAATTTGTTCACCTTAGACAAGTCCGCATTAATATTATCAGCCTCCATTTGGTATTCATGAAGAGGAAATGAATGAAATAGCTGTGTGTCATCTGCATAGGCTTGGACGTTAGAGTGATCCACAGATGATAAAATGTCATCAGTGTAAATAATAAAAAGCAGCGGGCCCAGGATTGAACCCTGAGGAACACCGGATAAAATAGCGGAAGTATTTGAAACATCACCACGATACATGACTCGCTGCGTTCTTCCAGACAAGTAAGATCGAAGTAGAACAAGCGCATCATCACAAAATCCATAATATTTGAGCTTAGAAATAAGCAGCGGATGACAAATCGTGTCAAATGCCCTCGAGTAGTCCAAAAGAATAACCACAGAAGTCAATCCGTTATCAATAGACGTCATTATTCCATTCAACACATAAGCCAACGCCGTGGCCGTACTAAAGCCCTTCCGGAAACCAGCCTGATAATGGGAAAGAAAATTATTGGCAGTAAAGAAATTGAATATCTGATTATAAAGAACCCTCTCCAATATTTTAGAAAGAACTGGCAATATACTTATTATTCTAATGTCAGAGAAGGTCGTAGGATTTTTTTTTTTAGGCAAGGGCATACCCAAGGCCGATTTCCACATTGCAGGAAAATAGGACCGCTAGTACAACAATTTATAATGTGAGTAACGTAAGGATCAATGAAAGGACTGCAGTATTTGAGCATGGTTGCCGAAATATCATCACACCCATATGCATTAGTCTTAATACCATTAAGAATTGTATGGATTTCCTCAACTGATGCCAATGCAAACCCAAAAGAGACTCCAGAACCATGATGGGTGGAATTATAGTAAGCAATCAAATCATTGGAATTATCATTAACAGATTGAACAAAAGGCGCAAAGAAATCGTTAATTTTGTGAACATCAGCCAAATGGTTGGGCAGTAGAGTCTCAGAGGAGGACTTGACATTAAGAGACCGAAGCGTGGTCCATAATCTTTTAGGATTAGAAGAATTGTAAGCAGTATCCAAATATTTCTTTTTTTCAAGTCTAACCATATTTAGAGTAAAATTACGAAGTTCTTTATATTTATTCCAGTCATCAACAGATCTAGTATTTTTAAAATGAGAAAGCGCCTTATCTCTTAACTTCATAAACATTCTCAAATTTTCAGTCAGCCAGGGAGCTTTTGGCTTAGTTACTCTAACCTCCACCATTGGAGCATGAAAATTAAACAAAGTAGTCAGAAATTCATTGAAAATATCAAGTTTCCGATCAATATCACCCTCCCAAATCAGGGAAGCCCAGGAGAGATTGTGCAAATCATTTGCAAAGGAAGCATAACATAGGTTTCTAAAAGTTCTGTAACGAATAAGTTTAGGAGCGGATTTAACGAACCTAGTTGATAATTCACAAAAAGCCAATCTGTGATCAGATATCAGATCAGCCGAAATAGTACCAGTCGAAACAACCAGATTAGAATTGGACACAAATATGGGGTCCAAAAGTGTAAAGGACGTTTCAGTAATTCTTGTTGCTTCCTTTATCACTTGAACGAAACCGTAAGATTCTAAACAGGCTCGTAAAGGGTTATTTAAATCAAATTGATCAACATTGAAATCACCAAGACAAATAATGTAGTCACTACCGGGATAAATATAAGAAAGAATATGATCGAAATCGTCTATAAAATCATGAATATTACTTCTTGGAGGTCTATAAAAATTTCCGATAGCAATAGTTTTTGTAGGCAGCTTAATGCCTAGGATAATATACTCAAGTGAAGAAGCAACCGAAAAATCTAAATCGATAACCTGACAATTAAGGGAAGCTTTAAGGTAGGCCGCAACTCCCCCGCCCCTACCCTCCCTATCCCGGTGGTAGAAACAATACCCTGGTATGGTAAACACAGCAGGATCAGTACTCGTTGACATCCATGTCTCAGTTAACATAAGAACATCAAAATTGTTATCAAGCAGAAGCGCACGAAATTCACCAAACCCAGTAAATAGTGAACGTACATTCAAACAACCAATCCTCATCAGTAACACAGCACCACAAAATACAAACTGAACAAATAATTATACAAGTATAACAATAAATGATTATGTCAAAGTAACAAATATCGAGTATCAATACCCACCATCACCCCGACTTAAAAAGAATTAAATGGCTTTTCTAACTAGTAAAGTATAAAGCAAAAACAAATGGTAAAAATGAAGCATTATTCAATTAAACAGTACTATACAAAAAATAAGAAAAGATAAGACTATAAAGTCAAATACAAAAACATATACAATATTAGCACAAAAACAGTATAAAAATATAAGTACAAAATCATTACAAAAGGCAAAGAATAACAAAGTTAGGAAAACATTAATAATAAGTAAAATAATTAAATACATGTAAATCAAATTCAAGAGCAATAACAAAAAAAAATGAGGTGTGGCCACCACACGACTTTCTTATACGTATGAAAGTGTTACTTCCGGTCCGAATTTTGAAATTTCATTTATACAAAAAATATTCCATATCCAACTCTAAATACTTTTGTACTCTTGATAAATATATATAGAATGCATAACTTACGACATATTCGCAAAAAATCGCTATTCGATAGGAGTAAAAGTGGTACTTCCGGTCTGAATTTTGAAATTTTTTTTATATAAAAGATATTAAAAATTATGTTTTAAATACTTTTATACTCGTAACGTACTTGTCTTAAAAGCATGACTTGCGAGATATTCGCAAAAAACTGATTTTCGATAAGAGTAAAAGACCTACTTCCGGTAGGAATTTCGAAAAACTTCTTTAAGATAATTTGTTCCAAACTTAATTCTAAGTACATATGAATTCTTTATTAATTTGTTTAAACTTAGTAATTGACGAAATATTTGCAAATTTCGATTTCTTCACTGAAGTAAACTACTACTTCCGGTCTGCCGATTTTGCTCAAAATCTAATCAGTTCTCAAGAGGCAGATTACACACGTAAATACAAAATTTCGAATTGATATCTACAGCGGTTTGACCGCTATCGTGGTCACACACAGACACACACACACACACAGACACACACACACACACAGAGAGACACACAGATATTTTTTAAAAACCACTTTTTTGGTATCAGGGGACCTCAAAACGTGGACATCTGCAAAAATCTCGAGGTCGAAAATTTTCATCATCACAATACTTCCTTATACTACGTATAAGAAAGTAAAAGGAGAACCAAAGAAAATACAGATATATAAACAAATGATGAAAGCAAAGCTTAAGGAAACTACGAAATATTATTTAAATCTTCTAACGAATTAATTTTGTGTTTCTTATGAGCAACCTTGACATACCGAGGTCGACATATTTTAATTTCTGATAGGAAAGTGGTAAGAGGAAAAGAGCGCGACGAATTAAACTAAAGATAGACATAAGCGAGGCTGCCACACTGGACATTTGTAAGGCGTGGGGGTCGCCCGCCACTCCGTTGCTCTCCCTCCACTGTTAGCAAGCAGGCATCGCTGTATATGATAAGATCATCTTCTGCATATGATAGAAGTGCAAACCGGAATTAAAATTTGACGCTTACGGTATACTGTATGACATGGAAACTGAAACACCAAGAAGGGGTGCGGATTTTTTGACCAAACTTGGTAGAAACGTATAACTAGTCAAAGGCAATAATTGATTAAAATTTCAAAGAAAAAAAACAAAAGACTAACACAATTTAACATAATTTTTATTAATAACGTGTTGAACCGCCCCTATTAGTGTCACACTCCCTCACTCTTCGTGGCATTGATTCGACTAGGTGGTCGATATCCTCTTGGGGTATGGTGTCCCAAGCAACCTGTAATTCATGCCGGAGAGCTATTAGTGTCTGCGGGGGATTGGCTAAATTCATAAGTTTTCGTCCCATAATGTCCCACACATGTTCTATTGGCGAGAGGTCGGGGGATTTGGGTGGCCATGGCAAGATATTGACATGAGCCTCTTCCAAGCGATTTATAGAAATTCTCGCTACGTGGGGAGGGGCATTATCCTGCTGGAAAAGTGGGTCTTCGAGCGTTTGAAGATATGGTAGAATATGGGGTTCTACCACCTCATGAATGTAACGCTGGGCGTTCATGGTGGTTTGGATGAACACCAATTGAGACCTACTCCCATATGCTATAGCACCCCATACCATAACACCCACTGCTCGATGCACATGCCTTTCAACGGAAAACTGAATATCACGACGTTCCCCACGTCTTCGTCTGACCCTCATACGGCCATCATGCATCCCTAGACAAAATCGAGATTCATCACTGAATACCACCCTGTGCCACTCCACGTTCCAGTGCAGTCGCAATCTACACCACTCCAAACGTTGCTGTCGGTGTTGAGCCGTAAGTGGTAACACAAGATGTGGACGATAAGATTGTAAGCCGAAACCCCTAATTCGACGATAAACGGTTCGAAGGGTTACAGGACGACCAATATTACCTAACCACACGTCAGCAATTGATCTGGTACTGGAAAACCTGTCTCTTAGTACAATTAAGCGAAGGCGGCGGTCCTGTATCTCATTAGTTCTTCTTCGGCCTCCGGTTCCTCTTTGGCGTCTTTCCTGACCTTCCCTAGTCCATGATTGATAACAGCGCATAATGGTGGATTGGTTCCGGTTAAGGCGATTTGCATTTTCCCTGTATGAAAAACCACCTTCTCGAAAACCAACAATTCGACCTCTGTCGAATTCGCTTAATTGGCGATAATTTCCACGTTGCCGCACTCTAGGCATAATAAAACTCTTTAAACACGTTAAACAAAGGTATAATAAGACAAAACCGTTGAAATTAATTTCAAACAAACAATTAATACACCACACATTAATGTCAGCGAAAACTGAATGAAGTGTCAGATGTGTCATGACCACTTGATCTATCGCAACAAAATTTTAATCAATTATTGCTTTTGACTAGTTATACGTTTCTACCAAGTTTGGTCAAAAAATTCGCACCCATTCTTGGTGTTGCACTTTCCATGTCATGCAGCATATATAGTTCCATCGTGTGAAAAAGCGCTTCTTATACCAAACTTCTGCTGGGCTTTCTTAAGTAAATCATGTCTAGACTTAGTCAAGTCTCCACTACCACCATGCCAGTGCCCCTCAATTTATGTCGACTTTTAGTATCGCAGTTTTACTATTATAATCGGTGAAATATACTAAAATCCCTAGTAATAACTTAGATCCGCTTGTCGCGGTCCCATACGGTGGACCCGTTCGATAGAAAGAGGCGACACATCAACATTCAATTTTTCCTTACATACATCAACAACTGCTTTGTGTATATCTTCGTTCGGCTCCTCAGAGATACCAAAAATGCGTATGTTATTCCTCCGGGAGTGTTGTTCAATATGATCAAGTCTATTTACTAACAATTTGTTCTCCCTCTCTAGCACCTCACACTTCGAGCTACAAGCTTTTAGCGCCAGTTCAACTTTTTGGTCGATGCTTTTTGCTACAATGTCGGTGACACTTCGAATAAAATCGGAGTCAAAGGCATGTTGAAATTTGAAGTAGTGCACACCGATTAGCTCCAATAACAATTCGTAAAGACCACAAAATACACACAGAAAATACAACAGTTTGCGGAGTGATTTAAGGCACGTCAGTGTCCGCACATGTCTCTTTACAGTTTGTATGTTTTACATACATACGTATGTAAAACATAAAACTGCGGATTATGTACGCATTTTAATAACTTTATCTTCGTTGTATTTAATCTACATTGCAGTCAATGCATATTTCATACTTAAGAGAAAATACTGTCATATTTGTAGATCTCAGTTTGCGGATTGGAATCGCTTCGAATTTGGCGTAGATGCCGACTGCGACTGGACAAATATCTACGTGCAGGCCTGAAGATGTTCTTTGCAAATAGTTAACAAAACGTCAGCATCTAAGCTAAACTTTACGCGGTGCGAACTCTGAAAGATTTATAATTAGAAAATTCTGCGGGAATCTATACCTTCGATTACTGTAATATTACAAAATTATGGAGGTAGATGCATCTATACATACATACATAATTTTCTATTGTATTCACAACTAAAAGGTTTTAGCGAAAGAATTTTTGCAATCGGCTCAGGTTTGCTATAACCCAGTTCTAATAAAGTACCTACATTTCAAGGAAACGTATACATTTCCACAAGAAAGGGGAATATTCATGCTATGGTTTCATTAAAATATCAACTTTTTGCTATCATAAGCGCTAGACAAGTATTCCGGATATTATAACCACGACAATCTGTTACATTCCACAATAACTTTTAGTATTATATGACACTTTTCGGAACACCAGACATATTTAGCCTACGTATTGCTATAATAGCATACATTATATTTGATGACAAATTTTATTTTTCTTTATTTATAATAAATGTGTTATTGCTATACGTTAAGCATCGCCATCAAATTCTATATGTTATAACTCTGTATTAAAAAAAAATTGATAATCTTGTACCAGCATAACTCAATCAAATTACAATAATACAAAGCTGCATAATTTAAACGAATGTAGAGATAACGTTGTCATGTGAAAAATTTCTTTATTAAATTTGTTAATTCAATCTCTATTAACATTCGTGTATTTCTTGTAGGTTCTAGCAGTGATGTTCCTTTTGTTTTTCTAACAACATTTCTTATTTAAAATTTATAGGATAAGGTTACTAATAAAAAACTAAATCTCATAAAATATTTATATTCTATTTTTAACATCGTATAATAATAGTGTCGATGAAAATAATTTCTTGCCACATGTGGCCGCAAAAGAAATTGTCCTTTTACATTCCAATAACAAGTAAGAAAAAAAAACGTGTATTTTATAAATACGTAAACACATTACATTACGAATATAACATGTAGATTTAGAATAAATATCGCTCTTTGTTATATTAATATCTTAACATTGTGTAATTTCAAAGAAATAATAGTTTCTTATACTATGCTAGATGTTGCTTCCACAAAGGCATTCATTCACACGAAGTGTCTTTGAAAAATACAAAATTCCGCAGAACAGGAAAACACCCTGATAATACTGTCACCAATTATCATATGCAAATATTTGCACGTTGTACATATCACAAATTGGCTATTGTTTATCAAAAATGCACCTATCTTTGCGTGTAATATTTGAATTCCCTATAAAAATTTTGCATCAAAAAAAAACTTATTAACAAAGTATAGATAACATCGCTAACAAACATTCACACGTTGTGTTATTGATGCCTCTCTCCATTGTGAACAAGACTCCCTTTATTTATTTATTTATTTTTACTTATAACAAAGAAGATACTAATCCCATCTAAAATATTAAATAAATTCATCAAACGCTTTGCTAAAGATGAACATTTCCACGTAGCATCTTTAGCATAATTTATTATTAAAGTATAACTTACTTATGATGCTCATATATTTCATCAAATTCCTCTTTATATTGTTCGGTCATATTGATAGTTAATAAAAAAAATGAAATTAAACTAAATGACAAAAAATTAATTGTGAAATGAAAAATACTTATTTAAAATAAAATAACTTAATACATTTGCTAAGGATGATTTCTGTGCAGTGTATAGTACATCTGCAATCATCAAAATATGAAGATCGAAGATTCACCGCGTCTTTTAAAATCAGACTGCTTCGCCCATGGATCGACGATGACTCTCCCGTACCTCTCTCGTACTTGCCTTCTTATCATTTCCGGTCACCCGAAAAAACCATACATCGTTCGCAGCGCCACACACTCCACACTAACGTTTATGTTGGCATTGTCCTGCTCAGATTTATTTTCTTGACGTTCTCCCTAAACTGACCTGCACCAATTATTGTTTGACATCTCGAAATTACACAAAATTATGCACGCACTTAAATTGTTTGTTATTGTTAATGTCAATGCACATATGCGATATTCTTATCTTGGTAGGTACATTCCCTTTCATTAACGCCATCCTTCATTATGTTTATAAATGAATTCGTTGCTTCTGTCATGATTATTTAAATATATTCTTTTACTATTTTTTAACACTATTCGTATCTTTCTTTTGCAGACGTTTGCTTTTACAATAATAGGAAAAACATTGCATACGACTGGAATGCTCCTTTTATTAATCATGTTATTATGAACCTGGACCTTGATAACTTCATCCATATCTTCGAACCATCTTTCCTCGTCTTCTTGTAGGTTGATTTGTATGCAGCTGTTAACAATATTGAACATTGTTTTTTCTTTGTAGATTTAATGAGATTAAACCAATTTTAATGTGTTATTTCCGGAATCTTTCCTGGACAAAATTGGATTTAAACCTGCCACTGAAGCTTTCTTTATTACATTGTGTCGAATAATAAAATAATATACCTTTTTTTTTTTACATATTCCTTTTAAAATTATATTTAGATATAAGTCTCAGGTATTTATTATATTATTAAATATGACCATAAAATGTCGAACAAATAACAATCTCTTACAAATTTTCGTCTACTCATGATGAAAGATGTTTTCATCTCGTAAATATCTAATTTCACCTTTTTCATATAACTTTACGGCATTCAAATGACTAACTCTTTTGACTACACCATCTTTCATCATAACTCTCTCTCTGTTCTTTGTTCTTAATACGTTATTCATTTTAAATAGTGGTTTATTGTTCAAAATATTTAATGCGACTCTCACACAATGTATAAAATTTGGTTATGTCTTTGTATATTGAAATTGCATCTTGTGCTCCTCGTTTCTACAAATATAGAATACATGAATTTTACTTTTGGTATTTATTTCTGTACCTTTCAAATAAATTTTATTTCAATTTTATTTTTCATACATCTTACATTATAATGTTACGCCGTTGCGGTTATGCAACTTATGATACATTTTTCTATACCTACACTTACTACTAATAAATTATTTACTTATTCTATTACATAATTATTTATTTATTTTACAATGCCTGACCAATGTAGGGATCACGGCAGTATGTATATACGTTTCCTCAGCAAGGTTTATTAGAAGCACGCTTGAAGTTCTATAACAAATTAGTTTTGTCCTTGGATTAGTAGCGTCATTCAAAATCTAATAATATACGCCTGCTAGGGATTTCACTAAATTTCCAAAAAAAAAGCCCAGCCAGAAGCCCTCACCGCTTGTCATGGCGGGCATAAGCATCCCCTTTATATATTAAAAAAATCGGTAGTAGGTTTTGGACATTTTCTTGTTATTTTCTTTGTATTACAGTAAAATAACTTTCTATTTTCGCAATACTATTACCGCAACAAAATGTAGAATTACGTATTTTTAATTTGGGTACAATATGCGAGGGTGGTTTACATATGCAGAAAACGAATATTTGAAAATATTTGAACGATACCTCAATTTCTACTACGTATATTTCGCTACGTCCACTACACTCTATGCAATTTTTTCAGAAAACTGGACGTTTTTTAGTATTAATATTACCCAAGAATTCATGAGTAAACTTACTTATTACATTTAACTCATTCATTAAAAAGCAGAAATGAGCAAGCGACTTTATTAGCTTTTATGCTCCAATCCATCGATGTCCAAGAAAACCTGGTGAAGAAAAGTCAAATGAAGATGAGCTTTCTGATGGATTCAATATAAAAGCTTTGTTGCAAACAAGACGGTGTTCACTTATAAAGCACGAAGAGTTAGAAGACACCAAAACTTCGCATACATCATAGGCGTGCATCTTGGGACAAACGCGGTACATATGAAAAGAGGTCTACTAAATTAACCAAAAGCGGTTGAAAACCTTATCATGTTTTCAACTGCTTCGGGTAATTTAACACCGTAATCAGTAATTCAAAGTTCGACAAAGCCAATATTCTAGACATAAAACTTCAAATTATTCATGCTTACCTGAAACCCTTTCTATAAAAAAAATAATATTTCTGGAGAAGTATAATAAGATTCATATCACCTACAATGCGATTGGACTGTTTAAATTTAATATATCTTTCAGATTACGAAGAAGTCGCACCTGTCCAGTGTGTGACAATTTAATGTTAAAAATTAATGTTGCTATACGAACAATAAATGCTGATAAATTTTATGAACTTAATAGAAGCTACAAATTACGTGCAAAGCTAAGTGAATGAACTTGTTTGTCATTTTCCCTAAGACGCTAACTTCGCACTAAAAAGCGGAAGAAGATATTGATGTTAGGCTCGTGGAAAATAGAATATCATCATGTCAACTAATTTAGATCGCACGTTAGAATCTTCTGGTGAACAAAGATGGTACGTTTTTACTCCACACTTACGATTTTTTTTTTGAATGAATTGTCGAAGAAGAAGTCCACCGCTAAATTCAGCAATAACACGTAGATTACTAGGTTGTACTACCTTATGAAAATTTCAGAGAAGTTTTGACAGAATATTTTGAATTTCAGAAATCGATTTGCTATATGATGTGTCTCATTGTTCTCAAAATGGAAAAGTTTCGCTAAAAATATACATGAATAGAATTTAGAACTCTCGACATGTCTATAGTCGAAATAAAGAACATATTCATGGTGATCAGCAAGAGTCGAGCAATCTCGCGATTCAGGAATACTGTCAAAAGAGCCTCTTCAAATAAATTTATAAACAATCTAAATCAAATAAACATGAAGGTACTTTAAATATGATTGGTTTTTCTTTTTTTCTTATTTCCCACGTTTAGTGTCAGTTTGAGTGACATTTGTTTAACCTACTATATAGTTGGACGTTATTAATTAAATTTAGAGCGGGTGTTCAAGAATTTCCAGATGAAAATTTACTAAAGTTTGTTGTAGTAGTGCGAGAGTAGGGTGCCTGGCGTCGTTTTGAAGCAGCAACACTCTGTGCATTATAATGCTACGTCGTTTTTGTCGAGGTCGTAGTAGTAACCAGCAATATGCGTGGTTTATAAAAGAAATTCCTCAATCGCAAAGAACAATTATAAAAAGACAATTGAATTTTTATTTTTACGGGAAAGTTGTGATTTTTCAAACGCCTCCCCATAGTCAATTTTGACACTGGGTGCAGTTACATTATCAAGACGCTTCATGTGCTAGAATGCTATTTCAAAAGCCATCTGTGTTTGAGTTTGATCTGCGTCCAAAAGGCAAAGAACTCATCCTGGATTTTTGTTCGAATGCTAATGCTCTTGTTGCGGCTATTTCGTGCACTGTGATTCGCCGACCTCCAGCAATGAGGTCAGGCATGCGTTGAATATTCTTTGCAGATTAGTTTTTCAGTAAAATCGGTAGACCGGAAGTAGTAGTTTACTTCAGTAAAAAAATTGAATTTTGCCAATATTTCGTCAAGTACTAAGTTTAAACAGATTTATAAAATATTCAAATGTACTCAAAATTAAATTTGAGAAGAATGTTATTAAAAAAGTTTTTCGAAATTCCTACCGGAATAGGCCTTTTAATCTTATCGAAAATCAGTTTTTTGCGTATATTTCGCAAGTTATGCTTTTTAGACAGGTACGTTACGAGTATAAAAGTACCGCGCGATCATTTAAATTCTAAATTAGAGCAGGCTGTGAAATTTAAATTAAGTTGGTATATAAGTACTAATTTACAATTTGAATTGTCAAAGTGACGTTTCAAAATGTTAATTAATCAATAATTGACATTCTGGACAACCTAATAAAAAAAATCCCGCCTGCTATAATTTAGAATTTAAATGATCGCGTGGTATTTAGAACTCAATTTTCAATGCCTTTTGTATAAAAGAAATTCAAAATTCGGACCGGAAGTAACACTTTTATTCTTATCGAATGACGATCTTTTGCAAATATGTCGTAAATGATGCATTTTATATATATATTTGTCAAGAGTACAAAAGTATTTAGAGCTGGATTTGCAATGTTTTTGGCATACATGAAATTTTAAAATTCGAACCGGAAGTATCACTTTTACTCTTAGCGAGTAGCACTTTTTTTCGAATATCTTGCAAAGTATGCATTCTATAGAAATTTATTAAGAGTAGAAGTACTTAGAATAGGATTTTGAATAATCTTTGATTAAAAAAATCTGAAAATTCTATCATTTGAAACGCTAATACGTATAATTTTTTATACAGTTAATACACATAGGTATATTGATATTAATAGAAGCAAATACATAATGTAAATTTACTTGGTCACTGTTACTGTTCTTGTGGATGATAGTATAGTGCTAGGTATTATTAAGTTTACATAAATATCTACTGTATGATAATCTGTTGAACATTAACGACGTCATAAAGTTCATAATTTAGAATTTAAATACCTAAATGTATCCATCTAAATATTGTATATATATATATATAGATAAATGTATTGAAAAATTGAAAATCTTCTTGGTAGTAGTGGCATAAAATGAATTAAAAGTAATAATAATATGACAACTGGTTGTCAATTAGAAAACTTTTAATTCATTTTATGCCACTACTACCAAGAAGATTTTCAATTTTTCAATACATTTGTATAATTGGCAAAGAATTGTAATATATTTTATATAGATAAATATATTCATTAAATCGCGTAGATTTATAGAAATCCTAAATTATCAGCAATTTCGGTATATAAACAAAAAAAGACAATTAAATTTCTGAAATTGATCGTCTAGAAAGTGTCTCCATTATTCCGGTCTGTTGATCAAGCTGAAACGACTGCATACTAAAATGGAACATATCGCATTGCATACATGTATATACATATATATGTATATATGAAATATACTTTACATACACATAGAGGAAAGTTTGATAAACTCCTTGTATCACGTCTATTTATAACGACAGTGTTTTCGACGTCAAAATATACATATATTATTATGTTGTATATATATGTATATAGGCGCAAACGAGCAATGTCGCGCGCTACTCACTGCTCTGGTTATTATTGATAAACATTACTTTAACAACTACTTGCAATATTGTGAAAACGTGAAGCAATTAATTTAAGAATTGTAGCACAACTTAACAGAATATTTCAATTCCTTTCCTGGCTGAAGTGATTAAGGCGGTCTCTTACTAGACCTTTAATTAATAATATATACATTTTTTGAAGAAATCTTGTTATTTTCGGTATTGATAGGCTTAATAAAATTTTACAAATCCAATAAGCAACTTTTTAATATGTGAATGAATATTTGCATAGTCTTTATGCTGATTATTGCAATCATTTATATTTCAAATGGTTCTGTTAAAATCGCCAGATGTCGATGTTTCGATGTCCCTACGGGGAAAGTGGCTTTTGCAAACGTGTCTCCCCCCCCCCTCTCTCTCGGTGTATGTGTGCGTGTGAGCGCGGTAGCGGCCAAACGGCTGGACATATAAATACCAAACTGTGTATTTACGAGAATAATATTCCTCTCCAGAACTGGTTAGATTTTCAGTAAAATCAGTAGACCAGAAGTAGTTGTTTACTTCAGTAAAAAATTCAAAATTTACCAATATTTCGTCAACTGCGAAGTTTAGTCAATTTCTAAAGAATACGAAAGTAGTAAAAAGTGAATTTTAGAAAGATTATATTAAAAAAAGTTTCTCGAAATTCCTACCGAATGTAGGTCTTTTTGCCTTATAGCAAAACGTTTTTTTTTTGCAATTATCTATGCATTCTATACACATTTATTTAGAAATGCCAGTAGTATTTAGACATCGAATTGAAAAATAAAATTGTATATAAAAAATTTCAAAATTCGGACTGTAACACTTTTACTCTGATCGAATAGCATTTTTTGCAAATACATGTCTCTTAAATTCGGCATTATATACGGATTTATTAATAATACAAAATAATTTAGAGTTCGAACTAGAACAACTTTTGTATACAACAAAATTAAATTCGGACCGTAAGTAATAATTTTACTCGTATGGAATAGCAGTTTTTAGTAAATATTTCTCAAATTATGCTTTCTGTAGAGATTTATTTATTAAAAGAATAACTACGTTAAGATGTATTTGGAATTTTATAGTATAAAAAAATTTCAAAATTCGAACGGGAAATAACACTTTTACCTAGAAGTTTTCCACAGAGGATTTCTATACAGTTACAATATGTTTTGGTGTAGTATACCGGGGTCGACATATTTTAATTTCTGATACGAAAGTAGAAAGAGGAAAAGAGCGCGACGAAATAAACTAAAGATAAACATAAGCGAGGCTGCCACACTCGACAAACGTTTGCTATGAAATGTAAGGCGTGGGGGTCCCCGCCACTGCGTTGCTCTCCCACCACTGTTAGCAAGCAGGCATCGCTGCATATCATAAGGTCATCTTCTGCATATGATAGAAGTGCAAACCGAAATTAAAATTTGACGACTATGGTATGTGAAATTGCTCACTAATGTACTGACGTCTGTTTAGTTTAACTGATGTATATCACAGATTTATATATTTATAAATTGGGGAAGATTAAAATATTGTACTATCTAACAGTGCCTCAACAAAATTCTCTGAAGTAAAGACCAAACATTAAAGGTACTTATTCTCTTTCTTTGCAATGAATACCCTTTTCTAGTTCCTAGCCACGTAATATTGTTATACGATATGACTGAATACTAAGTTCATAATATTTGGTTATATGTATTTTTTTATCCAAAATTACTTCAAGCAATAACACTAAGCTATAAAAGGTAAAGATTTAAAAAAGCAATTGCAGTGATGGCTTTCGCTTATGAAAATGCACATAGTTTATTTTGTTTTTATCCGATTTAGCAACTCCAGTGTTTCATTCGAATTAAACGCGTGTCATGCGTTTCTGTAACTACTCAGGTTTACTTGCCGTAACTATCAGAAAGAGAAGATCAAATTAATTCGACAAATCTAAGAGACATTTAATTAATGGTAGGCATTTAAATCGGAACTGGATAATTCAAGAATCGCATAATAAACTGCTGATTTATTTTTCAAACGTCCAGAGCTTTTAATTGAAATTCGCTATTCAGACCTTGTACCTGATACAATTTATCTTCGATTTAACTACAGAGAACAGCTTCAATTTCTTCTATTTTCTTCCAACTTGCAGGAATTAACTACTTTCTTCTGATGATGGTGTAAAAATTCAAATACTTGAGGGATCGTCTCTATCCGAGTCAGCTTCCTCAAAAAGTTTTCTCAGAGTTACGTAGACCGATAATGTCTTTAGAAGAATGAATCCTGGTATGCGGCCTTTTTCTGGATCTGTTAAAACACGCGGTAGTAATACTACCACCTATAAGTCTTCTCGCTAGGTTTTCCCAAATTATGGAGAAACTTGTATACAACCGCATATATGATTTTGTGGCAAAGTATGATCTCATCCTAACATATAGATAGGGTTCTTGGTGCACTGGAAGAGGAGAAACATGTGATGTGTTATTGGTTGTGCCTAGAGCATTTAATAATCAAATATTTTGAACACAGTTGGAAGGTTTTAGAGATATAGATCTTTCCTCTCACTGGATTGCCTTGTATTTTAATGATTGTTCATAAACATCCAGCTTGAGTTATGAAGGTACTTACTAACACAATGTAATTCCAAAATATATATATCTAGAGTTCATCAAGTAATATCTTTGATCCTCCACAATTCTTATTATATTTTAACAACATTTACGACATAGTTAACATAAATGCTTGTCATAATAGTGCACTATTAATGGTCAGTTATGCTGATGACAGTTCTTTCATTTCGGAAAAAAACTCAAATTTGTTGTTCACAATACCGCTTCCTGAATGAATGCTATTGAACACTGACTACAGACAAATTATTTACAAATTAACCATGACAAAACAAGTCTCCTTTTATTCAACATCAAAGACAACAATAGCTTTTCCAATAAGCTAACCCTTAAGTTTTATGCTTACCCTATTCAAGATTATTTCCGTGTAGGTACTTGGTGTAACCAGAGAATAACGATCAACGAGAAGAGACAGTATAGACGGATCCTCGCGTCGTCAAATTTACGTGGTAAACAACCAAGTACACTACAACCATTGGGCAGGAAACAGCGCGGCATTGGTGGTAATGAGGAATAAACAACCGCGCGCTCACACACACAAAGATACGCATGCATGCACGCACGCATCGACACATACACGCGTGCGCGCGCAGACTGTCAAAGCACAATGGGTAATTTTTTTTCACAAATTAGAAAATTTCAAAAAAGCTGTTTTATATGTAATAGTTTTATTTCCACACACATTTGATAATATGTACACCCTGTCACAGAATAACTATTCCTAATTTTCAGAAAAGATAGAGGACACTTAAATAAACATTTTTTGTTAATAAACTAGTGCCCAGAAATTATTCAGTATAGAGATAAAAATAAATTTTAATCCTAGCAACGTTTGAAATACAACAACCATTTTCGCGGTTGTCATTTTACGTTTGTCACAAATTAATGCATCATTTTACAAATATTGAATTAACAGACATGCATCTTGCCTACGGAGCAGCTACGGTAATGCTAATGAAGCGAGGGGAATGTATGCGGAGCAACATCCTCAGCGTCACAATCTCTGTCATACATTATTTTCAAGATTGATTCAGAGCATTCGAGATACTGATGAATTCCAAGTAAAGAAAAGAGATTCGGGAGCCCATCGTACTGTTCGAAATGTTGACTTTGGGGTCAAGTCCTGCAACAATTTGAGAATAACCCGCACTGTATGGATGGTATACCAGAAGCATCCGTTTCACATTCAAAAAGTGCATACGTTAAATCCAGCTGATTAGCAGAGAGTTCAATTTGCGAAATGGTACTTAAATAAAATTAACGACGAACCAAGATTTCCTAGGGGTGTATTATGGGCAGGCGAGGAATGGTTTACAAGAGAATCCTCACACCGTTCACAGGTTACATCATAAATGTAAGTTTTCTGCCAATATTTGGGCTGGGATTGTTGACTATTATGTAGTGGGACCATATTTACTGCCTGCATGGTTGGGTGATCATATGTGTAGCAGTTTTCTGGATCATGCTCTACCAGAATTGCTTGAAAATGTTCCAGTTAATATTCGAAGAAATATTGTCTTCCAGAATGATGATGCACCAGCAAACTTTGGATTAAATTGTCGAAATTATTTAAATGCACAGTTTCCAAACAGTTGGATTAGAAGAGAGTGACCGATTTCTTGGCCTGCACGTTCACCAGATATGACTCCAGTTGATTTTTGTATATGGAGTCACTGGTTTATCAGACACCTGTTAATACAGAAGAAGAGTAGGCGTCTCGAATTATTCTTGCCTTTGATTATATTCGTAAACGTCCTCAGATATTTCGAAGAATTCGGCATTCGATTGCAAATCGTTACAACTTGTGTATCGAAAATGGTGGTCAAAACTTCGAACAATTGTTATAAAGTATAATGGAGTATTATTTCTAATAAATAGTTCCTTAACTTAACCCCTTCCTGTTGTACATTAGATTGTTATTAAAGATTTCTAGTTTATCTTAACACTGAGAAATTTGCAGACACTAGTTTATTAATAAAGAATGTTTATTTAAGTGCCCTTTATCATTTCTGAAAACTAGGAATAGTTATTCTGTGACACCCTGTATATTTAATTCAATTCAGTAGAAACTCCGTTTAAAATAATGCAGACATAATATCATCTACCGAATTCATGAATTAAAAGAGGATAAGGTGAAACGAAAGCTAGATTTTTGTACCAGAAGTAGTGTTTAATGTGTTCTTGGAGAGTTTGTAAAAACTAGCACTCCGTCATGGAAAAATGAATGTTCTTAAAACCGTAAATATGTTCCTACAGCATCTGTTTTGCTTCAGTCAAGTTTCATCCTAGGAATGTTGGTGAAGTTGACGGCTACTTTTATAACTGAATTTGTACGCTCTTACCAGAACAAAAAATCATGAATTTATAGAATGTTGAAGACTAATATTGATGAAATTTTGCAGTTGATATTTTGAATTTAACTCATCTGGCTTTCGTGAGTATGTAAAATGTTAATGCTGCATAGAACAAGTATTTAGTAACACACAGACTATGCAAAGTATGAAAAAAATGTTTAACTTATTTAAGTTCTTTCAGAAGTAGCCATATGAGAGACGTCATAAAAGAAAATGTTAGATGCTAAGTTCGATACTTGACAAAGCAGAAAGTTGTTCCATTGCAAGAAATGTAACTTGATATAGCCCTTTCTTTCTTCTCGTTGAACACACTATATAAATAAAAATGAAATGCTGTTCGTTGGTAAGCATCACTTGAGAACGGCTGGACAGAGTTTGCTATTTTTTTTTAAATGTATGTAATGTATAGAGTAGGGTCTTTAGGAAAAGAAAAACTGGAAAAATATTCCCGGAAAATTGGAAAATTCGGGAAAAACTAAAAGTGCTTCTTTCTATAGGTTTTTTGTTTGAACGAAATACTATAACTCACGATTCGAACGAAGGATATGCGTAATACTTTTTTTATTTTTTGTTATGGTCTTGGAAATGCTTTCAGAAAAAAAATCGAAACAATACAAAGGAAAGTCGGAAAATTCGGATAAAACAAAAATCATCATTTTTCTATGCATTCTCGATCATAATTTATGATAAAAACAATATATCTAGTAGATTCTTTTTTGTCTTGTTCGATATACTCCCGGGATGGAAATAGCTCAACTGAATGTTTTCAATTGAAAAACAAATCTGGAAGATCAGAAGAAAATTCTTTATACAGGCTGTCCAGACCATGCGAGGACGGAAGATTACGGCTTTATTATTAAAGTTAAAGAAAAGTGTTTTTGACAAAAGTTGTAGCCACTCCTAAAATACACATTCTAAGATTATTTTCAACTATACAGAGCGTTGCGTAAGTGAGCGACGATACAAACTTGTGTTTTTTTAAATGGAACAACCCATATATTTTGGAATATTTAGATGCTACTCTAAAAGAAGGACACGGATATAAACATGTGTTACCGTTGTAGCTATATTCGCAATTTTGTGTCTCAACATGTCCAACTTTGTGGAGAATCCGAGACGAAACCTGAAAGAATTTTTGAGATCTGTATAGGCAACAAGTTTTCCACTTTCGTCAAGTTTAATAATCTATAATCAATTTATTTATTTTTAAATAAATGAATTTGTAGGAATAACAAACGCAAAATTAACATTTACGGTTTTTTTTAAATAGGACAGCCTGTATATTTTTCTTCTAAAGTACAGTATTTTTTATAAGCTTTTTAATGATACCATATTTTCCCTATTCACACTTAGTATTTTATAACTTATTAACTCTTACTGTTAAAAGATTCTAAATTTTAACGAAAAAAAAAAGAATATACGTTGCTGTCAGCTTTAATTTTTAATATCAACAAATTACTACAACATATTGAAAAACAAAAAATAATATTTATTAGATTAATGCAAAATCTTAAATAAATAAATAAAATGCAAAAGTATAACATATTTATAGCAGATGCTCAAAAATTCCACCGTCTTGTTGAATGCACAATTCGAGGCGGCGGCGAAAATTGTTTTCAACATCAGTAAGCGTTTGCCATCCAATATTCTCAAAAATGGCCATTATACTTTGTTTCATGTCATTAGGTGTGGTTGGAATGTTTCGATAAACCTGTTCTTTAACATGTCCCCAAAGAAAAAAATCAATAGGGGTTACATTAGGAGACCTTGAAGGTCAAGCTATAGGACCCTCCCGACCAATCCATCGTTCTTCACACCAGTTATTAAAAAAATTTTTACACTTCTATGGAAATGTGGTGGAGCTCCATCATGCTGATACCACATTATTCTTCGTGTATGGAGATCGACATTTTCCAATAAATTAGGTAACTGATGTCTTACAAAAAATTTCGTATATGGTTCCTGTTACCGTTCCTTCAAAGAAATAAGAACCAACAACTTGTAAATTAATTATGCCACCCCATACATTAATTGACCATTGATGTTGAAAGTCAATTTGTCTGACCCAATGGGGATTTTCTGTTGCATAATAATGCATATTATAATAATAATAATAATAATAATAGTTTATTACCAACAACAACAAAGAAAAAAATAAAAAATAAGTACATTGTAAAGAACTGAATTACAAAATATAGTAACACATAAGAAATACTGAATAAGAGCAAAAAGAGAACAACAAACATTGAAAAACTCATTTCAAGGTTTGTGTTATATACATAATAAAGATTTATTAATATACATGTAACCAGTATTGCAGCAAATTTAAATTGAAGGTAAAAGGACTAAAAATCAGTCGAAGACTGGTCTTCCTCTCAGCCCTGTGACTTAACTAAGCATATGTCTATTAACTAAGCCGGTACTTTTGAAAGTAGCTTCATCACTAAATAAAATCGAAGATTGAAAATTCGGGTACAAATTCATTTTGTTTAACATAATGTTGCAAAAACATAAACGATTTACAAAATCATTTCCACGAAGGTCCTGATGTAATGACATATGGTAGGGATGATACTTATTTTTCTTTATGATGCAATTGATAGTACTCCTGCTTATTCCAGTCTGGATATTCAAATTTCGTGTACTTACTTGAGGATTTTCTTCCAACGATAGCAAAATATTTAATTCATTTTCCTCATTAATAACCCTTCGATTTTTAATCTCCTTTTTGGAATAACCAATATTTCCAGATGCTTCAAAACGTTCTTTTAATTTTTGAAATGCTTCGATTCTAGGAGGTCTTGCATTTGGATAACGTTGACAGTAAATCCTATTGGCTAATAAACAGTTTCTTTCGCTCTCACCCAATGCGTAAATCATATTTACCATTTCATCTTTCGGGAAATTCATCGTAAAAGTAAATACAATTATCAGCGTAATTTTGTAAATACAACGTAACTAATGACAGATATAAAATTCAGATATTATTTTAATTAAAAATTCACAGGTGACTACGATTTTTTTCGTTTAAATTTAGAATCTATTAATAATAAGAGTTAATAAGTTATAAAATACTAAGTGTGGATAGGGAAAACATGGTATCATTAAAAAGGTTATAAAAAATACTGTACTTTAGAAGAAAAATACATAGATTATTAAACTTGACGAAAGTGGAAAACTTCTTGCCTATACAGATCTCAAAAATTCTTTCTTTTCTTTAACTTCAATAACAAAGCCGTAATCTTCCGTCCTCGCATGGTCTGGACATCCTGTATATGTAATCGTTGCGTTCGTGCGTCCGTTAGTGATCGTGTAACTTCTGCACAACTAGAGCGCTCTAGGTCATATTTACACAATATATTTTTTTTGTCGAGACGATGGTTCATGGCGCTGTAATCAAGTTATAAACAAATTCTAAATATATAGATATAAGTGACTCATATTTGCAATATATAGTTATATAGTTAGTGCCAAAAAAGAAAATCACAAAATCTGGACCCGATAGGTGGCACTGTGGCCGAATTATTATACAAAGTGAGCATTTTGAACTGTCCTGAGTTGGCCATTCTGATTTTAATATAGGAGCACAGTGTAATTGGCAGGCCTTTTTTTATATATTTTTGTGGTTAGGTTTACTATTTAAAATTTTCCTGTGATAAATGTCAATGAAATAGGGTTAGTTTTAAGTTGAATTATATGATTTTTTTTTAGAAATATAGTAATTGCACTTTATTTTTTATCATAAACAATAATAAATACTTTACAATTTTATTGCTGTAAACATAATCCCATAATTATGTCACCAAATGAATACATTTTATAAAAGTTGTTCGAAATAGATTGACACATCTTCTCATGTTATTGAACACATTGTGGATTGTTTTCGATGTAATATTTTGCAATTCTATTGTAATTGCCTCTTCAAGTTCATCGAGATTATGCAGTCTGTTCTGTAACATTTTATTTTTTACATGGCCAAAGAGAAAAAAATCTAGTGGGGTTAAATCAGGAGAATTGGCTGACCACGGATTTCGACTAATCAATCGGTCACCACTGTATCCTTGCAAATAATTAATAGTTTGTTGCGCACTATGTGCAGTTGCCCCATCTTGTTGGAAGTACCCCAGGCTTAATTCGTCTTCATGAAGGCTGTTAATGATGAGTTCCAATATTTGTTCACGGTATCGTACTGCATTAATTGTATCATGAAAAGAAATTGGTACAACCCAAACACCAACTTTGATAGGATGGACACTATTTTCAACAAAACATGTGGATTCTCTGTTCACCAGGTACAGTAATTTTGAGAGTTGATATACCCCGATAAATGAATCCAAGCTTCATCCAAAAACAAAGTGCGATTCAAGTCTTCTTCATGTAATATTTCATTAAACCAGTTGCAATTATTCAATCTCTGCTCAAAATGATTGCCACGTCAATGTTGTAGTACAGAAACTTTATATGGGTGCATATGTAAGTTTGTTTTCAGTGCCTTATGAGTACTTCCGTAGGAAATACCTACAATTTAAATGCATAATGCTATATAACAAATTACGTTTAAGTTAATTAGATCTCTTTACCAGTTTGAGGAGACAGCTTTCGTACAGATTTTGTGGGACTAACTTCCATTAGCTGCCTAATGTCTGCGATATCTTCAGTTAAAACTGTTGGTACTTTTTCAGATTTACTTTTACAAACACTCCCAGTTTCCTTAAACCTTTCAATCACCCTATTGCAATGTCAATCAAAAGTGAATGTGTCCACGTTTGTTTCCAGATTTCCATTTTCTGTTACAAATTGCTGAAAACACGATCCCAATGAATATTTCCATAATCTATCCTCTTGCAATGCGCGACATTACGATAAACCTATCCTGTTCTATCGTAAAAGGCATGGTATACGAGGTATATTGTCTTGAAATAGACAGAAAAGCAACAATAAAACAATGAAAATACGCAAATACAAGACACTTCAATACATTATGGTTTTGACATTTGACATATAAATAGTATGGGCAATTCACGGAAGTAAACATTTCCTAGTTTTTGATAATACTGGGACTTTTTTGTAGCCACCCAGGACAGTTTAAAATGCTCACGTAGTATATTATATTCATATGTCATCGCGCCACCTATCGGAAAGGGCAGAACAACGTCTGCAGGGCCAGCTAGTTAAAAATAATGTTTTGATTGTGCATATAAGTTGTCTCTACCTGCCACAACCATAAGAAATTTTAAAGCTTTTACCGCTTTCCATTCTACAAACCACGTCGTATGTGGTGATTCAGTCTAAAAACAATTTATTAATTTTGTATAGGTACAGTATTTCAAGTCATGTCAAATTATTTAATTTTGGCAATTTAGAAATAAAATCGAATGAATTTTTAAAGTTCAGCATGCACTATTAAATATCGGTATCGTACGTTTACTGACACCAGTGACACTCGGTGTAATTATGCACATATTGCTTGTATGCATTAGTAGATTTCGTTTAAATTACTCAGTCTATTGTTTATTTAAATATTATGTTTACATATTTTACCTATATTTATCTATGCCCATGTTAAATGGTTAGTTTACATATTGTATTGCATTTTTGTTTAATTGTAATAGTTTCTACGTGTTACGCAAACCATGCAGCATATATTTAAAGTGAATACATATATCTGTATGTACTTTTGCGTATGTTGGGAATTTTCTGTTTGTCTTTATGATTATTTCTGTGGTTAGGCAGCATTCACGTATGTATATCAATATTATATACACGCACTTATGTACGTGCAATGCATTGTAGTAAGTCCAGTGTTGATACTTTATTTGGTGGATTTTTCTTTACTATATTTGTTTTCATGATGCTCTCGTAAATATTATCCAAATATGTAATTTGCATTTTCATTTAAAAATAAATATAATTCATATTATGAATCAACCAAAACAAAATAGAGATATTCTACTTGAAAATGGTAAAATAACTAGAAAATGTAAACATGATTTTAGATGAAGACCTTGATTACAGAATAGTAAATTATGTGAAAATTACGTCACGATTTATAGAAGAATAACATTAGACCACGACACATTAGTTGTAAAGAAATTGTATGTTCATACTACCATGTCAAATTAAGTTGGTGTGGGTACCACACGACTATCTTGCATACGGTCTGAATTTAAACTCTATTCAATTATCTGAAGTGAAAAATGTTACTTCTGGTCAGAATTTTGAAATGTTCTTTACACAAAAGGTGTCCTTAATTGAATTCTGAGCTGCAGCTTTAGCCATTTGAAGCAATTGTACCTACATAAGATAAATATTCGACAAATTATTTTTCCGTTATTAAATACCAATGGAATTTAATAGTCATCCTTTTTTTACTAAACTAAAATTAAATTATGTAGGTATTCATTATTAATTTCTATATCTGTCACTTTTGTGTCATTTTCGCATAGGCTAGCATTGTTTGCCATTCAGTAAAGTTGATTGTTATCTGCAATAAATTGTGGAACTGTCGACAGAAGCTACATATTGTCTTTGCATTTCCTATTTTCTCATTTTGTAATTAGTTTGCTATGTCTTGTCAATCAGAGTCACTACGTCAAGCCGATTTATGCGTTCATTTGATACATTTCTATAATATATAAAAATTGAGTTACGTTCATAACTATACTCTATATTACTAAGACATTGGCCTTATTTAATTACTATGCACCTATTTTCAACTCGTGTTTGGGCAGTGAAGATGATCTTTGAATCGAACGTGTTATATCCATGCGTTTCATAAATCGACGTTTGTGTCTTTGTCAATAGATTATTTTGCTTAGACCTCCGTCTAGCTTGTAAGAAAAAATTAGGCTTAGAACTCATGTTAATAACATTTATATTAGGAGCATGATTATCCGACCACTTCTTCAGATCATAGTACCGCATTATCTAAGAGAAGTTTTTTTTCCATTTACTAGTATTATAATCACTTTAATTACATAACATTGATGTGTCATGGTAAATGCTCAGGAAATGTGCTTGTTAATTTTACTACACATGTAGCTTTTAAGCAACAGTTTGGCTCTAATAAACTAAGTTTAACTTTTGCCGTTTGCTCTGAAAGAAAATCCCTTATCAACAAGAGATGCATATGTAAAATTCATGGGGTATATTTAGCTCCAACACGTAAATGGGACATACAGTTAGATGTGTTGTCGAACAAATTGAACAAAATGATTTGTCGAGTGAACAATATGAAGCAATTATAAATCAACTAAGCGATTAGATGATAAATCGTTCTTTTCAGGTGATAGCAAGTGATAACTCTTTATATTTAACTGGTGTATGACCAGTAAAAGGTATTTTTTATTATTAAATTTAATTGTTATATTGGTATATTCACAAATCTAAAATAATTATTTATGGTATTGATGATATTATTCATGGTTTAATAACAAAATACGAGGTAGGTGTCAGAAATTCTCGGCCTGACAGGCTTATACAGGTTCAAACATGTTCAAACTCAGTCACGTCATGCATGCACATGCGCGAGGTGTATACTATAAATATGACGGTTCGAGGCCTAGTAGTTTTTAGTAACCAGCCAACCAACGTGACTAGCGCACGAAAATGTCTGAAGTAACGAAAATTGAGTACCGCGCGGTCATTAAACTTTTAACAAAAGAAGGGCATACACCTTATCACATTAAACAACGTTTAGACGGCGTTTACGCTGATTCATCTCCTTCGTATTCAACTCTAAAAAAGTGGGCAAATGTTTCCTTTTAGGACAATAAATCCCTGGAAGATGCTGATCGGTCGGGTCGACCAATTGAAGTGATAACGCCTCAACAAATTTCAAGTATTGAACATTTAGTGCTCGAAGATCGCCGTTTGAAAGTGAAGGAATTAGCCGTGATAACAAACAATTCCGAAACAAGTGTTCGCCAAATTCTCCATTACCATTTGGTTATCAATAAAATTAGTGCTAGATGGGTACCGCAACTTCGTTCTGCTCTCCAACGTGAACGTCGAGACAAGTGTGTGCAGTCGTTTTTAAACATGTGTAAAGACGACACAAAACCGATTTTGGAGTCCATTGTCACAGGGGATGAAAGAATGATTCTGTTTTACGATCCTCTATTGAAAAAATGAGGTGTGGCCACCACACGACTTTCTTATACGTATGAAAGTGTTACTTCCGGTCCGAATTTTGAAATTTCATCTATACAAAAAATATTGCAAATCCAACTCTAAATACTTTTGTACTCTTCATAAATATATATAGAATGCATAATTTACGACATATTTGCAAAAAATCGTTATTCGGTAAGAGTAAAAGTGATACTTCCGGTCCGAATTTTGAAATTTTCTTTATACAAAAGATATTGGAAATTAAGTTCTAAATACTTTTATGTTCGTAGCGTACCTGTCTAAAAAGCATGACTTGCGAAATATTCGCAAAAAACTGATTTTCGATAAGAGTAAAGGACCTATTTCCGGTTGGAATTTCGAAAAACTTTTTAAATAAAATTTTTCTCAATTTTAATTTTAAGTATATATGAATTCTTTATAAATTTGTCTAAACTTAGTAGTTGACGAAATATTGGCAAAATTCGATTTTTTCGCTGAAGTAAACTGCTACTTCCGGTCTACCGATTTTACTGAAAAACTAATCAGATCTCAAGAGGGAGATTAGACACGTAAATACAAAATTTGGAATTGATATCTACAGCGGTTCGACCGCTATCGTGGTCACACACACACAGAGAGAGAGACAGACACACAGACACACAGACACACAGACATTTTTTAAAAACCACTTTTTTTTTACTTCCTTATACTACGTATAAGAAAGTAAAAGAAGTCCATGGAATGGCGGCGACCTGATGAACCTCGTCCCAGAAAGGCGAAAGTCGTTCAATCAAAGAAAATGGTGATGGTCACAATATTCTGGGATTGTGAGAGCATTTTGCTAATTGATTTTAAAGAGAGCAATACAACTGTGAACGGCACATATTATGCGTCTTTATTACATAAATTAAGTGACAGTATTCGCGCAAAACGTCGTGGAAAATTGACAAAAGGTGTGCGATTATTGCACGATAATGCTCCCATCCATACTGCCGCCATTTCACAAGGTGCCATCCGCCAATACGGCTTTCAAGAATTGGAACATCCACCGTATAGTCGTGATATGGCCCCTTGTGATTTTTTTCTGTTTTCTAATTTAAAAAAAAGACTTTAGAGGACGTAGTTTTAAGGATGACAGTGAGTTGCAAGCAGCTGTTATAGAACATTTTGACGGAAATACTTCAGACTATTTTTACAAGGATAATTCGATATCCTTATAATAAATGTATAGAAGTTAGGGGAGATTACATTGAAAAATAAAATAATTTATATTGTTCCAAGTTTCGTTTTTGTATATCAGGCAGATAATTTATGGCGCCTACCTCGTATATCATTTACTGCAAGATTTACATATATGTAAAATTTGAATTTTTTGCGAAAAAATATCTACTCTGACCTTACTTGACGACACTGCTGCAATCATGACTAGTAATGTTAGTCACTTATTATTTTGAATATGTAAGTACGTAACCAGTGATCTTTAAGTAGATTTTTATGAATACGTACGATTATATTGCTATTTTAATATCATATGTCAGAAGCTATTAAAACGTAAGCAGAACTATTGCTTGCGATTGATTTATAATATTACTTATCATCAACATATTAGTCAGAAACGAAAGGGCCTTAATTGGTTTAATATGAAAAATTATGGTGAACCTCACTGCACTTATTCGATCATCTAATATAGAATACAGCTATATTTATTCATGAGACTACATGCCCTAAGTGACGGTCGTAGTATTAATGTTAGAACGAGAACTTTTTATTCAATTACCTGTTACTGTTTGAAAATCTTTAAGTACGGCTTTCGTGATACAATCGTCCAAATACAGGGTGGGCCAGAAGGTAGAGCAGAATTTGGCATGTAAATATCTTGTTTGCTAACGGTTTTGTTTCTTTACTTACAGGTGCATATCATAACTGATTCTTTGGAGATTGGGTATGATGAATTACACCAAGGAAGAACGACTGAAAATAGTCGAATTTTATTTTCAAACTAACAGGTCTATTATTCTAACGCAAAGAGGCTTATCGCAACCATTTCCACGTCAGACAAGGACCCTCAGCGACGATGATTCGGAAGCTGATGGCACGCTTACAGGAAAAGGGTTCTGTGATGAACCTCCACCTACTCGCAGACCACGTTTGGCGAGCTCTGAAAAGAACAATGAAAGAGTTAGAGCGGGTGTCGAAGAAGAACCAGAAACATCAACGAGAAGACGTTCTAGGGAATTGGGAATGACCCGAACATCGTTAAGAAGAATTTTAAAAAATGAATTCAAGATGTTTCCATACAAAATACAGTTAGTGCAGGAACTGAAACCTGTGGACCACGAACTGCGCCGAAATTATGCGATTCTCATCCAAGAATTAGCCAGAGAAATAAATGAATTTATTAATCAACTTATCATGTCTAACAAAGCTCATTTTCAGCTGAATAGTTTCGTCAATAAACAGAACTGTCGGTTCTGGGGTATAGCAAATCCAAGGAGAATTCATCAGCGCCAACTGCACCCTCTAAAATGCACGGTCTGGTGTGGGGTGACCTCACAGGAAATAATCGGGCCTTACTTCTTCGAAACTGATAACGGTAACAGTGTGACAATTACTGGTGAGAGATATCGGGATATGATAGATAATTTTTTACGTCCTGCAGTAGAAAATCGTCGCTAAATGTGGTTTTAGCAGGATGGGGCAACCTCCCATACAGCCAATGTCACAATGAACCTCCTGAAGCAATTATCCGGTCACCGAACAGGTGACCGGATAATTTCAAGAACTTCCCATGTTATTCGGCCGCCACGTTCTGCCGACCTTATGGCCCCGGATTACTTCCTGTGAGGATACCTGAAGGAACGTGTATACGTGAACAAACCGCGTACACTTGAGCAGCTCAAGGACAATATCCGTGCATAAATTCGAACATTAACTCCTCCCACCTTAACCAATGTTATGAACAATGCAATCGAAAGAGCACGACTTTTTGAGGCTGCAAATGGAAATCATTCGAAGGATGTTGTTTTCCATACATAATCTCCATATGCTATACATTTACTATATGGAGTATCAATCATATTGCATATTTAAATGTTAAATTCTACTCTGCCTTTTGGCCCACCCTGTATAATTGGTTTTTGGATTCCAGTGCTACGTTTAATTAGCGTTCGCATTGGATAAGCTTAAAAAATTGCTTAATCGAATGATAAGTCTGGAACTTAAGTATATGCAATGCAAACAAACATATAAATTTTGATTGTTGGAGTAAAGTATTTTAGAAAACAGTTACTCTTACTATCTTGGAGGTACCTACTAGAAGTATTGTGAGCATAAATTTTTGAACAAGAAATTTTTGACAGTTTCCACGTGTTGGGTTTGCTTGAAGCTAATGTATTTTGGTGATGGACTGTATGGACGACACCGCGCTAGTTTTCTCAAATATTGTTATATTGAAGAACCAAGGGTTATTCCTAGATTCGGCATTACCCTTACAAATAAATAAGTTATCTCGACTACAATTAATAGAACGCAGCAAATAGCATTTGTGGCAGAGATGGTCGATGGAATACCTTCAACAGATGCAAGGAAGAAGTAAATGGACAAAGCATTCAAATTCAAGATGTAACAATATACAAATAAAATCATTACCAACATAATTCAATGGATTGCAACCAAGTAATCCGAATTCAATAAACGTGCCAATCTAGCTAGTTATATTGAAGAACCAAGGGTTATTCCTAGATTCGGCATTACCCTTACAAATTAATAAGTTATCTCGACTACAATTAATAGAACGCAGCAAATAGCATTTGTGGCAGAGATGGTCGATGGAATACCTTCAACAGATGCAAGGAAGAAGTAAATGGACAAAGCATTCAAATTCAAGATGTAACAATATACAAATAAAATCATTACCAACATAATTCAATGGATTGCAACCAAGTAATCCGAATTCAATAAACGTGCCAATTAAGGTGTAGTTTAAATAAAATAATTAGTGCTACAGTGCGGGAGTTTTATTGAATCTACGATTAGCCTTTGGTCGTTCGATATAACAACATTTGAGAAAACTAGCGTGGAGTCCCCCTACAGTCCATCACCAAAATACATTGGCTTCACGCAAACCCAGCCCCACGTTTAGAGAATCTTTGACGTATTTTGAGTCTCTCTAAGACAACAAATGCCATATTTTCAACTTAAGCTTATAGTCTTAGTGACAAGTATTGAATAGCTTTTGGACAAATTCGGTAAACTGGGATCATTAAAAATTGAATTTGAGAAATAATATTTAGTTAAAGCAATACAATTGTCACGTGAAGTGCTACTTTTATTTTACTCTAATCGATACATCGGAAAAACTTATTGAGAAACTTATCAATTTTTCCGAATAACTTTTTTCATTTTCGCCTGTCCGACTTACGTCCCCTCATAGCACCGCAGCTAAGAAGACTTAGCTTTCAAATGATGTTCTTATTCTATACACGTTAAAAAAATATAAAGTTTATTTGGAACATTTGATTAAAGATTTTTTTCAAAATTCCCTCTGTAGATTCATATAAGAAGGTCGTACGTATGTATACCAACCAAATTCTTTGCCATTCTAACGCAGAGCGAATAATTCTGTTTGATCTTGAAAATCGTTAAATGCTGTTGATGTTTTATATAGACCAAATACGTACGTTCATTGTTATTTGTATTGTATACTCAAAACAATATCACTTTGATAGATCACTTTTAATAAAATCTGATCTAATCTATTTGCTTACTTATATTAAAAAGAGATTAGGTAAATAGGTTATACTAATTAAGGAATCCTGAATATCTTGAGGAATTTCAGGGGTTAATCTTTAAAACGGTTGTAGTGGATTTTGGTGCAATATGCCTGTATAAATTTAAGACCACTATTTTGGAAAAACGGCAGAAAATGATTTCACAACAATTATGGATTGTTGATTTTATATTGTGAGAGTAGAAAAGCATTGGTCACAACACCTCGGAAGTATCCAGTACGGAAACAGTATTGCATGAGTAGTTCGTATATGCAACAACATGTATAATATAAATTTAAAATAGGCAATATCCAACTCCTGTATGTGATGCCATACTAATAATAATTACATACAACAACGTAAATAGGTTTAGCACAGTAAACGCGTCATCCTACTTATAGAAATGTTATTATTTTTATATTTATTCCAAATATTTCACTGTTTCGTAGCTAATTATAACCTGCTACTATATTACTACGAATTCATTCATTATTTTGTTGATAACTTTTGGGTTTCCAATATGTTTTCGATGAGATTATATTTGTTCTGCTTCGAGGAATTATTTCTAAGTTTTGTTCCTATCTCAAATTATAAATAAATTAAATGGTTCTCCAAAAAGTATATAATCTACACAATAGTAACTTGATAATGATGAAAATTAAATTCAATCACTCAAGCCTGATCCACACTCTCCAAATATGTAAGTAGTTAAAAAAATTATACAGGCTGAATCATCTACGTGGGGAATGCAAGTTGTGTCTTTATAAATAGCACTAGCTGTCCATCAATCTCTTCGAGCTTGAATCGCCTTTCGCGTCCGATTACAGTTTTATTACAGTTCCCTGTAAAACGCCAAAAAAAATCAATTTTGATTTTCTAAACTTTGGGCACACCTTGTATAAACGTATATTTTTGTCCACCAACTACTGTCACGGTGACAGGTGGAACGGTAATTTAAAGCATCTTAACGTCAGTCTGACTTTTCGTTGTTGAAGTTTAAAATTTAGATGCTATTTAGCGTAATACTAAGACTTGACACTAAAAGATTCGTAGTGTTATTAGTTTTACACAATGAAAGGACTAAATCATTATTAAAAAAGTAATATCAGATTTATTTTAGTTTTGCATAATTTGACCTGTCAAATATCATGGCCCACAAACGTCATTTCTGGACTGTAATATTTAATAATAGTCATACATCTTTTGACATACCTTTTGAGCTTTGCTATGATGCAAATTTGTGAACAATGCATGCCCATTACACAGAAGAATCAAGTTTTAAATAAAATGTTGGTATAGAATAGTATATAATAATAGTAATAGGCTGATTTCATTGCCATAGTTCACTGGTTTGAGGTAAGGTCAGATTATGTGTATGCTTTAATAAATTTTAAAACTGTACTTACGTGCGATAATACACTTTAAGTTTACTTAATCATATCCGTCGGCATTGTTCATATATTCATATAGTAAAGAAATGGTAACAATTGATAATAATGACACTAATACGTATCTGAAAGGTACCACATTTCAATTAAAAATGCACTTTTCCTTCGTAATCTCTTTATTTGTCGGCCTATTGACATTTAAACTTGACAACCGATCGATGAACGTCAATATATAGTCAATTAAAATTATGTGTGTATTGCACGACTGGTGCTATATGCTTTCCGTCAATTTTGACGTTTCCCGGCAAATGTCATGTCGCGAACTCAAACTCATTGACGGTTTTGATAATTTATAACCTGAAATTGAATTTTTCGTGCGTTTAACTTAAACTTATCCGAACTTTGAGGTGTCACGGCCATCTGTGCCAATCCACCGCTGTTTTAAAATCGGCTGTGCCGTATTAATCGTTCATGTTAAAAAGAGCGCGACAATAGGCTTTTATATATTATAAAATTTTCAAGAAACTCTTCCGCCATTTTGTTTTTTTTTTCGTTTTGACTTTGGATTCGTGATCGGTGACCCAAGACACCCCCGTATCTAAAATTTCACGTTCATACGTCAATTTTCAAAAAAACTCTTCCGCCATTTTTTTTTTTTGATATTTTGACGTTGGATTAGTGATCGGCGACCTAAGACACCCCCGTATCTAATATTTCACATTCATACGTCAATTTTCAAAAAATCCTTCAGCCATTTTGTTTTATTTTGACATTTGAATCAGTGATGGGCGACCGTAAACACTCCCAAGTGCCTAATTTTACTTTTAATCAGAAGATAGAGAAATTGATTTCAGCCAGCTCCGCCCATTGTGCACGTTTGCGTAATCGTTTAAATAAAATTATTTTGTAGTAGGGGCACATAAACGTCGAAAGCAATCCTCCTTTTCCCCTTTAAGCAAATACACTTTCTGGTATTATCGTATTTTAATTCAAATCATTATTAAAATATTAATCGACCCCTGTATAGATGAAAATATTAAATCAAGCGGGACCGTTATGTATTGATCGGCAGTGCACATGAGATTCCGACATTTATTTTTCGCCCGTCCGGAATGCATTGACATCAGTGCACGTTTAAACGGCCATTTTTCTGACCCAATCCACCTGCAAACGAACTTAAATTTGTCGGTACCTTCGATTGCGTGCGACTGTCGACTCGAAATAAACATTTAAAAGGTGCTAAAAAGCCGATTCCTTAAGACCCCGAGTCTTGTTGGGCCCTCGAAACCTTCAAATTTTCGTATTTCAGTCTTAAAAGCGAATGCGTGGATACAACTCAGTTCGTCTGTCAGATTGATGTTTTTCGGGATTTTTATTGATTGTCACGGGAATGGTCAAAACGTAAGCTGTATATTACTAAATGCTTGTATTCCTTGTACAATTCTTAGTCATAAAGTAATAAGTAGAAACCTAAAATCTAAAGTTTTCGACCTATTACAATTTTTCATGTTTTTTATATGAATATGGTTTGTGAGCGATGACAATCGAATGACATTTAGTACTTAAATTATATACAGAAGGTTCTATTTAAAAAAAGCTTTCAGACAAAAAAAGTATCATGTAAATTTAATCCAGTTTTCTATGCATAAAATTAATTATTGAGAGAAAATCAAATATGATTCATTCCTTTCATTATGAATAAAAATATCAACATTTAAAATTATTTTCCTAAAGTATATTTTCTTAAAAACATGATTTTTTTTGGAATTTTTCGGAAAAATGGTAATAAATTGAAAACTTTGGCTTTTAGGACTACACTATTTCATTATTTTTTGACTAAGAATTATACTGAGAATACCATCTGCCTTACCCACGAAGATGATATCCTGTGTGCTTTGAAATCTCAGAAGCTAATTTTTTCAATAAATTAGTCATAATAATAAACTACTATTTAAACAATTCATTAAGTATTACATATTAAATTGCTGAGGTGCCTTCAACTGCAATGAATTAATTTTTTCGATCTACTGCTATTCTTCATTTTACGTATACACGTTTTTCCACTTCGTATTATAATTCTGATTGAATATATGCAACGATTTCTAAGAAAAATTCATTATCAGAGTTTTGTAGTACTAAAAGTGCTCCTTCTTTTGTTAAATCAACTGCAGATAGCAGTATTGGTGGCACAGAAAGAGTACCTGAATGAGGTGCCAGCAGAGTGGTGTAAGTCAACAGACATAAGTAATTTTCTTCTATTTTTCTCAAAAACTCTAAATATTTTGGTGCAGTAAAAGTAGCTAATTTTCATATTGTCCGTTTGCTTTCATCATGTCATTCGAACGGCATATCAGATGTTTTTATTATAATGTTATAGTTTCGGTTAGAATTTCGAGATTTTTGATATTAATTTGCTCAATATTTGCTTGTCGGCCAACAAAAATTACTATTCCTATTTTATTATTAAATGAACAATTATATATTTAGGGGACAGATTATTCTTGAAAGTTTCTTAAAATTCGAGCCTGTTAGAATTATTTTGAAAATATTTTCAGAATCGGTTAAAAAAAGTATGTCATCATACATCGTATATACGAGGGTTATTCGGAAAGTAAGGTCCAATTTCTGATAAAACATAAACCATCGCAGATTGTTTCAAAAAACTGTTTATATTTAATTATTTACATGTTTCTCTATTTTTCCACATAGTTTCCATGTTTGTTTAAACATTTGTCATAACGTTCTACGAGCTTTTGTATGCCTAAGTCACAGAGTCCCCCGCCTGTGAGGATAACGTGCGCACAATTTGTGAAATTTCAAATTTTCAGAGACAATTTTATGCAGAGTTGTTCTACCTACATTCGGAAATTCCAATGCTCAAGTTGAAATTGTGAATCGCCGGTGTTCCCGAATCTTTTCGTCCACGGCATTGACCAAATCTTCTGTGATCACTGATGGTAGGCCTAATCGCGGTTCATCATGGACATTTTCCCGTCCGTCCTTAAAGGCTCTCACCCACTTACGCACTTTGCTGTCATTCATCGAATTGGGGCCATAAACTTTACTAATTTGTCTATGAATATCCGCTGCTGAAACGTTCCTTGCTGTCAAAAACCGAAATCACTGACCGTATTTCACACTCTGCGGGCTGATCAATTGTTTTAAACATTTTGAACGGACACTGTAAACAACACACTGATACAATACCAATGCGAATGGCGTCGTTTGACGAGGGAGGCATGTCGGGAGTCGGTGCGCATGCGCGTTTCCATTTTCGCGCGACATTCGATTAGCTACGGCGATTCGGACCTTACTTTATGAATATCCCTCGTACGTATATATAATAGAATGTAAAAGATAAGTATTTGTCGACTGCTGTTATCTAATTAGTTTTTCAAGTAGTAAACAAGAAAGCAATATTCAAACGTTACTCATTAATTGAACTTCATTACTAAGTAACCAACACATGAACATTATATAACAATTAATTAGTAGTCATTACTGATACTAAATAAATCAACACCAATTATTGTTAGTCACTCCATGTAACAAAGTTAACAGACATTAAGTTTATTAAACTGTCTGAATTGTTTTCTTTTGTTTCGTGAATCAATAATACCTATACATTCTAATAATTATAATGAACGTGTAATATTTTGTAGACTCTTATTTTAAAATATTTAAATTCAATTTTCCGATAATAGTAAATATCGCATATCTGTGTTCGAATTGTAAACACTATTGATATAAATTTTTCCGTATAATTATAATAAATTTTGTGTCATGTCATACAATTTTATCAATATTATCAGTGTTGTATTGAAGGTGAATAAGCTTTATGGAAGAAGAGTACCTATATAAAACTATGCATATCAGCTTCGCATTTCTCGGTAATTAAAATGATGTATGGATAATTAAATTAACGAATTCTGTTTTAAATCTTCTAAAGTAATATAATTACATTTATTGATTAAGTGATTATATAATTATTTCGTGTTAATAATGAGTCACTATCCTTTTCTGGAAGAAAGCGTTCTGTAGAAATGAACACGCAAGGCATTGGTTGACGAATGAAGTGGGTTTTGCTGTCTCATTGGATGCAATCGACGCCCAATCGACTTGACGTCGCGACGCTCTCTCCCTTGCTAACATTTGAAAGTGTAATGGAGGTTTCTCATGCTCGTACTGAAAATAAATTATTGTATTTATCCAATAATACTCGTTATATATGTAAGTACATATTATTAGATAGCACGTTAATTTAAATGCAGTAATGGCAAAGACGAAAACTATAAGTGAAAAACTGAAAATAGACGTTCTTAGTTGAGAGTATAAACAATAGTTCATATATTCCTTTAATTTTTTAACTCATTAGGTATTAGTAAAGTTGCTTTTTTTACATTGCGAGAATGTTTGCATTCTATTGAATGCAAACCGATATCTTGTGAAGTTTATGTGTGTCACTCCCAATTCGTGTTGTGGAGAATTATAAAGACTTTTATGCGCATAAATGGGTTCAATTTTAGAACTAAAGAGTTTTAGAAAAATCTTAAAACATTTTTTGTAAGAAATACATTCAAAATTCGAACTGGAAGTTGCACTTTTACTCTTATCTAACAGCATTCCGCACAGAGCTATTACGGGAATAAAAGTATTTAAAATGTAATTTAGAAAGGAAGAATATAGTTGTGTGGTGCACACACCTTATTTTTCGTTCCAGTTTGGAAGCTCCATATGGCAAAGATTTTAATTCGAGTCGTTAATTATTCATAATAAGCAACTATAGCTGAAACATATTTATAATGTGATGATGACGATTATCTGTAAGACCTTTTTTTGTATATATATATATACATTTATGAACTCATGTTAACACGAAATCAGGAACACTTCTTAAATACGAAGGCCTCGCGATATAAAAAGATTTTTGTGATACTTGTATTCGTGGTCGGTCTAAATTGGTCATACAATATGCGCTGTTTTTTTTCCTACAGATATTTAAACTATTCCAATAAGGCAGTTGTAATTTATTTTCGACATGAATTTTAAAATTTTGAGTTTTCTTCCACATAGAACACTAAGTTTTATAGACTTTTTCCTCACTAACTAAAATTATAAAACGGGATTTATTTTCACTAATCTTTAAATTATGACGATGGGTTTTTTAATTCTAAATACGTTTTAATAGTTTGTCAAAATATTCGAGAGTATATTATTGTGTATCAACTAGAGCTGGGCAATTACTTTCAAATAGTAATTAATTACAATTACAAAATACTTTTTTTAAAAGAAATTAATTACAATTACAAAGTACAAGAGATTAAGAAAGGAATTTTTCTTCTAATTACAATAACGAATAAAATGTAATTGACAATTACTTTTCTAATTACAATTACATTTGTTTATAAAATCCGAAGAAAAAAGTTTTTTTCTGTTATTAGTCTTTTGTTGTATATAATATACAAATCAGAACCTAAAATGGGAAATGAGAAAGAAATCAACTATATTCCAACCCACCTGCAGAAAAAACAACGAAATGTATTATATAAAAAACAAAACAAATAAAGCAACTATACAAGTATAACATAAAATATGTGATTACAAAAATTAGTAGCAAAAAATTGCACCACAAAACTGTTAATGAAAAGAAGGTCATTAAGGGTACATTACTTAGGGAGCGGAATCGAGCGAGTCATGACTCATCGCCCATGGGCGCGCTATTGAAATGTTGTATTTTTAAAGAGGTTTTAATTTTATTTATATAATTGAATAACAAGTGGCTGGTGATTATAAAATACAAAATACCCTACTATTTGTTCATTTTCTCTTCTGTAAGACTTGTTCTCTTTGAATTAAGTACATCCTTGTAGATAGAAAACGTCTTTTCTACATCGCAACTGGTTATATTTACGTAATGGAAATATTCTTTTATTTCAGCGTATTTAGCATACACAATTGCCACAATGTTATTAAACCTGGATTTCTATTAAAAAGTGCGTCTAAGTCACTTGGAATTATTAATAGCCACATCTAATGTGGTTAATCCATTTTTACTTTCTTATACGTAGTATAAGGAAGTAATGTGAAATTTTCGACTTCGAGATTTTTGCAGATGTCCACGTTTTGAAGTCCCCGGATACCGAAAAAGATGTTTTTAAAAATGTCTGTGTGTCTCTATGTGACCACGATAACCACTGTAGATATCAATTCCAAATTTTGTATTTACGTGTCTAATCTCCCTCTTGAGATCTGAGTAGTTTTTCAGTAAAATCGGTAGACCGGAAGTAGCAGTTTACTTCAGTGAAAAAATTAAATTTTGCCAATATTTCGTCAACTACTAAATTTAAACAAATTTATAAAGAATTCATATGTACTTGAAATTAAAATTGAGAACAATTTTATTTAAAAAGTTTTTCGAAGCTGCTACCGGAAGTAGGTCTTTTACTCCTATCGAAAATCAGTTTTTTGCGAATATTTCGCATGTCATGGCTTTTTAGACAGGTACGTTACGGGTATAAAAGTATTTAAAACGTAATTTTCAATATCTTTTGCATAAAAACAATTTCAAAATTCAGACCGGAATTACCACTTTTACTCTTATCGAATAGCGATTTTTTGCGAATATGTCGTAAATTATGCATAATATATGTATTTATCAAGAATACAAAAGTATTTAGTGCTAGATTCGCAATATTTTTTGAATATATGAAATTTCAAAATTCGGACCGGAAGTAACACTTTTACTCTTAGGGAGTAGTCCTTTTTTCGAATATCTTGCTAAGTATGCATTCTATAGCGATTTATTAAGAGACAGAAGTACTTAGAATAGGATTTTGAATAATTTTTGTTTAAAAAAAATATAGTATAGTTTGAAACGCTCATACGTACGTATAAGAAAGTCGTGTGGTGGCCACACCTCATTTTTTAATTTGAGATTCGATTTTCAAAATATGTCATTAGTTTAGGCAAATTTCCAAAGTGTTCCTGAAGGAATTACAACTAATTTTTTAAATTTGGGATTTGTGTTAGTTCCTTGCACTCAGAAATACTTCGAGCATCGTCATTTAAACATGTACCTAACGAAATTTTGTAAACTATCGAAATTCTCTGCATGAAAACTATTTCTGTGTATATTTTAGCAAAGCTAAGTGACGATATTTTACAGACTTTGCAATAAATTTCGGCATCACTGACAATTAATTTTTATCTCAGAAAAAGTAAAAACAACGTTCTAGATCTAAATAAATGATAGCTAAAAATGTACTCGTATGTTATTGAAACATACATATTATATTGCGAAATATAAGGTAAATATAATAAATTTTAAAAACTCGTCACCCTTGTACCTACGCCGATGAAGAAAGGATTTTATTCATAAAATTCCTTATTTTATGGCAGTTTTTTCTCTGATTCTCGGGCGTAAACAGATGTTGCAGTTCGCCTTATGAATTAGTGCTATTCAGATATAATGTAAACAACACGCAGTTGTTTACATTATTTCTTTTCACGGTTGTGGCTCCGTGGTAGTTTAGCTCGCTCGATTCCGCTCTATTACTTACCCTGGGGTGACAAATTTGGGGAAGTATAAAGCATCATATATATTTCCTGAAAATTATTGCTACTAAAATAATTATTAAACCAGGAAATGTCACGCGTAGGTGTTCAGTATTTTCATTTCACACGTATTGTTTATTTAAAGGCTAGTTTTACATAATAATATTTCAATCCCATTTTATATATTTTTTTCAATTTTTTAAAATATCTTATTCTTATTGAAAAAGACCAAAAAAAAATGACTTGAAATTGAAATTTACCGTAAAAATCAGTGGCTAGTTTTTAAAAAAAACCGCTGTAAAGGAAACATATACCTTAAATCAACTTATTTTCACCTTCGGAAAGTATTGAAATAAGTACCTTTTATTGTTACATTCAATATAAAATACTAAAACATTTGGTATTGTTGGTTGGATGATTTAAAATGATCATTTAACTGTATATTTTGTTGCTTTTCATTACAACTTTTCAAAATTTGTGTCTGAGGGGCATGTCTTTTTGCTGCATGAATCATAGTAGCGGATGAAAATAATCGTTCGACGGGTGCTGAAGACGGTAGTGTAGTATTGGATTTAAAAAACACTTGCTTAATGAGAGTGTAACTTTCTAGCATGTGAAAGTTTTGTCTTATATCATCGAGATACTGTAAAATTTCAAGATGAATCTTATTTTTATTTTCAGTGTCAGTTGATTGTGTGATTCCTTCAGTTCCTTCATTAAAATCAAATAAGCTGCTATTGTTAACTTCCTTCTTATAATTATCGGTACCAATATCTGTAACATTCATTAATTCGGACTGTTCGGTAGAAAATAATTCACACTCCAAAATAAGCAGTTGTTTAATATCATGTTTAGATAACACAGACGTTGACTCGACTAACGTAAACCAACCAAGTTTAAACTCAGGATGTGTAATTGCCCCTAAAAGTGCATAGGTATACTCTAAAGTTAAAAGATTTTTATATCTATTATCTAAACCTTCAATGGCACTTTGAAGTATATCAAACGCAAGTTTATTCCTGTCTAGAGATATAGACAAAACCGTTGCGACTAAATAAAGGAATTTGTAATTGGAAAAGGAATTGTAATTGAAAATGGAGTTTGTAATTGAAAAAGTAATTGTAATTGCAAAAGTAATTTGTAATTGAACTTTTATAACACTAAAAGTATTTAAATACAAATTACAAATAGTTCACGATTTTTCAAGCAATTACAATTACAAATTACTTGAAAAGGCAAAGGAATTAATTACTAATTACAATTACTGATTTCAAAAGTAATTTGTAATTGCTAAGTCTTTTTTGTAAAGTAATTGGCCAGCTCTGGTATCAACCGCATATAGATGAAAAACAAAATTAAAATTCAGCAAATCAAACTAGCTATTATTAATGACAGTTTTCAGTTTCTGTTCTAACGATGTATTGTTCTGATTCACTTCAATGTAAAGCAGAATTAGTTATAGTATTAGTGTATAGTATCCAATGATTTAATCCATCTTTCATGTTTTCTAATAAAGTTTTGAGTTAATTCCCTATATTAAAGTAACTTCACCTTCATCTTCATGGTAAACTGAATCTGTTCTTCTTCTTCGTTTATTTAGGTCGAACCTGTTTTTTTTTTCAGGCAAATATTTCTTATGAAGTTTCGATTGATATGAAAGCTCAGCTTTCGTTATATCTTTTCAACGGTCTTCCGTTATCCCTTTCTCCTGTTGGCCATTGATCTTTTGGTATTTTTCTTGTTTGCTCTTTTGACGTGCTCATTTCATGGTCTTCTGCTCCATCTGACAAATGCAACGGCATCTCCAATTTACATTCCTGTTTCATAATTCTGTTTCTAATTCTATCCCTCCTTGTCTTCACTACTATGGTTCTCAGCGAGTTAATTTCAGTTGCTCGCATCAGTTGTTTAAGTCTGCTTGTGTTTTACCATGGCTCTAAATACCTTGACCGAGGTATCTGTTGTATTGTGGTTTGGGGCACCATCAAATCAAGTTGAAATGTTAGATATTTGCACACAATGCTTGTTTCTAATTTCGTTTGAAAATTCATTTTGCAAAGAAAATTGAACGAGTGCACTGCTTTACTCAAAAAAATATGGTGCGCGCCAAAAAAAAATCATCATCTTTATAACTCAATAGGAGCCGCTAACACAGCAAATTAGAGCATAATTTTGTCAGCAAACCGTTAATGTAGATAGACCAACTAACCAAGACTTCTTAGCCATCAATATAATTTAAAATAAATTGATATTATATCAGATATTATTGTACAATTTATTTACTTTAAAACATATGAAATAAAACACACACAAACTGTACAGTTTATTGCTGTTTCTTTTTCCAAACATTTAAAAAGATCTACATTTAGCAAAACCATACGTGCTTGTCCATAAATTAAACAATAAGAAAGTGTTCCGAACACAATATCGTGGTGCTTGTGGGATAAAAACCTACCTCGTTAACATTTACTCATTCCTTAAGATTAGATCTTTGGGAAATCTATAAATAAAAGATCTCTTTATAAATATGTATATAATTTGTCTCATTATATTCATCCTAACTCACGAATGGAAATACTTGTGTTTCTTTCTGATGTGGGTTTCTATAACTGGAAGTACAATAGGCAGAAACCATTTTAAAATTGGACACTTTCAACAAATTACACAAGAACTGTTTGTATTTATAAACGAAAATATTAGGGAAAAAAATTATAACCCTAAAAAATAATTAAGAAATGTCCTGCGCATTAAAACCTAACTCATATCACTAAATTTAAACTAATAATAATAAATGCACAATATTTAAATAACCGTACAAAACTTTACACTCGTTTATATTTTGTAGGTTTTGACATATTGACTACATAAAATACATAATTGAAATAAGTTTTTACTCACTACGGCTGTGAGATCCTCGTAATAAATCTGTATAGAATCTATAGTTTCGAGATATTTAAGAGGATAAAATTATGTAAACCTTAATTTTGAATAACTTTTGTATAGAGAATTCTTACTGCACATATTTATAACATCATGTTTAGATATTACACGAAGTTAGGCATTCCTCACAAATTCACGAAGAGTATAAAATATGCAAAACTTGATTTGCAAAAACTTTCGCACAAAAAGTGTGTTTTTTTTATTTTTATTGAGGAATGGTTTCTTGGGTCTTTCCAAATTAAGACCACTTTTTTAAAAGCCAATCTCTTGCCAACGTCTTTCAAAAGGTACATTCTATACATATTGTAACGAAACAAACGCACAAAAAGAAGCAGACCTCCGGGCGACGACAAAAATCGTACTCGTAAACGGGCAATAAATCATCCACACACATATGTATGCGAACCGACGGAAAGACGGGAATTTCTCTGGAAGGCTCCCGGGCTATCGAAGTAGTCGATAGAATTTTCTCGTATACTTCTAGGCCTTTACGATGCAATATAAGAACAGCTGGGGCCGGGGTAATTCATACATTCATTGAATAGTTTTCGTACGGTTAAATAAACATAAATAAGTGGGCGGTGCAGTTTTTATTATAGTGCAATAAATACATAAATATAACAGATAGTGATAGAAATAAATACCTGTGTTAATTTATTCGTAGTAGTTTTTGGTGCGTTACATTTATTTTATATTTTTATATTGTGATTAGTTTTAAGTGTGTAAATATACAGACAGTTTTAAAACATTTGCACGAGTTGTTTATTTCGAACCCGAAAACGCAACAATATTTATGTATGAGCATAAAACTAATAAAAATTCGGAATAATTTTTCTGCAACTCTTTACAAAATTCGCATAGAAAGAGTAATCGCAACTCTTGTTGATTAGAAAACAGTATTTTTTTTGCGAATATCTATCAACTTATGTGGTGTATAAATTTATGTAGTGGAGGGGTGCCCACATGATTTTGTTTAAATTTAACTTACAGAAACAAATAAATGAATGAAATGAAATGTGTGTTATTTGTTAATAATGGATAGATTTCTATTTATTTTGTAACGTAATACACCTGTGTTAAATTTGTTCTCATAACTCCCCCCGTCCTTTGCTCTTACAGCTGTTTGCTTAGTATACTTTGCATGTAGGTATACAAATTTCTTTTCCCTCGTAGATATACAGTGCTTTCTTAGTTCTAACTTTAAATTATAATAAGAACTTTAAATTATATATAACAAAGCTTTAAATAATTATTATCCGTTTTCCTGAATGCCATATTTTACATAATTTTATATAAATAACATTACATAACAGAACATAATTTTTAATCATATATAAAACGTGACATGTATATTTTTACACAAAAACGTATATAGTACATATTGTACGTACGCCTGATTAACAGTCTCGATGTAAGTGACTTGTACAATTCGTATCAGTAGATAAAAAACGTTTTTTCAAACTTTATGTTGCATTCTGATGTAAACAAACTATTTTTAGCTACAACAATATTCTAGCGATAAATACAACGTAATTTGTTATTCTTGTTTGTCAAATGAGTAGCTGATATCGGCAGTATTCAAAAAGACGATGGACTGGAATTGTATATCTAGAGACAATAGATTCGCTATAAATTGAATTTCAACTAATTAAAACTGGGACTCTTCATTTTAACAAGGTTTTCACATTCCAAGAACAGACGCTTGATAATCAAATAAAATGTAGACGTGAATGTAAGAAACACGCATAATATTTTAATATAAACAACCTGACAAAATACATTTACTAGATCATATAGAAATTGTATAGAGTGTGGAAAATATGTTTTTAATTCTAGTAATAATAAAAATAAATTTATTTAAACCATCTGATCACATGACACATAGTAATATCGGTTACATTATAGTCTACAAAGCACATCACATACCTAGGTACAAATTAGCACTTATTGTAAAAACAATAAATAATACGAAAAAAAAGACAAACATTAATAATAATAATAATAATGAGTTTATTTTCTACAAGTTAACAACCCAAGTACAGAAAATACAAAAGAAGAATACAAAGCAAATACATGTACATAATTCATACATTATAGAATAGTATAGTATGAAATAACTAAAGCACAATTATACAGGGTTTTTCACCTAGCCCGTTAGTTAGAACTTTTCTTTGTTAACGCCTTAGGACAGTTTTGAAAATTTGTAGCACGTAATGTTGATACTTGGTCTGTTAATTTAAAATATTGTAACGAAACAAGTGCACAAAGAATGGCAGACTTCCGAGCGACAATAAAAGGAGGTTGTAAATCATCTCGACGCGACATAATGTCTGGAGTTTCTCCCAGTGTATTTCTAGGCGACAACAAAGACGTGCTCATAAAGTCGTAGAGCAATAAATTACATGTACTGCGAAGAGACAGAATGTCTATCGAATGTTCTACAAACATCGAGAGGAAGAGTTTACGCGAATGCTTCCAGATGTTTCGTATGTGTACATAAGGCGGCTGGGTCACCGATGGATGAGTAATTCCGGAATAAGAAGTAGCCGTCGCGCGGAACAGACCAAAGTAGAAATAAATATAAGAAATAAATAAATAGTTCCTTAAGTGGTAGTCGAAGAATAAACATAAATATAGTGTAATAAAGACATAAATATTACCGTGTCATATAAATAGTAGTAAGTAAATAAATACCTGTGTTAATTTAAATCGTAGTAGTTTAAGTGTGATACATTAGTTTTACATTTTTATATTGTAATTAATTTTACTTGTGTGAAATACAGACTGTTTTAAATAAATAAATTGCACGAGTTGTTTATTGCGAACCCGAAAACGTTACAATATTTACACTCATTACCACTTTTGGTAATACAGGAAGTCATAGCCAACTTTGATTTTTTAAATGGAATGTTATATTTTTTATTGCTTTTTTAGATTCCTTGTAGAGTGCTGTAACACATTTAATTAGGCTTTATTTTGTGAATAACCGTTTTTGAATTATTTTGATTTTTGTTAAATTTTTTGTTTTTTCAACGTACATTTTAAAACCACATATCTAAGGCGTATTTGAATAGAATTACGTCATATTTCTACTGCAAACAGGGAAAGGTATAAGATTATGAGTAATGTCTTTCATTAAAAAGTCGACATGTTCTATCAATTATTTGAAGAGATTCACCATGAATATAGAATAAATTTAAAATATCTCTATTAGAACAATTATTGAATTCGTCTTGCATATTTGTGAACAACTTAAAACCAGTTAGAAACGAAATGAACTACCTTTCAATTTTGACAGATCAAATTTACTTTTCAAGGCTTACTACTACGATTTTTCTTGAAAATGCTCAATTTAGAAAATATCATTAATATCTCTAAAACTGTGAGAGATAGGCATAGGGAAACCTATATCTGTATGATGCAAGATATTCATCTACTTACTAGCACGTGCTTATCTACAGGCTATTCCATTTAAAAGAACGGATTTTTCTTAAATTTAAGATTACATAAATAATCGATAAATTTCGAACACCCTGTATGAGATTTATTAAATATTTAGACATTACTCATAATCTTATACCTTTCCCTGTTTGCAGTAGAAATATGACGTAATTCTATTCAAATGCTCCTTAGATATGTGGTTTTAAAAAGTACATTGAAAAAACCAAAAATTTAACAAAAATCAAAATAATTCAAAAACGGTTATTCACAAAATAAAACCTAATTAAATGTGTTACAGCATTCTACAAGGAATCTAAAAAAGCAATAAAAAATATAACATTCCATTTAAAAAATCAAAGTTGGCTATGACTTCCTGTATAACCAAAAGTGGTTAATGAGTGTAAATATTTTAAATTAACAGACCAAGTATCAACATTACGTGCTACAAATTTTCAAAACTGTCCTACGGCGTTAACATAGAAAAGTTCTAACGAAAGGGTTAGGTGAAAAACCCTGTATATAAAGACATGTAAATATATGCTAAATAGAAAAACAATAAAAGGAAAGGAGTGAGGCAATAGAGGTGGTGGCAGAATAATTCATTGCAGATACCCCAATATCACACTTAATGCGTTGAAGTGTATATCCGAGGAGTCACAGATTTGGTTGAAATTGCTACACATGGTGTAAAGCGGAGATTTACGTAATATATTAGTTCTGGCGGTAGGCAAATGAAATATTTCCTCATATCGAGCAGACAGCCTGGGAACCCTAAAATTTATCTTGCTCAGGATCCAGGAGCAATCAATCTTGTTATTTAGAAGTTTATATAAGAATTTTATACTTAATGTATTGCGCCGGAGTTGGAGAGATGGGACACCAACCTGTCGTAACATACTTGAATAGTCGTAGCCCCTCTCAGGGAATACCCCGTTGATTAGAAATAATAAGTACTTCACAAAACGTCTCTGCACACCCTCAATATGCATCATGTGAATAGCTTATACCGGGCACCAAATTAGCGCACCGTATTCCAGCCTCGACCTTATGAAAGTATAATATAGTAGTAACAGACATCCCACATCCCTAAAGTCTCTACAATTTCTGTAAATAAACCCGTATATTCGATAAGCTTTGCCAACATCAGTTATATGATCAGTGAACGTTAACTCGAACAGAATACCAAGATCCCTAATAACACAACAACGCTCCAAAGGCGTGTTCGCAACAGCATAGTCGAAGAGCATTGGATCAGTTCTTCTGGAGAAGGTCATTACTTTTTATTTAGAGATGTTAAGATGTAAATTATTATCGCAACACCAGGAGTAAACACGATTTAGGTCATTCTGCAGAAGCAGACAGTCGTCCAAAGAGAATATTCTATAGAAGATCTTCAAGTCATCCGCATATAAGAGATTTTTGCATTGCAATTCATTTGTGATGTCATTTATGAAAGTTAAGAATAATAGTGGACCCAAGTTTGACCCCTGTGGAACGCCCGAAGTGGGAACAAATGCACCGGATGCAATATTGCGCTACTCAACATACTGACGGTGATCCACAAGATATAATTCCAGCAATTTGCACAATCTTAAGGAGAACAAAATTGACTATAGTCATATAAACATCTGTCAATCAATAGATTCTTCACCCTTTTTTTTTAATATTCCTATATTACTGCTCTCCCTTATTGTTGTGGAAGACCATTATAGACACACAACAATACACGGGAGATTTTTGAAAGGCCGTCGATTTATGTACCGGCACACTAAACTTATCTTCTGTTCTTGCTGGATAATCATGAAAGTCACTAGTTCTTTAAATTCGTCTTTATGTGTGAAAGCAAAGACCGCTCACAAATATACAAACACGGATGGAAATGTTAATATTTTGTGTGATATAAATTGCTGACGACACGAATCCGTGGGCCCCAAACCAAATATCAGCCTCACAAGTCTTTTCTGAGTAACAAATATGCGATTCACGTTAGCTCGCGACGAATTGTCCTACAATATCACATTGTAACTTAGATGCGAATACGCGATGGCATAAAATATCTCTAATAACTGCTGCGAATCCGTAGTATTTTTAACTTTCAAAATGGCGTAATATGCACTATTGAGTTTACCGACCACGTGTTCCACATGCCTTTCCCATGACAGGTCAGGTTGCAGAAATACCCGAAGAAACTTAGTAGTAACCCTGGCATCATCGGTTCTTTTTCGACTATGGAAATATATAACTGTTGTGTTGTTCATATTCAGCATCAGGTTGTTATATCACAAAATTACGTCATTTCGCTTATAGCTGCATCTATCTTCAACTTCATATTATCCTCCGTCTCAGAAGACACCATGATCGAAGTGTCGTCTTCAAAACTAAACGTATAACCACTCTATATAAAGTGATGTAGGTCATTCATATATAACAGAAATATTAGAGGACCGAACGATGACCCATGGGGTACTCCAAGGCTCAGACTCTTTGTCCCAGAGATTTCACCATTTACATTTACGTATAGTCTGTTCGGAACTCATAAGGAGGCTGTACCACAGTAAAAAACAGATAGAACTAAACTTATAATCAATTTTAATTCCATTAATAGAGAATTATGATGCATTGTTTGATAGCGTGTTTCAGTTTTTACTTTATTACGCCGACAAAGTATAAGCAGAGGAGACGTTAAAAGCATGTTCCTGTTTCTCCTCTGTAGGCAAGCGTTGTTGCCTATGCGATCAACTATCTAGACGAGATGTTCGTAAGAATGACATTGTTTTATTTTCTCAAATACGTAAACAAGGAGTCAAAATTAAAAATCGGTGACAAACAGGCTGAGAAGAAACTAAAAAATCTTTTATAATATATAATATACAGGCTGATTCAAATTAAGCGCGCACCATTGCTAACTCCGTTATTGTTAATTCTAGAAAGTAGATTAAATGAGCAAAGTGGTAGTGTATTTAATGTTGATTAATATGCAGTTCATGAATAAACAATTGAATAACGCATTTCCGAGAAACATTGAAATTTTTTATTTTTTTAAATAGAACAGCCTATATATTTTTAAAAATATTGATTAATAATTTAATTTGTGATACAAAACTTCCTATGCATTATTGTCTTAAAACGAATAATAAAGAAGTTGCTGGCCATCGAATGCGACCATTAGTACCAATCTATTTATTGGCAAAGGTAGCGTTGAGATAGTTTTGTAGTAGGTGACAGTGGTGTGCAGGAGCACCGTCCTATCCTGTTCAAAGTATAAAGTTGGCGGATCATATAATTGACGTTATCAAGGAAATCCGCCAAAACATCACGAAGAAATTCCAGATATCTTTCTACTGTCAACGTACCGTTATAGAACACTGGACCGGCGACTATCGAACCTATCAATCCTCACCAAACATTAAAACCAAACCAAACTTGCGCAGCATATGGACGCACTATTAGTAAAGTGACTGTTCTGCCTATTAAACATGCCTTTATTTGAAAAATTCGTAACATCACTCCATAAAATACATTGTGCTCCCTTTAAATTGTCGTTGTAAAAATTTACGAACCCTTGATATAAAGTTAATCTCCTGGCTAAGTCTCCGAATAGTAATGTTTGTGAAGTTCGGAATTTTTATGGAATATACGAGGTATGTCTCAGAAGTAATGAGAATGATTAATTTTAAAGTTTTTTATTGAATGTATCTACAAATTAATATTGTCCCCTTCAAAGTATGCTCCTTGGGAATGCACACAGCATCTCCAGCAAGTTTTCCATTCTGGAAGTCTTGTTCCGTTAGGCTGTTTAGAACCTGCGTCGCGACTCTTTGTATGTTGTTTATTGTTCCGTAATGGGAGCCTTTCAGTTGCCGTTTAAGCGCCGGAAAAAGAAAAAAATCACACGGAGCCATGTCTGGACTGTAGAGCGGGTGTGGGAGTACTGGAATGTTTTTCTCTGGCAAGAATTCTCCAACCGACAATGAACTGTGACTGGGGGCATTATCGTGATGCAAGATCCAGAGCTGGCAATGTCAGGACGCAACGCAAAACTCTTTTCCGCAAACGTTCAAGGACCTCGCTATAAATAGTTTGATTCACTGTCTGGCCTGGCGGTACGAATTCTTTGTGGACAATTCCACGCGAATCAAAAAAAGACGATAAGCATGGACTTTATTCGGGTTTTGCTCATGCGAGGTTTTTCGGCCATGCGGCCATCTTTGAAAACCTTGTAGCATCTGAAAACCTGTGCTGACGATAAAACAACATCTCCATATGCTGTTCTTAACATTTGTAGTGTCTCTGAAGCAGTTCTTCCCAGTTTCACGCAAAATTTAATTGCATACCGCTGCTCGATATTTGCCTGCATTTTGCATGTAACGTGAAATTAAAACTTCACGGTAAACAACTCGCGATCACTCCACTAACACTAGATTAAACGGTTTGTACCTGTTGTGATTACGTTGTTAGCCCCTCCACTCACGTGTAGTCAAGTCCAATCGGATGCAGTCGTTGTCACATTTAGCGCAAATAATTCATTCTCATTAATTCTGAGACATACCTCGTACTTATGCTTTTTCAAAATTCTTTGGATTGATGAATAACTTAAATCCAATTCTATGGTAGGATCTCTAATAGAAAATTCAAGATGAACTTTTAAATATGCGAACACCGTAGTTTCTACTTCTTCATTGAGCATGATTAGTTGTTTTCCTTTTAAATAAGCAATTATGTCGTATAAACTGACTGTATACTTTTCGAAAGTAACGTCCATCTGGCTGCTGTCGTAAAGGATATCGTTCAGCATAATGTTCGCTAGTTCTTTTTAAATTTTTACTGAATGATTCCAACAAATCGCATTTTTCCAAATGAGAAAACACCATAGTCAGATATCTAACACTAAACATAGTAAATGTGGAAAAATAGAAAAAAAGTACACCAAGCAAATTTAAATGAAATTTTATACCTCTATATGATATATTTCTCTCGTTCCCTTAGTCGACTCGAGCCGACTTTACCCGAACGAGCGTTACATAGCCGAGCGTGACGGCTCAGTCTTGTTCAGTGCCCACAATCAACGCAACGCGCCTAAAGAAGTTTACACTTCAAAAAAAACGCTTCAACTTCAACCTACTGTCTAGAATTAATAGTAACTGAGTTAGCAATGGTGCGCACTTAATTTGAATCAGCCTATATATGTATATAAAACGTTTTTACTTAGATAACATCATAATATATGAATAGCTTATTTATAAAACATATTAATTAGCATTCTGTAAATTTTACAGCAGGGGTAAAAAAACTGTTTGGGTCATTTTTCATTTCAATTCAATATAATAGATAATCTACAAAAGAACATCCCATGTGTGAATGATATCACCTAAATCAAATTTACCTTTTGTAATTTCATTTTATTATGTTTATTGCTTTTACACTAACAACTAGTAACATTTACTTTTTTCGTGTTTAAAAAACGATTGCAATGTTTGCTCTACACTTCGTGTATATTAAGAAGTACACAAAAGATACATTTTAAGTGTAGAAATATATTTTATAATTCTAACTAATTAATATTTAAAACAATTTGTTGTGTATTTTAACATTTGCGTATTATAGGAGCAACATTATTTCATTGCGTTTTTTGAGTGTACTTGGTGATTGTTTACCACTAATATGAAGAGGTGAAAGTGGGACATGAAATATAAATAGATCCGACAATGCTGTCGCTTCTCAATGGCCGTTGTTCTCTGGTATAAGTAAGAGTTACAGCTAACAATACCAAACCTTTCATTTCAGAGTACAATGTTTCAAGATCTGCTTAGATTTTCTGTGAAATTGGTAGACCAGAAGTAGTAGTTTACTTCGGTGAAACAAGTCAAGTTTTACCAATATCTCGACAATTACTACTACGCTAATGCTTTACTACTACTATAATTATTGGGGGCGATTTTAATATTAATATCTTGGACGACAATGGCACAGTAGCTCGTTTTAGAGATATTTTGAATTTCTTTAATCTTGATGTGACTATTCGGTCTCCCACTAGGGTAACGGCTGCTTCCGCATCGACGATTGACAACATTTTGGTATCAGGGCTATCTGCTGATCGGTATTGCAGCAGAGTCATATAATAATATAAGTGATCATTACGCTCAGGCAATTAGTATAGTATATAATGACAACCGTGATGACGCGGGTGGATCTCGAGATTATTACTCTATTAGATCGTTTAGTGATGGTAATATTGGGAATTTCATTTTATATTTGACTAATGAGGAATAGTATCCGGTACTTACTGATAAATGTCCAAATTCTGCCTTTAATAAGTTTATAAATACGGTGCGTCACTATTTTGATATATCCTTTCCGGTTGTTAAGGTAAATACTTATAGAAATAATTCCAAGTGGATTACACGAGACGTACTTAATGCCAAAAGTGTGTTGTCATTGTACGGCGATCTAAGTAGACAGTATCCGGCTTTTAGACCAATATTTCGTGAGTATAATGAGTATTACCAGAAACTGCTTTCTAGTGCAAAACGTGACCATAATACGTACTTGATTAGTACAGCTTCCAATAAAACAAAAATGCCGTGGAATATTATTAAATGAAACGTAGGAACTTTTACAGATAAAAAAAAATAAAGTACTGGAGGTGTTTGATGAGACCAGTAAGACATTAACTGGTACTGACGCAGCCGATTATTTCAACAACTACTTCGTTTCTGTTGCTGAGACTGTTACTGCTGGTATCTTGGTTGGTGGTAAAGATTTGCTACAAAACATTAGTTTAAACGACAGATCTTTCTACTTGTTGCCCACTAATACGATATTGAAACAGTTATAAATAAATTAAAATCATCTCACTCCGTTGGGCATGACGGTATTTCTAGCTCACTATTAAAAAGAATTGCTCCTTTTATTTATGTGCCGTTATCGCATCTGTCTTTTTTGGAGGGAATTTTCCCTGATAATTTAAAACTTGCTGATATTAAACTTTTATACAAGAAAGGAGATCATAATGATGTCAAGAGCTATAGACCGATTAGTCTATTGTCATCATTTTCAAAAGTTTTCGAGTCCATTGTCAGTGAGAGGTTATTGTCGTTTTTCATTAATAATAATCTTTTAAACAAGACCCAATATGGTTTTATAAAAAAAAAAGGGATGTAAACACGGCACTCTGCGAATTCATTAATTTAATTGTTCGGGCTCGAGACACTGGGAATACAGTGTTGGGAATCTCTGTGCATTTCTCAAAGGCCTTTGATTGTGTCGATCATAAACTTCTTTTGAAAAAGTTAGAGAAATATGGAGTTAGGGGTAATGCCCTCAGCTGGTTCGAGTCTTATTTGAGTAACAGGTGCAAGCGTGTCTCTTTGGGTAACCAAAAATCAAGCGTACAATATACGAGTGCAGGAGTTCCTCAGGGTTCTATACTGGGTCCTGCACTCTTCACTATTTTCATTAATGATCTATTTAATTATACATCGACCCAGGGTTGTACTATAGTGTCTTACGCTGATGACACAAATATTATTGTTACGGGATCCACTTTGGCACAACTTGTGCAGGGAACCGAGAACATTATGAACAAGATATGTTACTGGGCTGACGCTAATGGTCTGTGCATAAATTTTTACAAGCTCAATTGCGTCGTTTTTAGCCCCTGGCATAACTGAGTTTTCACCGACCATTAATGACGCAAACATCCCGCTTGTGGATTCAACGAGATTGTTGGGCTTATGGGTTGATGGTGGATTGAAGTGGAATGTTCATATTAACGTGATATGTTCTAAACTAGCAAAACTGTGTTATGCATTAGAGAATTTGCAATACCACTGTAGTAGGGGTATACTGATGGATTTTTACTTCGGGTGCTTTTACTCTTTGCTGAAGTACGGGGTTATTCAGTGGGGATGTCCTGTGACGCCAACCGAGTGTTTCTCTTGCAAAAGCGGGCCATTAGAATAATTGAAAATCTGAATCAACGCGATTCATGCAGAACGTATTTTATTAAATTAAAGATTTTGACTCTGCTCTCGATTTTTATCTACAAGATCTTATGTCTCGACGCGAAGCGGGGGGAGATAAAATACCGAGAGCTAAAATCTAATTTTCTTCCCGTGTATAATACACTATTTGTTTCTGTGATGGGAAAAACGACGATTTAATATTGAAAAAGAAGAATGAGTGCTTAAAACCACACGGCAGAAGTGAAAACTTCATCAAGGCGAGGTTAATACGAAATACACGCGTATAATATTCAGTAACGTATTAAATAAAACGTATTCGCATATTTATTACATTTACACATGTACACACACGTATAATATTCAGTAACGTATTAAATAAAACGTAAACCTCAACCATCCCCGTATCTAAAATTTCACATTCACACGTCAATTTTCAAAAAATTCTTCCGCCATTTTGTTTTTTTTGACATTTTGACTTTGGATTCGTGATCGGCGATCTAAGACACCCCCGTATCTAAAATTTCACATTCATACGTCAATTTTCAAAAAACTCGTCCGCCATTTTGTTTTTTTGACATTTTGACTTTAGATTCGTGATCGGCGACCTAAGACACCCAGGTATCTAAAATTTCACATTCATACGTCAATTTTCAAAAAATTTCTTCCGCCATTTTGTTTTTTTGACATTTTGACTTTGGAATTGTGATCGGCGACCCCCAAAACCCCCGTATCTATAATTTCACATCCATACGTCAATTTTCAAAAAAATCTTCCGCCATTTTGTTTTTTTTGACATTTTGACTATGGAATCGTGATCGGCGACCCCCAAAACCCCGTATCTAAAATTTCACATCCATACGTCAATTTTCAAAAAACTCGTCCGCTATTTTGTTTTCTTGACATTTTGATTTTGGATTTGTGATCGGCGACCTAAGACACCCCCGTATCTAAAATTTCACATTCATACGTCAATTTTCAAAAAACTCTTCCGCCATTTCGTTTTTTTTGACATTTTGACTATGGATTGGTCATCGGCGACCTAAGACACCCCCGTATTTAAATTTCACTTTCATACGTCAATTTTCAATAATACGAAATACACGCGTATAATATTCAGTAACGTATTAAATAAAACATATTCGCACATTTATTACATTTACGCGAGCGGCCATTTTGTTTGGTCGGTTCGGACGTATGTGTACGTATAAATAGACGATATAAATACTCGCTTACGGTCCTGCGCTTGGTCTGATGGTAACGTGTCGTCTTCATACCCGTGCGGCTCGGGATCGAATCTGTTTTGGAATATCAATTTATTTATTCATTTAATTGAAATTAAATACCTCTACATATATGATATATTTATTTATCTTGTTCCCTTAGCCGACTTTACCCGAACGAGCGTTACACATATCCGAGCGTTACATATCCGAGCGTTGCAGTCAGTCTTGTTCAGTGACCACAATCAACGCAACGCGCCTAAAGAAGTTTATACTTCAAAAAAAACACGTTAATACCACGCGATCATTTAAATTCTAAATTATAGCAGGCGGGATTTTTTTTATTAGGTTGTCCAGAATGTCAATTATTAATTAATTAACATTTTGAAACATCACTTTGACAATTCAAATTGTAAATTAGTACTTATATACCAACTTAATTTAAATTTCACAGCCTGCTCTAATTTAGAATTTAAATGATCGCGCGGTACTATATATTAAAGTCAGAAAATCAATTATTAGAAGCGACATTACACCTGCGTTGCTAAGGAAACCTGTAACGTATTCAAATATCTGTCAATTTAACCGGGAAAAAAGTGCTCACTTTCTTCCCCGGGAAGAAAATGAGCACTTTCTTCTCGGGTTGAAAAAGTGACATTTTGTTACCTGTCAATAAAGATAAAATGTCAAACTTTTTTCCCGTCACAGAAAAAAACAATTTAAATCTTAATATGGAACAACTATTATATACAAAATTCGTGTGCGTCGGTACGCACATACAGTCCTCGCAAAATATCTTGGCGAACGGTGGGAGTGAGTTCGCGCAGATAGAGGAAAGGTAGATTGCGTTTCATTCGTTCCTAAATATAATGTTCCCGTATCAGTGGCGTACCTGAAAGTTCTAATTTAAATTTATATTTAAAAAGCTAACATATGTTTTGAGTACGACCCTGGTAGCTGCTTTGTAGTAACTGAATCAGACAGGTGGGTGGTACGTTTCCTTAATACGTTTACGGCGCATCCCCACCGCTCGCCAACTTATATTGCGCCAGCTGTACCTATAAGAAAGTGTTGGGGTACGCATATCTCATTCTTATAACTACCTTTTCCTTTTTCGTGCAATTGAACTGTATAATAAAAAAATATATATATTTCTTCACCTTGTTCCGTTTCTAAATAAGGTTTATATAAATCCATCGCCTGTTATTTGCGAGTTTTGGTGTATGAACTTTGTTCATCTTCCGTATGACTTACTATTAAGTCTATTATTTTTCTTCCACTATTCTTGTAAACTTGTATTTACAAAATATTCCAAGACATGATTTGTACTCTAAATTATTTATGTGTTTGTAAATGATATCTGAAACTACATCTTTTTTTCTTCATGACTTTTCAGTTTTTCCCAGTAGCACATATATTATAATAGGCACAGAGATAGGTAAATTGATTTTTTTATTAACACTATTACATAACATAATCTCTTTGGCATATTTCAATTATTACGCCAATATTGATGAACTTGTTTACATTTCTGGCAACACGGAGGTACATAAACAAAAGAATTGTTTATATCTTTATTATATGTCATTCAATTTTAATACTTTAATATCTTATTTTTGCAAAAAAGCATTATAAAGTTAAGATTAAGTAAAATCATGCTTATTATGCGTGAATAATGCTACGGAGAACATTTATTTTTTGCCTTCTGCATCTGAATTTTAGGATATTATCAATTACAAAAAGAACTATTACAATAACGTTTGAGATATCACCTTCTAATATTCTGATTATTGCGTACTAATTTTAGTGTTCTAATGTTCAAATACACATCTTAATACAACTAATATAATTTTAAAAAAAATGAGGTGTGGGCACCACACGACTTTCTTATACACATGTGCCTTTTAAATTATGCAGTAAGTTGTTATAAATTAAGCTTTAAATACTTTTATCTTCTTAGAAAAATACAACTTATTCAAAATCCTGTTCTAAGTACTTTCATTCTCTTAATAAATCGCTATAGAATGCATACTTTGCAAGATATTCGAAAATAAGTGCTACTCGCTAAGAGTAAATGTGTTACTTCAGGTCCGAATTTTGAAATTCTTTTTATACAAAAGGTATTGAAAATTAAGTTCTAAATACTTTTATACTCGTAACATACCTGTCTAAAAAGCATGGCTTTTTTAATAAAATTCTTCTCAAATTTAATTTCGAGTACATATGAATTCTTTATAGATTTGTTTAAACTTAGTAGTTGACGAAATATTGGCAAAATTCAATTTTTTCACTGAAGTACACTACTACTTCCAGTTTACAGATTTTACTGAAAAACTAATCAGACCTTAAGAGAGAGATTATACACGTAAATACAAAATTTGGAATTGATATCTACAGCGGTTTGACTGCTATCGTGGTCTGAGAGAGAGAGAGAGGGGGGGGGGGATTACAAAACGTGGACATCTGCAACAATTTCGATGCCGAACATTTTCGTCATCACAATACTTGCTTATACTACGTATAAGAAAGTAAAAACAGCGTTGACCAGATTACACAGTATGTCTTCAGACGATATATTTAATTTATTAGTTTCTTTAATAAATAATTAATATCGTTACAAAAAAGGCATTATTGTAAGAAAAATATCTAAAAATCAAAATATTAATAACCGCTAGAACCATAATCAACTTTAGTACAGCTCACAGAGCGAGACATAGCCGGTAAGATGCCCCTCCCACAAAGTGCGCAGTTGATTCTTATAATATTACGATAAGCACGAACAATCTCGAAAAGATTGTCTAGAGTTACACATCTAAGTGCAGTATGTTCCCTATATATGATCTCTTTGCAGTATATTACCATTTTTTATCTGCATTTACTCCTTTGTTCGGCTAGTGTATGCGATGATGAACAAATGTTATCATTTCTTTTTTCCGCGCAGCGACGATTTCTCCCACCGGTTACGTCTCGTTCTGTGTAGTGTACAGCTCGCAGACTGAGACCTTCCCGATGAGATGCCCTTCCCACAAAATGCGCAGTGAATTCTTAATATTGGGATAAGCACGAGCAGCTGGTCATTTCCTTTTTCCGAATACTTTCTCTGTCTCGCACTGACCTATAAGACTCCGCCCATCGGCCAAGACTCAGTTTGTGTACTGAAGGTATGTGTAACTAATTTCGTTATCCATCGATTTTATAATTCATTGTATTTCTTAAATAATAACAATACCTAAAACATCTTTTATAAAATTACTCAACAATCATCTAATAGGTCTAAAAACATTTTAAAACAAATTTAAATATATATTGTATTCAGTAGATCCAACAATTATATTCTGAAATATTGAGTGTTAATATATGTGTTTATTTATTTATCAACAGCAAGCAGAAATTATATCTTTTAAAATATTGTACAGACTTAAAAAGTCTTATATAACAAGTTTCTTCACTGTCTCTATAAAGAAGGCTCATTTCGTTTTTAAGCTTATGTACAAATAGTAGGAGCATTACGATGTTTGCTGCATATATCTGGAATTACTCCTTGAATGGTTCGAAACATGAAAATCTTTGGTGAAGTATGTGGTTTGTGATGTACCTCGTGACCTCTGTCATTGCTGGAAGGGATTTTGATTGTGTACGTTATATAATGACCAAGTTAAATTTTCTTGCACGTTTCCACAATTCAATGTCCTAAGTCCATACGGGCAAAATAGTGACTTTATATACAAGGATCTTATTCAATAATGACATTTTTAATTTTCTTCCATGTTTACTCTCTTATACGCAGTATAAACAAGATAAGTTTTACCAACATCTTGTCAACTACTAAGTTTAGACAAAATTTTAGAGAGTGTCCCAAAGTGAACCTAAATAACCGTTTTAAAACAATCTTCATGTTAGGTAAGTAACACATACATCTGATGTAATATTTAATACTGGATAATATTTATCTTCATGAGAGTAATATAACATGAGTATTAGTAATTATTAACCCTTGCTGCTTATTATCACAATTCAATACATGATTATATTACTGTATAATGTAAATAAAACATTTTGTGATGGGAGAGAAACTAAAAAAAAACGAATCGCTGAGAAATTAACTACGCTGATAATTTAAAATATAACAATTATGTAGTATTACAGCAGTGGCTGTGATTGTAAAACGTAAAAGTTCCTAAAATGCATGTGGCCGATTAGTAAATCAATTACAGACATCCGTTTTATTTGTTAAAATATGTGTGTCACACTAGGCAACAGGTATAACGCTTGGCGCGGCAAGCAATACTCCACCACCTGTAGTACTTCTTTCAACAGGTCCGTGACGCCTAGGCCTTCTAAGAATTATTGTACGTGAAACATTAAATAATCCATCTTTTATATGCGATGTGAGCCACGTTCCTGAAAAGAAAACAAAATCTGAATCGACGAAAGAGCTGAAGTTATTCACTTCATCAATTTTAGAGCGAAGAAGACGCACGTATTGATATAGATTCAATAACAAACTGAAGTATTAATTTTCAAAACAAAAAATTAGTTAGAGGAAAAGTGAAGAGAACCAGTTTCTAATTAGCTACTTTGTAATTACAGCGAATGTATTGTACAGAAAAGATTATTTTTTCCTTGAACTCAAGTCACTTGTTTAAGTTTTGGGGTATTAAGGTATTAGTTAATTACAAGTCTGAGAAGACATCAACATGGTGCGTAATATACCTCACATAAAAACATCGAATACAGGCACAGAATATATATTTGTTATAACATCATAGTAAACGTCGGTCTACCTAGTACGGAGGTGTTCTACAAATAGGGCTAATATCTATATCATTTTTGAAATAGTTTACTTGGTTAAAAGTTTTGGTATTATTGGAAAATTCCTAGAATTACGTGAGGTTTTGGACAGGACAAAGATTTTGCTTGGTAGGAACTTAATAACTGATCATTTTTTTTGAAGGATACCGACCAGACTTGTTAATGAAACACCTATGTATGAGTTGTATGTTGGTTTGCTGCATGCGGAATGTCCTAGTTCAAGAAAAGGAACACTTGCCTCGTCGTTCATACTGAGAGAACAAGAAATGTTTACAGTTTTTTTTTACGGTGGTGGTATCTGAAGAATTTCTAGTATTGCCGCAGGACGGCCTTACAATAATTGAAAATCAGACGTGTGTGAGTCAAATAAACTTTTTTTTTATTTATGCGACATTTATATTAATTTTTTTAAATAAATCATTATATTTGTGTTTTGAACGCAGAACATCCCGCAGCATCAGAACACATTTGGTATTTGATACAAAGGGTTGTATATAATATTCCTACAAAGTAAGTTAGATTAAATAATAATATTTCCAGGTATCTAACGATGATAAGAAAATGATACTTTCCAATTTTTGCAAAGCTGAATTTGGTATTCATCAATTCCATTTTAATACATGCTGAAGATTTACTTTTTATTTTGAAATTTTGTAGAACATCACATTTAGATGAACATTACTATGCATATCAGTTATTAGAAACTAATGAAACTATGTTAATAAAATACAGGACTTTATGAATGTTCATCCCTATACACATTTTGCACAACCAATAGTTGCACTATAGTTTCTTTGTAAAATGTTTATGTTAATATGTATGCACCACATTTCATTCTAATAAAACTCAAACATACATTCGTGTTATTCACTTTCATTTAGCACCTGTCAGGCAATATTGTTAAAGATATGTTATTAAGCTGTGTACGAAAGCTAAAAGAGATATCATTTTGATCTAGATATAAACTACGAATTGAACTGGATAAATAATAAAAACTTTAATTTCTTTGGTGGGTTTCCTACAAGTGAGGTTAAGGGAGATTTCACGCTGTAGAAATCAAAAATAAAAGATATATGGAAATATTACAATGTTAAAAGTTAAAAGAACCTTTTAAGAACTGCAATAGATTCTTATCGAACTATTAGCTTGACACTATCAAATTTAAGGGGAAAAAATTGAATACTATCCATACAATCTACTTTTTTTCCTTATATTTAAGAATGTCAACCTTATAGTTTGAAATGAATCTATTATATGGCAATTCTTAGAGTTCTTTTAACTTTTTAGAATGTCAGCTTAACAGTTCGAGAAGATTGTACGGCAAATATTAAAATGTTCTTTTAACATTTAAGAATGTCAACCTAACAGTTCGAGAAGATTGTAGGGCTATTATTAAAATGTTCCTTTAACATTTAAGAATGTCAACCTAACACTTCGTGATGATTGTATGATAATTATTAAAATGTTGTTTTAACATTTATGGATCTCAACCTAACAGTTCCAGAAATTTGTACGGCAATTATTAAAATGTTATGTTAACATTTAAGGATGTCAACCTAACAGTTAGGGAAGATTGTATGGCAATTAATAAAATGTTGGTTTAACGTTTAAGTTAACACTTTTTAGATGGTTATGCCAACCATTTAAACTATTGCTCACTGGTAAAAGTTTAAAACTGTTGAGTTAACCAATTATTGGTTAACTGAACCCTTTTTTTCTCTCGGTGTGATGAAACGAATATTAATATGGTGGGAATTTATAAATGAGAGTAAGTCATTAACGAAATCCTGTCCATGTGATCGATCTCAAAGATGTCATTTCCGTACATATACCAGGATTTAGGTTTAAGACTATGGGCGAAGGCTTGCCTAAAAATATTGGCGAATATAGATATCGGGATGTATATACATGTATCTGTGATCGTGATTTATTTGTAATTGTCACGGAACTGCAAAAAGGTCGATACTAACCACGTCTTCACCAAACCTGACAAGTCGCTGTCCTGTTGGTTGTTGCAGGATAAGATTTGTCTGATTATGGAAATGGTGCCCGGCAGTAGTTTCGTAAAGTAAACGAAATTATTTCAACTCAGAAAACAAAAAATGCCGTTTTTCCGTAAACGTCAGAAGATGCATCTGATGCAATGAAAAATACTAGAATTGTCCAGGAATGGAAAATTAGTAAACACATAGAAATATTACGCTGGCTCCTGAAGTAAATCTAATAGAAAATATTTGGGAATTTATAAAAAAAAAAAACTGAGCATAACCCTATTTGTCACAATCAAATGCAATTACTGGTATAAATTGAAGACAAATGACGAAAGTGCTTTGAAAGAATAACGAATGAATGAATTGTTATTCAACTTCAAATTAATAAATTTCATTTAAATATATTTATTTATTGGTTATGTAAGTTTTCCCAAGTAATTCACATAATATTTTATTTTCTTATATGTAGTATAAGAAAGTATTGTGATGATCTACATGTCTGTCTATGTGTGTGTACCTGTATTTGACCAGAATTGCGGCCAAATTGTGAAAACTATAATTTTCCAAGCCCTACAAGTAATTGATTCAATCAAATAGGTAGACCTGAAATAGTAGTTTACTTTAGTATGAACGGGAAATCTTACGCATATCTCGTCAACTACTATCTTTAGGCAAAATTTTAAAAAATAAGAAAGTAGGTACTCAAAACTGAGTTTGAAAATAACTTTATAAAAAGTCGGAGTGGCTCTTTTGCTCTTATTGAAAAACAGTTGTGTGAAAATGTCAGAAATTATATTTTCAACACATATTTACTAGTATAAAAATATTTAGAATATAATTTAGAACACCTCGTGTAGAAAAAAATTTGCAAATTCGGACGGGAAGTAACATAAGTATTAAAAACTAGATTTGAAACGAACAAAATTAAAGATGAAGACGGAAAGTATTTTTGTACTCTTATTGGCTAGCATTGTTTTGCAAATACCTCGAAAATTATGCATTTCGCACAGTGAGAGTATAAAAGTACTTAAACTTTAATTTGAAACGGGTTTTGTAAACAAATATTGTGAAAATTCAGACCGAAAGTATCACTTTCTCTGTTATCAAAAAGTAGTGTTTTGCTAATATATCAAAAATGATGCATGCCTAACGCGACCATTTATTTTTTGACTCAAAACGGGACATTGGTTTATTTAGGGTAATTAACAGGTAGTCAATAAAAAAACACTTTTTTAAAGTTATTTATTCAGAAAAAGTCAGTTAGTTTAAAAGTTACGAATTAAAAAATATTTATACCCGAAACGTTTAGTTATATTTATATTTATCAGGGGAACAAATTTGGTTTAATATAGCTGGTGATGATTTTAAGTAAGAATGAAACTCTTGGCACGTTTTTTTTATAATCACCTTAATTATCAACATCGCCTTTAGAACTGAAATTTGTAACTGGGTCTTCTCAGATGGCCACAATTTGTTCATCATAGAAAATACTCTTTCTACTGGAGCATTTGTAGCAGGCAAACATAAAATATATTCAATTAAAATAGAAAAGTTTTCATGCTGAACATTGTTGGCTTGAAAGTGTTTGAATACTTCCACCCAACGAGTTTCCGTGGAAACATTTAGATTATTTCATTCGGTTACTTTCTGCGATGTAATGTAGTTACAAATTACCGAAAATTCGTCAAAAACTTCTGCATCTTTATTACAGTCAATATATTCCTTTTCAGTTAATACATCCAGAGATTTTTGAACGTCTTCCCATGCGGGCACCTTTTTTAAATCTGCCCAATACAATATCTCCATTTCTTTGGTAAGAAAGCAAGTCCACTGCTCCAAATAATCACGGCTTGTTTGATAAAATTCTGTAGCCGCCCTTTTCACAAACTCTTCATCTATGTCAGTAACATTATCTTTCGATTTCACTATTAATTGACGGACCATAAATGAAAGAAACTGATTGGTTTGTTTCTGAGTCAAACTGTCTTTTAGTTGATTGATTTCTTTTGCAGCTTCAATTGCCGATACAGTCTGACCTTCCAGTTTCAATACAGCTTGATGAAAACTTGCTGACTGAGCGTGTAAAAAATTAAGCCACAATTCAGATGTGGGATCTTCAAAAAAGTTTTTTAGTAACAGGGGACATTTTTCAATACTCAAAAAGTAGTTTCTTTAATGGCTGATACATTTTTAAAACCCTTTCCAAGGCAAGCGTAAGAGCAAGCCATCTAGTTTTGCTATAGCCGAGCATTTATTGACATTCCGTTTCAGTTTCGGCGCAAAACTCCTTTGGAGCTTCAACTCGAATCGTGTAAATATAAAAAAATTAATATATCTTCACAATAATGCTTTCGTTATCTAAGGCTAGGTTCACACGGCATTGTACTGCACGTCTTTGTGCAGGATGAATTTTACCGAATAAGTAGTGGCGCATACATTGAGTATATAGAACCGTTCACACGTCGCTTGTCCTGCAAAAAAACGTATATACGTTTATACGTTTATCGAATACTCAACGGACTTGTCAAGCAAACCGAATAAACTTAAAACGTATTCGGTCTGCTACATGGAGATCGCTGTATGAAAACTGGGGCTATACGTTGTTTAAACGAATAAAAGCCGTATCATGTGAACAGTCCGCACCGTGTACGGTTAAAATCGAATACTGCTAAAAACGTGCAGTACAATGCCGTGTGAACCTAGCCTAAGGGTAGCCTGTCTGCAGCAGATTTTATTGCATTGTGAATTACGTGGGCTCCACATCCAATACCCATCAATGGCTTTTTCAGTGATGATTGTAATTTCGTTAACACATTGTTAATGCCTCGCCTAGCCGCACCTCCGAAATTGACGTTGGCATTGTCTCCGCAAAATGCCACGACTTTTGCTGTCAAATTATTATCTGTCAACACTTGGTTTAAATAATCGACAATGATGTCAGAAGTCTCACCTGGTTAGTCTTGGAGATCTAAAATTTTTACTTGTACACCTACGTAAGGTTGAAAAAAGCGCACTAGAATAGGGTATATTTTCTTTTTACCGTGGTTTGAAGCGTCGTTTAGTATTGTAATACAATTGGACTTATCAAGATCATCTTTTAATTCTTTCATTACTGTAGGCGTCAAAACATTTACTACAATAGCTTCTGATTTCGTACGCGCGCATGTAAATTTGGGATCAAAACATGATTGAATTAATTTCGACGCACAATCATTAGAGCGAACACTGTGGTTTTCTTGTATCGTGTGATAAGCCCAGACGCCTTCTGCCGCGGCGATATCCAAATCCTTTAAAGTTGGTGCGTCCGATTTCTTGAAAAAGGTTAACATCGAAGAACTCGAAGCGGCGGCACGATCGGCATTTTTATGTTTTTCAGACTTTAAATGCTGTTCAATATCACTGGCACCACCATGGGAAAAGCTAAATTCTGTACGACACTTTTCACATCTGACATCTGAGGGAGTATTTATTTGCTTGATAAACAGATATTTTGCTTGTAAGTTAACATTGAACGTACACTTGCGTTTCGGCATTTTAACTTATGATTTCAAAACAAAAGAAGTTTAAGTTATTTACTAGGTACACGAGCATCAAACAACAACAAAACAAATATCGAGAAGTGGGCGAACGAAAAATCTGTCAAACAATTAGTCAACAAAGCGCGAGCGTGACGTCTTCGCCACTCTCGGCTATCGTCGCGTCAACCGAAGACGCGGTCTCGCTCCTGCACACCGATCGCGTCCGGCCGGCTCGACTACCCAAATTTTCGCGCGGTTTCAGAAAACGGGCCAATTCTGCGTCCCAGAGTTCATTTCGGGGACACCGGGACTCGTAACTCTAAAAAGGGACAGTCCCGTTCAAAACGGGACGTCTGGTGACGTTATGCATGCCGTACAGATTTAGTAAGATGATAAAAGTATTTAAAACATAATTTGGACCAACTTTTTATTGGGACAACACATACGTACAAGTCGTTAGGTGCTTACGCCATCTTTTATTTTAAATATTTATTTTCACCTTCATCCGAGGTTTCATTATTAAAAATGCATATTTAACACCAAGCAGGTTAAAAAATATCATTGAAAATACCTACGAGGAAAGAATCGAATAGGAAAGATAATAAACTGGTGGGGGAATAGATATTATTTAGACGGGACGGAAGTTACCATTTTAAGGCAGGTGAGTTATGGCAATATTGACTAATCATAATTTATAAAATGAGTATTTTGAATAACTTGTCATATATCCGGTATATTTGATTATGTGTTCAGTGGCGTAACATACATATTCTAGGCATGTTTTTTTTTATGTTTTCTTTAATAAAGTTATAATAAATGTTACTATATTAAAAAGAATAAATGGATTGAAAAAATAATGCACTCACGATATTACTTTAATTATTATTGGACTAAGAACCTATTTTAAATGATTTTCGAGAAGATACGAAGTGTACATATACGCTATACAAAAAATTTATGCACGCCTATGCATTGCGGCGCCATATTGAGTTACCACTTTGGACAAATATTATTATTAAGGAGACTCTCCCCTGTTCTATTCTTTCCTCGTAAGAAAATACACATGCAGATTATTTATTTATAATTGAATTTATACATACTTTCTTAGAGATGTGTGCTAGGTTATTAAAGTTTAGGTTTAGGTTGGAAATTATTTTTTTCAAATTGCTTATTTTATATAATTGATTGAAGACGGAGATACGTGTTGAAACTCCATAATTTACAAGTAAAAAATTGAAATAAATTGAAATTGAGTTCAAAACAGTTTATTTATTCACTTCACTACAATTATTTCACCCTACTAGGGCTTCATCAGGTGATGAATATTATAATACAAAATATTTGTAAACGTTCATATTTATGTCTTTTTCTAAATGAAGAGGGGAAAGTTTGCGACATTACGTTAAGAGCGGGAGTAACTTATATATTTAATATAATATTTAATATATATATATACATAACAATATGATTAAGAATATTAAGCAAATTTTTGAAAACTGATTGTTTACTGATATTATAAAATTAAACAATTTATAAATATATATATAACTATAAGAATTATTAAGTTGATTTTAAATATTTAAATTTAACAACGGTGAATTATTCACTTCTAGTTGGTCGTTTAAAATAAGGTTTAATTTGTTTATTTTATTTATTTCTAGGCTTTCTAATAAATTTAATTTTTTGCTCTTGTCTTGTATATGTAGTATGTCAAACTTATTATTGAATTTATGTTTTTGTTCAATATAGTGGTTCCACATATGCCAACCACTGTATTGAACAAAAACATAAATTCAATAATAAGTTTGACATACTACATATACAAGACAAGAGAAAAAAATTAAATTTAATATTCTTAATCATATTGTTATGTATATATATACATATATATTAAATATTACATTAAATATATAAGTTACTCCCGCTCTTAACGTAATATCACAAACTCCCCCCTCTTCATTTAGGAAAAGACATAGATATGAACGTTTAGAAATATTTTGTATTATAATATTCATCACCTGATGAAGCCCTAGTAGGGTGAAACAATTGTTGTGAAGTGAATAAGTAAACTGTTTTGAACTCAATTTGAATTTATTTCAATTTTTTTCTTGCTCATTTTATTGCAATTTACAGTAATGGCCATGTTTAACACTAGGCTGTCCTCGTTTACTTAATTTGAAAATGCATTCTACACTACAAAAACTCCACTTCCCCTATAACGTAAAAAGAATTTTCACGAATTTACAACGTTATAAGTTTTCAGCATATTTAATTAAAATCTGCTAATATTACTACGTCGATTCATTGAATTTTTAATGAATTAATTAATGTTTAATAAGCAATTTAAAATATCTACACCTATTTCTATGTATTAATCTGTATGTGCTTGTATACATATATAGACAAATACATATGTATACATACACGCATACTCGGACACTCACACTGGCGTGTACGCACATTTACACGGGTGAGATAAGTGCCTGTGCAAGTATGTTTTCTGTATACTAAACAAATAAATGTTACGAAAGTCAAGCATGGAGTTCAACGAACCTTCTATGCTGCAAAGTTGTAAACCGTGTAGGTATATATGTATGTATATACACATATTCTTTACAGTTTAAATAGATAATTTTTGTGGTCGCCTGGACAGATGTCATCTGAGCAAATTTCTACCCTCCTGGAGCGATGTTTCCTTGATGAGGGTAGGGCATATGACTGGTTAATAAAATAGGCCATTTTCCTACATAAGGACGCATCGATGAACTAAGAAGGGCATTCTAAAAGACAAGAAGTTTTAAAAGGTTTCTTGACGTTTTTCAGAAACCATAAATCTTTTTATTTAGAAAACAACCAAGTTTTCTTTAATATATATTAACATATTCCTTATACAACAGAAAAAAATAGATCACTGAACTACTTAATTTGAAATTTATACGTATGAAATAATTAAATGTATTCATATATATTATAAAACACAATTGTTTAGTTTCAAAAATTATAATGTTCACACACGACATATTGCTGTGGCAACATAATTATTTGAATATGATAATAGTATTATTGCCATACATTAGGCCTTGCCAAATAAATTATGTTGTGTGCTGTTTCAGCAACATAAATAATTAAAATGATGATAATTTTTATTATCCTGATGTGTATTTTATTTATCTTAACAGCACGTACTTTATAAGAATTCATGAATTCTTCAGTGTATCTGAATTTCTTCCCTCTCGTCTAATCTCTTGTTTTTATTTAAGATTGGGATAAGGTTATAGCTTATTTAAAATGAAAAACCAGAAATCATATAACACATAATTGTCGAATTTATTTAATATTTATTACATAAAAATAAATATAGCATCGCTATACTGTATTCACTATATTTATTTAAAAAGAAACATAATTATAAGAAAATGTTTGTACCTTGTTCTAGGTTGTAACATTTCTTTATGATACGAATATATTTTCTTATACTTTATTAAATAGAACTCTAAAAATATTTTCCTGTTTATCAACAAATAAATCCAATTAACTTTTGTACATTGTTTATTTTTTATGGTCAATGTTTGGAGAAAAGCTTGAATCTGATTACTATCTATAACCATTCGCACGCGTTATAGCTAGCATTTCAGAGTTCGCTACCCAGAAACATTTTCCATATTTAAAAAAAATCTAATCTCAAATCATTAATTCATAATCAAAATTTTATTGTAACAATTAATGATGCCAAATACTGTGCCAGAAAATATACATTTGCACGCTATATCCTCTTAACACTCAACACCATTAATTATTTCATCTCTTTTAAACTTGAAATTAAAGAATGCTCATTACTATCTCAGGAAAATATTTATTATCCCTGTTGCATAATGTTATACTGAATATACGTTCGCACGATATATTTCAATACTCGTATAGCCACATTGATAAGTCTTTGCCTCTAACTTACTTTGAATCATTGAAAAACTTTTTAAATTCGGTCATTTGCATCTCCATTATTTTTACAAAATTACACAAAAACAATTAAAAAAAGAAAATAAAATAAGTGAAACTTAAATGAAAATAAAATTAACACGCTAATACAAAAGAAATCAATATGAATCGTGGTGTATCTAACCCTACGATTTATATAACCAGCTAAACTGTGTATAATAAATAAATGTTAATGAATGTATGTTAACGAATGAAAGTCAATGAATGCTTGTTAATGAATGAATCGTGTCGATTCTTGTCTTCAATTTATATTTCCGGGAAAGACATGTGACCGTTTTCAACGCCATCTTCAGAAACTACCATTTAAGTTGTCACCCTGCATCTTTAGTGCTCCTGGCTTTCAAGTTGCCGTAATGTTTTGAACACACACGCACTTGTTGTCTTTTTGACAGTTCTTCACCGCAAAAGGTCAACACCCCAAGAATTGTCTGTTTACAACTTAAAAACTTCCTATAAATTGTACAGCGTTTCTCCAACGTAGGTATACTTGTTTTAATATAACTCTTCTTTATATTTGTCTATAAATTTATTACCTTCTTTACTATTTTTCACATATTTCCTCTTTCCATTAGCTAGTACAATTCTTATTTTTGTTCTTTTTCCAGCTTTCGGCAATATTGGAAAAACATTGCAAACAACAGGTATCCTTTTAATAAGATTACTTGCACCACCATGGTCCACTTGGTTTGCCCCTTTGTGGCCTCCTTCTATCCAAGACTTCTCCAACGGTGATATGTCTATCTGTAATAAACTACAAACCAAGTTTACATTATATTTTATTTTTATTTTGTAGGTTATCGAAAACCGTACAAGAACCTCTCTACTGTTTATGAAACATGATATTACATATACAAATTCCTGAATGTATTCTATTATTACGAGCTGTCGTTTATAAAAAAAAAACACTACTACGGATGTCTCAGAATATTTTTATTTATATCCTTTTTTTATTTACTTATCTAGTCATAAGTTAAGGTAAATATTTATTCTTTTTGTATGATTTGTTTAATAAATTTTTATTACCTTATGCACGTTCTCAAGTTTACATAATTATTCAATTATTTTTCTCTCGTGCATATCGAATTCTGTTTATACACAAACCATACATCTTGTTTCTCTTTTCTATAAAAGAAATATATATACATCTTAAATTCTATCTCGTCTTTTATTTTAGTACTTATTTAAATTGTAAATATAAATTCAATTTTTATGTCTGCATAAAAGTGTATGCAACCCAATATACTCATGTTAAAATTCCTTTAACTACAATAAACTTATTATTATTGTTTCTTTTATATTTTATACACTTAAATTAAGTCTTAATACTATTACTATTACCTTATTAATATGCAAGATACCACGGCAATATGTTTCGCCAAACTGTGGCTTCATCAGGTGGATGAAAATACAATTTCAACATGTATCTCCTTTGTCGATTATTAATTTAAAATTAGCCAGTAATGGTGATAAGGAGAAATGATTTTTTTAAATACGTTTAAAGTACAAAATAAACGAACAGAATGTTTGGTTCCTAGATAAGTGCAAAGAACAAGAAGTTACACCCAAACATATTGGAATCAAGACCAACCACAAAAGTAGAGCAGCATTCTTAGCAGTAGAAACAGGAAAGAAAGTCTGGATTAAAGAAGAATTGAATAAACTACGTATACAGTATAGTCTACTATCATATATTAAAGTACTGCATTCACAACTTTCATTTAATCTTAGTAGCCTAGAGTTTGATCTATTGTACGAAGCTATTCAAAATAAAAAAAAAATTAAAAATGGGCGTGCTTAAGACCACACGGCAGAAGTGAAAACTTCATCAAGGTGAGGTTAATAATATGAAATACAACTTTCTTTTCGTTCTATATTCATTTACATTTTCCATTTTCCATATTCCATTTTCGTTTTATATTACATTTAAAAAATATATATTTATTATTATTGTGTATACATTATTCTAGTACATTTCGCTCGGTCTGATCAAGTTTTCACTTCAAAAATTCATACGTACGCATGTATATATACAAATAGACGATATGATAATTCTCATACGAGTACCCGCGCTGGTCTAATGGTAACGTGCCGGCCTCATACCCGGGCGGCTCGGGATCGCATCTGCAAGCGGACAAGAATTTTTCAGATAATAAAAATACAATATTTCGCGTATTTATTCTAAATTTCAATTTAATTGAAATTAAATACTGTTAGTTAGTGTTATAATACAAAGCCGAGCGTGAAACGGTTGCCGAGCGAGTATAGCAGAGGCCGGCAGAGACGCGTTAATTATATCTCTCTCGCTCCCTTAGTCGACTCGACTCGAGCCCACTTTACCCGAACGAGCGTTACATTCCGAGCGTGACGGCTCAGTCTCGTTCAGTGCCCAACAATCAATGCATCACTTCAAAAATCTTAATACAAAAAAGCAAACTAGCAAGCATATTTCCATTAAAAAACAGAATATTATTCCCACAATACCGGATAATCTTAACAGAAATATAACTTTCTATGATCGGTTTAAAAATCTATCAAAAGTAGTTTTAATACAGAAGAAAAGATTATGATATCAAAAGGATTCAAATTTAATCTGAAACCTAACATTAATGTAAAACATTTAGAAAAAATAGCGGTAGAAGCAGGCTTAGTCCGAAGCAAACAGAAAGATAATATTGTTAATAAATATATAACAAGGAACATTATCGAAAATTACCAACCACCTCATAAGTATAATAGAGATAACAGTATACTAAAATCAATAAACCAAAAAACGTTAGACAACAATATTATATTTACCACAGTGGACAAAGGCAACACCATAGTAGCGATTCCAGAGACAGATTATACACAGGACGTTCAAGAATTTCTAAATAATAATCTGACCCTACCAATAAATACAAAAAATTGCTAAAACAAACTAACAAGTCAGAAGCACTGATTGATAATAACTTATGAGCAAAATTAATTAGTATGATATCGACAACAACCTAAACTATACGGTTTAATTAAATAACATAAAGGCAATTTACCTATACAACCAGTGGTATCTTATGTAAAAGCCCCATGTAGAAATTTGTCAAAATATCTAATAAACCTTATACCTACTTGAACATACTAAATTTAAATCCAATTTTTCTATTAAGAACTCACATGAATTAATAAATAAAATTTCAAACATAGATTTACCTAACAATTGTAAACTTGTATCCTTTGACGTCACTAATCTATTTACAAGTATGTATTCCAGCCCAGGACGTAATATAATCTCCTTAAAATTGAACAAAAATAAGACAAATCCCATTATTACAACGCAACTTTTAAATTTACCTGAAATGTGTTTAGACCAGGACTAATGTCAGTTTCAATATTAATTTTATAAACAGAGAGAGGGTTTAGCAATGGGAAACCCGTTAAGTCCTTTACTTGCCGACATACTTATGAATCATTTAAAAAGCAGAATAAGCAAACTCCCTTTGTTCAAACATTGTATTTACTGGTTAAGATATGTGGATGACATATTAGTTTGTTTTAACGGTACAGACAGGCCATTATAAACTTTACATAATTATATTAACACTATTCATCCAAACATCAAATTTACGATTGAAATAGAAGAAAATAAAATTATCAACTTTTTAGATCTCACTATAACTAAAAAAACATCAATTTTCAATTTAACACAAACCTACACATACAGATACAACTATACACGCAAGTTCGTTTCATCCCATAACACAAAAATTATCTGCTTATCAATCAATGCTTCATAGACTAATTAACGTTCGTTTGAGTAAAGAAAACTTTGATTTAGAATTAAACAGAATATACATTATAGCGCTAAATAACGGCTTTTCAATAAATTTAATTAAAAATATTTTAGCGAAACTACAGAAATCTAAAACGCTATCTCTAATCTACCCCACAGTAAAAAAAAAAAAAATAGAACCCATAGTTATAACTCCATTACATACATTGGTAAAATTTCAAAAACCGTAGGGAACTTAATTAAAACAAGTAGGCTATTTTATTCAAAACAAAAAATTCTTTAGAAAAAGTATTAAACTCAGGGGTGTACAAGTTGACGTGTACTTGAAACCTCCACGACTTTCTTTTCCACAGGTTTCTTTTTTCTTTTGATAAGCTTACCATTGGCATCTTCAGTAAGTTTTCTTTTCGCACTTTCGATATCTTGTGGTTTCTCGCTTGTTTTGCAATAAGCTGGTCTTTAAATGGAGATCTTGTCCAATCTTCAGCATGCTGAGCTCTGCTAGCCCTCTTCTGTGAATTTTGGTTTTTGTTTTACGGGCATCGGATCTTGGCTTCGGAGAAACTTTCAGGATAACATCTTTGAACGAAGTGTAACTGCAGCTCGGATGTGTTTCCGTAAACACGTTTTCAGTTTCAGGTAGGTGGTCATCTGGGAAATTTTCCGCAGCCATCGGTCTTTCGGTTTCTTCCTCCACCGGAACATCTGTGAATTCGGCAGGCAGAAAACATTCGTTAGAAAATATTTCATCGTTTAATGGATAAACTCCTGTCGTTTGAAAACCTTTTACGGCTTTCTCCATAGTGGCAACATAAAGAAATACCTTCGAAAACATTTCTACGACATCATATAGTGACACACTAGATCCAGGGTTATAAGTGTGCCCTAAATCACACTTCCTTGCATACTGGTGTTTTAAAGGCCCAAACACAGTGAATTCAAGGGGCTCTAGACGGTGACTGGTATGGGGCGGAAGAGACACCATTATAATATTATGTTCTCTTGCTTTATTTATTGCAGCTAGTGTCCTGTGACTATTGTGATTATCGAGGATTAATAATATTTTCTTGTTCGAACCGGGTTTCACGTGGTGTGTAAAGTGATCTAAATGTTTGACGAAATGATCGGAATCCATCCATCCAGAACCATTTCCATAACCAACTGCACTTGGTGAACAACTTTTCATGCATGATGAGTTCATTCGCTGTCGGGGGAAAAGAAGAAACGGTGGAGTGTAGGATCCTGCAGCTGAAATCCCACAAACTGCTGTAACATTAAATCCACGTTCTGTGCTCACTATCCGCCCGACTTGTTTTTTCCCTTCTCGGCTAATACTTTTCTGGAAACTGGTACGGAATTGATCCCAGTTTCATCAATGTTATATATCTGGTCTGGTTGAATATTATTGGCCTCTAAAACTGATCGTACAACATCAAAAAACTTCTGAACTTGTGGTTTATTAAATCCTGCCGCTCGTGCTATGGTAGTAGGCTCAGGAGCTCTAATTGAAAGTTGAGGTTTTCTTTTCTTAAATCCTGACAACCAGTCACTACCAGGCAATTTCGCAGTCTTGTTAAATGGATGATTTAGCTGCATTTTTCCTGCTCAAATACAAACCTACGAGCATCCAAAGGGGCCTTTCTATGTCTAAAATATGCTCCACTAATTTAGTCTCTTGTGGTTCAGTAAAAACTGTGTGCCCCAATGTCATTCAAATTTATAATGGCCAGCTATTCGTCTCAACGTTTGTTTATGTCTACGATAACCATCTCGTTTTATAGTAAAATATTCGAGGTTTTGTAGGGTATAAAAAAAATAATAATATATAAACAATTACGCGATAATAACACTTGATTTAGATATAAAATTTTACAGTACTCACCTTTAAAATAATTATTTTGTTCACAGTGATGTTCACACTACACCGACATTGTTGTAAGTGAAATAAAATGGGAAGTGCATGGCTATCTTGCTATATTTGACATGATCCAAAAGCTGACGCTAACTGTAATAAACCAAATCGTGTGGACCTATGTACCCCTCCGGCCCCCTGTGCCCCCCCCCCTTTCCTACTACTACTACTACTACTGTACACAACATTGTATAACAATAGGTATAAATAACAAATTAAAAAAGAACAAAAGAAATACCAACAGTAAATGCCCATACAAGGATAAAATTAAAAGAATAATACAAACAGAAAAGTACATTTTAAAATTTTAACAATATACGAGGTAGGCGCCCTAAATTCTTGGCCTGACTGGCATCTACAGGCTCAAACGAGTTCAAACTGCGTCACGTCATGCATGCATATACGCGAGGTGTATACTATAAATATGACGGTTCGAAGCATAGTAGTTTTTAGTAACCAGCCAACCAACGTGACTAGTGCACGAAAATGTCTGAAGAAACGAAAATTGAGTACCGCGCGGTCATTATATTTTTAACAAAAGAAGGTCGTTCACCTTATCACATTAAACAACGTTTAGACAGCGTTTACGCTGATTCATCTCATTCGTATTCAACTGTAAAGAAGTGGACAAAAGTTTTCCGTTTCGGACAAGAATCCCTGGAAGATGCTGATCGGTCGGGTCGACCAATTGAAGTAATAACGCCTCAACAAATTTCACTTATTGAACAATTAGTGCTAGAAGATCGCCGTTTGAAAGTGAAGGAATTAGCAGTGATAACAAACATTTCCGAACAAGTGTTTGCCGAATTCTCCATGACCATTTGAGTATGAATAAAATTAGTACTAAATGGGATACCGCGACTTCTTTCTGCTCTCCAACGTGAACGTCGAGTCGAATGTGCGCAGTCGTTTTTAAACATGTGTGGAGACGACCCAAAACCGATTTTGGAGTCCATTCTCACAGGGGATGAAACAATGATTCTGTTTTACGATCCTCTATCGAAAAGGGAGTCCATGGAATGGCGGTGACCTGATGAACTTCGTCCCAGAAAGGCGAAAGTCGTTCAATCAACGAAAAAGGTGATGGCCACAATATTCTGGGATTGTGAGGGCATTTTGCTAATTGAAATTAAAGAGCGCAATACAAGTGTGAACACTATTATACGTCTTTATTGCATAAATTAAGGAACAGTATTCGTGCAAAACGTCGTGGAAAATTGACAAAAGGTATGCGATTATTGCACGACAATGCTCCCGTCCATACTGCCGCCATTTCACAAGCTCTCATCCGCGAATGCGGCTTTCAAGAATTGAAAGATCCACCGTATAGTCCGGATATGGCTCCTTGTGATTTTTGTTTTGTTTCCTAATTTAAGAATAAACTTTAGGGGACGTAGTTTTACGGACGACAGTGAGTTGCAAGCAGCTGTTATAGAACATTTTGACGAAAAAACTTCAGATTATTTTTACAAGGGTATCGAATTATTAATTAATCGTTGTAATAAATTTATAGAAGTTAGGGGAGATTACATTGAAAAATAAAAATTCTTATATTGTTCCAAGTTTCTTTTTTGTATATCAGGCCGGAAATTTATGGCGCCTACCTCGTACATACATTAAAACTGAGACGTACTTTGGGCACCCTATTATAAACCAAGGCGGATATCATTTATTACTGAGAATCGTTGGAAATATATATAATTATTATTATTAATGGACGAAACGATAGGTGAGTCGTCGACCTGTGACATTTGAATAGACTGTTTTTAGCCATATGTAATCATAATTTTCTGTATTTCTTGTATTGATTCACAATAGAGAATACCCATTAATCCATTTCTTTATACCGGAGTTGAAACAACAGTCAAAGTAGTGAACTGTGATAACTGAAAGTACACCAACCTACAATCCACCATAATCAAAGTTTCGATTCGCTAATTTTCGTGTCTTACTTTTAGTATAAGGAAGCGTTGTGATGACGATAATGATCAACCTGATATTTTTTGAGATTTCTAAGTTTTGAAGTACCCTGATACCAAAAATACGTTTTTTGAAAAATCTCTCCCTCTCTTTATCTTCCCCCCCCCCCCCTCTCTAATACTGGAATCGCCTGGTAATTTTTCTAAAACAGCACTAAACCAATTTTCAAATACAACAGAATTCATATCTTCATGGTAGTCGCTAGTTCTTTTGCTTTGGAAAACTAAGAATCCATCTTCAACAAACCCATCTTCAGATCCTATGTGCACAATTATAAGTCTTTTTTCTTTTCCTGTGGATTTTTCAATGCTGCCGATACACCATCCATAAACCCAAACTTTGATTGTGTGTGCCCTTTATTTAACCACGTTTTATCTAAGTAAAATATCTTTTTTTGTTGTTATCTATATCTTCACGTAGTTATCCCACTATGCTCTATCAATAAACTCTTCCTGCTCCGCTTCATGTACCTATTATAGTAGTAATAATAATAATAATAATATATTTTATATACTTATTCATCTTAATAATAAATATATTTTACTTGAAATTAATCTTTTTCATTAATGGGTATAATAATGAACAGTTCAATTGAGGTATCATGGAATGGTTTTGAATTTCGTTAAAATTGTAGGAGCTTCATTGTTATAAAAAAAAGCTGTGTATAACTTGTATTACAGCATTTTTTACATTTTTGTCAAAGTTGTTGACTAATGAGCGTCTACCAAAGCTTTGCGTGAGCTGAGTGGAGTGCTTACTTGGACTTATATTCCTTTATAACTTTAAAAACTGTACTTCTTGAAACACCTGCAAAATAACAGAATATGGGTAACTTCAGAAACATAACACATAATATAAGAAAATACAATATTACCTGTTGTCCACACTATATGCGATGCTATTTCTCTTGCACTTTTGTGTATTTCAATGCTCAGCTTCTTATAAGTGTTGAGAAATATTTGCTTTTCAATAAACGGACTAGTGACCAAAACGGCCGTGTTTCGTCGGTGGAGAAATAGATAGGTTTCTACTTGTACTCGGCATTGGATGCATGATATATTAGAAAAAAAGCGTGAAAAATTTCCAAATTGACACCATCTGATTACTAGAAATATCTGTCAATTAAATTAAGCGAGTGTCATTTGGGAACAAAAAGAACCAAAGGTCGTAATTAGCATTGAGAACTCATTGCCTTACATAAATTAGCATAACTAGTGACCTATCGAGACACAAACAATTGTCACAAACAAAAAGGTAACGACTAATTAAAGTTAATCAAAAATAAAGATGAAAATTATGAATCGATATAACTAAATGTAGTAATAAACACTGTAAATGGTCTCGTATTTGTGAGTACCGACATACAAAATTATAGGATAATGGCCACTTGCTACCAAAAATTACAATTATTTGAGTGGTCCTGGTATACAGAATTAAAATAAGATGAAATTAAATTTTGAGTTAGTATACAAATTATGATTTATAATTTAGCAAACAATTACAACTGATTGATTATCCAATGAATTATGAAAGTCCAAATAATTAACAAAATTCATCCAGAGTGATCTATATTACAAAAAAAAAAACCTTCAACTGAACTCAATGATGATGTATTAATTTTCGAAAATCTAGCCTAGGAAATCCCATTCGAGTAATTATAACAGCTCACAAAATATATAACGAAAAAGTTACCTCTATCACAAACACATAAAATCGACGATTACAATTACTTCTACAGTACCAAATTCACACAGGTTGAGACGGCTTCAAAATGGCGTTCACTAGTTACGTGGTTGACACAACGATACGGCACTAATTAATTTGCAGGACTAGGGAGTATAATCAACGTTCGACTTGTGGACACCAACTGAAGATTGCGAATATGTGCAAGTATCAGAATTTAACGACAAACCAAGTTAAACAAGAGTGTTAATTGGTAGATGAATTACTAAGGACAAAATTACGAGAATAAATGGCATATTTAAGAATATTATTACAATAATACATAAATTTAAACCTCAATTGACTCATAGTGGGGGCGGGACTACAGTAAATACGCATAACGCAATTAAGGGAGATGGCAGTACTGTCGCCAAAACGAATTTAAATTAACACATAATTTATTAGTAAAATAACCACAATGGGATTAACTAGTATATCGCGCATAAGAAAATAAAAATAAATTAAATACGGAAGTGATTCCCAAGTCATCAACACATAAAAGAAAACAAAATATATTACGTCGTATTAACGACTGCGCGATCCTACACGCCCCCCCCCCCCCCCAACAAATGCCCATATAATGCAATAAAAATGAAAACTAATTATTTCAGTGTACAAAATGAAAGTAAGATACAGGGTTTGCCAAAATTAAGTGTAACAAATTCCAAGGCATATAACAAATGAAATTTATCGTAACAAGGAATATTTTTAAAACGTAAATTTTAATATTTTCAACTGCAGAATCACCTACTTGAATATTTTTTGTGTGTATTACATGTGATTAATAGTGTGGCTCTCTCTCAGGAATTTCAGTTACAGACCCGCAGTTTGTTTATGTAGATCTATCATTATGTTAAGAAAATACTTGAGACCTCAACCTCATATCCTTTGCCTTTTAAAAATCACTTCAGTACCTGGGCAGTTTGCCCCTCAACTCCTCCGTCCCCAGTGGATGCTCGCCCGAGTTTCTAACTACGCGATCCACCTTCCACTCGGGCGAACTTGATTGTCCTCCTAGTGCCGACATCCACCCTCATAATTAGCCCACGAACCTGTACAAAAATATAAAAAGTATATTAGAATTTAAAATGTTGCCAGTTTGCGCATATCAATGGGAAGGTATACACGTATGTTTATGTATGTAATACATGCATTCACTAATTGAAAGTAATTTTAAAATTAAATAAGGTAGTTTGTATGATCTTGGCCAGTGAACAGTAGTAATTTTACATCAACAATATTTTTGCGGTTTAATAGACGTATCATATACAGCACACAAAAATAAGATATTTTAATATCTCTCGTTTCCTGTAAACATGAATAAACGTTATGAAACGTCTGTAACTATCTCAGTAGGACATTATTCATCAACTTTCCGTTAATCATTCCAGTGTTTTTTTCTTGCAGTGCTACGTAAAATGATATCTACAAGCACAACACTTATCATATGCATTATACTCAACATTCTTCTTGGTCTGGTACACATAAATTCATGTAATTCGTATTGATGGTTAAATTTATTGTTATAAATATATTGTACAGTAATACGATCGGCATTGAACAAAATATTGTAAAAGACCAAAAAATTCAGTTTTCTGCTTTACAGAAGAATTCGGGCACAACGTCTGCAATAACAGAGTTAATAAATGAAGATTAAAAAATCAAGAAGAAGAATTTGGCCACAACGTCTGCAACAATAGACTTAATAAATAAAATTAAAAAAATTAAATAAAAAGTAAATACAGGCGATACCCAGTATATATCAACTGACCAAAGTATCTAATATTGATTAATTATGAAAAATAAAGTAAACCTTGCTAATACACAAAAAGATCTAATCAAAAAAATAATATAATTATAAGGTAACCAAACTAAAAGACTCATACGAGGGCAAATCAAATTTGTATTAGGAAGGGTAGCTATGTGTGTCGGGGAGATTGAATTTGATCGGCGGAGATGCTTAAAGTGCGAAAATCAGCTCAGAAAATTCGTCCATCGCTTTATTTAGTAGTTTTCGCGATGAGCGAAGCAAATGTTCATGTGCCTGAGTGGTCCTACTCGTTGACTTTTTGAGCGAACGACGAACTATCAATGAAGCATACTACTGCGGCCACCTCGATTGAGGTATCGACGTAAGAGATGAGATTGTCCCATTTCCCAGGTCCTACTCCTTCACGATAGTGCAAGGTCGCATACAGCGTGTGTGGCTAAGGAAGAATTAGTCAGAATGCAGTGGTCGAAGCTTGAGTATCCACGATACAGCCCTGATTTATCAGCATGTGATTTCCATTTGTTTGGATCGCTAACCGAGAGACTGAGAGGCAAGCGTTTCCACTAAATGAAAGTAGAGACGCGTGTGTGCAACTAATTGAACACGCAACCGACTACTTTCTACGGAATGAAATTTACCTAAACGTTGAGAAAAGTACATCCTCAAAGGGGAAGAATGTTAAAGCTTCAGATATGTACTCATATGTTTTCCTAATAAATTAAGACGATTATAAGGATATAAACCAAAGACAGAAAAAAACAGAAACACACCTAGAAAAAGACCTCGTGTCCTCGATATCTGCTCATATTGCACTACGTTGCACAGATATTACTGCACATTGAGAGTTCTACAGCGATTTACTTTAATCTACTTCTCTGTCCACTCATACGACTGTAATGTGATAATTTGCCATGCTCTCTCTCTCCTTCTCCCTCTCTCTCTCTCTTTCTCTCTCTATCAAAAATAAATAAGGTACAAATAGCGTGAAAACCAAATATCAAATATTTCATTTAGATAATGAATAAAAGAATAATAGCATTGGTCCAGATTTTACGTCAGTTACCCAAGTCATTCACACGACGTGAGGAACAGTTCAAGCTCACTGATAAATTAGGCGCCTGCCCCCTGGATCTTTTTGTGAATTCAGTAAGCACACACCTAATTCACACAGTTACTTGCCAAAGCTAAATTGAATATTCGTAATTTATGTGCCCTGGTACTGATTTAATAAATATGTATTTCTACACTGGTCAATGATATTCCCAAAACACACTTATAGATTGCACAAATCCTCATCCTATATTATATCATTAAATCGATTTGTTGGACGAGTACTTGCCCAGAACAATGTTATGTAAATAGTTATCTAAGATAAAATAAATATCTACGGATATAAAGAAAAATTTGAAAGATTAAATCATTAAATATTCATGCTAATTGCCCTAAATTGTGAATTTTGAAGAAATAGTTAGCTTGTATCTTCATATATTTGGTTAAATTCTTGTGTATCCATTTAATACATTTTATGCCCATAAACTAAATTACACTTAATAAGAAATAAGTTTAAATTTAAAATAAATCGTGAGTTGATTTCATTATAACTATTTGAGTGCCCGATTAATTAGTGCACACACTGCTAGTTCTATTTCTTTAGTGCTCCAAGAGAGACTGACTAAAAATTTCTCAAGTTCGCACTTTTAAAAAGGAATTTTAATATAAAAATTTAACTTCCATTCTTAACCAAAAAATCTACATGATTCTTCTAACAGCACTCTCCAAAAGTAAGGTCCCTAATCATGATATTACAATGCAAAACGAACATTATTTACAAGTTAAAAATTTACATATAAATCAATACAACATCCTTAATACAGTGTTGAAATATAAAAGAAAATTTATTGAAATTATAAAATGCAGTACGTAAATACAATTATTATTAATAATTATAATATAATACACATCATATTTACATTGGAATATCTGAGTTAACAAATCAAAACAATATGAAGATATGTTAAAACAGGCAACGTTAGATAAAGCCAAGCCATTAAGAGGAAAAATATGAAATGATCACTGTAGAAGAAGCTATTGAAAAATTCTCGTAGTAAATTATGATAAGTATATTAAGTTTTGGCAATAGAAGAACCCAGCACAATATGTATGTATATATAAAATACAATGCCTGAGATATTGTGATTAGAATTAGTAGCTTTGGATATTGCAACATTGCAAATATCAAATTTAAAACAATCTCAATTACGATTTACTCTTTCAAACTACATTTTGTCTAATGTGTAGTTAGAACAATAGATTTTAAGTTTATATGGGTATACTTCCGAAATATATAAAATTTGAAGTAATTAATAACATAAGTGCAATAATATATATACATAGACGTACATTATATCTCATAAGTAGGGCGCGGACACGTACGGTTGATGACTCATCGCCCATGAGCGCACTATTGAAATGTTGTATTTTTAAAGAGGTTTTAATTTTATTTATATAATTGGATAACAAGTGGCTGGTGATCTATAAAATACAAAATACCTTATTATTTGTTCATTTTCTCTCCTGTAAAACTTGTTCTCTTTAAATTAAGTACATCCTTGTAGATATAAAACGTCCTTTCTACATCGCAACTGGTTATAGGTGCGTACTGGAATTACTCTTTTATTTCAGCGTATTTAGCATACACAATTGCCGCAATATTATTAAATCTGGATTTCTATTAAAAACTGCGTCTAACTTTTGCCGAAGGCCACATCCGAAGTCACTTGGAATTATTAATAGCCACATCTAATGTGGTTAACCCATTTTTTGATTTGAGATTCGATATGTGATTAGGTTAGGCAAATTTTTAAAGTGTTCTTGAAGGAATAACAACTGATTTTTTAAATTTGGGATTTGTGTTAGTTCCTTGCACTCAGAAATACTTCGAGCATAGTCATTTAAACATGTAACGAAATTTTGTAAACTATCGAAATTCTCTGCATAAAAACTATTTCTGTGTATGTTTTAGTAAAGCTAAGTGACGAACGTGCGATATTTTGGCATTCTGTAACGATATTTTACAGATATTGTAATAAATTTCGGAATCACTGACAATTCATTTGCATATCAGAAAAAGTAACATAAACAACGTTCTAGATCTAAATAAATGAAAACTAGAAATGTACGCGTATGTTATTGAAACTAAACGAAATCCAGTGCACACTTACGTCTAGATAATTTGGAGAAGTCGATTCAATAAACCGGTATTAAACAGACTTACAAAAATTACGAAGTACGTAATTAACAGTCCAAAGAATGAAAAAACGAAACTAGGTATGAATGAAAATTTTATTTCTCTTGCGAAAAAAGGATTTTACTCATAAATTCCTTATTTTATGGGCATTTCTTGCTCTCATTCTTGGGCATTTCTCTCTACAAATGTACGCGTATGTTATTGAAACTAAATAAGAGTAAGTATATACATATTTACATTATTTCTCTTGGGAAATATAAGGTAAATATAATAAATTTTAAAAACCCCTGACGCTCCTATCTACGCCGATGAAAAAAGGAATTTACTCATAAAGTCCTTATTTTATGGGCATTTTTTGCTCACATTCTCGGGCGTAAACAGATGTTGCAGTTCACCATATGAATTAGTGCTACTCAGTGAGCGTGTGTTGTTTACATTATTTCTTTGCTCCGTTGTAACTTCGTTGTAGTTTAAACCGGTCATGTCCGCGCCCTACTCATAAGTCAAAAGAGAAAAAAACCTCATATGTATTCTAAGAAATCAATCTTATGTTTATATTCATTCCGCTTACGAAAATAATTAATTCATGGAAATAGAAGACACATTCCTTTCATGAACATATAAATTCAAATCAGAATAGTCAAGGCCATATACAAAGATAGTATTATTTGCTATTCTATACTATAACCTATCGTGTGTTAGACAATAAATATGTGATAAATTTAAAGAGCGAATGTCAGAGACATACCAATTTATACCAAATGAAATTCGGAGTAGATAGTGAAAACATGTTTCGACTGAAGTGTTGGCAGTTCGGATTTAATGTTTAATAATCAGCACGAAAGTAAAATTTATGAAACATAAATTAAAAAAGTCACTTTCGATTATTTATTTATTCATCGTTATTAAAAAATCTCATTTGATAAAGATTGTTATAATTAAAATTAGTTTGAACATAGTTTTAATAACAGTTTTGTATACTGATTTTTCATGCCTGTTTTTTATATATCATGTTTTACAGTTAAAGAAAAACGCATTTGATATTTTACGGTATAACAACATGTTACAAGGATCATAACTAGGGAGCGGAATCGAGCGAGCTAAACTACCACGGAGCCACAACCGTGAAAAGAAATAATGTAAACAACTGCGTGTTGTTTACATTATATCTGAATAGCACTAATTCATAGGGCGAACTGCAACATCTGTTTGCGCCAGAGAATCAGAGAAAAAACTGCCATAAAATAAGGAATTTTATGATTAAATCCTTTCTTCATCGGCGTAGGTTCAAGGGTGGCGAGTTTTTAAAATTTATTATATTTACCTTATATTTCGCAATATAATATGTATGTTTCAATAACATACGCGTACATTTTTAGTTATCATTTATTTAGATCTAGAACGTTGTTTATGTTACTTTTTCTGAGATAAAAATTAATTGTCAGTGATTCCGAAATTTATTGCAAAGTCTGTAAAATATCGTCACTTAGCTTTGCTAAAACATACACAGAAATAGTTTTCATGCAGAGAATTTCGATAGTTTACAAAATTTCGGTACATGTTTAAATGAGGTTGCTCGAAGAATTTCTGAGTGCAAGGAACTAACACAAATCCCAAATTTAAAAAATCAGTTGTTATTCCTTCAGGAACACTTTGGTTTGCCTAAACTAATGACATATTTTGAAAATCGAATCTCAAATTAAAAAATGAGGTGTGGCCACCACACGACTTTCTTATAAGTATGAGCGTTTCAAACTATACTATATTTTTTTTACACAAAAATTATTCAAAATCCTATTCTAAGTACTTCTGTTCTCTTAATAAATCGCTATAGAATGTATACTTAGCAAGATATTCAAAAAAAGGACTACTCCCTAAGAGTAAAAGTGTTACTTCCGGTCCGAATTTTGAAATTTCATATATTCAAAAAATATTGCAAATCTATCACTAAATACTTTTGTATTCTTGATAAATACATATAGAATGCATAATTTACGACATATTCGCAAAAAATCGCTATTCGATAAGAATAAAAGTGGTAATTTCGGTCTGAGTTTTGAAATTGTTTTTATGCAAAAGATATTGAAAATTACGTTTTAAATACTTTTATACCCGTAACGTACCTGTCTAAAAAGCATGACATGCGAAATATTCGCAAAAAACTGATTTTCGATAGGAGTAAAAGACCTACTTCCGGTAGCAGCTTCGAAAAACTTTTTAAATAAAATTGTTCTCAATTTTAATTTCAAGTACATATGAATTCTTTATAAATTTGTTTAAATTTAGTAGTTGACGAAATATTGGCAAAATTTAATTTTTTCACTGAAATAAACTGCTACTTCCGGTCTAGCGATTTTACTGAAAAACTACTCAGATCTCAAGAGGGAGATTAGACGCGTAAATACAACATTTGGAATTGATATTTACAGCGGTTATCGTGGTCACATAGAGACACACAGACATTTTTTAAAAACATCTTTTTCGGTATCAGGGAACTTCAAAACGTGGACATCTGCAAAAATCTCGAAGTCGAAAATTTCACATTACTTCCTTATACTACGTATAAGAAAGTAAAAATGGATTAACCACATCAGATGTGGCTATTAATAATTCCAAGTGACTTAGACGCAGTTTTTAATAGAAATCCAGGTTTAATAACATTGCGGCAATTGTGCATGCTAAATACGCTGAAATAAAAGAATATTTCCATTACGTAAATATAACCAGTTGCGATGTAGAAAAGACGTTTTCTATCTGCAAGGATGTACTTAATGCAAAGAGAACAAGTCTTACAGAAGAGAAAATGAACAAATAGTAGGGTATTTTGTATTTTATAATCACCAGCCACTTGTTATTCAATTACATAAATAAAATTAAAACCTTTTCAATAGCGCGCCCATGGGCGATGAGTCATGACTCGCTCGATTCCGCTCCCTAATCATAACATTCTAAGTTCGTATCAACTACTTCTGTTCATTCTTAAAATAAACGGATTTCCTAAATATATGTTTAAAAATTTGCATTTCATTGTACATCTAACCAGTTGACTATGGAAATACATCTTTAATAACAATTGTAAAACTATAACAAAATATGTAGTGATAATAAAAATCATAATAAAAGACAAATATTAGCAAAGCGACATTGTATGACGATTTACCAATAGGTAAGCATTTAACGAATTTTATGTCCTTGAATTCGAGACTTTGGCTCGTGTCGAACATATTTATCAAATAGGATTGGATTGACTCAATTCTAACAATTATGATTGAATTCAAGCACGGACACAAAAGCCGGTAATAAATCAAAATTTCTAAAACTCCATTACATACTGGTGAATCAGTAGCATACACCCTATATAGTAGCATAGCTGTGACTGTAAATCACCACAAAATCACAGCATCACGAAAATATATATTTGGAGAAAACTCCCACACACCCAACAAAATAAAAAAATTTTTTTGAGAAATCTAGTAACTGTCTATCTAATGGGTTCTGTAACTTTTATAAGATACGTGTTAAAATGAATACTATAATACTACTACGTAGAAATCTAAGCTTACAGGGTAGCGGGTTCGCCTCGTATGGCCTAATGAGTTCAGTATATTTACACAGAGAAAGTCGACTTCCTACAATACAATCAAATATTACAATCAGCTTCCGTTCAAAATAAATAAATGTCAGTTTATATTTAGAGAAAGTGCAAATTAAAATTTTACCTTGTTCACAATTCCTCCAATTAAATAACAGTTATTCAAGTATACGACTATGAACTTACGATATTTTAGTTTGGCATTTATTTTCGCTAATTTCTTCTACTTCTAATATTCTAATAATAAATACCTATATTATCTGCCTTATGTTCTAAGAATGGTATAAGAGTAATATTATCACCATTGCTGTGAATCTTATGTATTTTACTTTCTTATACGTAGTATAAGGAAGTACATATTGTGATGATGAAAATTTCGACCTCGAGATTTTTGCAGATGTCCAAGTCCCCTGGTACCGAAAAAGTGGTTTTTAAAAAGTCTCTCTCTCTCTCTCTCTCTCTCTCTCTCTCTCTCTCTCTCTCTCTCTCTCTCTCTCTCTCTCTCTCTCTCTCTCTCTCTCTCTCTCTCTCTCTCTCTCTCTCTCTCTCTCTCTCTCTCTCTCTCTCTCTCTCTCTCTCTCTCTCTCTCTCTCTCTCTCTCTCTCTCCACGATAGCGGTCAAACCGCTCTAGATATCAATTCCAAATTTTGTATAATCTCCCTCTTGAGATCTGATTAGTTTTTCAGTAAAATCGGTAGACCGGAAGTAGCAGTTTACTTCAGTGAAAAATTCGAATTTTGCCAATATTTCGTTAATTACTAAGTTTAAACATATTTATAAAGAATTGAAATATACTCAAAATTAAATTTGAGACAAATTATCTTAAAAAAGTTTTTCGAAATTCCAACCGGAAGTAGGTCTTTTACTCTTATCGAAAATCAGTTTTTTGCGAATATCTCGCAAGTCATGCTTTCTAGACAGGTACATTACGAGTATAAAAGTATTTAGATTATAATTTTAAATATCTTTTGTATAAAAAAAATTTCAAAATTCGGACCGGAAGTACCACTTTTACTCTTACCGAATAGCGATTTTTTGCAGATATGTCGTAAATTATGCATTCTATATATATTTATTAAGCGAGTAGCACTTTTTTTCGAATATCTTGCAAAGTATGCATTCTATAGCGATTTATTAAGAGAATGAAAGTACTTAGAATAGGATTTTGAATAAGTTTTGTGTAAAAAAATTCTTAAAATTGTATAGTTTGAAACGCTCATACGTATAAGAAAGTCGTGTGGTGGCCACATCTCATTTTTTTATTTCGTTTCCATCTAAGAGATTAAATACATTGGCGAATGTAAACAGCTGCACGAGACTTAGATGAGTAAGCGGAAATACTAATTATTCCGTATTTTTATTGGCTAATGGTGATCGTCAGGCGGTACCTATATCAATTCGAAAATCTAATCTGTAAAAAAGATTTGCGGCACCTCTAACAGTTAAAAAATACTGAATATTAATAATAACAAAATAACTTTATTTGTCCAACGCTATACATTTAAAGAACAACGTTATTCTGTGTACATATACATACAGAAAAGAAATAACCATTATTTAATTAGCCATTAATATAGAACATATCTTCATAGTGGAAGCTTGAAAAAAGACACATCCTGACGAGCGGAGATCCCTTTAGTAAATTTGTTCTCGAAAAGGTAATTGTGGCAGAAGATCGCGCGGATAGTCTGGGTGTGAGAAAGTTCAGCGAGAAAATGAGACCTGGGCAATCTATCCAACCGTTTGACAGCTTTCTTATAAACCTCTCTATCTGAATATCGCATCGGTATTTCAAAGACTGAAGGCACTGAGTTTCCATAGCAACAAGTAGTCAAACCCTGGCAGAGAATACGTCCCTTCTCCTCTATGACGGAGACTAAACTTTGAGGCATACTCCATATTGCTGACCACGAAACTAACATACAACGTTTTCAAAATTAATGAGTTACTGAAGAACCTACAGCATCGCATAATAAAACCCAAATAACTTGAGGTCGATGGGCAAACATGAATATGGTGGGAAAAACTGAATGTGTTTCCGAAAAGGGCCCCAAGATCCCAGAAAGTATCTACCCTTTTCAACAGAACACCATCTAAAAAGTAAGTAGAATTATGATGGTTTACTTTACGTGTAAAGGACATAAAACAACATATTTAAATTCAATTTATATCTGGAACACCAGTTTGACAAAGTACCTATATAAGTTTTGTTGAAGGCAGCAAACTCACTCACAGATTTTATATCATTATAAATTTTGTGGTCATCGGCGTACGCAAGTACATGACACGTCAAGGAATCTAGCAAATCGTTTAAAAATAAACTGAAAGTAGTGGTCCTGGATTGGAACCTTGCGGGACACCGGATACGTCAAGGAAACGAGCAAATCGTTTAGAAATAAACTGAAACGTAGTGGTCCTGGATTGCACTCTTGCGGGACACGGAACTTACGTCATCCAAAACCATTGTAAAAAAAAATTGCATTTATTTGTCAAATAGGAATGTAAAAGTTTAAACAATGGGAGGCCGGCTGAAACAAGAGGAGAAACAGAGGTAGACCAAGAAGAGTATGGAATCAGGAGATAGCGCAGCTGCTGGCGGACCGGCGAAGTACCTGGAAAGATGCTCAAAAAATATCTAAAGATAGGACAGGATGGAGAAAATTCTGCAAAGCAGAACGCCTCGACGCCTAACGGCAAAAGAGGATACAGATAAATGGATGAAAAAAAAGTTTAAACAAAGACTAAATATTAAATGTGTAAGAAGGCTAAATCCGAGCGCAGAAAGCTTTTCATGAAATACATCGCGATATATCATGTAAAAGGCGGATGTGTTTCATCAGCACTATTGGTCGACATATATCTAGAAGAATCTAGAATCATACGGACATGTGAGCATAAAAATAAAGAAATTGACAGAAAAACATAATACTCTCGACCATAAGCTAATGATCAAGTAAGTTAGCAAAAGTACCATGATAAAATATTTAGAAGCTAAATTCGAACAAGCGGGTCACACAGTTAAATATGAGAAATGAAAATACATATATAAAACAAATGAGAAGAACTAAATTTAGTAATAAACGACAAGTCTCTAAAGAACTGCAAAAATTGTAAGTATTGGGTACCACCCTAACAATTAACAGGAATTGCGGAGAGGATGCGGAAAACAACATATCTAGAGCATAGCAAGCTACAAAGTGGACCTTCCGATATGAAAAAGCAACATCACAAATGGAAAAAAAAGAAAATATATCACAGCATGGTAGAAAATATTGCTCTATATGGAACAGAAACTCTCAAAAACACTTTGACAGATAAGATCTGAACTATAAAACTGGGTTTTTTGAGAAGATTCCATTAATTAACTTTAATTAATTAACTTTTTCAATAAAATTATTCTCAATTTTAATTTTAAGTATATATGAATTCTTTATAAATTTGTTTAAACTTAGTAGCTGACGAAATATTGTCAAAACTCGATTTTTTCGCCGAAGTAAACTGCTACTTCCGGTCTACCGATTTTACTGAAAAACTAATCAGATCTCAAGAGGGAGATTATACACGTAAATACAAAATTTGGAATAGATATCTACAGCGGTTTGACCGCTATCGTGGTCACACACACACACAGAGAGAGAGAGAGAGAGACACAGACACACAGACATTTTTTAAAAACCACTTTTTCGGTAACAGGCGGCTTCAAAACGTGGACATCTGCAAAAATCTCGAGTCGAAAATTTTCATCATCACAATACTTCCTTATACTACGTATAAGAAAGTAAAATGCTCAAAATTTAGCAACATATCATACAAGCCTAACACGACCATTCTCAATTTTAGTTGCCCATTTAGTTCTGTACTTTATTTAAGTATAACGCCATTACAGTGTTGGCATGATATCATTGATAATTTTTTAATGGAATACCTTGTGTACTTCGTTTTTACACTCTAGATGAAGAGACAAATTCAATAATTTTGTAGTGTATAATTAATAAGTTGACAGACATTTAGAATAAATGTACATCACTTTTTTTTGCTTTTTCACCATATCCACTGATTGAAAAATTTTGAATTCTCTGTTCTATAAACGCACGGCCAAAAAAAATAGCCACAAATGTCGAAAGACCAATGATACAATGAAATAATTATTACTACTGTCAGTAATGACAACCAAATCTTACTGCATTTCTCCTGCTTTATAAATATTTATTCAAATAAATGTTTGAATGATTTTGAATATCTGTATATTACGTATTAAACATTTTTAGTTTTGTCTGTTTTTTGTCGTCTAGAAACCAAAAATAAACATATTCCATTCAGAATAAAGATAGATGACGTAATTGTCAAAACCGCAATGGAGCTATAATACAGAATTATAATATATTTATACCTGTATTGAGAATTAACAAATTTTTGCTTGCTTAAGAGGCGGATCTAGGGGGTGGCACAGGGGCACGTGCCCCCCGGGGGGGGGCGTATTATAATTTCCCGAACAGGCGAAATAACACAATAATAGAAAGCATTAATAAAATTATTGAAAGCAGCGTATTTGGATATTGCCCTCTTGGGCGGAAAGAGATACGATAGCTGTGCAAACATGAATGGTGCGATTAGAGGCGTTCAAGCAAGCATATTACATATGCAGCTTCTTGATATTTATACCCATTGTGCTCGTCATAGGCTGACCTTAGCTCTGAACAAAGCAAGCACAGTACCTATTATAAAAAATACTGTCGGTATAATTACAAGTATTGACTGTTGGAGGTAGTCTTCTAACTTTTCTATGAAACCGAGTGGGTCCTCGGCTGGATGCCCACTGAAGGGGTGTGGTGGTTCACAGTAGTTGTGACTCCAGTAGCTGTTGCCCGTAGACCTGGGGTTGACTCCTCATCCAGGAGACAAAGAGGGTTCGAATCCATTCGCTTTGTTCCGGCGGGATTCTCTCTTTCGCAGAGACTTAGGAGTTTTTGTAGCCATTGTCTCTCTTGGATTCGTCGATGCTACTACAACGAAAGTTTCCTTTTACCAGAAATCTTGCCCAAACGTTGGCGCGCCAAATTGTTACCAATTCGAAAGAATCCACCCACCGTATTTTCAAAGAACAAAAAAAACAACAGTAATTTTCACTTAATTTAATCAATGTAAATCAAATATAATAAAAATACTGATTAGATATGAATCTCTGTCATTGTATTTTTAAATTCTGACTGATTGTCAAAAATGACATTCAACATATTAATCATATTATCCTGTGCAAAGAAATATAATATTTCGAACATTTCCAAATAACGTCTTTTCTCACGCCGAAAAATGGCTCTAGTCATAGGTAACAATAACCCAATGGATTCCTTCGAATTGCCTTCAATGTTTTCTAATATACAATGCATTTTGAAAATTCTTTGTGTATTGCCAGTGACAACAGCCACTGGGAAAGATCTATCAGTGTACTTTGAAAAGAATTAAATTGTTCTTGAGATCGACTACTGGTCAGGCGCGTTTGAGTGGGCTAATCATGATGAATATTACAAACGAACAGATTCTAGATTTGCAAAGAAGCACGCTCGAAAAATACAATTACATTTAATTTAAAACAAGAATGGCACGTGTTGAATGCCCATCCGAGCCGAAATCGAAAGAAGTGGGTTCCGCAAAGAATATAATTATTTTAGTAAAATGTGTTTCCATGAAAAAGAACAAAAACCTTCCACTTTGAACTTATTTTATATTTACTTACCTTTTCCTTTACAATAAAATGAAAATCTAAAGTTGAATCAATTATTTTAGAACTATTGTCTGTTGTTAAGTTACAAATAAGCAATTTAAATTTCCCTATTTACCAACTAATTGTAAGCGACAAATAAAAACAACATTCGATATAGTCACATAATTAGTTACACGACTTTGTGCCCTCTCTGTCATATTTTTCTGGATACGCGCCTGACTGTATATATAGATTTACATTTTTTAATAACTATATTTCTTTCATGAGCAACAAGGTGATATCCTCCTGTAATTTATTATTGTATATTATATTATTTGTATAATTATTCACCGTACATATTGCTGTGACCTTCACATTATTGAAAATAATAATCTTAGGAATTAATTTAGTTATTAAAAAGAGTACTAATTTTATTTTAAAAAGTTTATTTAAAGTTAGGGTATAAGCTTAAAACAGATACACGTAAGTAGAATAGGTTGCCAACATTTAAGGGCAAACTCCTTTTTCAAAATAAACATAAATTTTTGGTATGCATTAGTTAGGTAAATGTAAATATTAAGTACAATACGAACACTAAATAAATCAATAGGTTTTATTTTGTCAAAAAGACACATAAAAGCCATATTATGAATGTAAACAAAACAGGACTTACTCGAGAAAATGATGCAGTCTTGAACAAAGAAATATAAATTTGAACATTAATGATGGTACTAATTCATAAGAAAGATTCTAATAATAAAACTTAAAATATAGCAAATACCTGTATTTTATAAAAATGGATATAAATCAAGACATTTCTAGTAAGAAATGTTAGATCTTAAATAAAAACATCTTGTGTAAATAGTAATATAAATTTAAAAGACAGTTGTTAGTTCTTCTGTGTGTAGTTCAAGGGTTTCAAAGCACTGGAAATGGTCATGTGTGGTTTAGATACCTGCGAGAGAAAAATACAATGTTAATGTTTCTTTATAGCGTTCTACAGATAGACGTTTTATCTGAGGAAAGAACGTGGTTGAAAATCATGGAGAATGTGACGGAGGAGACAAATTCTTCACAGTACGGACTCGGCAACGAAAGTCCCCGTTGTATGTAACGTTTTTCCTTTGCTATCAAATCGACGGGTTACTAAAAGAAGAATCAGAATAAAATTAATAAATGGCAAGAGGAAATATGTAACAAACAGTGAAAAGGGCAATGCAATTATATACAAATACAATGAAGGTTTATACTGAAGAGGAAGAGAAGAAAAGATACACTTACCTAAGATGAGAAGTAGCAGATTTGTAAAGCTTTGATGGCAAACGGTTTGAAGCGTCGCCATTGGTGTGCAACTGTCAAGATGATCTATGTGTATCGGTGTGAGTGTGACAACTTAAAGGAACGAACAAAAATTGTACTACGAACGTTTTTGAAAAGATGCCAACTTAAAATTTAATTGAATAAGAGAGGCGCTAAAGCGGCGATCGTCATTTGTTTAAGTATATAAGGGCAAAAACTTGAATGGACTTGTAGATTTTATGTTTGGAATTTGAATTGATAAGACGTAAATTTTCATAGCGAGAGTCCGTTACAATATAATAAAGTGAGCGTAGGGCATATAAACACTGCTTATTAACTCACAATTTCATTGTTTATATATTAAAGATTTAGATTTAAGTTTTCAGTTTAGTTTTCCTTTTTAAACGAATTTATTAAATTAATTTTCTTTTCTCGTTATTAATATTAAGATGGAGGATATCAATAAAATAGAATTCGATCGACTGTATGATCGAATGAATTAAGTCATGACATAAAAATATTTTAGTTTATTGGATATCAAATGAATATTCTCTTGATTATTAATTGTGTTTAGTCATTCCGAATAATAAATAGAATTTAATAGTGTTGAACATGCTAAAGGTACTATGTGAGAATATTTGCCTTTGGTGGATTGTTGGGCATTATTAAATATTGAATAATCACTTAATTAAGATTCAAATAAATTAATACGAATATGCGGGGATGTTTTTGAAGGGCAAATGCTAAATGGCTAGAGGTACAATGTGAGAATATTTGCAGCTAGCAGTTAGTATGAACCAATTCCAATGCATTCACGTAGCAAGATTATAGTTTTAGTAAAATAGTGACGGCATCGTATTAATAAAAATTAACAAGAATCAAAAATATTTTTTAAGTTAAAAGAACAGGGTGAATATTCATTCAATTATGATTATATATAAGTATTTCACACACATTATGACTCTAAAGAGAGTATAAATGTTTTTTTTAATTGTAAAACAATAGTTTATGAAATAATGATAGTATTAACGACCATTATTTTAAAATATAAATATTTTTTTAATATGAAATTTAGACATCTTGTTTAATTTCTTCACCTTATCCCAAACAAAAACTAAATAAGAGGAAAACCAGAGTTAAGAAGTAAATCACTGCGTGAACTCATGAGAAAAATTTAAATTTTATGCTGATACGAATAAATTAATAAAGAATGTGTTACAATATTTTTATCATTTAGACAAATAGGTATCACAGCATATATTTTATGGCTGTACCCATCGTGTGGCAATGTTACATTTTTATCACAAATAAAAATTTACCATTTATTAGCAATGTTGCATCCACAGCAATATATTCGCATATATTAAACGAAGATGAAAGTAACTTTCGATTTCTAACGGTAGCATTGTCGTAAACTATTGAATCTCTTTCCTACTACTGATATGACGCGTTCTTTAATAACATCGATGTACATACATGTACCTGTTCATGTTTTCATAAAACACGATTACGAAGAATTGACGACTAAACTTCAGAACCTAAACGAACTTCGAGATCTCCTTCACGCAATAGGAATAATTAAACTTAGTCTATAGGTTGACTGCACACTAGTTTCTGTATAAACAGGCTTCTCTTACCATACTTGGACACCGGCAATTATTTTCCGATATTATACATTCTCGCATTTGAAAAAGCGACATCATTGAAATGTCACTGAATTAATTACTAGTCAAGAAAAAATGAGAAATCCGAGATATGAAAAACCGTAAAACACAGCAACCAGAAATAATAAATAAAGAAATTTAAAATTAATTCTGTGGCACAAATATTCGAGAGAAATTATTGCTAATTAACATATTTGCATATTTACATTGACTTATTATTTTAGCGTTTCAGTCGAAACCTATCAACTAAAACATCGAATAATTTAAGCAACTTTCTTATATAAGATAAATAATTGTGAAATCTAGCAGCTGTAAAGGAAGCAATTCCTTATAAATATCTCTACATATCTAGTGTTTAGCAAAAAGGAATTACCATTTAAATGCAAATCAAAAGTATTCTACAGGACTCTACAGATTTTTTGTAACAAATATATATACTTCAATAAAATTTAAAAAAGAAAGATTGTTCTAAAGAATAACTTTATAATTATGTTATTTAATAATAACAATTTAGTATTATTGAAATGTAAACTTCTTTGGGCGCGTTGCGTTGATTGTGGGCACTGAACAAGACTGAGCCGTCACGCTCGGCTATGTAACGCTCGTTCGGGTAAAGTCGGCTCGAGTCGACTAAGGGAACGAGAAAAATATATCATATAGAGGTATTTAATTTCAATTAAATTGAAATTTAAATGAATAAATAAATTCATGTCCCCGAGCAGATTCGATCCCGAGCCGCACGGGTGAGAAGCCGGCACGTTAGCATCAGACCAGCGCGGGACTCGTAAGCGAGTATTCATATCGTCTATTTATATATATATATATATATGCGTCCGAACCGACCGAGAAGCGTATCGGAAAATCTCTCCGTCGAGGAACCCTTTAAAGTTGTCCGTACACCCACGCGATTATATTTCGCGGACTCTGTTGCGTTCGCTAATTGGTAACTTCACGGACGGTTTACCAAAAAATTTGTTGTGTGTGTATGAGACATTATCTCTATAATAATATAATATAATATTTCGCGCCCAGGTAAGTTTTAGCATTTTTATTAAAATGATATGGATGACTCGGAAACTGATCAGTATATTCCGGGTGTTAAATAACGTCCGCACGGATTTACTATAATTTGTATACCAATGCAAAAGAGAAACGTTGAGAATAGAGCATTGCTTTAATTACTCATTATATACGAATTTATAAGCATTTAATTCGTTTCTGTTACACAGGATGGATGAAGGAAATCAAATAGATGACAAATTAAAACGAAAAAGGGAATTGTCTAATGCGCGCGTGAAGAAATATCGTCAAAAGAAGCACACTAAATCTCAGCAACTGAATTCGTCGATGCAGGATGGCCCTAATGTAATATAGAACGAAAAAAAAGAGTTGGATTTCGTATTATTAACCTCGCCTTGATGAAGTTTTTATTCTGCCGTGTGGTTTTAAGCACACCCATTTTCTTTTCTTTTTTTTAGTGTATAAAGTATACGAGGAAGAGTTAACGGAAGATAATGAAACACTTGAAATACGGCTACGTTTTCTTTTACTTTTTTACATATTTTCCTCTAACATTAACACACTTGGAGTGTCATTTTATCAATTTTATAACATCAGCATCAATGTCGTTAAAATACTGTACTAATTCTGCAGTAACTTCCTCATATGTATTGAATGTCCTTCCGGCGATAAACAGCTTCAGTTTTTGGGAATAAGTGACAGTCTGAAGGAAGTAACGTGCAAGCGTAACTCATCCAGTTTTTTTCTGTAATGGCAGCTTTCACTTTGTCCAAAAAGAAAACTATTTTGTTGATAGAGTCATTTGCAAAATAGTCGATAAGAATTAGCCACTTGAATCCCAAAGTATTGTTGCCATTGCCGTTCCAGCCGAAGTATACGTCTTGACCTTGTTTGAAGGAGGACTGCCACGATTCCAACACTTCTGAGATTACCGTTTTTATGAAATAATACCAAATACTTTAAAAACAAAATGAAGTGATTAATATCTAAATTGTAGTTACGTCCCACGAATGATTTGATGATATATATTGAGAAAGTCAAAAGTTCTTTGAAAAGAATTAAGTTGGATTCGGTTACTGGGCACGATGGGATTCCTCATATTTTGTCAGAGATATACATCATTATTATGCAAACCTTTATGTACAATTTTCAATTTAACTCTTCATACATCGACAATGCGTGAAGTCTGGAAGATGAGTAAGATCAATTCTGTCTTTAAAAAAGGAAATAAAAATGATATTTCGAACTACAGGCCTATTAACATTTTGTAAGCCTACTCCAAAGTATTTGAACACCTGTTGTATAATAAGCTAAACAGCTACCTAATGGACCCGTAATGTGAAAGTCTAGCAGGAAAGGTAAGTACGGGTACGTTTTACTGACTGTTTTGTCAAAAACTGTGCAGTGTAATTCAATATTCTGAACACGAAAACAATTTAGATCCAAATGAGTTATTGCTATTTGCTTTGGCAATACTTCCAATTAGTTACAAAATTTTGATTGATGTGATTCTTCCACCAAAAACAATTGCCATCGTACAGCGTTTTAAGCTCTTTTAATTGGTGTTCTTGGGATTCAAGGATTACCTCTAAAGGAAATGTGTATTCTATAACAAAAAAAATATACTAATGAAACTGTGTAGCTATTAAACTTCGGTGAAGTGAATGTTGAACATATTCAGGCATTATTGAACGACAATGAAGGCAGAAGTAAAGAACCAAAATACTAACAGTTGCAAAGGAAAAGATGTTCTAAAGTTTTAAACGATAATCATGTTACCTGATTCTCTTAATGTTAAATATTTTTTTAGAAAATGAATTTTATTTTGCATGAAGGTGTGTGAACGAAAAACTGCTTTAACCTGCCTCAGTGAGATGTTATGTGAAAAAACTGTAATGTCAATGTAAACTGATTTTTTGACAAAAACAAACCGGCATATCCCTTATTTTAGAATGTTCTCAAACTAGGTTTAAATTTATGTAATTGTTATACATACTTGCAAGTGATCTGAAATATTTATAATGTATTTAATTGTTTGGCAAGATCTTTAAAAAATCAGAAGCTTTTATAATAATTATACATGTTTTGGTTTGCATAAAGTATGTAAATTGTTTGTAATATAGATAGAGAGGGAGGTAGAAAGATATTCTTTTAGAACTGGCATTGAATAGAACTAACTAAAATAATAATAATGCATGAGTAATTATTAGGCGTCTGTGTTTAACGTTTAATTTAATGCGCATTCGCATTCGCATTCGCCCAGGAGTGAGAAAAACCACAGCAAAACCTATCCCTGTATTATGTTTACCAACGTTACTGATAATTTGAAAAAACTTGATATTTTTAAGTAACCCATCAGTGTCGTCAAACTAGGTTTAAATTTATGTAATTGTAGTATTAATAATGTATTTATTTGTTTTGCAAGATCTTTAAAAAATCAGAAGCTTTTATAATATCAAAGAAATATGACTATAACCTGACCATTCAGGCATGTATATTTATTACTAAATAGTACCTACTAATTATTGGTTTTTATTTATAACTTTTGAGGTGTGGAGATTCTTGGCACACGAGATATTTAAAATCTTTAACTTTCTCTCTCTCTTATATGATGAATTACAAGTTCCATACCGGCGAAAGAAAATATCGAAAAATAAAAAATAAAAATACTCCAAATAACCGCAGTATATTTTGATAAATTATTAACGGATACAATCGCATTGAAACATACAGAAATATTTCTACTTGTATTTACTGTTACTGTTACACGTACAAATTATTTCATAACATCGACGGTTTCCTTTCCTTTTGGCCAACTTTCCATTTCTATTTAATTAACCTTATTTATATTCTTTTTTTCTGAATGAATTAAAATTTTTCCATGTAAGCGCCATGCTATGAAAATGAATTAATCATTTAAAGAATCTAAGCGCCTAATGGTATTTCCAATCTCATAATTTGAAAATTTCGAAGATGACTCGATGTTTGAACAACTGAAAGCACAATGCAACCGTATTACATTGTGCACTTACTGAAAATATCTGGTAATATTATGATAAAAGCAGAAACAGTATTTAAAACACGAGGTGTGAGCACCACACGACTTGCTTATACATATTTGCAAGCTGAATTTTTAATATAAAAGTTTTTCTAAATTAAGGCCCACACCTGTGCGCCGCGGTGTAACGCTCATTAAAGTCACAGAGGAATCTCTACGACTTTAATGAGCCATGACCTATAGTTTTCTTATTATGTGATTCAAATTTTATATTAAACATTGTGATAATCTGATTTAAGAGGGGCGTTTACCAACAAATAGAAACTTATGCAACTTATATTACTAGCGGGATGGGTAGACGCAAGGGGATGTGAGTAGGTGGAGCCAGACGATATTCGGTTTCGATCACAGCGCTTCGGTTTTATTCACAGATTATGTCGTGGGTTCAAAATTTTAATATATACATAAATGTATTACTGAAATCTACTCGCATATTGGTATTATGTACTTAGTGAAACTAAATGGAATTAACAAATATCAAAATAATGTAAATAAAATTGTGAACTAAAAATTACCTATGTCGTATTTTGATTTTTCATTCCACTTGTATATTTCCTTTTTTTGTTTTATTGATGTTTTATAATAAACCAATTTTCACTTACCCATTACTTATATTATTATACACTCCAATATTATAGGTATATATGACATTTCTTTTTAATTATAAACTGTCACTCGGATTTAAGTCTGCAATAGCCGACCGATTCCGATAGATTTGCGTTTGGCTAGGACCAGTAGAGATACCGTAAAGTGGGGATAGACGACGCCATAGACATCGTGTGAAAAGTGTGTGACAATGTTTACTATTTAATGTTTTTTATCTTCAAATATAATTATATAAATTTGATTTTTTCTTATATCGTTCATCAAATGTGCAGCTGGCGCGTAGAGGTTGTTTTTTTCTTTTGTGTACCAGCCTTAGTTAGTAGACATTAATCAAATGTATGCATTTTTGTGGTTACTTCTAAGATACATAACTTTTTTACGAAAATAAATTTTAAGCAAAAACTGACCTTGACATTATAAATGTATGCCTTTTGCATCGCAAACCCTAATTTGAGATTCTAAAATTACAAAATAAATTTGAAAAACGCAAAACGGCGATGCCTTGCAGGGCCATAGTTTTCGATAGGTAAACACTCCTCTTAATTTATTTAAGTGACCTTAAACAAATATTCCCAACTTAAATTTAACTACGTGTACGATCCACAAACTGATCGTCATTCAAATTTGAACAACGTATGCCATTGTATTTTACTTGGAATAATATTGATGTGATGATTAAGGCGCGGACATGACCGGTTTAAGCTACGACGAAGTTACAACTAAGCAAATAAATAATGTAAACAACACACGCTTACTGAATAGCACTAATTCATATGGTGAACTGCAACATCTGTTTACGTCCGAGAAGTGCCCGAGAATGAGAGCAAGAAATGCCCATAAAATAAGGAATTTATGAGTAAAATCCTTTTTTCGCAAGAGAAATAAAATTTTCATTCATACTTAGTTAATTTCGTTTTTTCATTGTTTTGACTGTTAATTACGTACTTCGTAATTTTTGTAATAGTCTGTTTAATACCGGTTTATTGAATCGACTTCTCCCAATTATCTAGACATAAGTGTCCACTGGATTTCGTTTAGTTTCAATAACATACGCGTACATTTTTAGTTATCATTTATTTAGATCTAGAACGTTGTTTATGTCACTTTTTCTGATATGAAAATGAATTCTCAGTGATTCCGAAATTTATTACAAAGTCTGTAAAATATCATTACAGAATGCCAAAATATCGCACGTTCGTCACTTAGCTTTGCTAAAACATACACAGAAATAGTTTTTATGCAGAGAATTTCGATAGTTTACAAAATTTCGTTACATGTTTAAATGACGATGCTCGAAGTATTTCTGAGTGCAAGAAACTAACACAAATCCCAAATTTAAAAAATCAGTTGTTATTGCTTCAGGAACACTTTGGAAATTTGCCTAAACTAATCACATTTTTTGAAAATCGAAATCTCAAATTAAAAGATGGATTAACCACATTAGAAGTGGGCTATTAATAATTTCAAAAGTATTCCAAGTGGCTTCGGATGTGGCCTTCGGCAAAAGTTAGACGTAGTTTTTAATAGAAATCCAGATTTAATAACATTGCGGCAATTGTTTATGCTAAATATGCTGAAATAAAAGAATATTTCCAGTACGCACCTATAACCAGTTGCGCTGTAGAAAGGACGTTTTCTATCTACAAGGATGTACTTAATTCAAAGAGAACAAGTGTTATCCAATTATATAAATAAAATTAAAACCTCTTTAAAAATACAACATTTCAATAGTGCGCCCATGGGTGATGAGTCATCAACCGTAGGTGTCCGCGCCCTAGTGATGATACATAAAGTCGAATCGTTCATTTACATAGGTACTACGTATGTCAAAATAAACTTTATGATGATATTCCGTGTATGTTGATTGCCTAAACCTATATATAACAAATCTAGTACAAATATAAACTTATTTAAATTGGAAATAACCATTTGCACTCTTTAAATTCTCCGACCATCAAGAAGTTTATAAGACTCGTAACGTATTTTTTTAATTCTTCTTAATATGAAAAATAACATATTTCCTGTTTTACGCACTCGCCTTAGAAGTAAACAGTGTTCATCAGTATGAAATGCGCATTTCATTGTGGCTGCATAATATGTGTGTATTCTTTCGATCCCTTCTGTTTCCTAGAACAGAATGACTCCTTCTATGAATAAGAAAACATAGTGTTTTCTATTCATGAACTGAATCAACGACACATAATTTATTGAAATTAATACGGTAGCATTTGATAAATATGTGTGTATTTAGTGAATGTATGTATGAGGTATTTTTAGCCATAAATGAGACGATCTTATACAGCAAATCATTGAATAATACAAAAATCGATTGTCTTCGTTGAAAATGTATGGAACATTATGTACTCGGCATTACAATAAATTAAAATTTCATTTGGATGTGGCGTGACAAACAACAACGATCGTCTGTACGTTAAAATAAAACTGAACTACTTACGCTTTGTATCCATTTAAATAAACAATATATTTGTTTAGGAAAAATACCTTAAAACCATATATACAATGTTACTAATAACTTCACTTTCACATGTACAACTCTTCGTGTTAGTGCTTTTACTTCCCAATTTAAACACAACAAACTTTACAATTGAATATGCAACATAAACATATAGGGAGTCGGAAGCTAAGATGCGTACTATACTTTGTTTTTAACAAAAAGTAGTTTATAATTCATTTCCATCCTTTCCTAGACCACTGACGTGGCCAAGAAAATTTAAGACATTTTATAAGCAAGTAATGACAAATAAAACACTTGGGGTATTGTTTCACAAATATATATAATTAAATACTCGATGTACATTTCGCCTTGCGGCATCGTCAGGAGTTCTCGGGAAACTAAAGTAAAATTTAATATACTGTAACTACCTACTTCAAACAAAAATGTAAATAGAAAAAAATATACAAAAATAGAAACTTATGAAAAGGTCATGACTTATCTGGAAAGACCGTTTTTACAATGCTAGGGTTTATTAGCGGTGAATTTATGAGTTCGGTTTGTTCATTAAGAACATTGCCTGGTTGTAAAAGTAAACTTTCTTTTATAAAATAACCTTCTAGAACATTCATTTTTTTACCTTTATTTAAACTATACAGTACTTCTAAATTGTCTATTGAAAAATGATGTCCCGTGTCTAAAACATGGTTAGCTACACTTGAATTTTCATAATTTAAATTAACGGCTCGCATATGTTCTGAGAATCTTAATTTGAAATTTCATCCCGTTTGACCTATATAAAATTTACTACAATCTCTACAATTAATTCTATAAATTCCTGATTTGTTTAGTTTAGGATTCGCTGTTTTATTATTCGTTAATTGACTTTTTAAAGTGTTATTATTATAGAAGGCTATTTTAAAATCCAGCTTCTTTAAAACATTACTAATTTCCATACTTATACTACCTAAATATGGAATTTTAACCCATTGTTTTAATTACTGTGTCTTACATATATACCATATATACATATACGTTTTACGTATAAAGGTATATATTATGTAAGACACAGTAATTATTTACTGCTTGATGTTAGTTTTAACATCCATGTGTTCACACTTTTCATTTCCATTGTTTTAATGTCAAGTCCTGGGACGGGGGAAATGCTGATTTCCCAGGACTTGACATTAAAACAATGGGTTAAAATTCCATATTTAGGTAGTATAAGTATGAAAATTAGTAATGTTTTAAAATAGCCTTCTATAATAATAACACTTTAAAAAGTCAATTAACGAATAATAAAACAGCGAATCCTAAACTTAACAAATCAGGAATTTATAGAATTAATTGTAGTGATTGTAGTAAATTTTATATAGGTCAAACGGGGCGAAATTTCAAATTAAGATTCTCAGAACATATGCGAGCCGTTAAATTAAATTATGAAAATTCAAGAGTAGCTAACCATGTTTTAGACACGGGACATCATTTTTCAATAGACAATTTAGACGTACTGTATAGTTTAAATAAAAGTAAAAAATGAATGTTCTAGAAGGTTATTTTATAAAAGAAAGTTTACTTTTACAACCAGGCAATCTTCTTAATGAACAAACCGAACTCATAAATTCACCGCTAATAAACCCTAGCATTGTAAAAACGGTCTTTCCAGATAAGTCATGACCTTTTCATAAGTTTCTATTTTTGTATATTTTTTTCTATTTACATTTTTGTTGGAAGTAGGTAGTTACAGTATATTAAATTTTACTTTAGTTTCTCGAGAACTCCTGACGATGCCGCAAGGCGAAATGTACATCGAGTATTTAATTATATATATTTGTGAAACAATACCAAGTGTTTTATTTGTCATCACTTGCTTATATTTCGACATGTTTCACCAAGAGATTTCCATCACTTCAGTTAATTATTTGTTAAGACATTTTAGAATATTTGTTTCACAATTTGCTGTCTAATTTTATTTGATTTTAAAGCAATTATGAGTTGCATTTGTTGTCTTGTTAGTATTTATCTATTATTTCATGATGATGTTTTATTATCGAAAGAAGATTTGTATTAAGAAATAAATATTCTTACATGTTGTTGCATGATACAGTATTTACTATCATAATTTGTTAATGTATGTTAAGACTCTTTTAGAATACTACGAATGTTGCAACCAAATAAAACTAAACTCTCGTCTTCAACTACTATTAGGAAATATATGTTTCTGCAGAAGTTGAAAAGCCATGTATAATTTAGGACTAGCTAATAAAGAAAATGCCTCGAAGGGAGTAGAAAAAAGGTGAATATACTTAAGCAAAAAGGCGCCGAGTATGAAAAAGAAGTGTACAAGCACAAAAAGTTCGCAATGTCATGCCATGGAAATGAATAATTTAAATGCAGTAATTAAAATAACAAATGACGAAATGTTCATAGGTTGTGCCGTTGACTATTTACAACACAGAAACTGGTTGTTATATATTGGATTTCATCTTTTAATAAATGCAAAGACTCTCAACATCAGCCATCTTTATTAACTGTCCTTTTACAAAGTACCAACTATCCTACACATATATAACTACTTATATAACATCTCCCATTTTTACTATACTAACTAATACATAACATAATCTGGGAACCTTGAGGGTAACTTTGAAACCCTCTTTGTTCCATGAGTCACCTCAGGTGATTTTGAGTAATTATCACCCTCCTTACGATTTGTGACTTTAAGCTTCCTTTCCATTGTACTTGTATCCTCCATTACAACGCTCTTAAAACTAGGGGTGTTTAAGAAAGGTCTCAAGTGATTAGAATTTCTTCTTAACATTCTATTATTTGTATCTCTTACTATATACGATCTTGGTTCTTTACACTTATTAATAATTTGGGCAGGTTTCCACTCCTTATCATCTCTCATTGTAACGTTTTGACCTGGGTTAAACTCTTTTTTCACTCTGCATGCTACTGCATAATGATTCTGCTTACCACAATTCGAACATGTTTTTCCAAATGCTCTACATTTGCCATAGCTGTGATGTTTATTACATTTTGAACAGACTTTTTTACTACCTTTATATTCTTGCTCTTTGTTGTGCCACGACTTTGTATACTTTTTCTTTTCTTTTTCTGAATTCTTTTGATTACTTACGCTATCTACGTTTTTATTTTGTAATTCTTTAATTTGTTTCTTCGTACTTTCATTCAATTTACATATTTCTATTGCTTTTATTAAATTCAAGTCACTTACATTTAATAATTTCTCTTGTAATATATTATCTGGAACATCAAGTACCAGCCTGTCTCGTATCATTTCATCCATTTTATCACTATATTCACATGATTTTCCAAGTTTCTGTAATGCTTGTATAAATTGGTCTATGGTCTCGCCTTCTTCTTGTAGTCTTTTATTAAACACAAATCTTTCATATATAATATTCCTTTTAGGCGTCATGTATGATTCCAATTCACTCATTACTTCATCATAATCATTTTTTTCTTCTTCTGTTAGTTTTAAATTATTAAAGATTTCAATACCATCTTCTCCTATAATATTAAGAAGAATTGCTACTTTGATGTCAGATGATTTTGTTGCTTTTCCTGTCGCTCTCATATAAATTTCAAATGATTGCTTGAATTTTTTCCAATTATTATGTATATTTCCCAACATTCACAGTACTGACGGTAGTCTTCCTTCTATTTTTATATAATTGTGCTTCTATTTAACTTTGCTGCGTAATTCTTATTTATTTAATTCACTGTGGTATAACTATCCTACACATATATAACTACTTATATAACACTGACTCTTTAATTAAAAACAAAATAAATTACGCCAGGCAAATTTCAACCATCTGTCCATGAGGTTTGAAAAGACTCGAATTTTTGAAAACCTTCTAAACCTTAAACTTTAAATAAAATCTAATTTAGACAACATTTTCAAAAACGGAAAAAATTTCTAATAGAACTTGAGTCGTAGAATGATTTAGTTTCATGACTTCAACCTTCTATTTCAAAAATTGACGATGCGTTATTGCATCAAAGGCGATTTTACACTACTGACGTTTCGAAAAATTTGAATAAAATCGCTTCTAATGCAGATTTTTCCAAACGGAAAAACTGTAATTTGTAGAACATGTTGTAATGTAACTAAACAAAATTCCAGCCTTCTACCGTAAAAATTGATGATTTGCTTAAGAGAATCACCTTTATTTTATGCAAATTTTTCAGTTTTTGGCACTTTGCCAAGCCCCGCTTTGGTTTTGTAAACCCTAATTTGACGCAGATCCTAGACTCGCCCCAGACCTGATCCAAATTTTAAAAAATCAAGTAAATCGGCCCAATAGTTCCTGAGAAACATATGGGTAGACATCCCCTCTAATGATAAATGAGAGTGTCACGTATCCTCTGATTTTGCAAAAAATATTGTTTTTAGAGAAGTGGATTTCGAAGTTCAGCTAAAAAAGCGAAAAGGGCCTGGTCTTCACAACATACAAGCAACGTTAGACGACCAATAAAGTTTTTTCTAATTTCAAATGAAATATTGGCCCCGGTTAATCAAGATGAAGAAGATCAGCGTGTATTACAATTATGGGTTAAGTTTGTTTGACATACTTGTTATACAAAGATTTTTATATTCACTCTTTTTATTATTAAATAACTAAAATATGTTTAAATAATAGCTATCTAAATGTAAACACATACAATTTTTTTTTAATTTATTTTGATTACCATTTCATTAGAATTTACTTTTAATTTACAAATTTACATCGAATTGATGTTAAATCACAACATTAAATATAGAATTATATTAATCACATTACAAAGTATTGCAATCATTTGATTTTTTTACTAGCCGGTTAGAACCCGAATCATTTAGATTAATAATTAACAAAAACTAGTTGCATTTAGTTAGCCAATTAGTCTATCTTTCGTATGTCCTTTTGATCTTTTTACTACCATACAAATCCCTATTAAAATAACCCATCTCACCACGATAATAGCACAGCGTTGACCTGATCCATGGCAGAATTATAGGAGATTTGCTCTTACATATGTTGTTATGACGTCACTTGGTACAATAGCATATCAATTGAACAAGTCCATTCAATAAACTAAGATCATGCATAGACAATCTTCAGAAATAGTGTTGGATGGAACTATAACTTATTTCAGCAATTTTTACTTCCTTTCTATTAATTGCTTAATTTTTAATCTTTTGTCCAAAATGCCCTGGCACAAATTTTTTGCTAAAAGAGAGAAATTTTATACCAATTTGATATAGATAATGTTACAAAATGCTTCACATACATTGCATGAACTGGATCAGAAGCTACAGCAAATTTTACATTATTTTACCTTCAAAATATGGCAACCTTTTGCAATGATAGAATATAACAATATACTGTGTTATCTCACTTATTTATATGAAAATATATTATATACGAGAAATTGTTATATTTGTATGAATTCTAAAATTTAACAAAAACATAAGCATAGCAATATATACAGAGTGAATCATCTCCGCGGGGAAGACCGATTGTGACTTTATTATGAAAAAAATATATTTCGAAGCGGGTTTCTTCCTAAGATAGCCACTTATTGGGAGCACCTTCTGAATTTATTTTGTATAATACAGAGTATTCCATAACTTGGTGGCTTACCATAGTTATAGTTTTTTATATGGAATAGTTTGTATACTGTTACATTTTTGTATTCCCTGTATAATTCTTAGTCATAAAGAAATAAGTATAGTCCTAAAATCTAAAGTTTTTGATGTATTACCATTTCTCTGAAAAATTCAATGTTTTGAATAAATTATATATCTCGAAAACGAGGCATCAGATGATCACTAGTTTTTATAGTGTTCTTTATAATACTGGGGGACCTACTGCAAGAATGTATCAAAACTGGATTAAGTGTTTGTCATAAAGTCACAATCGGCCTTCACCTGCAGATTACTCACCCTGTATATCATAATGACAGTATCAGTGGCCCACCTCTGAGTCTCCTTTCAACTGGTTCTAATTCTCGTATAATTTTAAAATACTGGTGTTATAATAAATGTTCTGCATCTGCATAAATCCCCGACTGTACGCTCATTATATAGAATTATTTTTTATTTTTATAAATTAAAATTATCATTACACTTGTGACTACACTCGCTCTACCTACAAAATAAAATAAAGATTAGTCAAGCATGTGGTTTATGTACAGGGTGAGTCATTAGTAGCCGTTTCTTAGATTGCTCTTTTGTGTTTTAAATATAAGAAAAAACAATTAGTGACAGATCCATGGTTGCTTGTGGCACATATTGTAAAAATACTTTAAGCCCTGACACACTTTCGATCTCACCGGAAATGCACGGAACTTAATTTTTTTTAAATGGCTCACCCTATATATTTTTGGATTTTCTTGTACTGCTTTACATTATCTGTTCAACTGTTTTTTTTTTCAAAATTGGGCCAATAATTTTTGAGTTATTAATTTTTTTTTGTAAATTTATGACGAAAACACGTGTTCAGAAAAAAAACATTTTTTCATTGTTTTTAAAGGTAAAAACATTAACTTTGGTGGTGCTTGTAGCCAAAAAAATTCTAAATCATTTGGCAAAGTTGCACTCGACAATACCTCAAATAACTTTGTTTTTTCAAAGCCTACTTCATGATATTTTCACATACCAAAAACTTATTTTTTTTAATAGAACACCCAGTATTTTATTGAGGCATTTTGTTCCTTTTTTTATTCTCCTTCATTTTTGTTAACAATGTCCTATAGCTATCTTTTGTAATTTTCGAGATAATCACTATAGGAGCAATTAGCGGTCAATTATAGAACTACGGGCGCTGTTTTATGCAATATGAAATATTCCTCCAATAAAGGCTGGAATGCGACTGACTGTCTGAGTCAAATGTTAAAGAAAGTCGGTATACATTTATGTCAAACTTATAAAGGCATCGCTATTAGTTATCATCCAAATGAATTATTCTTATGAAGAGTTAATAGATATGATTGACGTTTTGGATGATTCTGAAAGAAACTCTTTGCTAGCATCCAGACCCTATGCACAGCGATCCCTGGAGGAAGTCAACCGAAGCCAGAAACCTTCGAAAGTATAAAGTGGACGGTTTGAGTGAACAGAAAGTATTGACTATGAAGGAAAGATCGGAAAAAGTAATAACTGGTGAGGATAAGACCTTTATGGTACTTGTGAGTGTAGTCGAACACCCCCACACTAGTACTACGAAAATTAGTCGTCAGTTAGATGTAAGTCAAATTTGAGAATCCAGAATAATTAGGAAATATGAATTTCACCCGTAGCACATTCACACACAGGGTTAGATTAAAGAAATTTTTTTCACATTTTTGCCAATTAGCAGCAGATAAATTATCCTGGCTTTCTCAATTTTTTGTTGTTTACCAACGAAGCCACCTTCTATTAAAGTGAATACGTTCATCGTCACAACTTCCGTTATTATAACACACAACCCCCCCCCCCCACTTTCTCACACCTATAATCTTTCAAAATCGTTGGTCATTAAAACTTTGTGGAGGATTAGTGGGTAGTTACATAATTGGACCTTATTTCTTTGTTGAAAATGTTAATGGAGGAGAGTATCTTCGCTATCTACGGACGGATTTTCAAAACTTTTTGAAGACATCTTGAAATATGTCAGTAAACATAACCTTTAATTTATTTCGATGTTAACCAACAGTGTCAAAAATGAAATACTGCAATTGGACATTGCCGGAATTAAAACATTGAAATGCGATGCTCTTCATTATGTAAAATTATTACTTTTGGGATAGTTCGATTTAACATTTACTTTGTTTGACAGTTGACTAAGTAAGTCGGGCGCCATTCCTGCCTTCCATTGGTTGAACGAATATTTTTGTGCATAGAACAACAGCGCTCGTGGTTCTTTACTTGACCGCTAATTGCTCCTATAGTGATTATCTCAGAAATTACGAACGATAGGTAAGGACATTGTTAACAAAAATGAAAGAGAATAAAAAAAGAAGCAAAATGCCTTAATAAAATACTGGGTGTTACATTAAAAAAAAAATAAGTTTTTGGTATGTGAAAATTTCATGAAGTAGACTTTAAAAAAACAAAGTTTTTTAAGGATTGTCGAGTGCAACTTTACCAAATGATGCAGAATTTTCTTGGCTACAAGCACCACCAATGTTAATGTGTTTACTTTTAAAAACAATGTGAAAATGATTTTGCTCTGAACACGTGTTTTGGTCAAATATTTTCAAAAAAAATTAATATCTCAAAAACTATTGGCTCAATTTTGAAAAAGCAAAAACAGTTAAACATACAATGTAAAGCAGTACAAGAAAATTCAAAAATATATAGGGTGCATGAGTCGTTTAAAAAAATAAATTCCAAGCATTTCCGGTGAAACCGGAAGTGCGTCAGAGCTTAAAGTATTTTTACAATATTCGCCACAAGCAACCATGGATCTTCCACTAATTGTATATTCTTTTATTTAAAACACAAGAGAGCAATCGAAGAAGCGGCTACTAATGACTCACCCAGTATAAACACACAAAAGAACAGGTGATCATCGCTGTAATGCAATAAATACCACATCTGACATGTAAATGAAAGATAAAGAGGTAATCTACATTGATAGTAATTAAATTTATATTTTATATTTAAAATGGCGCTTCTTAATACACTACTGTTCTTTTCAAACATATCTTGCGAATGTATTTCTATACCCTGTTCCTTTGTATTATTATTAAAGCAAATGCAAAATAAAATAAGGATCTTCTTCCTGAGCTGAGAATATTTTGCAGCCTTCAAATATATCTACTGCCTGTTGTATATGTATGTAAATTATTGAAATATCTTAATTCATTATATAGTAGTCTGCAACATCCAATAATATTTTGGAAGATATAATTTTATTGCTTTTCTCGAACTTTCAGTTTTACTAGTCATGGCAGCAAATTTTTTAGAAGTTGGCCAACAGTCAAATATTTGCATTAAGTTAGGTAATATGACAAAACAAACAAATATATACAAACTTACTAATACTAAATAAATACTAAACAGTTTCGACGTGTATTCCGCAGAACTCTAGGAATGGGCCACTCCTGTTTATTGATTATTATTATTGATTTTCCAGACTTCTATTCTGAAGATAGTCTTGTTATGTAGGCGAATGATACTAACTTCTGTCAATAACTATTATGAGGGACGGAGTGGTCGAGCGGTCTTAGGTACTGTCGGACAGAATTTTGTGCTGCTTTAACAGTAATAAGTAATAACCTCTATTACCCAGAAAAACAGTTAAAAGTTATTTAATTCGCGCAAACAAAAAACCTTGTCCACAAAGATAGAACACTAAATTCATAAGAACTTATCTAAAAAATAGTTTATGTTAAGAAAAGCATACATGAAAGTTGTGTTCCAAATTGCCTTTTATACGTTTGTCAATATATAGATTGCACCAATATGTTACGGATGAAATACTATTATTTTTTGGGGCGGTTCCACCTTTACCTACGGGTAATATCTGTCGTGCAAGAGATAATCTTCTCCACGATTTCTTTTTAGAAAGCTCGATAAAATATAATGTTTTTGCAAATTCGGTTGCTAACTTCACAGGACTGAGTTACTGACTTTAGTCAGAAACGTACAAACATACAAATAGAAAGCAAAGACATAGAATCGGCGCTCCGACAATTGAAGAACAGAAAGAGTCATGGACCAGACAACATTCCAAACGAACTGCTCAAATACGGTGGACAAGAGCTCATCCAATAACTAACCAAACTGATTAAAAATATTTTCGCTTACCACAGGATACCCGACGAATGGAGAACAAGCACCACTATCCTTATGTTTAAAAAGGGGGATAAAAAAGTGCCAGATAACTACAGAGGCATAAACCTACTCAGCACAGCATTAAAACTAACAACAAAAATAATAACAAACAAAATAAACGATATTATATCCCTCTCAGACGAACAACAACGATTCAGAACGGGACGATCATGCACTGATGCAGTCTTTGTCAAAGACAGATCGTAGAGAAGTCGATCAAATACAACAAAGCAGCCTACATGTGCTTCATAGACCTGCAGAAAGCATTTGATCGGGTTGAGTTAGAAAATGTCGTACACTTACTATATGATAGACAAGTACCCCATAACCTAATCAAAGTCATATAGAACTTATATAGCGCCAACAAAATCCAGGCCCAGATCGACGGGGAACTCACTGAACCAATCCTTGTAGAAAAGGAAATACGAGAGGGCGACTCACTAAGCCCACTTCTTTTTAACATAATTATGGATGAAATAATAAAACAAGTACGGAGTTTGAGTGGATACAAAATGGGTGACCGCAACATTACAATTCTGTGCTACGCCGATGATGCTGTACTTGTGGCAGAAAACGAAGACGACCTCCAAAGACTACTATATCGCTTCAACTGTACAGCAAAGTCCCTTAATATGATAATTTCTGCCTCTAAAACAAAAAGCCTGACAACATCAGGGATTTCTATAAGATGCAAACTTGTCGTTGACGACAAAATAATACAGCAGGAAATGAAATTCAAATACCTCGGTATAGAACTATCCGGATACGGTGACATTGACACAGAAGTCAGACAGCAGACAACAAAAGCACTAAAAGTAACAGGATGTCTCAACGACACTATATGGAAAAACAAATATATAGATGTCGAGGTCAAATCAAGAATATATAAAACTGTCATCAGACCCATAACGACCTATACAGCAGAGACCCGACCGGACACAACAAAAACAAAAAGGCTCCTAGAAACAAGCGAGATGAGGATTCTAAGGAAAATTACTGGGAAAACGCTACTAGACAGAGATCATAGCGAAGACATAAGGGGAACATGCGGGGTGGAGAGTGTAAATGAGTGGGTTCTGGGCAGGAAGCACGAGTGGGACGAACACATCAGGTCGAATGGACGAAGGAAGAATAGTAAGGATAGCACGAGACAAATCACCAATGGGGAAAAGAAGTATGGGGAGGCCGCGAAAGAGATGGAGTGACAATCTTGCAATTGATTGAACTGAAGGCACGCTGCGAAGTTTGAACAGGCAATTTGCCTAGAATAGAGAGAGAAGAAGAATAAGAAGAAGACCTTGATATGAATAAGGTCAGTCCGAGGTGGGGTCACGATTATTGTCAGCAATTCAGAAACAGCAACGCGTGACTTTATAAGCTGTTTTTAAACCTCTGTCGCGACAACAAGGAACAATTTTTTGAATCTTTTGTTACAGGAGGTGAAACTATGGTTCTATACTACGGATTTGCCACCCCTGTGTGAATCTAAATCCAAACCCTGGAGTGCGTTCTTATTTGACGGCGTGCGTTGTCCGGACGACAACATCGTCGTCCATGTTTGTTGGGCGTTTATGACGGTCAAACATCTAGGGTTATCACAAATTACATCTATACAACGTCGGGATGCCAATTTTGCTACCAAATATAAACTCTGACGAAAATAATCCATCTTTCGCATTTGTAATTGTTACAGCACGTCGCGGCGTCGTCTAAATTTGTCGGTTTAGGTTATATTGTTAGTGGAAAAGGATTGTTGTTTTCAAAATGGAGCAAATATAAACCTATACTAGATCCTGTGGTAGTTTTATTTTCAATGGAGACCTTGTGGTATTGTAAAACACACAGGGTAAATAAAACAATAAATACTATTAGGAAGGAGTAGGTGTAATTCAAGTGTTTCAGATGCAACTTTATTGTATGCAGCTGCATCACTTGATGAAAATAAATCTCCGGCATTTATTGAAACTCGAGATAATAGAAGCAGTGCCAAGAGTGGTCATAATAATAATCATGTAAAAAATACTGGATCACGGGATAAAAATTTTCAGTTATTGGCCTTATATTATGAATTTAAGCACCAGTTTAACTCCACTACAATAATAAAAGAAAAAGTGTGGCAAAATTTGAACAATAAATTAAAAACACGCACTACTAACCAATGTTGAAACAAGTATAAATATTTAAGAACGAAATATATACAAAAGAAATACAATATGAGCACTAGATAGAGACGTGTCAAGGTAATTAAATTTTAATATTTCAATGAGATGGATGTAATATTTGGTTAAAGACCAAACATTATACCAGTTGCTGCGACATCTTCAAGTAAAAGTTTTGCAAATATTGTAAATATACCCACGCGTGCTAATTTAGTAAATTTAAGTAGAAAAGATATAGTGTTTGGAAATAAGGAATATTTTTAGGAAGTCTTAGTTTACAAAGATTTACCGTCAACATCAGAAAAAGTATAAGTTTTATGTAATTTCTCTGAGTTTGCAGCTGTTTTTCATCACCGGTCGAATTGGAACCTTCACTGTCATTGAAATATGGATAAATTGTTCCATTATACCACGATAAATTAATGAATAGTGTTCCGGTTTTGTTGTAATCAATCGTTAAAAGTATTTCACGAAAACGTGTCAAGTTGACCTATTTATTGGATATTTGACGTAGTCCCGATGTTAACCAATTTACATTCCGAATAAACATCATCCAAATGTATGGGTATTCAAAAGATAGATATTTAAGGAAATAAATAAATAATGCATTGAAAAACTGAAACCAAACCAGAATGCAAACTGAAGAAGGATAAATAAAAACATTATTTATTTTATTAAATGTTCAATGCGATCTTCTGATGCAATGTATTGTGAATTGTGTATACTTAATGTACTTTTAGCTGTCATTAACTCCACAGTGACTTGTATAAATAATGAAAAAAATATTTTTGATTGGATGAATAAATTAATTTTTCATGATAAGACCGAAAGTACTTCGCAGAAGAGCTAAATATTTAGTAATAATGAATTTTACGTGTGTATTTTGGTTATTGATAAATATATACACAATACACTTATGTTTCCAAGAAATAACACCAGCGGGATTTTAATAGATGTAGCCCTGTTTATTTAACTAATTTGTCTGCAAACTGTTATAAATGTGTTTTTAACGGCTCCTCTATGTGAAACGTTGTGACTCGTCAACAATACTACATACCTACACATAAGTTCATATGTAACTCCCTATATATACAATGATACAATGCATATATCGCATATTATTATAGTACGTGTATATGTACAAGTAAACAGAAAAAGGCGCGACTTATATAGGGAACATTAATATTAAGTGTCAGATTAAAAATTCTTGATCTTATAGTAGTAACATTTCTATTGATTTATTTATTATCTATTTCAATAATTAAATAATTACATATAGGTACAGGTGGCAGTAGAAACGTACCAACCACTGACATTGAGGCCATTGTTTTAATGGTGTGTTTCATATGTGGTGCATATGAAATATGCTATTTAAACGGATGGCCTGAAGGAATCTTTGAAATAAAATTGTAGATGTCGAACAATTACTTTAATATTGAGAAAAATAACACTTGAGGTACAAAAAATCGTTCATTATATTATGTATAGTTACATTACATACGTATCAGTTGGAAGAACTGTGCATAAGAGAACCAGTATCAAAAGGCGGGTGATCTATATTTAATTTTCTCAACTACAATACTCCCATTAGATAATTATTGAACCATTTCATACCCTTAACACATGCAAAATGCTTATTATGATTCAGTCCTTTCGTTAAAACATCTGCTAACATTTCTTCACTCTTTAGGTACTTCACTTTATGTTCGCCCTTATCTACTTTTTCCCGCACATAGTGATGTCGCAAATCTATATGCTTTGTACGCGAGTGATACATGTTCGCAACACTAATATGTACATAATTGAGGTACAAAAAATCTTTCATTACAGTATGTATAGTTACATTACATACTTATCAGTTTGTAGAACTGTGCATAATAGAACCAGTATCAAAAGGCGGGTTGATCTATATTTAATTTTCTTAACTGCAATATGGCCTTCTTCTGTGAGAAGTTATAATAGGTTCTGAGCGTCGCGTGTAAAACGGGCCTAAGTAATAAAAATGGTATATAAAATGACTATCGATAATTTCGCACTACATAATAAAAAAATAACAAATGCATATTGTTATTAAATATTTCATCCTTCGTAAACAGAATTTTCTTAGTGAAATCCGGTAAAAACTATCATAATCGGGAATTTATCATTACGGCACTTTTTCTTTACAAACCATATATAGACACTGTGCACTTGCAGAAAAATCATAAGGAAATAATATTTAAAAAATGTTAAAAACCATAGTGGTTCCAAATGCGGATTGCTTAACTCTAGCTTGAGTACTGCGTCTGAGGTATTATTAACAACACTTAAGTTTAATGAAATTACCATTAGACAACACATTATATAATTTAAAAAATAATCCATCTAGCCAAACTGTATCATAAGCAGCTGTTAAATCAATGAAACTAATTCCTGTTTTCAAATTCTTTTGAAAACCATTCTCTATATAATTTGTTAAAGCTAAAACTTGATCACAGCAATTACGATGTAGTCTAAAACCAACTTGCTCTATGGGAAAGATATTTTCCATAATTGGAGAAATTATGTGATATAATAATTTCTCTAACATCTTGTAACATACTGATAATAATGAAATTGCTCTATAACTGGAAGCATCATCTGCTGGCTTTCCTGTCTTCAAAACAGCTACAACTTTTGCCTTTTTAAATTCAGTAGGAACAATACCATTGTTTAAAATATTATTATAGAAACATAAAAGCCAATTACGTCCTAAAGGACCTAGATGTTTAATAAATTCAGGATAAATTCCATCAAAACCAGCAGCCTTATGAATCTTTAATAATTTTATCATTATATCCAAGATATAAACTGGATACACTATTATGGGCTCACAAAACACAACGTATTGAGGTTGCCTCCTTATCACCCAGAGTTAAATCCAATCGAAAAGATATGGGCAATTATAAAGAATTGGGTTGAAACCAGAAATGTAACTTTTAAGTTAGCAGACGTCGAAAATTTGGTTAGAGAAAAATTTGCATCTGTAAATGTAGAAGAGTGGGCATCTGTGTGTAGCCACGTAGATAAAGTTGTTAAAAATTATTTACAAACGAGCATTTATTAGATGATGTAACTGACAATCTAGTTTTTACAGTTAACACTGAAGAAACTGATAATGAAGAAGCTAGTGATATCGATGATGACACTGACATTGACGGTGATGATGCTGATCAACCAGCCCTAGAACAAATTAATAAAATTGATTTGGCAAAATCCGATAGGGTTAAAACAGCCACAAATGAACATGCGGCATTGAATGTTCTGTTACTCTTCTTAAATCTTTTGTAAAACTTTAAATTTAAAAAATAAACAATTTGTCTCTTTTTTATACCTCATATATTATATACCGTAGTCGACATATTTTAATTTCTGATACGAAAGTAGAAAGAGGAAAAGAGCGCGACGAAATAAACTGCCAAGACAGTACACTCGCGTGAGGGTCCCACGACATCGACATGCGTTGCTCTCCCACCACTGTTAGCAAGCAGGCATCGCTGCATATTATAAGGTCATATTCTGCATGCGATAGAAGTGTAAACCGAAATTAAAATTTGACGACTACGGTATACTGGTATGAACATACATCCATTACACTGTTATTGTTTGTATTGCATATGTATTGTAATATTACTTGGCAAAAATAAAATTTTCTAAATAATTTTATCTTCCATATCTTATATACTCGTAAGTTAACCTGTATTAAATATAACAATATACTCTGTAGACGACATGAAATATGTATATGTACCTATCTCTACTGTAGCTTGGAATAAGCCAATACCTACTTCAAATTATAATAATTATTCTGATTTGATAAATGTAAACTAAACTTTAACTGCGACACTGAGTTCCAAATATTTCTCTAAAATAAGAAAGTTTATGAATCGAAAAATTTATTGCTTTAATTTGACTTAATTTTATTCGAATTATACTAGCAGCAATATTCATAATGAGATTGTTTTAAAGAATCACATTAATACTTCTGAAAATATTAATTTGCTTCCTTAATATCAATTTAATTCATTAGAAATATTGTAGTTTTATGTAAAAACATAATTTTTACAATTATGAAGTTTTTAAAAAATCATCCCTAAAGAGGGCAGGGGCTCAGCCCGCCACTGGCACTTTTTGATCGCGCATCTTTGTGATATTCTCTAAATGGTTTCACTCTACCTACATCTATTATTATATTTTTTAGATTCTTTTTATTACCTTTTGTGTACCTAAATAATTTCCTATTTAGATCTCTTTGAAATATGTATTGCGCAGAATCACAAACTAATTTTACTTTTTTATACGTAGTATAAGGAAGTATTGTGATGAAGAACATTTTCGACCTCGAGATTTTTGTATATGTCCACGTTTTGAAGTCCCCTGATACCGAAAAAGTGGTTTTTAAAAAATGTCTGTGTGTATGTCTGTCTGTCTGTGTGTCTGTGTGTGACCACGATAGCGGTCAAACCGCTGTAAATATCAATTCCAAATTTTGTATTTACGTGTATAATCTCCCTTTTGAGATCTGGTTAGTTTTTCAGTAAAATCGGTAGACCGGAAGTAGCAGTTTACTTCAGTGAAAAAATCGAATTTTGCCAATATTTCGTCAACTACTAAGTTTAAACAAATTTATAAAGAATTCATATCTACTTAGAATTAAAATTGAGAACAATTTTATTTAAACAGTTTTTCGAAATTCCACCGGAAGTAGGTCTTTTACTCTTATAGAAAATGAGTTTTTTGCGAATATCTCGCAAGTCATGCTTTCTAGGCAGGTACATTACGAGTATATAAGTATTTAAATTTTAATTCTAAATATCTTTTGTATAAAAAAAAAATTTAAAATGCGGACCGGAAGTACCACTTTTACTCTTACCGAATAGCGATTTCTTGCAAATAAGTCGTAAATTATGCATTCTATATATATTTATTAAGAGTACAAAAGTATTTAGAGTTGGATTTGCAATATTTTTTGTATACATGAAATTTCAAAATTCGGACCGGAAGTAGCACTTTTACTCTTAGCGAGTACCACTTTTTTTCGAATAGATTGCAAAGTATGCAGCATTCTATAGCGATTTATTAAGAGAATGAAAGTACATAGAATAGGATTTTAAATAAGTTTTGTGTAAAAAAAATCATAAAATTGTATAGTTTGAAACGCTCATACGTATAACAAAGTCGTGTGGTGGCCACACCTCATTTTTTTTTATAAGTTTATAGTATATGTATATGTATGAAGAATCTTGTTCAAACTGATACAATAGTCTAAAACGAACTTTAGGCATTTCTTTCGACTGTCATTCTATTCGTTCAACGTTCGACTGTCAGAGTAGGAACAGTTTATACGAGGGAAGATCAATAAATACCCGTGTTAGGAAAGAAGACGCAAGTTTCTCACAAGTTTTTTTTTTATTTTTCAACGTAATCACCTTTTAGTACAATACACTTTCCCCAACGTTTCTGCCATATCTTTCACCCCTCCAAAAAATACGATTTGTCAAACTCTGCAAAATACGCTTCTGTCTCGACGATAACCTCCTCGTTTGAGCTGAATCTTTTCCCCCGAGCCACGTTTTCATGTTGGGGAACAGAAAGAAGTCGCAGGGAGCCAAGTCAGGCGAGTTCGGTGGGCGCGGCAGCAATTCGTAGTGCAGTTTATGCAACTTTGCCGCGACAATTCTGGATGAATGTGCTGGTGCATTATCGTGGTGAAACAGCACTTTTTTCTTAGCCAAATGGGGCGTGTCTCCTTCAATTTTATATCGAATCGGTCCAATAATTGACTGTAGTACTGCCCCGTGACCGTTCTTCCTTTCTGCAAAAAGTCCATGAGGATTATTCTGTTGGAATCCCAAAAAATCGTGGCCATGACCTTTCCGGCCGATGGGACCGTCTTTGCCTTCTTCGGAGCAGATTCACCCCGAAAAATCCATTGTTTTGACTGTCGCTTGGACTCTGGCGATAATAATGGATCCAGGTTTCATCGACGGTGACGACTCGGCGCAAAAACTCCTGCGAATTTCTCTTAAAGAGGTCCAAACACTGCTTCGACATTGACAACCGTATCCGCTTGTTGTCCACCGTAAGCAATCGCGGCACCCATCGGGCCGACACCTTTCTCACCGATAACTTATCATGTAAAATATTAATTGCCGTTCCGTACGACACGCTACGGCCTCTGCTACTTCGCGCACTTTCGTTCGGCGATCAGCGAGAATCATGTCGTGGACCTTTTCAACGATTTCCTCGGTAACCACGTCTGCCGGGCGGTCTGGGCGCTCCTCATCAAAAACAGATGTACGACCACGTTTAAATTCGTTGAACCAATATCTTACGGTTGTCATAGATGGTGAAGGGTCCCCATAGACAGCATCCAACTTCGCTTTTATTTCTTCGCATGGTTTTCCATCCAAAAATAAAAAGCGAATTACGGATCGATATTGCTCTTTTTCCATTTTATCGAGAAACACGAAACACGTGTGATACAACTGGCTGCCAAATAAAAACTAACCTATAAATCAGTCTGAAATTTATTATGGTGTTGTCTGACAGATGGTAGTACACGACGGTAATGCCACTTCTCTCAGCAGCGCCACCTGTCTTCAAACACGGGTACTTACTGATCTTACCTCGTATTATACGTGTCTCATATTCAACAATCACTGCAACAATCTATCGGCATCGCGAAGTCCTTATGTATTTAGTATGTACTACAAAAGTCTAGTACCCACTTGGCTTGCGTTAATTATTCCAGATATATGTTTGCAGCCTAACGGCCATTGCTAGGAGCATCATACGCAAAATGTATAATCGCCCTACATTATTAAACTAAGATGCTGGGGGCGGGGGGGGGGATTTATAGAGGTTAGTGACTATTGTAAGCACATACATTAAAGCTAGATTTGTGGACATTTGAACAATTTCTGACATCCAAAAATTTTTCGAAAGTAGTTTGTGATTAAAACCAATACAACAATACAAATACTTTATTATTATATTCACTTATCAAACTCCTTATAGAGTTATTAAATGCATTTTAATAGCAATGATACTACATGTAGCAGTAGTAATAGTACATTATGCATCAATTTAGTGTTTAGACCTCATTCTAGTCACGAGTTTTATTAATCACAAGCGAAGCGTAGCGAAGTAAACCGAGTGACTAATGAATTTATAAAAAAAGTTATATGCTGTACCTTTTCTAAGACAGCAAATAATCATAACAAATCAAAATTACTTGTCTATTATCGCGGTACGTCGGATCGATTTGATAAACTGATGACCAACCAACAGGTTTAAGTTTCAGTTGAATTTTGCAATTAAAAAATTTAGAGCTAACTGTAGTCCATAACTAAAGAGCCTGTTGCTAAGTTCACCCACTGAATAAAGTGCACGAAGTTACAGCTTTTCAAGGTGTGTCTAGATAACTTAGCATCATGGCATTTTAAAGATAGAGGAAGAAAAAAGTATTTAAAAGTTAAATGATCATGATTAGCTTTTCGCTTTCAAAAAAAAAGTGCCTCTACAAAGAACTAATGATAAGATATGATCATATTCCGTGTTCCTTACTGTATAAGAAATTAAATGTCAGCAAAGCCATAGACAATGGTTTTTATTAATAGGTATTTAAACGGTCCTAACTTCTATAGTAAAATGTTTATATACTTTCTTACATTCTCTTTTTACGAAAACAAAGTTCCTTTGAGTAACTGTAATTTTTTTAGCACTTACATATGTCTGGAAACTCCATTCTAAACATATTTCAACTTACTCATTTTTCACAATTCTCTATTTTTACGAATTAATTTACCTATATATATTTTTTAAATAAACATTGCTACACATTTTATTTTTTTAAACTGAGTCACTACAATTAGAATAGCATGACGGACATATCAACGTAATTGTACCGATTACTATTAATAAGTAAATAACGAAAGTTTAGCGCTTAGTATTGATGACGATGACATGAACGTGTTCTTGAAATAAACAAATATGTACATAACGTTAGGTATACTCAAATATGTATTACTTTTTAGAAAAATTAAGTGTATCTTTATCAGTATTTGTTTTCTAATAAGGAGCAAATTAAATTTGTTGTCAGGTTTTTAAACATCTACACCAAAAATTAATATCAGAGCTTCAGTAAATAATACTAAACAAAATGCGTATATTATACAAATTTACACACACATATTGACATAGTAACATGCGATAAGCAAAAAGTAAAATACATGTATGTATTATATACAGGCAGAGGTTTAAATATTGCCAAAGCATTATTAAAGTCGAGCGAAATAGACTGTAAAAGTCGTTCCATTCTAAAAAAAAATTTGGGAGTAGAACCAGACGAGACCAAATACAGTTTATAAAGTAAACAAGAAAATGGGTGTGCTTAAAACCACACGGCAGAAGTGTAAACTTCATCAAGGCGAGGTTAATAATACGAAATACAACTTTTTGTTCGTTCTATATTACATTTAAATAATCGTCCGCGAAGTTACCAATTCGCGAACGCAACACAGTTCGCGAAATACAATTTCGCGGCCGTTGCTATGGCAGCGGCTGTTAAAGTAAATACACATTTTCACACATGTTTAATCACACATTCTACGACTTATTTTGACAACTATCAAGTATTTGTAGTTTATTATATTCGTCTCATTTCCATGGTAACGCATGTAAAGCAAGTAAACCACTTTAATTTAGCACCTTTAGAACTAAATTAAATTAAATTGTGTCTCAATTTAAATTAAATCGATTGAAACATTTAACGGTTGCCCAAAAAATTGTGTGTATATCTTGTCCGCGAAAAACTTTAACGTACTCGATATTGTCTTGCCTCGGCCGCAAGCATTATTAACGAGACTTTCGGACGCATGTACATATATAAATAGACGATATGAATACTGGCTTTGACTCCCGCCCTTGGTCTAATGGTTAAGTGCTGGCCTCTCACCCAGGCGGCTCCGGTTCTCATCTGCTCTGGGACATGAATTTATTTATTCATTTAAATTTCAATTTAATTGAAATTAAATACCTCTATATGATATATTTATTTATCTTGTTCCCTTAGCCGACTTTACCCGAAGAGCGTTGCAGGTCAGTCTTGTACACTGCCTACAATCAGCGCAACGCCCCTAAAGAAGTTTACACTTCAAAAATTCTACATAGGAAATAGTTATTTACGAACGAAGTGCGGGTAGACTATGTTCACGTATGATCGCATTTTGAAAGCACGAGCGACCGAAGGAAGCAAGTGCTTTTAATTGCGCGAAGGCGTAGAAGATGCCTTCACGCAAGTGGTTGGTACAATATTTTTTGTACGAGCATTAAATTAAAAAAAATATTATTGATTAATTAAAGTGATTAGTATCACACCTAACCTTAAATAGATTACCTAATTATTTCATGTACGTACCTATAACTCACATTTTCATTAAGTTTAAGTTATTATATTCTTGCATATGACGTTCTCATTCTTATATTTATAATGGATTTACCACTTTTTGGGTTTGATTACAATTAACTGTCAATGTGAATGTTGCTTGCGAGATCGTGAAATAGATGGCGGTTACAAATTTTATGAATTTTTAGATATTACTCCTAAAACTAGGTTTTAATAAGGAAAAATCCAGGGAAATAGCATTTTATAGACTAAATTTTATTACTATAAAGATAAATTTGCTTTTTACCCGTGTTTTTTGCAATTTTTACAGTCGAGTCGACCGGGAAACACTAGTTGGTGGTCAAGCGACGCATGCGCAAAATGTTACTTTACAGGCGGTGAGTACAAAATGGCTATTTACGACATTTTTCTGTGATGAGATATGCAGATTTGTAACTTGTGATGAATGATGGAGAAGTCGCACTGTGTTACTGGAAGTATACCATGTACATACCGTTCTTTTCCAAATCTAAATTTTAACGCAGCAATAGTAATACTACTACGCCTATTATTCCCGACTCGGTCGTGTCAGAAGCCTGTCCGTTAAGTCCTGCTGGTTCAGTAACTGATATTTAAGCATTCTCTCCTGCTGACAATTCTCTCTGCTTACCTATTCAGCTGTTCTGCTAGAATGTCTCCTTCACCAGTACGTTTGCTTTGTTCCACAATTAATGTAAATTATATATTGTACGTTAATTTTTAAATTACTGTATTATATTTTATTTTTAATCAATTTATTAATAATTCTCAAACAGTAATGTCAGAAGTGTCCAAAGTATTAATTTTGATCAGTTTTAAATAACAGAATATTAATAATAGAACGAATTTGATTTTTTAATAGGCAGTGAATTCATTTTTTAAATCAATTCAAAAAGTTAATAATGGGCCAAAAAATGTATTGTTTTTTTCGGCGTAGAACCAGGAGAAACAGTATGCAACATTTACAGCAAAACAATATATGTACATGCGAAATGGCTATTTACGATATTTTTCTGTGGTGCAGACCTTTTTCATTTCGAAAAATCCTCAGAAAATAATCACTTCTAAAAATCGTTTTTTTAAACATTTTCTTCGTTTCATATCTGCCAATTTAATTAAGGGTTTTGACATATATTTTTTTTTAATTGAAGCACATAAATAAACGCTTCTAGGAATATCATTTGTATATTGATATTTGTCTAAATATCAGTTTTCTATGCTACTTGGCTACGAAGGTATTCACATTTTCACTTGCGACATTTTTTTTTATTTGTAGAAATTTTTATAAACATGCTGCGAGCAATTGTAAAGAAAATAAAAGAGGAGCTTTATTTTTAAATTAAAGGTTATTTGGGTATATTATTTTTGGTTAATGAAAATTAAAAAGTTTCTTCGCCATTCTCACATTCATCCAGAAATTCCTTACAATTATTACTTGTCACATATTTACACCGACAACCACATTTTCGGCCCTCTTTCACACAGTTACATTTTCTATTGTTACAGCTTTTATCAGAACAGTAGAGGCTTAAACATTTTCGTACAATTTTCGAAATCGGTTCCTCAAATGAAAAAATAATGCCACCACTACAGTTCACTACACTAGTTTGAACTGAGTTTACAAGAGTGAATATCCCTTACCAGGAGGGTTGTACGATGGTTTTTAGTAGCACCAATTATCACATTATGTATTGATATCATACAATTTGAGGAATTAAACCCAAGTAATTCCTGGTAGCATTTTTTTTTCGATTACTAATTTATTGACAACCATATTCTAAGGCGCAATATACAGGGTGAGTCATTGGTAGCCGCTTCTTCGATTGCTCTTTTGTGTTTTAAATAAAAGAAAAAACAATTAGCGGAAGAATCATGGTTGCTTGGGGCGCATATTCTAATAATACTTTAAGCTCTGACGCACTTCCGGTTTCACCGGAAATGCATGGAACTTTTTTTTAATGACTCTATATACTTTTGGATTTCCTAGTACTGTTTTAAATTGTCTATTTAACTGTTTTTTCTTTTTCAAAATTGAGCCAATAGTTTTTGAGTTATTATTTTTTTTTTTTGGAAATTTTTGACGAAACCACGTGTTCAGATAAAAAAAACATTTTTTCATTGCTTTTAAAGGTAAAAACGTTAGCTTTGGTGGTGCTTGTAGCCAAGAAAATTCTGCAACATTTGGTAAAATTGCACTCGACAATACCTCAAAAAACGTTGTTTTATCAAAGCATACTTCCTGAAATTTTCACATACCAACAATTTTTTTTTAAATGGGACACCCGGTATTTTATTGTGGCATTTTGTTTCCTGTTTTATTCTCTTTCGTTTTTATTGACAATGTCATATACCTATCTTTCGTAATTTCTGAGATAATTACTATAGGAGCAATCAGCGGTCAAATAAAAAACTACGAGCGCTGTTCTATGCACCCAAGTATTCGTCCAATAAAGGCTGGAATGCGGCCGACTGCCTAAGTCAACTGCTAAAGAAAGTCGGTAAACATTTATATCAAATTTGTAAAAGCATCCTATTAGTTATGCTAATGAATTATTCTTATGAAGAGTTAGAAGATTAGATTGACGTTTTGGGTGAATCTAAAAGACACTCATTGCTACCATCCAGACTTAATGCATAGCGATCCCTGGTAGAAGTCAACCGAAGCCAGAAACCTTCGAAAGTATAAAGGAACGGTTCGAGTGAACAGAAAGTATTGAATATGAAAAAAAAAGCGGACAAAATTAATAACTGGTGAGGATAAGACGTTTATGATACTTGCGAGTGTATAGTCGAACACCCACATACTAATACTGAGAATCGAGAATAATTAGGAAATATGTAATTCATCCGTAGCATATTCATACACAGAAAGAAATGTACAAAATCGCTCACATTTTTGTCAATGGGCAGCAGATAAATTATCCTGACTTTCACATTTTTTTGTTGTTTTCCCACGACAAACTTTCCAAATCGTTGGGCATTAAATATGTGAGGAGGAATGTAGGTAGTTACATAATTGAACCTTATTTCTTTGATGAAAATGTTAATGGAGAAGAGTATCTTCGTTTTCTACGGACGGATTTTCAAACTTTTTGAAGACATGAACATTAAAATCAGAAAAGCGTTTACAAGAATATGTCGAAACGTTTTACACAACATTAGTACTTCTTTGGAAAACAGAATCCTCACGTGCATTGCACAAAATTGTGGTTGTGTTGAACATATTCTTTAATGAAATTTGTTTTTCTTACTTTTGATTGTTCTTACGTTACTCAATAGTTTTAAGTTATTTAAATCGCGTTATTTTGTTGCTATTTTTTTTCTATCGAAATTTTAGGACGTCAATTTATAATTTTGAAAAACTACAGCCAACTCTTATGAAGAGCTTCAACAATGAAAGAATAATAACAATTAGGAAAATTAAATTGAAGATAACAGCATTGTTTCATACACCTTTTGAGTGGGTCGGCATCTTCAAATATGTCAGTAAACATAACCTTTACTTTATTTCGTTGTTAACCAACAGTATAAAAAATGAAATACTGCAACTGGACATTGCCGGAATTAAAAAATTAAAATGCGATGCTTTCCATTCTGTAAAATTATTACTTTTGGAATAGTTGGATTTAACCTATACCTTGTTTGACAGTTGACTAAGGAAGTCGGGCCCCATTCTTACCTTCCATTGGTTGAACGAATATTTGACTGCATAGAACAACAGCGCTCGTAGTTACTTAATTGACCGCTAATTGCTCCTATAGTGGTTATCTCAGAAATTACAAATGATAGGTATAGGACATTGTTAACAAAAATTAAAGAGAATACAAAAAGGAACAAAATGCCTCAATAAAATACCGGATGTTCCATTTAAAAAAGAATAAATTTTTGGTATGTGAACATTTCGGGAAGTAGGCCTTGAAAAAAACAAAGATTTATGAGGTATTGTCGAGTGCAACATATACCAAATGATGCAGAATTTTCTTGGCTACAATCGTCACCAAAGTTGATATTTTTTTACTTTTAAAAACAGTGTGAAAATCAATTTTTTCTGAACGCGTGTTTTGGTCAAATATTTTCGAAAAAAATTAATAACTCAAAAAATAAATAGCTCAATTTTGAAAAAGAAAAAACAGTTGAATAGACAATTTAAAGCAGTAGTAGAGAATCCAAAAATATATAGGGTGAGTCACTTAAAAAAACTAAGTTCCGTGCATTTCCGGTGAAACCGGAAGTGCGTGAGGGCTTAAAGTATTTTTACAATATGTGCCATAAGCAACCATGAATCTTCCACTAATTGTTTTTTCCTCTATTTCAAACACAAAAGATCAATCGAAGAAGCGGCTGCTAATGACTCACCCTGTATATATAGAGTCTATTTATTGTAATATATGTATTCCGTTTAAAACTTGTACAGTAGTCAATAAGTATTATTATCCTGGTGCATTATGATATACTAAAAAATGTAAGTGAAAGAACTCAATAAAACAATCGGCACTCTGTTTCGATATTTCTTACGGTATAGTAGGAGATATGTGTAACTAAAAACCGGATTTTTGTTTTCCGATTAAAACTCGGACACAGTAGGTAGCCATTCATAATCCGATTTTGTATATACAATGTTTTGGTATTGTTGCATAAGCGGTCCTCAAGTAATTCTAGAAAGATGTTTTTTATGTCAAAAGTATACTTGCCTCACCCTGTACACTCAACGGCACGGCTGATGGGACATCGCACTCACTCTGCAGGGCTTTAGATTGGGAACGAGTGCGAAGTCGCACGAGCCGTGATTGCAAACATTATAATATACACATTATGGTACATGTGTGTGAAGCTCTTTTACATTTATTTCTACAAACGTAAATTAATTTATAGTTTATATTGGAAAAGACTAATAGCACTTATATGAGCACATACTGTATGTATTTATATATGTAAGTGCACCTTTATGACATTTCCTATAGATTGTTTTGTCTGCGTAACATTGATATGGTCGTTGGCCTGTATGTATTAGCAGCAAAGAGGCAAAGAGTGGCGAGGCCGCACGCACGTCCACTCTACGCGACCAGAACAAAACACATGCATGCCTACCAAACCGATAAATATTCAACATCAAACAGCGCCACTGTCTCTCCTCCTTGAACATTCAGATGAGTGTGTATGAGCCTTATCCAATTGAATTTTGAAATGCCACCGCATGTTTATTAACCAGGTGCATGTATGATTTTTTCCTCAGCAAACGTTCCAACATCATATCACGTCATAGCATTGACAATTTTTACATAAAAGATGTTGGTACCTATGTATGTGTGTACATAACGTGATCATGCATCTTCTTTCCATCCACACGCACCATTGTTAAACTTTATTGTTCCTATTCCCTCCACTTTTATTGTTTGATCGTAAAAATACAGTAATATTCAGTGGATAATAATAGTATTATACCTGACTCTATACATACATACATTAATAGAGAGGTGTATATGTATGTATGTAGTATATACATATGGATTTGAAAAGCCGAAAAGATTTTGATGGAATTATGCAACTAGAGCCAATGGTTTTGGATTACTTTTAGACATTTACCAAAATAAATCAATATCCATCACTGATCTTAAATTATTTTGTAGAGTCAGTAATAAATTCGAAAAAAAAGAAATTTCCGACTTTAATATAAAATTAATTGACTATAACTACTTCCGCGATGATATTTAACTTACCACTTTAATTTTCTTGATGGATACTTTCCCGATTAAGCTACTTATTTATTTCATATTATCATCCACAGATAAGCGTTGTCCAATCAGAACAAATAACTCTGTCCATACCGCATCACCGATACGTCAACTTTAGTAGAATTATATAATTATTGTAGTATAAAGTATTCTGTATTCTTTCTTTGTTAAAACAACAGAACTTACTGAACGTTATTTCCATAAGTTATTTTTTTTTTGTTTAATGACGCAAATATCATTTCAATTTTTACGTAATTATAGGGTTGTGTTTATAGATAGATAGATAGATAGATAGATAGATAGATAGATAGATAGACTTTATTTATGTATAATACCTGTTGTGTCAAATACCATTAGCCAAAGAGAATCAGTTTATACGTATCTATGTACGATGTATACGTATGTATGTAATACGTCGCAGCGCGGTGTCTATACATTGTATATACATACATACATACGTATACACAGATCCCCTATGACTAATGTTACTTGACACATGCGGTATACATTATTTGCCAGTAGACGTACAATAATTATAGCTTTTGCTATTCGTCTCACTGGTACAACATACACAGACATACATTTGTATAGATTCAGCGCAATACATAGTACTTCACTAACTTATAAAGAAAATTCAATAATTTAATCAATAATATTAATTTTGAAAGAGTCTATGAAGTACTCTTGAAAAGAGAATTATTCTTTTTCTTTTAATACTTCCTTTAGCACGTTCTTGAATTTTTGCACAGGAAGGTGTTTTAAATCAGTAGGTAGGTTATATACTTTTGTCCTGCAATAGTCCGCACTTCCATCTATGACTGTCAAACGATGACTTGGGGTTCTAAGTTGTTCCCTCGATCTTATACTCATGGTGGCTTCCGTTTGTTGCAAAGCTCGCTTTTTGTCCGAGCACATGAGTAAGTAGAAGCAAGAGATACTGAGACACCAGGGTGAGTACTATCTGCCCGTCGGATCTTTTGGCTTGCGCCATTGATTTTCATCCATGTGAATTAAATCAACACTTCTGGCTCAAAATCATTACTTACAAAATAGAATTAAATATTTAAAAATTAAGAGCTTATGATGCTTATATCTAATATTTTCTGTATTTTATAACATTGCTTAAAATTAGCTATATCTATTATAATGAAATTTAATAAAACAATAATAACCGCTGGTTATGAACAAAATTTACGGGTCTGTCATTCATTCATCTTACAACATATAGGTTGACTAACGCAGTAACAGAGTGTCATGGTGGTATATTTTCTTTGTCTGTCTTATTACTCTTACTTGTCAGACAATCCCACGTTAAAGTTTAAAGTTTATTTCATTATTTAGTCATTGAGATTGGAAAGAAATGAGTATATATACATTCTAGGAACCAATGTCCTTGATAACGTCACGCAATTGATGACGTGATCCAACAGATCCGATGGACAGATAGTATATTGTAGCGTTTTCGGGGTCGAAATGAACACCTCGTGCAAATGTTTTGAAATAGTCTGTATATTTACACACTTAAAACTAATCACAATATAAAAATATAAAATAACGTATCGCACTTAAAACTACTACAAATAGTTTAACACACGTATTTATTTCTATCACTACTATTTATGTAAGTAATATTTATGTATAAAAAAACTGCATTATATTTATTTTAAACTGTTCAGTAAATACCGCACGACTACTATTCAATGAATGAATAATGCTTATCCCACCGGCGGCATTTATATATATATATATATATATATATATATATATATATACATATGAAACACACACATATATCTATATACGTGCGAGTAGATTTCTTGAAAATTTGCGGCTTATATTAAATTGAAAATTACTTGCTTTCTTTTACGGCTAAGAATTTGATATATGTGTTTAATGCATATTAAATACATATTAAATTAATATATATATATATATATATATATATATGTGCAGACAAAAGGTCTAGAGATACACTAGCAAATTCTGGCTCTCTTCTACCATATCCTGACTTTCTGTTGCTGACGCAGTATATGAGTGCAAGTTGATTTATGACTTATTTACGGTGCGTCGCGCCGATGTTTTCTTTTCTTTTGTCGTCGCCCGGAGGTCTGCTTCTTTTGTGGGCTTGTTTCGTTACAATATGTTGATAAGAAGATATTAGTCCAAAATTAATCTAATTTACGTTTTTATTAAGTCTTTAATGTTCTAATAGTAGTGAAACAATTATACAGGTAATATGTACTCATTTTTATAGTATATATGTACCTAATTAATTAAACTCTAACAGCACTTTACTTTTTCTCTTATTTATATTTACTTCCTCGTTACTCTCTAAAATATAACAGGTGTTTTATCTTAAGAGATCTCCGTAAATTGCCTGATAAAGCTATATCGCAACTTGAGAAATTTTCCTATAACTTATGCAATGTAAATAACCATTCAAGAACTACACAGAGTATGAAATATGCAGCAGATTTCCTAATAAAATTGTAAATAACCGCTTACAAGAAACACCTATTTCTGGTACGCTCTGCTTTGTTAATCAAATTCTAAGTAATTAAAGTAACACAAAAAATAAAATTTTAATTGTTTTAAAAAATATTTCAAGAAAAAGTACTTATGAACAAGAAACAACCTGACTAAAATGATAATTTGTGAAAATGTATTAGATACTTTTAAACTCAGTAGAATAATGTTGAGTAATAAAGGTAAATGTGTAATGTGCAGTTTTCTTAAAATTGCAGAAGCCTGTGTTTTGTAATCACGCAAAGGAGGGAAATTCTTGCAATATATATAACACACTGTATCTTTTCTATACTTGCGTGTTTACTGCAAATGTCAATAAAATGAATATAAGGCGCATATGCAAGGTTAGTTAGTTCAATTGTTACTACACTGAAAATTAGAACTGTAAACTAACTTGAAATGTAAATGATAATATTAGGTCTAATTTCTTCGACCCTCTACCTACAGTTCTATTTTGCTTGGTGTGTTTTCCATTTTCCATGGATTTTCTATTTTCCTATCCAAATATCTTTTCCTCTTTCTATTACAATCTAAATTTAATTAATTCTATCTTAAAGATATTTCGTTATATGTTTTTATGGTTTTAAAGAATTTTTTTTTTTATAATTTGACAATTACTTGTCAATTTCTGTTCCTTAGGGTGTTCCAAATCCTTCTCTGTCCCCTGTATAGATCATGTTTCATATCTGTAGAGAGAGCAGTAACCGAAGAAGTACAAATAAACATCAGTACTCCAGGAGAATGGGAAACGCATATAAGAGACTTATATGAGACAGGAGTAGGTGCAATGAGAATAATGAGGACAACACCTACACATAACTACTTTTGGAAAAAGATAACATAACACAGGACGAAGTACATGAAGCACTATTAAGATTGAAAAGTAGAAAGGCCCCTGGCCCAGATTAAATCGTTAACGAAATGCTTAAGTACGGAGGACTTCAAATGGAAGCATCAATCACACTAGTATTCCAAAAAATTATCTCGACCCAAAATGTGCCTACTGATTGGAAAAGCAGCATTGCAATACCAATCTATAAAAAGGGAAACAAGAACGACCCGGAAAGTTATAGAATGATATCTTCATAAGGAAGCTCTTCACAAAAATTATAACAACAAAATAACGAAAAGAATAGAAATAAGCGAAGAACAACAAGGTTTCAGACAGAATAGATCGACAGTGGACGCAATCTTGATCCTCAGACAAATGATTGAAAAATCTATCGAATATAATAAACCTTTGTTTCTCTGCCCAATAGATCTCAGGAAAGCGTTCGACATAGTACAAATAGCCGACATCATAGATATACTCAGGAAAACAAGATACCCGTACCTTACATTAACGTAATAGAAGAGCTCAATAAAAATAACACCACAAATATCAAAATATCACAGGGATTTTCAGAACAAGTACCAATACTAACTGGAATCCGCCAGGGAGATAAAGGTAAAAGAAGTTGATGGAGGATACAGAATGGGACAAGAATCGATAAAGATACTATGCTACGCTGACGACGCAACGAAAACGATCTACAGCGACTACTATATAGGTTTCAAACAAGAGCGGAGAATTTTAATATGAAGATATCTATAGAAAAAACACAATCAATGGTCATAGCAAAGGAGCCCATTAGATGTAAACTGGCTGTGAACGACAAACCCATCCACCAATGCATGCAATGTACGTACTTAGGAGCTGAGATAACGAGCTCCAAAAACTTACAACAGGAAATCAGAACCCAAGTGAACAAAGCCTCAAGAATCTCTGGGTATCTGAGGGACCCCATATGGAGGAACAAATACATGTCCAGTTAAAGCAAAGTCCGCATATATAAAACCGCCGTGAGACCTGTACTCACATATACAGTGGAAATTCGAGCGGGTTAGCGGAAAATAGTTTTTTTTATTATCTCGTCCGATTATGAGTTTTTTCTTTGAAATACTTTGGAACAATTTAAAACAAACCTAGAAGAATCGCCAGAATTTGGATTTTTATAGAAAGGGGGACTGGGAAACCTCGTTTTTCCCGATTATCTCGGTCTATTTTGAAATTTTTCTCGAGATTCTTTGAACCAATATTTAGAACAGCTAGAACAACCTGGATCAGCCTTCAGAATTTCAAGTTTCGAAAAAAAGGGGCTACATGAAAAAATCGTTTTTTTTTCAATTAATTCACCCTATTTTGGCTTTTTTTTTGGAAAACCCTGGAGCAATCATCATATTTTCGAAAAAAGGGGGCTGACTTTACACATCCAAGCGGTTTCGATAATAATTATAGTATGTGCCTAGAAATTTTTACATAATCATTGCTAAAGATGAAATTTGTAAATTTAGAGAACAACAAAGAATACAAACAGCTAACAAGTTGAATTATTAGTGAGAAAAAATGAAATAACAAAACAACCACAAATTAAAGTACACCTAGAGAAAATCAACCCAATATGTCGTTCCTATCGTCAGTTATGATCAAGAATGCATACAAAAATTATGATGTTTGAAGTTTGTGCAAATTTTCCGACTTTCCTGTGTAATGGTCCCGAATTTTTCTTCCTGAAAACTTTTCCGATTTTTCTTTCCTTAAAAACCATATATGGACTATTACGGACATTTTTTAAAAAAATATCTAAATCGATCTAGCCGTTCACAAATGATGCGCTTAATTTTTATTTATATAGATTTTGATTTTGTTGTCTACTAGATCATATTTGCATAATTACAGATAAAAGAAATTCATACAAACAAAAAGCCCTTATATATATATATATATATATATATAAATATGTGAGAAATTTCTTGAATTAGCGGCGTATTAATTAATTGATGACCATTACTTGCAATATTTAAATGTTAATGATTTTAAGGAAAAGAAACACACCACCCCGAGGACTAACACATATGCATTAGTTTCATTTAACCACTACAACGTGAACACTCGTCAGCTCGGCATCTGCAATGTGTTCGTTTTCCTATCTACCGAAATTTGTATATATAGTTTCGGGGACGATCTTTGCAAGCTTGAGAGATAATTTCCAATTATTCTCATTTAACGAAGGAACCATATTAACTACTATGTTTTCCTTCTACGAAATTAAAGCACATTCAGTGCACTCTGTGTTGGAACACAGATATCCTAATTTCATTCTGGATAATTACAATTAATATTTTATATGTGGTTAATGTATATATTAAACACATATAATTCGTTTCTTTGCCGTATATATCTAAATATGTGAGAAGAGTGCACTGAATGTGCTTTAATTTCGTAGAAGGAAAACATAGTAGTTAATATGGTTCCTTCGTTAAATGAGAATAATTGGAAATTATCTCTCAAGCTTGCAAAGATCGTCCCCGAAACTATATATACAAATTTCGGTAGATAAAAAAACGAACACATTACAGATGCCGAGCTGACGAGTGTTCACGTTGTAGTGGTTAAATGAAACTAATGCATATGTGTTAGTCCTCGGGGTGGTGTGTTTCTTTTCCTTAAAATCATTAACATTTAAATATTGCAAGTAATTGTCATCAATTAATTAATACGCCGCTAATTCAAGAAATTTCTCACATATTTAGATATATACGGCAAAGAAACGAATTATATGTGTTTAATATATACGTTAACCACATATAAAATATTAATTATATATATATATATAAATATATATACAGGGTGTTTAAAAAAGATGCGGCAATATTAAAGGGGATGATTGTCCAGGTCATTTCATATAAAAAAGTTTATAATAAACAAGGTCCACAAACGCTTCGTTACCGATCTACAGCGTGTTGAAGTTTAATTAAAAGAAACAGTAAAAATTAGATTTCTCCAAGACGGCATTAAAGATCATAATGAAATTTTAGGCGTGTTATTTTTCAAGAAAAAAATAGGACGCCGCTGATTTCTCTAAAAATAAAAATATGTTTCTATTCTTTGTTCAATTGTGAAGAAAAAAGCTCTCTTAATTTTTTATCGTACGACGTACCGTTTTTTAGTAAAAAAAACACAATTTAGTGCATGTACATTTTTTACAGAATTTTTTTTTTAAATAACAAGGGTTTTATTTAAGGGCAAAAACAAATATTTTACCATACCAACAATTTTAGCAAGCAAAAATTACAATAACTGTGCAAAGTGACCACCTCGAGCTCGGATGCAAGAATCCAATCTTCTCCTCATTGACTGGCGAACTCTCTCAAAAACAACAGAATCGGTTTCAATTGAGTTGCACCCAGCAATGATTCGATTTCTTAAGTTTTCTACGTTTTCCAATGGAGTAGCGTACACCAATGGCTTCAAATGGCCCCACAGGAAAAAATCCAGGGGATTTAAGTCCGGGGATCGTGTAGGTCATAAGTGTGGTCCACCTCGGCCAATCCAGCGATTTCCGTATGCTTGTGTTAAGAAATCACGAGTTACTTGACTAAAGTGGGCTGGTGCGCCATCGTGCATATACCACATTGCATCTCTAATTGCTAATGGTACGTCCTCCAGAATCCAGGGAGCGTGTTTTCCAAAAAGTTGCGATACACCTCTTCGGTTAGTCTCCTTGGTAAAAAAACCGGTCCAATTAGGCAGTCACCCACAATCCCAAGCCAAACGTTCAAATAAAACTGATGTTAAAAACGATTTTCAACAATTTCTGTGGATTTTCGTCACACCATACATGGTTATTATGGAAATTGCGTATTGCATTTCTTGAAAAATTCGCTTCATCGGTGAACAGAATCAACATCAGGAATTGAGGGATTTGAACCATTTTCTGCAAAAGCCATAGACAGAATGCAATGCGAGGAGGAAAATCAGCAGGAAGTAATGCTTGAACGCGATGTATATGGAATGGGTACAACAAATTTTCCTTCAGAATGTGCCAAATAGTCCCATTACTTACATCCAAAGCGTCAGCAATTTTTCGAGTAGAAGTACCTCGATCTTCTTCAATCATGTCTAGCACATCCTCTTCCAGCTCTACCGTTCTTGCTGTCCTTGGCTTTCCTGCTCCTCCATTTCGTCTAAATGTGTCTGTTTCATAAAGACGCCGATGAATACTTTCGAAAGTTTTTCTATCAGGAGCAATACGGCCAGGAAATCTTTCAGTATACAACCGCCTAGCTTCTAATGCATTTCCATCAGCAAGTCCATAAATGTAGTGCATGTCGGTCATCTCTGCATTTGTATAGCGATTCATGATAAGGAAATTCAACAAATTCGACACATACAAAATTATTAATCATATGTCATTCAATATGTCAGTGAATAAAACAGGACTGTTTAAAAATATTTTTGTAAGCATGATAAATGTACATGCACTAAAATGTGTTTTTTTTACTAAAAAACGTCGTACGATAAAAAGTTAAGAGAGCTTTTTTCTTCACAATTGAACAAAGAATAGAAACATATTTTTATTTTTAGAGAAATCAGCAGCGTCCTATTTTTTTCTTGAAAAATAACACGCCTAAAATTTCATTATGATCTTTAATGCCGTCTTGGAGAAATCTAATTTTTACTGTTTCTTTTAATTAAACTTCAACACGCTGTAGATCGGTAACGAAGCGTTTGCGGACCTTGTTTATTATAAACTTTTTTGTATAAAATGACCTGGACAATCAACCCCTTTAATATTGCCGCATCTTTTTTAAACACCCTGTATATGCTGGTATATTTAAAATAAGAAAGTTAACTATCTGACAGCATTGCCAAATTTGAAAATGATTTTTTTTAATACTCGGCATAGTTTCATGAATAAAATTTAATGTCATTTAATAGTCCAGCTTTTTTGTATTTTTGAAGCAAACCTTTATTTAATATTCTACCCTGTCATTTTTGGAAAATTCTAAGTACAGGGTATGTTACTTAAAATTGCATTAATTTCATCTATACAATTGATAGTACATGTTCCATAAAAAAACACAACTTGCTTATGTAACGTATCTCTCTCACCAAACGCTGCTGGAAAAAAAAGATTTTACAATAATTTTACTGTTTTCCATCTGAAGAATATAAGCGTGTATATTCATGTGTAAGTACTAAAACTAAAAAATGAAGTGTTACACCGCATGACTTAATATTAGAAATCCTACTTCCGGTAGGAATTTCGTAAAGATCTTTTTCTAATTTTTTTCTCAAGTTCACTTAGAAATTTGTTCTACTCAATAGTTGAAAAAATATTGAAGTAAACTACAACTACTACCTACGGTTTATTATTTTAAATTAACATATTTTAAAAATCAATAAAAAAGAACAGGCCTTTTTGAACAAGATAATTAGAAAACGCTTTAAAAACATACACAGTTACAAGTTAAAAAATGAGGTGTGGCCACCACACGACTTCCTTATACGTATGAAACTGTTAGTTCCGGTCCGAATTTTGAAATTTCATTTATACAAAAAATATTCCAAATCCAACTCTAAGTACTTTTGTACTTTTGATAAATATATATAGAATGCATTATTTACGACATATTTGCAAAAAATCGTTATTCGGTAAGAGTAAAAGTGATACTTCCGGTCCGAATTTTGAATTTTTTTTTATACAAAAGATATTGGAAATTAAGTTCTAAATACTTATGAATTCTTTATAAATTAGTCTAAACTTAGTAGTTGACGAAATATTGGCTAAATTCGATTTTTTCACTGAAGTAAACTACTACTTCCGGTCTGCTAATTTTACTGAAAATCTAACCAGTTCTCAAGTGGGAGATTATACTACTAATTACAAAATTTGGAATTGATATCTACAGTGGTTTGACCGCTATCGTGGTCACAGACAGACAGACAGACACACAGACATTTTTTAAAAACCACTTTTTCGGTATCAGGGAACCTCAAAACGTGGACATCTGCAAAAATCTCGAAGTCGAAAATTTTCATCATCACAATACTTGCTTATACTACGTATAAGAAAATAAAATTAATATTCTTCAATTAAGATTACTTAATTATAAAACTCGTTTTTCTCTTTTGTTTATTTTGTCACACTTAAAAATTACTATAAATTCCAAGCATTTAATACTGTAATGGAGGGAGCTCTGAATTATTAACAGAAAAGTAGCTATTTCTAACCAAATTTAATTATTTTCGCTGTATTTTCCCATGTTTTCTATCCTGCTTAAGTTTACGTCTTATTTCTTCACCTATTTTAAGGTGATCAAAGCACGTAGCTCGCTAAATAAAAAATTATTGATATAAATAATACACGACGATGGCTCTACAAGGTCGCAACGATTAGAAGTTGTTATTTGTAGGAACAGAAACGTTCACGTATATCTATCTACTATTTACATTTAAAATTGAACGTGGCTCCAAGAAACGATATGCTGTTACCCGTAGAATATCTCTTATCTATGGGCACATTTATAAATACGACCATATGCGTATGTGCATGCTACACACACAGAGAGAGAGAGAGAGATACGTACCTATATTATACTCATATCAATTTTTCTTAGCCTGCGTTTCAAGTATATGCCTACTCCAATCAGTGAGTTATCGCAGGATAAACAAATGAAGAAAGAAATCAGCCATGAAAATTAAATCGGTAAAGTAAATAGTGAAAAGGGCGATTAGGCAGAACAACCGCATTGTTATAGAGAAATGCTTTGAGTGGGTAGATGAATCATTTTCTTAGACGAACACGTCTCTCTTCGCACACGAGTGAATGAGTATTTACGATAGTAACTGCTTTATTCAAAGTGGTTAATGAAGTGTAACGTATGTATGTGGTATATACGGTATGGATACTTATGTAGGCTATGGTAGATTCTTTTTATTATATATTTTTTTTTACTTTAAATAGATCACAAGTGACCAGCAAAGAAGTGTATCAGACAGTTCCTCTAATTTTACGGTTTAGCAAATGAATAAAATAAATTATGTTCTCTCTATTTCTTGTTTAAATAATTTATTTAGGAAGTCCTTCATATAACTAGAAGTATGTAATGTATAGAGTACTTCTTTTAATAGGCATACTAAAAGTCACTGGGTGGGATAATATTGAATAATAATAATAATAATAATAATAATAATAATAATAATAATAATAACTTTATTGTCATTGATCGCAAATACGATATCGACATTGTCATGATCCGTGTCGCAAGTAATAAGTCTACGTTGAGAAAAGAATATGCACACGGTCTTGTCACTATCCATCATTAATCAGTTTCTCCTGCACCACGATTGGAATTGATCAATCACCGATCGTATCAAATTTTGCAGATCTTCCCGATTACTTGCAGAAAGTGCGACCGATGTATCGTCAGCGTACATTACTACAAGACCATTTTTTATGTGCTTCGGCAAGTCATTTATGAATATTAAGAATAGTAATGGGCCCAAGATTGACCCTTGTGGTACTCCCATACCATTCGTAATTTCCTCCGATTGGTGGCCAGAAACCGATACGACTATTTTTCTATTACAGAAGAGAGATCAAAAAAAAAGACCTGCCACATATTTTCCAGCCTCAAGTGCATCATATATACATATATATCTGAAAAAATGAATCGTTGCTGTTTCGGTTGACCTGCCCTACGGAAAACCATACTGAGATTCTGAAAATAATTTATAACTCTCTAGGAATGCTGATAGCCTACTATAAATTGCTGTCTCAAAAATCTTTGAAAACACACTTTGTAATGCAATTGGCCTATAATCTGATATGATAGTAGGATCATTCTTTTTATGAACTGGTATAATTCGCGATATCTTCAATAAAGACGGAAAAATGCCGGAGTATACTGAGAGATTTAATATTTTCGTGAGAGGACCGGCTATGATTTCACGGACTGCTTTAATAGCACTTACGTGAATACAATCAATTCCCGTACTTTTTGTGTTTTTTAGCAAGGAGATTATTTCTATAATTTCTGCGGGTGTGACATCAATATTTCAGTGATATCTTTTACAATATTGTCACTATTTTCTAATTTCAAAGAAATATTGTTTCTACACTTCCATATTTCTCTTGTTGATGAACAAGCTTTCTTTATTTTGTTTTGATAGAATGCAAATTTAGTTTCGTTTACTTTTATTCTATATTCCCGTTTCATATTTTTATAATAATTTAAAACAATGAGACTATTACAATGCCTTGTAAGCCAAAATAAATTTTCAATTTTATCATTCATATCAGCTAATTGCTGAGTATACCAGGATAATTTTTGTTTATTTCCTACCTTAAGATTCGCTTCAAGACCAGGACAGAATACATCATAATACCACTGAAATATAGACATAAATTCAACAAAACCGTCATTCGCGCTTGTGTCACTGATTTGAGACAAATCATGCTGCGCCAGATGAAATCGAAACTGTTGCCTCTGAGGATAGGTTACGAGGCTTACACACTTGATTGGTACGAGCATCAGAAGCAACTTCTTCATAAGAAATGAAATCCGCCACCCACGCTAAATGATCAGCTATATTTAACTCGACCAGACTGCAGGACCACCTTGGTTCGGGAATATTAGTGACCATATAGTCAATGGGCTATTCCGTCGTCCGTCCAGTCCTAGTATTAGTAAACACTCGCGTTGGGTTGGCAAAGTCACCATACAACTCAAAAGAACCAAAGACGTCCATCAATGTTCTTGCATTTGCGCATTTATGTTAAAAATATTATTAAACCTTCCGCTATAGAGATGGTAAAATGAATGTTAGAAGAAATCAGCAAAAGAAATAGCTAAGATCCCACTTTCTAATGACACGGTAGCTCAGCGCATGATAATTTAGTAGCCAATATAAAGAAAGATATCATTTTTCGTCTGAAATCATGCGAATTTTCAGTACAAATGAATGCTGGATGGTACCTGTATATAATTCATTATATTAATTGTCGTTAGGTATCAGTACGAAAACGTACTTTGGAGGATCGTTTTTTATCCATTCTATCTACAATCTCGTTCTATTGAAGTGAAAATGGTTGGTCTAAATTCTTTTCTGCATTGATATCTCTACCGATGAAATATGAGCATGAGTTTCATAATTAATGGTACTGTATAGCTTATTAGAAATATAGCCAAAAACTGTTCTAGTAGACACTGGATTATCCATGGACAGGCACTTACTGCAAAAAAAATATATTCCCCAATTATAAGAATCTCTTGATGAACAATTTGTGTACGCTTCAATGAGTCTGACTGCTTCCCAACTATAAACGACTTTTCAGAAAAGAGAGGGGTTGAAATAAGAGAGACATTTATTGAACAAATTATTCAGCACATGAAAGGCTTTGCTCACGTTTCGTCTAAAATTGTGCGAAGTTTCAGTACAAATGGATGCTGGATGATAACTGTAATTAATTATATTAATTGTCATCGTTAGGTATCAGTACGAAAAAGTACCTTATTATCCATTCTGTCTACTAACTCGATCTACTGAAGTAAAAATAGTTGGTCTAAATTCTTTTCTGCATTGATATCTGTACCAATGAAGTAAAGAGCATGAGTGTCATAATTAATGGGACTGTATAACTTATTAAAAATATAGCTAGAAACTGTTCTAGTAGACACTAGATTATCCATGGATAATCACTTGCTGCAAAGAGAATATCCCCAGTTATAAGAATGCTCTTGATGAAAAATTTGTGTACCCTTCAACGAGTCCGACTGCTTCCCAATTATAAATTATAATTATAAACGGCTTTTCAGAAAAAAAGAGGGGTTTAAATAAGAAAGACATTTATTGAACAAATTATTCAGCACTTGAAAGGCTTGAGTGAAGCATTTAATCAGTGTTTTTCAAATAAACAGCAGATTGAATATCCAAATTAATTGTGGATTGAAAACGTACTTATTGTCAATGCACGACTGTCCTCCATGTCAGACGAAGAATATACGAAGCTTTTATTGGAATAACATCTGACTGATCGTTGCAAGAAATATTAAATTAATGCCGTTAGCGGAGTTCTGGTACAGTTCGGAAAATGAATATCGTCAACTTTTAACATTTGCAAGACATATATGTATGTGCAAAACAGAGTTTTCACCATATGTGTTGACAAGAAACAAAACGGCAACAAACTTGGTGCCGAACCTGACATGAGAATTCGCCTTTCACTCATAAAGCCTAACATTGAGTATATTTGCGATAGCGAAAAGCAGTACCACCCATCCTATTAAAATTTAAATTTAAAAGTCCTGTTTCAATACGTTACGAACTTAGGATTAATTTTGAAATTACTTTTTGAAGCAAATAAATATTATTTCAAATAATTGGCATGTTTGTTAGAAATAACCCATTTACAGAATGTTAGATTAAAACCATACTATTGAGCAGTGGCGTAGATAAAAAAGAAAACAAAATTTTTAGGGGGCCCTTCCAAAATACTTGTTTAGAGATAGTAGCATAGAATGTGAATATCGGAATAATTATAATAAATTTATTTTATAATAAAAAAATCTAAATTATATTTAATTATTTGTTTTATAATAATACATTTGAAAATACAAAAAAAGCTAATTAGAAGACAAAATGCCGAAACGTCTTTTCTTCAATAGTAGGAAATTTTCAACTAACTCTTCCAAATCAACGGACCACTTTGTTCATGTTCAATACTTATAACAGCCAAGGCACTTAACCGAACTTGTTTAATGGTGCTGCGTAAATAGGTTTTAATTAATTTTAATTTCGAAAACGATCTTTCTGCTGTTGCTGATGTTACCGGTAGTGTTAAATATAACTGAAATAGTGTACATAGATCTGGAAGACTAGTTGCTAAACATGCATTTTCCACTATTAATAAATTGGCTAAGTCCTTAATAGAAGATTTTTGTTTAATTTCATTAAACAAAACAGTCTTAAGATTAATTAATTGAATCGGCAAATCTTCTGAAAAACCAATTCCATATTTGCTCAGAATATGTCTTCCGTATTCCACTATTTCTTCATTCGTTAACTTAACAAATTTTGAGGGATTAAGAAACAAGAAAAGGTTTACAACTTCATTTATGGAGTAAAATCTTCTAGATAATTGGTTGATAATAATATCAAGTGACGCATTAAAAACTTCTACTTGAAATTTTTTTATCGGGTTAGGCATTACACAGTCGTTTTCACATTCATCAAAAAAACTTTTTAATTCTCTTCTGGCGTGTATATTTTATCATAGGCTGAATATTCCAAGATTCTGCTAGATTTTTAGCTTCTTCTTCTAATTTATCAAAACTTTGTCGCAGTTCTGTCAAGTTTTCTTGACCATTATTGAGCAATTTGCATGTCTCTTCTAAATCACATGAAGGGCTCTGAAGTTGCTTTGAAATTAAATTAACAGTTTCGAGGATTTTACTCTGGATTAGCAATAGAATAAACTCATAATTATCCATTTATTCTAAAGATACTTTGCTTCATTTCTGTCATTTTGCTTTTTGCACACCAGGATAAAATTTGACAAACATTGCATTACAGACTGATTAATTATATTTTATTAACAGTAGGCATTCAAATCTAGAAGACCATCTTGTTACGCACAGCTTTTTCAGTGTGTACTTAATTTTACTTCCATGTGGTGCAGCTTGATGAAGGACTTGCCAGCGTGGCAAGCTTTCACTAAAAAACACATAAATGCTTTGCAAAAGATCATAAAAACTCTGTAGTTTAATGATGTTTTTGACAGAATCATTTAAGACTAGGTTCAAATTATGAGCTGAACAATGAATATAATCAGCTGTAGGAACTCGATTCTTAATTCTGGCTTGTAAACCATTATATTTTCCAGACATATTAGCAGCCCCGTCGTATCCTTGCCCTCGACAATCTTCTATTTTAATTTGAAAATTTTCTAAAGTAGTTAGAACAACAGCTTCTAAACTCTGTGAATCTTGTTCGGTTAGCTCTATAAATCGAATAAATGATTCCTTTATTTCTAGAGTGTTTTGCTTATTTGAATTTTTCTTCATACTTGTATACCCTATAACGAGACTTAGTTGGTCCTTCTTGGATATGTCTTACGCTGTATCAATTATAAGCACAAAAACACTAAAACACCTTTTTGTGTAGTTTCAAGCCACAGACTCCAAGTTTAGTTTATCAATTATAAGGGAAAAAAAGGAGCTTTATTAATATTTTTCGTTAATTTTTTTAAAACGGTTTTAGCCAAATGTACAATTATTTCATTTTGAATATCGGGGCTTAAGTATTTGTTTCGAATATTAGTGCTTGACAAATGAGCTTTTAGAACAGGGTCATAACGTGCTATCAAGTCAATAATATTTAAAAAGTTACTAGTTGCTCCAATTTCTTTAACATTTTCTCGATGTCCTCGTAATGGCATATTGCAAATTGATAATGTTCTTATCACATCACATATTCTTATTAAAACTTCTTTAATTTTTTCATGACCACTTATTTGACTATCAATGGTTTTGTTTTTTTCCCAAGTACTATAAACTATGCATGCTTGCAAATGAGCATCACTTCCCTCGTGGATTTTAATTTTTTTACTTAAACCCTTCCAGTCATTAATTTGTGCCCTTACACCAATTTACTGATGCTTCATTACTAGAGAACATCCAACACGGTTGACAGTAAACACTATTCAACTTTTGGGAATAACATAACCAAAAGCGATCGATTTTTTGACCAGTTTTAGTTTTAATGTTATAATAATCACTACTGAACGCTCTATTATAGTCTTTATTCCTTGGAAACGGTCCCATAGGCTTATTTGGCCCTGCAGTAATAATTTTTCTTTTTAATTCGTCGGAAAGTGATTCCGAAAATAAGGTTCTGTCGGTGTTAAAATATGTTGAATCCTCCTGATTGCAATCGATTTAATTTTTTTCCAGAATTATATCTAATTTTTGTTCGATTATAACATTTTCGTATGGTTCAACATTTTCATCTGATGCAGATGTAGTAGCTGTTGAAGCACTTTCAAAAAAACCGCTAATATTCGGTAATTTACGCAATTTTACAACATTTTCTTGTTTCAATTTTCGTTTTTGTGCATCACTCATATATTTTCTTTCGCTCATCTTATTTTGAATACCTCGAACTATACACTTTGGTACACGTTAATTTACTTAGTTAAATTTTGATAAAATTTAATTAGTATAAGTACATATGCTAATCACTAATTCGTCACAAAAGTTAATGCACTAATACAAATAGAATTTATTTTCACATTTCGAACAAACTCGCTGTTAAAATAAAACTGAAGGAATGGAAATAATTTTTCGTATTTATTCAGTAAAATATTTTTTTACAAATAGGTCATTAAAACAAATGTGCAAATGCAGTTTTATGAAATAAACGTGCCTTTTCATGTACCTACAATCTATATGCATAACATAGTCATATAACTTCATAGTACATGTAAAATGCAAAATTATTATCGTTGTCTGTCTCTAATGAATTTGCAATTTTTTTTTAGCTCATAAAAGCATGGTATTTTATACGGACTATATATTACCTACTTGTTAGAAAGCATTTGTGACATCTGTTGTAAAACTGTAAGACTGTGCAGGCCAAAAGTTAGGTAAAAACATGAACCTTCTTTTATATGGACCTGTGTTAAGGCAGGAAATGTAGTCATACTGTGGGTTTCTATATAAGTAGAGATATTTCATTTCTTTTCAAGAAAGGACAAATTGTCAATACCAGATGTGATATTTTCTTGGAGCTGAAAGAGAAATACGAACAATAAAAAAATAAAACTGGACGAACGTTATCAGAGTAAAAAATACAAATACACGTACTGTTATAATTTTTAATACTAGAAAACAAGTACATATAAAATAACATACACATTTTTTATACATGAAGGATAAAACAGAAATAGTTTTGTAAATTTCATTACTAGTGCGGGGCCCTGAATTTTTGCCCCCCCCCCCGCATTGCGGGCGCCTTATCTACGCCACTGCTATTGAGGCAAATCACCAGTACCACTGTAAAAGTTGCGTTTGTTATGTAGGATATCTGGGTATCATCATAGAAATACTCATGATACAAAAAGAAAATTGAAAAGAGACAAAGTCAGTTCATTATGTATGTCGAAAAATATCAAGTACCTATGTATGCTGTTGTACATTAATGAAAGTGGAAAGAAATAAAAAAAATAAATAGCATACTTAAATATAAGTTTGTGAAACTTCAGGTTAATGTAAAATTACGAGGTCAGTAAAGCATAAAATTGCCTCAAGGTCATTACGTAATAATATAATTCTTGATAACGGCACTTCTTCGCGTTCTATCCAGACATGAATTAATACAAAATATTATGATTACATAAAAGTTGCGACTTATATAATAACAAAAATTAATAAATAAGTACTACAGCTTACTTTTTATGTGTAAATATTATATATAGTAACAATCTACTTAATCGCTTAGCAAAACAGTTTAAAAACAATGATAAACTGATAGTTGATGTTGTTATGGCCCAATGTATTTTTTGATAAGCGCTATTAAAAATTTCCGAAATAAACACTTATTTAAAAAAAAAAAGATTAATTAAAAACAAATAATATTTGCCCAGTACAATTGCGCGCAAAATTACTGAATAACAAAACAGTCACACACTGATAAGAATGATAACGGCTCACTTTTCTGTCCTGTTTTTACTAAACCGATAAGAGTCAAGACATCAGTAATATGTTCCAACAACACGGAAATATCTAGAAAAACCAAACAATCATCAAGGTTTTGTCGTTATACGTGCATATTACATATTATGAACTACATACATCCATGTTATATATGTATATATAGCCACGTATTTAAACTTATGTATGTGTAGGTATATATTAGGTACATGGATATATTTTTTCACAATGTAACAATAAGTAGCTCTATATAGGTGAGATCATTAATTTAAAATAACAGCACTGAAATTTAAAAAATATTTATATAGTATTAGTTACCAAAGAAAAATACATTTAACCGGAAAAATCGTTATTTTTGAGTTGAAATTCTAGACAGGTAACACAGTAAGATAGTAAATAACTGGATACACACCGAAATTGTATAAGGAAAATTTGGACATTTTTGTCGCAAAGATAGGCAGAAACAAAGTGGAAAAAGGCGAGAAGTTCAGAATTTTAACTCTATTTAGGTAATCTTTTTCCTCAATAACATGTAAACCAATAACATTAAGCTGACAAAGAGTATTTTCATTCATTCATATATGTTTCTACAACTACTTACGTTGGAAGTTGTGTAATAGACACGTTCTATATATAGACTGGTCCAAATTAAATATCCACAATACGTTTTATTACTTGCAAACCTTTAAAATTAACAAACTAATATTCTTGGCTTTTAAATCTTGGATTGAGTTGGTCTTTACTTGATGTAAATCCATTTTCAATGTGAAATAAAACAAACAAATGTTTAAGATTTACACTATATTTAATAACAACGACAGCTGTTTCGCTACACTGTAGCTTCGTCAGGTTGACATATACAATAATAACTATCTACATACCCTTGACTCTTATGTATAGTGTGTGGTTATTAGGAATTCTAAGAACTAATATATAAAGAACAATTTCTTGTCTAAAAGTGTCCGGTCTATACAAAAAGTACGTGTAACTAAATATATTGCTAACAGATGTTATGTGTCAAATTAGGGAAACTGTATTACTGACTGAATATATTTAACAATGGTGATGAGTTTAGGTCCACTTATCGTTTAATAAATTGTCTGAATGTTTATATATATTAATTTCTAATATCTCTAGTAAATCTAGTTTAATACTTTTATTTTCAACATGAAGAATATCAAAATCTTTATTAAAACTGTGATTATTATCTATCAAATGATTCGCGTATTTCATGTTTTTGGTTTATGTAAGCGGAGTAATGATCCGTGTTTTAAACGCTCTTCCTGTTTGACCTATATATGTTTTAGTACATGTACCACAAGTTAACCTATAGACTCCCGATTTATTGTTGTGATGTATTTTGCAAGGTTATTGTTTGTTTTGTATGCAATATTAATTTTCTGTTTTCTAAGTAATTTTGTTAGTTTTCCTTGGTCCTCTCCTAAGTAAGTGAAAGATTTAAACTTTTTAATTGTAGTGTCTTTTGTAACTGGATAAATTTCTTGTAACGTTTTGTTGAATAATCTCTTAGAAATTAATTTTTCTTATTAAATTTGGGTCGTATCCATTGTATTAGGCAATTTGTTTAATAATGTTATATTCTTTACTATAGTCTGAAGTGGACATTGGTGTGTTAATCAATCTATGGATCATGTTGTGGTAAGCCGCTAATTTATGTTGATATGGATGGTTAGATTTGTTGTGAATGGTTATGTCAGTATGTGATTCTTTGTGGTAAATGGAAAATTGTACTTGGTTATTGACTCTTTTTAACGTAAGATCTAAGAAGTTGATACTGTTATTCACTTCTTTTTCTAATGTAAACGTAATGTGGGAATTAATAGAATTAATAAACTCAAAGAAATTATTCAATTGTATGTTTGTACCTGTGTATCCTACCAAAATGTCGTCAACGTATCTGAACCAAAATAATACGTTCTTAGTAAATGTATTATTTTGGTTCAGATACTAAGCCCCTGGTCTTCTACCGATAGGCACATAAGGCCTGTTTGTTACTTGCTTATTCAACTAACATACACTAGCAAATGAGAGCAAAATAAGCAAATCGTCCGCTCTCTGCTTATTGCACGTCATACACATGATGAGATTGTCAGTCAAGTGGTCGAAAAAAAAAAAAGCGGAAGTTAATATTTACTATTGCTTTTCAAACACACATCTATCGAAGCCTCTGTGAAGTTAACCTCCTTTTTTCAAAAATCAAAAATATTAGGGATCTTTGGAGTTCCTCTAGGTTTGTTCTAGATTGTTCCAAATTCCAAAGTATTTCAAAGAAAACTCTGGTCGAGGCAATAAAAATTAAAATACTGACTTGTTCCAAGTAATTGTAATTATTCTAAACATTGTCCCAAAAGAGATCAAAAAACAATTCAAAATTGTCGAGATAATCTGAGAAAAAGACTATTTCTCAGGCCCCTTTTTATGAAACTCAAAATTCGGACTGTTGTTCCAGGTTGTTCTTAATTGTTTCAAACTATTTCAAAGACAAATAAAAATCCGCCAAATAATTTGAAAACAGAAATTCTAACCGTAGCTTTAGGATGTTCTAATGTTTCAGAAAAAGGCTAGAAAATGGGGAAAAACGGCTTCCCCTCTCCCTTTTGTCTAAAATCGCAATTCTGACGGTTGTTCCGGGTTGTTGTTCCAACATGGTCTGTAGCCTGTATGAAATCACATTTTCTAAAAAATAAAATTCAGATGGTTTTCTAGGTTTGTTCTTAACTGTTAGAAATCTATTCAAAATGAAAATCAAAATCGGTCAAAAAAATTCAAAAATTAAAGTCAACGAAGGAGGTGGGTGCTATAGTCGGTTTTTTCGAATTTATTCGCCGATTTTAATTTTCTTTTTAGAAAACTTTGAAATAATTAAAAACAACCCTAGAGCAACCTAGAACAATCGTTAAATTTTCGATTTTCGAAAAAACCGGGACTGACTTTGCACAGGCTACTCAATATGTCGATGCTTTTCCCGCCTTCTTGTGTGATAAGAACATTATCAATTTGCAATATGCCATTACGAGGACATCGAGAAAATGTTAAAGAAAAGAAATTGGAGCAACTAGTGGTAACTTTTTAAATATTATTGACTTGATAGCACGTTATGACCCTGTTCTAAGAGCTCATTTGTTAAGCACTAATATTCGATACTTAAGCCCCGATAATCAAAATGAAATAATAGTACATTTGGCTAAAACCGTTTTAAAAAAATTAACGAAAATTATTAATAAAGCTCCTTTTTTTTGCCCTTATAATTGATACAATGCAAGACATATCCAAGAAGGACCAACTAAGTCTCGTTATAAGGTATACAAGTATGAAGAAAAATTCAAAGAAACAAAACACTCTAGAAATAAAGGAATCATTTATTGGATTTATAGAGCTAACCGAACAAGATTCACAGAGTTTACAAGCTGTTGTTCTAACTACTTTAGAAAATTAAAATAGAAAATTGTCGAGGGCAAGGATGCGACGGGGCTGCTAATATGTCTGGAAAATATAATGGTTTACAAGCCAGAATTAAGAATCGAGTTCCTACAGCTGATTATATTCATTGTTCAGCTCATAATTTGAACATAGTCTTAAATGATTCTGTCAAAAACATCATTAAACTACAGAGTTTTTATGATCTTTTGCAAAGCATTTATGTGTTTTTTAGTGAAAGCTTGCCACGCTGGCAAGTCCTTCATCAAGCTACACTACATGGAAGTAAAATTAAGTACACACTGAAAAAGCTGTGCGTAACAAGATGGCCTTCTAGATTTGAATGCTTACTGTCAATAAAATATAATTATCAGTCTGTAATGCAATGTTTGTCAAATTTTATCCTGGTGTGCAAAAAGCAAAATGACATAAATGAAGCAAAGTCTCTGCAGAATAAAATGGATAATTATGAGTTTATTCTATTGCTAGTTTTCCACAGTAAAATCCTCGAAACTGTTAATTTAATTTCAAAGCAACTTCAGAGCCCTTCATGTGATTTTGAAGAGACGTACAAATTGCTCAATAATGGTCAAGAAAACTTGACAGAACTGCGACAAAGTTTTGATAAATTAGAAGAAGCTAAAAATCTAGCAGAATCTTGGAATATTCAGCCTATGATAAAATATAAACGCCAGAAGAGAATTAAAAAGTTTTTTGATGAATGTGAAAACGACTGTGTAATGCCTAACCCGATAAAAAAATTTCAAGTAGAAGTTTTTAATGCGTCACTTGATATTATTATCAACCAATTATCTAGAAGATTTTACTCCATAAATGAAGTTGTACACCTTTTCTCGTTTCTTAATCCCTCAAAATTTGTTAAGTTAACGAATGAAGAAATAGTGGAATACGGAAGGCATATTCTCAGCAAATATGGAATTGATTTTTCACAAGATTTGCCGATTCAATTAATTAATTTTAAGACTGTTTTGTTTAATGAAATTAAACAAAAATCTTCTATTAAGGACTTAGCCAATTTATTAATAGTGGAAAATGCATGTTTAGCAACTAGTCTTCCAGATCTATGTACACTATTTCAGTTATATTTAACACTACCGGTAACATCAGCAACAGCAGAAAGATCGTTTTCGAAATTAAAATTAATTAAAACCTATTTACGCAACACCATTAAACAAGTTCGGTTAAGTGCCTTGGCTGTTCGGCATTTTGTCTTCTAATTAGCTTTTTTTGTGTTTTCAAATGTATTATTATAAAATAAATAATTAAATATAATTTAGATTTTTTTATTATAAAATAAATTTATTATAATTACTCCGATATGCACATTCTATGCTACTATCTCTAAACAAGTATTTTGGATGGGCCTCCTAAAAATTTTGCGGGGGGGGGGCTAAATTTTTTATCTACGCCACTGAATGCAGTCTTATTTTTATGAATTCCTATATAAAGCAAAATATCGAAAATAAAAAAAAGACAAATTTACCACAGTTTACTAAAATCAGCTTCGAATAATGGGTAAGTTACATAGTAAACACGTGTTACACGTATGTTCTCAGACAAAGCAATAATAACGTTCGGAGTTCCAGAGACTAGAGGCAGTAAAGTAAGACTAAAAGCGCTACAGACTGAATGTGAGTCGAGAACACATGCGAAACAGGTAGCAGTACTTGGAATGACATACTGGGATAGTTTTATTGACTGTTTCACAAGGTTAAAACGCACATGACGCCAGTGTTGGTCTGTTAATAGGAAGTGATTAGTTATTTTAACTCGGCAAGGTTGACTATCAATGGACCCGGAACTATATTCACTTCACTTACACGAAATAGCCTAGATGGCTTGTTGAAGGCGTTGTATGACAGAAGAATTAATTAAAATTGCTTTGTTTTGAAAAGAGCGTACGATTTAAATACATATAGCAAGATGAGAATTTTTACTTATTAGAGCGAATGCAATACTTGTTTCGAGCTAGTTTAATAGTTAAGTGTAACTATTGTACGAGTGTAAGAACATAATATGGAGGTTAATTTTCTTATATTTTTATCAGAAGAAATTTAAGCTATTATTGAAAATAGTAAGGATTAAATTATTATATACCTATATGTCTCATAATGAGATTTCCATGGGAATTGTTTTAATTAATAAGTTCTATACAGCTTGAGCGCGCGGGGTATGATCACCCGATGCTAGTCGATATTCTTCGGACGTATATTCGGCAAATGATCTCTGCTAGCTGTGTTCGCCAGATATAGATATATAGATTTATTTTTCCAGAGTTGTTATTTCGTTATATTTACTGGAGAGAATCTCTAATTTTAATTTCTATTTCAAGGGTCGTTTTTATGTTATTTTATGGTATTCCTGTTATACTTATTTATAGTTTTTTTTTACCATGAAATTTATATTTATTTATTTTTCTCTAGACATCTTAGTTTATTCTGCAGATGTTTCAGGCGGGTTGTTTTTATTTCATCTAAAACCCAGTTGTACTGCTATAACTTTGTACACAACTACATTATTATTTAATTTCATTAGGATAATTATAATTACGTTATAAGTATTACAATCTTCGCCTTATTATCGACTTAGTTATCTAAGCAATCGTCATCACTTAAAGAGAAAATTTAATTTGTTCTTTTTGTCAATCTGCAAAATAATAATCAGATCACTATGAGTTCGAATATGAGCAGGCAATGCTAGTATGTTGTGCCGTTACTCTAATATGTATTATCGGACCACGTTTAGATGCGAGTTTACGTATACCATCGGGTGATCATACCTCGCGCGCTCTTGCTGTATATGGTTTGTTAGATTTTAAGTGTTACAGCAAATATCTCGACTATTGCATGAATGTTATTAGGTTAATTATTTTTAATATTGTGTCAAAATCGGAAAAACAATTGAACATCAAATAAGTCAGGTAAAGCAAATAAATTTAATATTTTCAATGGAATGTATCCAGTATTATTGAATATTCAGAAATTACATGAATTTCTCTTTACAACGGTGTATCACATGTACTTATTTCATTAATTTGTCACGTAAAAGAATAAATAACAGAGCGCCTTCAAAACGTAGACAGTTCAAAAAAGTATTTTCGATTCCAAAAAAACAAAACGACCCCATATTAAATTAAATCGATTCACAGTTTAAGAGCTAGTGATTCTGATAGGGGGTTAACATTTTGTAACAGGCTTAAAAATAATCAACACTTATAATTAAAAAAAAAATATTCATGTAGCTTTAGAATATACAATAATAGGTACCTTCCATTTAAATATAAAATTTATTTGTTTTACCTGACTTATTTGATGTTCAATTGCTTTTCCGATTTTGACACATTATTAAAAATAATTAACCTAATAACTTTCTTATATGTCATTTTTTTAATCATTCATACAATAGCTGAGATATTTGCATATGTTTGACTAACGTTAAAAGTGTTTTTAAGAATATGTACCAAGTGAAATTAGATATACCTATATATACCTACCTACTTAAAAGAGAATATTTTAAAATATAAAATAGGTCTAGTACCCAAACATTGCATTTCGATGGTGTAAAAAACTGCATTGTAGGTAACGGCTAGACAGTTTTTTTCGTAGAATGTTCTGTTTCCCCATGGAACAGTTTTTATTTTCAATTTTAAATCTCCTGCCTCAATTTTATTGTGTTTTATATATCTCTGTTGTGTGGTTATAGAGTAACAGGTACTTACTTCAGCAGTAGCAAGCATGTTTTTCCTGATAATTTTCTTGAAAATATATAAATCTAAATTAATTTCTATATACAAGGTGTTATAAATTAAGTCGGCACTATTGCTAACTTTGTTATTAATGAAGCTACAGTATCGGTTAAATTAATAAAGTAATAGTATTTTTATCGTGAACAATGATGGCAGAACCGAAGAGACAGTCGAACTTTTAATTTTCGCGCTATTTACAAAAGTTACTTTTCTTTAAATGGAATACCCAGTATATTTTTGCATATACTGAAAGAAGGAATTATTTTTAAAAAGAAAGCTTCCATACAATATTGACAAAACATGAAAGTTGCGGCAGTTATCCACTATTTTGTACAGCAATTCATATCAATAAAATCAAGATGGCTATGATAAAAAAAACAGCAAATATCAAACAAGCATTGTGTATTATGTATATTTATTATAATATATGTTCGAAGACATCACCGTTTTGTCCAATACACTTCCGAATTCGTTTATGTACATTGCGAGTTACTTTTAAAATCGATCTTGCGTCTATGTTATTAGCAATAGTACATAATTATTTTATTTTGCAGTTCTACAACGTTTTCATATCTCCCTTTGTAAATTTTTATGCATATAGATCAATCAGGGCCCAATTCTATGTATTCCTTGATACGAATTCATTAAATACATCCCTTCATGCTATTACATATCAGTGCTCATCTGCATAATCAGCCTAATTGAATACTTTCAAAAATAACTAAATTTATTAACCTTTCAAGTCACTATGTGAATCACTATACAATGAAATTATATTACACACAAAAGAAAATAGCTAATTAAAACATTGTATACCTTGTGTAGTTCTTCAAACATGTTGTTAAATTCATTTACATTCACGTTTAAAGAAAAGAGAAAAATCTGATAGTCTTCTAGTATTAGTTACTACTTTAGATTTACTAATAAAAATTAAAAAATGTACATCTTTAAACGCTTTCCATTTACTTATAAGTTACATAAAACAAAATCAACAAAATTATTATAACAGTTGGTGTATGACTATAATGTTAAATAGAAATGGTGGCTTGATCCTAAACAAAATACAATAAGATTTATTTACGCATTTACTTATAAGTTACATAAAACAAAATCAACAACATTATTATAACAGTTGGTGTATGACTATAATGTTAAATAGAAATGGTGGCTTGATCCTAAACAAAATACAATAAGACACCTTTACCACACTAATGCACAGAAAGCTTGATACATATTTCGACAACTATGTTATCATCATCACGCTAATGTGTACAGATAACGCGGTTTCATTGATCAGTACTACTGATGATAACAACATAGTTGTCAAAATGCGTATCTTGCCTTCTATACATTAATGCAGTAAAGATGTATTTTGTTATACCGCATGTGTCAAATATCATTAGCTATAGGGATTCAATGTTTACGTGCGATTTATACGTATACAAGTAACACGTGGCACCCCTACTGTCCGTCACCAATCCCGGCAACAATCGACATCACAACGATTTTCTCCGATCTTCCCACTTCTCCCCACCAGATTTTACATTCAATGTTTAGCTGCGAACATGTTGCGATCTAGTCTGCAATAAAAGCCGTCTTATTACTGGAACGGAAAACATCAAATGGCCGCGGCGATCTCCTGATCTAGTAGTTTATTATTAATTTCAGAATCCTTTTTTATTTACCTTATTAGGGTTATTTTCTAATTTTATTAGAATTACGCTTTTGTTTGTGTCATGCAGCGTGAACGCAGCTTAATAATTCTCTGCATTTACTGAAAGGAAAAAGAAAAACAAATCCTTGCAACTTGTATTTTCGAGCATGTATCGGTCGCGCTGGCAGAGGAAAGTAGGGGTGCCACGTTGTCACGTATTGCATGAATTGATCGCCTATGGTTAATGAAAATTGACACATGCTGTATATTAGTTCAAACCCCATTTTTATAAGTCCCTTTATTTGAATTTAAAAATTATATTTGCTGTTGTTGCGATTATTCAGATAAATTCAAATTAAATATGAAAATAAAACAAAAAAGTCCCAATATTTAAATATTGATTTTGATCGCAATTATTGTAATTTGAATAAATTTGGTTTTCGCACAATTACATAGATTTTCAATAGTTGATATAAACCAACATTTTACTATAAAGTAACGATTTATTACTCACCAATATGAAACTTCCTCGTATTTAAAAATACACGACCTTTTATAGTCAAAATATTAAGTAAAATACAAATTTTGTTGAAATTCGAATTTGACCTTAAGCTATGCTGCATGCATTCACAACTGTATAAAAATAGTTCTATCATACACGCAAGTATATTTGTATAATAACAAACAATTTGTTTGTTCGACTTCAATATTAAACGACACAAAATCATAATGAACAGTGTAGTTACATGTTGCATATCTTAAACATCATTTATTAGGCATGTACAAACATAAAATTTTACTTTAATAACTAATTTAAACACAATGTTTATACTATCTCAATTGAAAGTTGAGTAAATACGTATTTATTATTTCTAAAATCATCCTTTAGGTACTTCCGTTTTTATGTTTTTCTTATCTCCTTGATCTCTTTTGGCAATGAAAACAAAGAAACTACATCCACTGTTATTGGACTAGTTTTCATATTGTCTATCTTGGAAACATGTTAATCATGAATATTCAAACCAATGAAAACTTGGGATGTTGCGAGTCAACCCATCATGGTGTCGGAGATGTAGATATGAAATTCCACACTAGAGGTACATATACGTATATTAGTGTCAAATTAGTGCAAATATATAATAACTTTAACTAATATCAGTTTTTCCTTTGATTATGGATGGATACAATGACAAGGTTTCGCTTGATGCCGCCATGTGATAGATCCTATCTAGAATAAAGAATTAGTACGGTAGTATGTTGTACAAGAAATTAATAATGTATATACACATTATATTAGTAAAGTTTTTCATATTTTCGTTGAACATTGAAGAAATTTAACAATTTCAGGAATATATTAATTTGAGGTTAGAATTCTTTTCTAAACACATACTAGGATAATGAATAATAGGCAATGCTAAAATTTTGTTTAGTCATTTTGGTAATCGAGCTTTATAATAATTAATAAAGCTCGATTACCAAAATGATTGTTTATGTATACGCAAGTGTTCAAATCGGAAATTAAAAGAACAGTTTAACTAAGTAATGTTTTTTTTATGTATGCGTTAATATTTATTGGTGGTTTAAAAGATACATATACAACTTACTTTCAAGTACGCAAGCATTTGTGTTCCACACAATCTTCCTTGGAGCTAGTTGTGTAGGCACATGTGTTAGAACGACGAGGTGACGTCATTCTTTGCTCTTGTTTAAGGCGACATTAAAAAAAACTAAAACAAACGTAGAGGAGTTATGTAGTGGTGTGATAGAGAAGCATATGGTAACGCAGAGCAGTTGTTCTTTGTTTGTATGTAAGTGTATGAAAGTGAGTACATTAAAGTTTGCCTGGTTATCACATAACGTATAAGCCTGTGATATTCGGCCTCTTAAGGAGGAAACCTTACACCTTATATTTAAGATATGTGATGAATATTACCAAAAGCTTAATAGTTGACTCTGATTTTAGTGCCTTTAATACGTATATTATTTATAATACGCCTACTAAACTGTATTACACTTATATAAAATTATACGTATGTTCTCATACACACAAGACGAATTTACCCTTTACAATTATTAAAGTTCTGGGATATATTTATAATGCATTGTTTAAAAAGCTACCAACTCAAACATGGAGAAATAGTAGAGTGTATCAAATTAACCAATTTTTTTAAAATATTTTTAAAGAACCATGTAGTTACGTAGTATTTCATGTTATAGTCTAAATTATTTCTTATGTAATTAGTCTTTCCGTTTATTTTTTCATTCTGACATGTTTCATTCAGAAGTTCGAGTTGGTTCTGCTATAATCTGCCTGGTACCCGTAACATTAATAAACGTATTGAAGTATCTAACAAAGGAATGATCAAATTTAAAGAGAGAGTTTAGTATGTATATGGCACAAAATTTATTTTACGTAAGTTTAAACAAAACTTTTATAATGAAATCCACCTACGCAAATAAATTCAAATATTTTATACAAAGTTATTTACTTTAAATTATATCTTTTAATAAAATATTTCAGACATGAATGTATTCTAAAAGTTATATATTATGAGAGTAACTGTTTGAAAAAGTAACGAATATTATTAGAAACTAGTATTCGTTACTTCGGATCTTATCGAATACTTTAGTAACGGATAGTTACTTTTGCAACACCACTAATGGATACGGAATCTCTTTTGGGCCAATTCCTTTCAAGATGCTAAAACTCCAACAAACATGAAAGAAAATCTTCATGAAATATTAAGTGATGGAATGTTGAAACTAGAATTTCTTTCCCAGAATCCGGATCAGCTTTGGATGCAAGGAAGGTAAGAATACTTCTAGCTGACAAACGAAGCTCTTCAATATTTGGTTTCATTGCAACATTATATTTATGCAAGTTAAGTTTCTTATCGATGACAGCTATTAAAACATAAGTAAGAAATCGCCTGCAATTTGAAAGTCATATTGTGTATCAAATACAGAACCTAGATTCGGAAAGCTAATATCTGAGAAACAGACATGTAGGTTGCATTAATATTTTTACTCAGTAATTAAGTAACTTTTATATTAGGAAGTTTTTGTAAATAACCTCCCACCTTCCCCAATTACTTAACGAGATTCCCTAGGGGGTTGTGATCCACCTACAGTTTGGGAACCACTGGTTTAAATGTTAACTAAAAGATTAAATGAAATTCACCTTATTTGCTTACTTATCACTTGAAGGCTATCGCATAAAAATGAAACAGTGGTGTGCATACGACTACATAAAGTTCGTAATCGTAGTGCTGACATAGTAAAAAAAATCTGTTTATCATAGGCAGCGCCTGCAATAATAGGCGTGCTTGCTTACTTGTTTGCGGCAATGAATGGATGATAAAATTATTAACTGCCACCATATCACGTTCTAGCGTAAATTCTTGATTAGAAATACCAAGAAATATGTTTATATTTCTTGTAAAATATTCCCAGTATTGAGTTTGTAATTGTTAAAAGTAAAATAGGTATTCATAAAATGAATTTTTAAAAGTAAATCAGAAAAATATAAAATTGACAAGAAGAATCTTTGCAATCGAAAATTGACATACACCTAAGCTAGGTTTTAATCTTCTGTACCTTAAAAATGCTAGCTACAGAGTGACATTTGGCACAAGCTTCTTAAAGCTACATTTTTATATTGTCCTTTTTAGGTATGACTACGCCAAATAATAATTGATGGGGTAACCTTTTTAAATACGGTGCGTTTCAAAAGTCTGGAACTATTGAAATAAAATTCTAACAAACAGCTTTTGAGAAAAACCCTGGTGTCAGGTCATTTCTCAAAAAATCTAAGTATTTAGCACTCATCAATGTCCCTTCTATGAAAAATGGACACAAAATTCGATCTCCAACAATTCCCACCCAAACATTAACTTTTTGTGGAAACTGCGTGTGGACCTGTATCACCCAATGAGGATTTTGGGGAACTCAGTATCGGTAGTTTTGCCGATTTACTGCCCCATTAAGGCAAAACGTGGCTTCGTCCGAAAATAATACTTGACTGACAAATTCGGGATGGGTTGTGCATGGAGCCATCATATCCTCGCAGAATTCCATACGGTGATCCAGATCGTCTTCATTAAGTTCATGCACTAAAACTGCCTTGTAGGGATGGCATTTAGACTTTTTCAATGTCTTCCACACTAAAGATATACTGATTTCATCATTTGCATCCACCTCTTGTGTGGCTTTATGGGGATTCTTTTGAAGGTCCAGTAGAACATCTAACTGACCATCTTCGGAAACTTTTGGTCGACCACATCTAGGGAGATCCCTTACATGCCTGAAATATTTAAATTTTCTTAAAATCTTGGATACGGCTGTTCTTGTAATTAAATTCTACATCTGTCTCCATATCCCTCCCAGTATTGTTGGAGCTTTGAAGACAGGCCTCGGCGACGTTGAGGATTATATAACCAAACAAGATCCTCTTCTCGGTAACCATCTCTCTCAGCTTGCACGTGGTAACGATTCTTCGTCCTGTCGCTGGAATCCTGAGTGTGATGGCGCACTCGCTTGTGGGCATCCTCCAACCTTCGTCTGGATCCGTTGACGTAGTCTTCTCCATTTGGGTTCTCCACAACACACTTGAGTAGATCATCCTCCACCTTCAGAGAGTCCCATTGAGCCCAGTAGGATTCCAGTCCCTGTGAGCGTGGAGCCACTTCTTGACAAGCCGGTCCGCGACCAGTACCTTTCCAAACCATCAATGAACCAAGGTCTTCATCAGCTTCTTGACCGATCCGCAAATTGTCAGGTTGCCCTGATCGTCAATCACGGTTGTTCCGAATATGTTGGCCGATTTTTCTTCTAGTCGGTTGCTATGCCTGCAGTCTTCTGGACGTGGTCTTCTTGCAACAGCATCAGCGTTTTGGTGTTGCGCATTTACTATGCACATGGCCCATTTCCATTTCCATTTCAATTTCCATTTCCAATTCCAGCATCGGAGCGTTCTTCTCTTAGGTTGCACCTGATTCACTAATCGTCGGACTACCTTTCCCAGGTGTGCATGCCCATACCTCATCTCAAGACGCTTGATTAATTTAAGGTAGTCTTGACACTCTTCCGGACGTAAGGTCTGCAAGATGTCACCGGCCTCTCCTCTTAACGTCACAATCAGAGCAGTAGCTTTCTCCGGGGACGTCCACCCATTTGCTCCTGTAACGTTTTCGGGTTCGCAATAAACAACTCGTGCAATTTATTTATTTGAAACAGTCTGTATATTCATACACGTAAAATTAATTACAATATAAAATTATAAAACTAATACATATATCGCACTTAAAACTACTACGATTTAATAAATTAACACATGTATTTATTTCTATTACTAATATTTATGTCCGTATATTTAAATCACTTCTATTTATATAACACGCACCACTATATTTATTTTATACTACTTATATTTATGTTTACTCTTCGGCTACCACTGAAGGAACTATTTATTTATTTCTTATATTTATTTTTACTTTGGTCTGTTCCGCACGACGACTGCTTAACGACTTTCTTATTCCGGAATCAATCATCCATCGGTGATCCAGCTGCCTTATATACACATACGAAACATCTGGAGCATTCGCGTATACTCCATCTCCCACTCGACGTTTGCAGAACATTCGATAGACATTCTGTCTCCAGGCAGTACAGCGCAAATGGATGATCCACTTGTTCATGATGTTTACCAGTCGCGCCGAGATGATTTACAACCTCTTTTTTTTATTGTCGCTCGGAAGTCTGCTGGTTTCGTTACAATATGTTCACGAATACAGCTGAACTTGATATCAATGTGCTTCAATCTACGATTGTTTGATGGATTTTCTATCAATGTCAACCACGGTTATCCTCATAAAAGGTCATAAATTTAAAATTTACATCCATATCCGACAATAATTTTTTCAACCATAGTCCACCACACACCGATAAACATAGTGATACCAATTCCGCCTCGGTTGTAGATAATAACACAAGTTTGTTTCTTGTTTATTAAAACCTTTAGAAGTGTATCCACTAACGGATTTTCTTGCAAGTGTATCACCACCCCAGTCCGCATCAACAAAACAACACAAATCCCTATTACCGTTTCTATGATATTCTAAACCTGACTAAACTGCGGATTTCAAATATCTCAAGACACTCTTAAGACTTTTTCAAGCCTTATCAGTGACCCTGTCCTTGAATCGACTAAAAAAGTTCCTAGAAAAGCATATATCTGGGCGTGACCCCAACATCAGGTACATGAGACAACCCACTAATTCCCTCAAAGGTTTATTTGTTATATTTTTATCATTACTCATTTAAGATCTATTAGAATGATCGAGCCATTACAAACATCCATACAAAAACGTTTTAAAATGCTCTTTCATTGAATGATTCTTAAAATGCCATCTTCCCTGTTATAATTTATTTCTAGTCTAGAAAATGCTTTAAAAATCCTTATCCATTTTAAATTTTGCCCCCAATTTATCTTATATTTCGTTTATTTGTGCCTCATCTGATCCACTTAAGATTATGTCATCAACATAGTTTAAAAGCAAAACTTTGTAACACTTTTCCGAGTTAAAAACATATAAACAGAAATCGTTTTCAGATTTAACAAAACCAATTTCCAATAAACATTTGTTTATTTCATAATTTTAGCATCTAGATGACTGTTTCAATTCATCTAAACTCATTTTAAGTTTAAAAACCATGTTTGGTTCACAACTGATACCTGTTGGAGGATAAACATAAACCTCTTCAGTTAAAATTCCAGTTAGGAATGCAGTTTTTACGTCCAGTTGCTGAAAGTGATACCCAAACTCATTACCTACCTACTATTAATAAAGCTCTTATTGTTATCATGTTGGCTACAGGCGAATAAACATTGTCATAATCCTTATTTCTTTCCTGAGCATATCCCCTTACTACTAATCTAGCTTTGAACTTGTCATTTTCATTTTCTTCTAATTCTTTGTATGTAAAAACCAATTTAGTATTTAAAACATTAATATTATTCGGTTTTTGAATCTTTTCCCATGTTTTATTCTCATCTATAGACTTTAATTTTCTATCTACTGCCCTTAACCACTTGTCCTTACATCCCTAGCATTAATAATTTTTTGTTTTCCTTTGTTCTAAATTCTGTACCCTGTTTGAGAGTAAGAAACCATAACATACTTTTCAACTTTGCATCAAACTTATTTCTAAAATCTTAATCTTTTGGAATATCCTAAAATTACTCACGTCAGGACATATTCCATACAAAATTTCCGCTTGTGTAATGTTGTCTAAGCTTGCTGATGTACCTCTATTCATGATGTAATTAACCGTTCTTATTGCTTCACCCCAAAATTCCTTTGGTATTCCTGATTCTTCCATAATTGTTCTGCTTTGTTCTACGAAGCTTCTGGTTTTTCTTTCAGCTTTGCCATTCTGCTGTGGACTGTAAGGTACATTGTAATCCAAAACGATCCCTTCGTCTACCAAAAGGTTTTAAACCTTTTGAAATATATTCACCCCCATTATCGCATCTCAATTTTGACATTTTTACATTGCATTTTGACTCAGTCATATTCACATATTCTTTAAATTTATTTAATATCTCACTTTTCTCTTTAATTAAATATACTGCACAAAAATTTGAAAAATCATCAACAAAGGTAACCAAATATTTTTCATTCTCAAATGTAGCATGCGTAATAGACCTACAAATATCGGAATGCACCTACCCCTAAAATTCTTTTATTTCTAGTTCTAGTGCCAAAAGGAAATGTAGTTGTTTTTCATTTTATACAATGTTTATAGAAATCTGTGTCTTGTACTTTTACTTTTTCTAACCCACTGACCCTCTGTTTATTTATTATTTCTCTAAGCCTTGAAATCCAATATGCCCATATCTCTTATGCCATTTTATAAAGTCACTGTTATAATTTCCCACAATTATCGATTCATTTTTTTATAGTACGAATGATATTTCACATAAACTTTCTCCCGTTCCCACCTTCAAAGAGAACCCTAATATTTGATATTTCTAATTTCTTTACACTCAAAAGATTCCTTTTTAAATTAGGCACATACAAAACATTTATAATTGTACAATCTACCTTTTACGTTCTATATTACTCATTACATTTGTTATCAACTGCCATGGCCAACAAAAATTCATTATTCTTTGCTACTGCTATTTTAATTGTCTCTTTGAGCATTATGAATTCAATAAAGCAATTCCTTCTATTGACCAGGGATCGGTACACGTATAGTTAACAAAGAAATTGCACAATCCTTATCATCTTTTGGAATTTTCACTTTTTGCTTCTGAACATGAAACTTTTGTCACTTTCTAGTTCTTCTTCTTTCTCTTCTCTATAAATATTAAATCTATTTCAGAAATCACTTGAACTTCATTTGAACTCAAACCACTTGAACTTGAGCCTCGATTTGAACTGAAACCACTGAAATTGCTTCTAGAGCTGGATGTCAAAAGTCTCATTTCACAGTCTGTTTTTACTTTCATATACGTAGTATAAGGAAGTATTGTGATGATGAAAATTTTCGACCTCGAGATTTTTGCAGATGTCCACGTTTTGAAGTCTCCTGATACCAAAAAAGTGGTTTTTAAAAAAATGTCTGTGTGTCTGTGTCTGTGTGTGTGTCTCTCTCTCTCTCTCTGTGTGTGTGTGTGTGACCACGATAGCGGTCAAACCGCTGGAGATATCAATTCCAAATTTTGTATTTACGAATATAATCTCCCTCTTGAGAACTGATTAGATTTTGAGCAAAATCGGCAGACCGGAAGTAGTAGTTTACTTCCGTGAAAAAATCGAAATTTGCAAATATTTCGTCAATTACTAAGTTTAGACTAATTTATAAAGAATTCATAAGTATTTAGAACTTAATTTCCAATATCTTTTATATAAAAAAAATTTAAAAATTCGGACCGGAAGTATCATTTTTACTCTTACCGAATAACGATTTTTTGCAAATATGTCGTAAATTATGCATTCTATATACATTTATGAAGAGTATAAAAGTATCTAGAGTTGGATTTGGAATATTTTTTGTATAAATGAAATTTCAAAATTCGGACCGGAAGTAACACTTTCATACGTATAAGAAAGTCGTGTGGTGGCCATACCTCATTTTTTCCTCTTTTCTGCATGAGAAATCTATATTCGCTCTGCATTCTCTTTTAAAATGTCTCTTTTCACCACATCTGTAACATCCCCACTTTTGTGTTTAAAATCCATAACATGTACTTTGTGAGCTTTCTTATTTTTGCCTATTCGAGTTTCGTTTTTCTTATTCACTTAAGAGCTTTTTTTTATAACTTCAGAGTAAGTTAAATCCTTTGAATTTTCTATCATTGTTATAATTGTGCCATAGGATTTTGGTTAAACTTGTAAATATATATTGTAAATAAGATCTTTATGTTTCATATCTGCCCTTGATATTTTTAATTGTCGTACTATTTCATCGATTTCATGCAAAAATTCTTCCTTTTGTTGTTCATTAATTTCTGTGATTACGTTTTCTTTTGTTGCAAATTCCAGTACATCGTTCTCACCTAATATTATCTCTATACGAAATTTCCAATTGTAACAATTTGTACCTTTGAACAGGCTTTGTCACACAAAAGTACCGCCAAAACTTTAACCTTACTTTTGCCTTTTTGTTCATACTGGCTACTAGCGCCGATTTTTCTTTCCTTCCTCTATATACTTCTCTATAATACTTCTTCGTGTCCTTCAGCCTGTCTGGGCACATAACCCGAAAAATAAAACGCTTTGCAGAGGTTTTATGTAAGATCTTTTATTGAAACATAGCCATTACGCAGTTGAGTCCATTTGACACTTTTTATTACATCGGCATCATCATTCTTACTTCTTTTATTTCTTTCTTTTATAATTGCCTGTTGGTGGATGGGCAGTCTGGCTTCAGGAGGAATCACTCATGTGAAACAGCATTAAATTTAGAAATAGGTAACTGGAAGGAAGAGATAGATAGACCGCGATAACAAAATTGTGTCAGTTTTCTTGGATCTGAAAAGGGCTTTTGAGACACTTGACCGAAAGAAGTTAATACAAAAACTAAGTAAATATGGAATAAGGGGAATGGATAAAGCATTACTTAACAGACAGGAAACAAAAAACCAGGTACGACGATGAAGAGTCAACAGCTGAGGAGGTGTCCCTCGGAGTCCCTCAGGGATCAATTCTGGGACCGCTTCTATTCATCCTATACATAAACGATGTGATAAGTGCGACTAAGGACTGCAAGATTAACCTGTTTGCGGGTGATACGCTAATAAGTGTTGCAGATAGGGATGTTGATTCAGCAATAAAAAAGATAAACTGTGAACTTGAAGGTGCTAGCAATGGTTAAAAATTAATAAACTAAAGCTGAATACGTCGAAAACACAAGCAATGCTTATCTACAGCAGTGTGGTAAACGATACTAGTGAATCAGTGGTAATTGATAATGAAATTATTGAATGGGTAAACGAGATTAAATATGGTGTGATAATTGACAATAATTTAACATTCTCTGGAAATATTGACTATATAGAAAAGAAAGTTGCAAAAAAATAGTTTTTTTGGGTAGGATAAGTGCTAAATTAAGTTTATGGGCTAGAATCTATGTTTATAAAATAATCATTGCCCCACACTTTTATTATTGTTCCACAATTCTATTTCTAGCCAAAGATGGGGATATATATATAGATTACAGAAGCTGCAAAACAGGGCTTATGAGGATTATATTGAGTTGCAATAGGTATACTCGAATACATTACAATGGCTTAGTGTTAAGCAAAGGATTCAGTTCAACACTCTTATATTGATTTATAAAATAATACATAATAGGTTACCAAAGTATTTAAACAAATATGTTTCGTGTAGTAAGTACTATACTAGATACACAGATAACTTTAGGTTACCTTTACACAAAAAGTCGGCTTCCCAGAATTGTCTTTTTACTTTCTTATACGTAGTATAAGGAAGTATTGTGATGACGAAAATTTTCGACCTCGAGATTTTTGCAGATGTCCACGTTTTGAAGTCCCCTGATACCGAAAAAATGGTTTTTAAAAAATCTCTCTCTCTCTCTCTCTCTCTCTCGCTCTCTCTCTCTCTCTCTCTCTCTCTCTCTCTCTCTCTCTCTCTCTCTCTCTATGTGTGTGTGACCACGATAGCGGTCAAACCGCTGTAGATATCAATTCCAAATTTTGTATTTACGTGTATAATCTGTCTCTTCAGATTTGATTAGTTTTTCAGTAAAATCGGTTGACCGAAGGTAGTACTTTACTTCAGTGAAAAAATCGAATTTTGCAAATATTTCGTCAACTACTAAGTTTAAACAAATTTATAAAGAATTCATATATACTTAGAATTAGAATTGAGAACCATTTTATTTAAAAAGTTTTCCGAAATTACTACCGGAAGTAGGTCTTTTACTCTTATCGAAAATCAGTTTTTTGCAAATATTTAGCAAGTCATGCTTTTTAGACAGGTACGCTACGAATATAAAAGTATTTAGAACTTAATTTCCAATATCTTTTGTATAAAAAAAATTTCAAAATTCGGACCGGAAGTATCACTTTTACTCTTACCGAATAACGATTTTTTGCAAATATGTCGTAAATTATGCATTCTATACATATTTATTAAGAGTACAAAAGTATTTAGAGTTGGATTTGCAATATTTTTTGTATACATGAAATTTCAAAATTCGGACCGGAAGTAGCACTTTTATTCTTAGCGAATAGCCCTTTTTTTCGAATATCTTGCAAAGTATGCATTCCATAGCGATTTATTAAGAGAATAAAAGTACTTAGAATGGGATTTTGTATAAGTTTTGTATAAAAAAATTCTTAAAATTGTATAGTTTGAAACGCTCATACGTATAAGAAAGTCGTGTGGTGACCACACCTCATTTTTTACAAGGGTTTAAAATTATATAATGATATGCCTGAAGCGACTAAACAGAGTCCTTCTTTAAGAGAGTTTAGACACTATTGTACGAGGTATATTAGGAATGATTGTATAGTTTAAATTATACTGTAACATTGTAAACATCTAAAGATGAATAAAGTTTATTTATTTATTATTATTTCAGAAATTAAATATTTTTGACTTAGACAAGTTAAGCAAATTATAAAATGCACACTAAATTAGAACAAGTGTAATTTAATATATTATATATTAATATATAAATTTTTGATAATTTTGTATTCTGTTTTATACAGTGCCTAAATTGCTTTTCGATTGTCGTTGCTGAGTTATAATTTATAAATAATTTATCACTGGGAGGACCAAGTCGTTTTTTTGATAAGAGTTATTTCATCTTTCAACACATCACATAAATATGTCAGGTAACGCACTAATTTCGGCGAATCATAGGCTTATTTATAAAGACTATGGAAAACACGAAACTTCAGATTGCGTAATCACTAAATTCATAAACATGTAAAGGAAGATTCGAAATTCGAAAGGCGTTCTGGGCAATATACAATGATTCTACACATTTATATATTTATATGTGTGTGTGTGTGTGTGTATACATATATGGACATACATAATAATATATAACTATATAACACATAACTATGTGTTAAACTTCTTTGAATTGAAACTAGTCGAAGAATTAAATCCATTTCCTGAAGTATAGCTATTTAAAATGTGACGTTGTAAACATCGACATAAAATTCCCAACGCTTTTTTTTCTTCAAATGTAAAATACATATGCAAATTTCAAGATGTCATCTGAAGGTCTACCACTTCTTTATCATGAATAGCGTTTATGTAGTCGTATTTTCCACACGGAGCATAATGAACTCGAAATATTAAATAAGCAGACATATGTATAAACATAAAATTGAAACAAAATAATTACGTTGTTTATTTATCGACAGGACTTAAAACATCGCACATATTAATAATGTTAATTAATTCTCTGCAAAAGGTTTACTCCACAAACCCAAACAGTTCTTTTCTAGAAATTATCCCTAATATATTACTAATGTTAACTTCACAAATCAATGTTTAACATGTGGTCTTTTGCTTTATTTATATCAACAAAGTATAAATCCTATAATAGAGTCTTACGTCAGCATTGTTATTTTCTAGGGAGTGTCAAGAATATGTGCGTGTGTTGTTCCTATGATCTATACATAGCCTGTTGTGGATAAATAAGACGAAAGTAATGTTTTTTTTTTGTTTTGATTAGGACAAGCTGATATTTTAACAAATATTACCCCCCCCCCCCTTTAAAGATACTTAAATTTAGCGTAATATCATTTGCTTTTTTATTTTTTCTTATTTTTTAAGATCAGTTAAAACCAATTCAACGTTTTTAATCACAATAAGAATAATGAAGTGTGGGCACCACACGACTTTCTTGTACATATCTGTCTTTCAGATTATACAAAAGTTATTCTAAATAAGTTTTAAATACTTTTATTCTCTTAACAAATTAAACCTTCAGGATTTTCAAAATTTTTTATACAAGAATTATTGAAAATCCTATTCTAAGTACTTCTAGTCTCTTAATAAATCTCTACAGAATACATAATTTACGAGATATTGCAAAAAATCGCTATTCGATAAGAGTAAAAGTGTAACTACCGGTCGGAATTTTACATAGAACCATGCTACGTCAGTGAAGAAGGTTAGATCCAGTAAATCATTATTATTAAGGTGCTCGTTAATCACTGACAGCACTGTATACGTTGTTGATAAACACAAGGGTACAATTGCTGCACAACCGAAACTCGTATATACATACGTAATCACAGTTAAAATTAATGTAACTAAGAAACTAAAAGCAAATAATTAAAAAGCTTAAAAAAACGATGTTTACACAGAATAATTTCTTGTTGTGTTGCAAATAAATAAAAATGTTTACAAAATAAAACTTATACTTGCGACAGCCCACCTCCAATACCACTTAAATCTTTTAGAAAGTTGGACCAAGAAATGGAAAATAAACATTAATGAAACTAAAACTGCAGTAATAACATTCACTTAGAGAAAGGACCGGTGTCCATTAGTTACTTTAAGCAGTATCAGAAGTACAATTTGTCTGCAATTTTTGAATGCACGTAGATCTAAAAATTGAACTGCAAAAGCACATTTCTAGTTAGTTAGAAAGTGAAAAACATTTAACGAATTATATTGGTTGATAGGAAGAAAATCTCAATTAACTAAGAAAACAAGAACCAGCTTATAAAGCCGTGATAAAACCCATATGAACCTACGACATACAGCTTTGCGGAGATGTGCTAGTAAATTAAGTATTGCTATTTTACAAAGGCCCAATCCAAAATACTTTGTGCAGTGGTAAATACATTGGCACGTATCAACTTATACTCTCCACAAAGACCTTGGTATACCATTCATCACAGAAGAGAATCAGAAGTGTCGCAGCAAATACCATGAATGACTGAAACACATGAATATGCAACCATTACTAAAACCACAAAAAAGGAAAGAAGACTGAAAAGACTGTAAGTGAAATAAAGGAGTCCGGTCGCTTCACTGGAAGAGTACTCATATCATACCAATGATGAGCTTGCAGCGCCTAGTTCTACGCCATCAAATTAGCTCATAGAATACCCTCGTTTCTGATTGCTGATTTATGTATACAATAAAAAAATATCAACTTATTGACATGTACTTTCTACCTCATGTTAATTTAATTTCTTTACTTGCGATTTTTAATTTAAATAGAAAAAATCTCTTTTATTATTTTATTTTTATGTTATAATTAGGGCGCGGAATCGAGCGAGCTAAACTACCACGGACCTACAACCGAGCAAAGAAATAATATAAACAACTGTGTTGTTTACATTATGTCTGAATAGCACTAATTCATAGGGCGAACTGCAACATCTGTTTACGGCCGAGAAGTGCCCGAGAATCAGAGCAAAAAACTGCCATAAAATAAGGAATTTATGAGTAAAATTCATTCTACATCGGCGTAGATAGCTTGAGGGGTTTTTAAAATTTATTATATTTACCTTATATTTCGCAAGAGAAATAAAATTTTCATTCATATTTACGTTAGTTTCGTTTTTTCATTGTTTTGACTGTTAATTACGTACTTCGTAATTTTTGTAAAAGTCTGTTTAATACCGGTTTATTGAATCGACTTCTTCCAATTAACTAGACGTAAGTGTGCACTGAATTTCGTTAAGTTTCAATAAACGCGTACATTTTTAGTTTTCATTTATTTAGATCTAGAACGTTGTTTATGTTACTTTTTCTGATATGAAAATGAATTGTCAATGATTCCGAAATTTATTACAAAGTCCGTAAAATATCGTTACAGAATGCCAAAATATCGCACGTTCGTCACTTAGCTTTGCTAAAACATACACAGAAATAGTTTTTATGCAGAGAATTTCGATAGTTTACAAAATTTCGTTACATGTTTAAATGACAATGCTCGAAGTATTTCTGAGTGCAAGGAACTAACACAAATCCCAAATTTAAAAAATCAGTTGTTATACTTGTTGTTGTTGTATACTTTTGTTTCAAATCTAATTTTGAGTACATTTGAGTTATTTATAAATTTGTTTAAACTTAGTAATTGTCGAAATATTTGCAAAATTCGATTTTTTCACTGAAGTAAACTACTACTTCCGGTCTATCGATTTTACTGAAAAACTAATCAGATCTCAAGAGGGAGATTATACATGTAAATACAAAATTTGGAATGGACATCTACAGCGGTTTGACCGCTATCGTGCTCACACAGACAGACACACAGACACACAGACATTTTTTAAAAACCACTGTTTTGGTATCAGGGGACTTCAAAACGTGGACATGTGCAAAAATCTCGAGGTCGAAAATTTTCGTCATCACAATACTTCCTTATTCTATGTATAAGAAAGTAATAAAAAATCAGTTGTTATTCCTTCAGGAACACTTTCGAAATTTGCCTAAACTAATCACATATTTTGAAAATCGAATCTCAAATTAAAAAATGGATTAACCACATTAGATGTGGCTATTAATAATTTCAAAAGTATTCCAAGTGACTTCGGATGTGGCCTTCGGCAAAAGTTAGACGCAGTTTTTAATAGAAATCCAGATTTAATAACACTGCGGCAATTGTGTATGCTAAATACGCTGACATAAAAGAATATATCCAGTACGCACATATAACCAGTTGCGATGTAGAAAGGACGTTTTCTATCTACAAGGATGTACTTAATTCAAAGAGAACAAGTCTTACAGAAGAGAAAATTAACAAATAATAAGGTATTTTATAGATCACCAGTCACTTGTTATCCAATTATATAAATAAAATTAAAACCTCTTTAAAAATACAACATTTCAATAGTGCGCTCCTGGGCGATGAGTCATGGCTCGCTCGATTGCGCGCCCTAGTCATAATATAGTGCTTCTAAATGTAACCTGTACATTAATAAAAAAAATAAATTATTTGAATAGTTTGATTTGCATTAAATAAACTTTTTTCTAACGTTTTACCTTAACAAACTCGCAATATAAAATAATCTTGAACATATATGATTTAATAGTAAATGTTTTAAAATATGATAATATTTTAACTCATTTACTATTTAAATCAAATACTCGTATGTTCAAGATTATTTCTCAAAGACAAGGATAATATGAAATCTTGCCTTATTAAAATACTTTTATTACTATAAAATACACACGTATATAGTGTCAACTTAAAACTTATCAAAACATATAATTCAAACGTATACATATTTTCAAACGACCACTAGGTCGCGCTATTGAGATGTGTAGTTTAGTGTCTTTAGTTGCTATTTTCGTCAAATTTGACATCGGTGATTGTAAAAACCATGGCAGTTTACAAATTGGCTGAGTAGTTTGTTTACAGTGACTGCTTCAAAAAAGCAATTTTGTGAAAAAACATGAAAAGTGTATGTATTGTGAATAATCAAAATAAGATTTTTAGGCTTTGTATAATATAAATTTCTTCTAATTTTTTCGCAAGGAAATATGTATTATTAACTATTAACTTCGACATTCCTCTCATGTAACTGCAAAAAAAAGATTAACGAATGTTGTATTAGCATAATAAATTTAAAAACTGAAAAACCGAAAAGAAAAACAGTTGTAATATTAAATTTTCACGCAAATAAGTAGAATTTCAAGCTTGTGACATTCAAAAAAAAATAGCAAGCCTTAGGATTAGGTGCAGCTGCTTATGTAGAATAATATTTTCCAAATTTGGACTAGATGTTGGACTTTCTACTTTTATCGAAAAGCAGTTTTTTTACATATATCTTTCAAATTATACATTATATACAGATTTATTAAAGGTACAAATATATTTAGAACTTGATATGGCACAATGTTTGTTTAACGGAAATATCAAATTTATAAGAGAACCGCATTTTCTCGCCAATACGTATTTCAACTATGTCGTGTCTGTATAACACTGATTTTAAATGTAGAGAGATGGCTTTATTTAAACTTATAGACCTACATTGTTTAAAATAAATATCAGTATCTACAGTACATGGGGGTACTGCTAATTTCGTGAAATTTGATTATAAAATATTACCCGTCAAATTCTAATGTTTAATGTTAATGATGTTCCTAATGTATTTTGTTTAGTGTCAAGCAACATTCTTCAAATAAATTTTTTATTCTATACAGATTTATTAAGAGTATAAAAGTATTTAGATATTAGGACACTAGTTTTGCTGTGAATTAGTATCCAAATACTTAATATTTATTAACAAAACCTTGGAAGTAACATTTTTACTCCATGGATACGCCTTCAAAATTGTATAAGAAATTACGACAGGACATACGTATAAGAAAGTCGTGTGGTGTCCACACCTCATTTTTTCGTTTATTACACTTCTTAGTAGAGCTCTTACTATCCGGATATTCGAGTATCCGGGTTACTCATTATAACTCGAAATCCGGATCCGAGTATCCGAATATTCGGGTGTCCGAATATCCGGATACTTGTTTAACTTAGATTCGAGTATCCGGATATCCGGTTTCGGTTCTTTTATTATGACGCCTCAAATATAAAGCTGTCCTTATTTGTGTTCTGATTAACCCTTGTGTCTATGATCGAGGTACCCGGGTACATGACAATTATTTTAAAAATTTTAAAAAGTCCATAAATTATTTTTGGCAGATGCTAAATATGTATGTAATACAAGCATAATGTATGCAGCAACATGTTCTAATGCAACTGCAACGCTATTTCTGCATACAAATTAAAGAACTAACAAAAATCGCAATAAGTCAATCACCAAAAGTCAATTTATTTGTGTCCTTTTACGCGCCACGAAATTGTAAAAAAATTCAAAAATTTTTCTAAGTCCATTAATTTACTATAGCGGATGCTAAAGTCAATTTAATTGTGTCCTCTTACGTATCACGAAATTTTAACGAATACTGATGCGGAGCTTCATTGAACGAACACTAGACTGCGAAATATCTTCGCCAGTACGTGCAAAATCCGGTCTGCGAGTAGCACTTTTTTTCGAATATCTTGCAAAGTATGTATTCTATAATGATTTATTATGATAATAAAAGTACTCAAAATAGGATTTGGAATAATTTTTCTATACGCTCATACGTATAAAAAAGTCGTGTGGTAGCCACACCTCATTATTTTTTAATTTCTGGTGTATTTTAAAAACTTTTTTGTTTTTGTTTTTTCTTATTCTTATTCGGATAATTATTGCCTTCATATATAACGCGTACCAGTTTAATTGAGCCGCGTTTAGCTCTCCGACATTTTTTGAACAACTTCGATTACGATTACTTAGAATTTAGAAAATCGTAATTCAAAAATTTTTGAAATTACGATTACTGTAATCGTTAATCGAACGAACTTAGATTACGATTCAGTAATCGTAATTTAAAAACAAGTATCCGGATATCCGGATATCCGGGTATCCGGGTATCCGGATATCCGGATACTTGATTCTAAGATTCGAGTACCCGGATATTGACGACTCTGATATCCGGATATTCGCGCAAAAGTAAGAGCCCTACTTCTTAGGTATTGCTGGTTGAGCTATAATCTATCCTTTTATACATACATAAAAATAGCAATGTGGTATAATGAATTTCGACCTTTTAGGATATTAAAGTACTGTTCAATTACTCTATGTAATAATGACTTTCTAGTTGAGTTGTACTAAATCTATAGTAATTTTAATCGACAGTGTTTAGTCAATGCTTACTGAATAAATTTAATAAAACATCTTTATAAATATGAATTATTAAATAATCATTATTTGGATATTATACAACATTCTTATTTACATATTTGTATAGCCGGCTTATATTTTTCTATTCCATATGTGAAAAATGTCTTCCCTAAATTTATTCTTTTTCAAAATCCCAATAAAAGTATAATAAAATACTATTATTATAAGGCTACACAGATACATACATACAGCTTGAGCGCGCGGGGTATGATCACCCGATACTAGTCGATATTCTTCGGACGTATATTCGGCAAATGATCTCCGCTAGCTGTGTTCGCCAGATATAGATATATAGATTTATTTTTCCAGAGTTGTTATTTCGTTATATTTACTGGAGAGAATCTCTAATTTTAATTTCTATTTCAAGGGTCGTTTTTATGTTATTTTATGGTATTCCTGTTATACTTATTTATAGTTTTTTTTTTTACCATGAAATTTCTATTTATTTATATTTCTCAAGACATCTTAGTTTATTCTGCAGATGTTTCAGGCGGGTTGTTTTTATTTCATTCTAAAACCCAGTTGTACTGCTATAACTTTGTACACAACTACATTATTATTTAATTTCATTAGGATAATCATAATTACGTTATAAGTATTACAATCTTCGCGTTATTATCGACTTAGTTATCTAAGCAATCGTCATCACTTAAAGAGAAAATTTAATTTGTTCTTTTTGTCAATCTGCAAAAAAATAATCAGATCACTATGAGTTCGAATATGAGCAGGCAATGCTAGTATGTTGTACCGTTACTCTAATATGTATTATCGGACCACGTTTAGATGCGAGTTTACGTATACCATCGGGTGATCATACCTCGCGCGCTCTTGCTGTATATCTTCATAGCACTAGCTAATAGTACATATACATATATGTGAATATGCCAAAAATTGTTTATTTTATGTTTAGAATTTATTTTAATTAAGTTCTTGGTTCTTTAAATGTCAACCATGTTATTTGTTGGAAGTTTTATTAGCATAAGATAGAGATCGAGACAGGTATTATAAAGTTCGCATGCAATTACGGTGTATATGAATATAATAGAAGTAAGTCGTTTGTTTACTTTAATTATAATTTATACATTTGCTCATAATTAATAATTGTGTTTTCATAATAATACCGGATTTGTTAATATTTGAGACGTCTAATAAGTATATTGTGTAATAGTAGTAATTCAGTTGAAAATATGTTTAAAAAAAACCGTTCCAAATCTGCAACAAATATAATGTTTTTATTAACCAACAACTAAACTTAATTTTAGGAAAATTATTACAAAGAAAAAAATTGTTGTGGGCCGTTGCTCTATACAAAATACCTCAGTGCAAAATAAAAACAAAAAAATTAATAAATAACCAGACAAACTGAATTATAAAAGTTTATGATTTTAAACTTTTATGCCTGACTACAAGTCTACTAGAAAAAATCTGAAAAAATGGTCATAATAATTGACATCAAAATTGGTCATAATAATAAATTGACATCATATGGGTGAGAGGTGCGTCCTTTAACATTAATGTTGGTTCTGGTCCTGAGCAAAAGGAAATAATCAGATAATCACGTGATTTGTGAATGAATTACGAAATAAACTTGAGGAAATCATATATTTCAGGAAACGCCTTTGCGCTCTTTCTAAGACTATTTCTGGGTATAAATAGTACAGATACCATATGATACATAGCACCCTACTCCGGTCTATCTCTATCGAAAGCATAAAAAATGAGGTGTGGCCACCACACGACTTTCTTATACGTATGAGCGTTTCAAACTATACAATCTTAAGAATTTTTTTATACAAAACTTATTCAAAATCCTATTCTAAGTACTCTTATTCTCTTAATAAATCGCTATAGAATGCATACTTTGCAAGATATTCGAAAAAAAGTGCTACTCGCTAAGAGTAAAAGTGCTACTTCCGGTCCGAATTTTGAAATTTAATGTATACAAAAAATATTGCAAATATAACTCTAAATACTTTTGTACTGTTAATAAATATATATTGTAACAATACCTTTAATTAATAAAGATACGATTACACTCAGATAAATTTAATAATATTTATTCTTACTATGTGTTTGAAACCTGTACTTATTCTCGTCTATATATAAAATTGAAATCTTTATGTACTTTTTAAATCTATTTTCAAATTCTCTCAGGTAATTTTTTATTTATGCCCTCACTAACTCAGTTCTTATATAAAATATTTAAACTAATTATTTCATATGTTGCTAACTTCCCTTGAATCATCAAAACCCAAACAGTTGCCTATATGTAACTTTTTCAATATCTGCCTATATCATAGGATCTTTACGTTTTATATTTCTTAACTTTATAAATCACAGTTTACAAAACAGTTATTCTTTAGTGAATTATGATGTGTATTTCAACTTTATCTTCAAATAACAATACTTACTGTGAACTCAATCTCAAGGTATATATTAACATACTATTCAAATAATAATATAATCACTGACAGTTGTTTTTTCTATTTATAGGTTACGGTTCTAAGAGTCATATCTGTTTCATCAATTTAATTCAAAAACCTTCTTTATATACCAAATAAAAACAAATGTATCAAACTAATTTGTTTAATAAATCAGGCAAATTATAAATTATATGGTAGTTCTCAACACACACAACCAAATAAGACATTCATGGAAGTACCAAGCTTGTTTACGTAAACATTCTTTTGACAATTTATATGTGCATGAAAATACACCTTTCGTGGATCGAAAAATATACAAGTAAGTATATTAATTATATTATTTTAAAAATACTGTATAGTTTTTGTATGTAAATCAAATACCCACACAAATTAATCAGTTTTAGTTTGCCGATCAGTTTTTTTTGACTTCTAAAAATTATACAAATGATGATACAAATTAATGTTGTGCACAGAACTTACAAAATATCTTTTCTTGATTATCAACACAGTTATAATGTACGTATAAATAATAGATCTCTAAATTTTGATATACTTTTCAATTCGAAACTGATAAATTCAAATTATTTCAAAGAATTATACGACCTGTTATTACTACTGAACTGGTATTCTTATTTATACACCAAACGATTTTCTTTTTAGCTTGTCGAAGACATTTCCTGGAATCAATGAGGGAGATCCTTTCCTTTTCCTAATTGTCTGGAATGCTCGGAATGTGGACTGTAATGACTGCTATCCTGTAATACCTTCAACCTCTGCAATCAACTAGAATCTCGAACCGTCGAACGCTTTCGTGAAGACCTTTGAACCCTGCCTTTCCTCTACTGGACTGGAATACCTGTGTTAGCTGCTATGTTGAATATCTCGTATCTTTCAAGTCCTGGACTAAACTATTTGTATAACTTCTGGAATTTCACCAACTCTCCAATGCAATAAATCTCTCGCCAAATATGGAATAATATTTACCAATGCAGTAAGTTTATTTTTAAATTGTAATTATATATTTCTTCGCTTTCTTCTCAAGTATGAATATTCTTCAATTATTTCTTTATTCGTTACCGAAATTCTTTCTTCTAATTTATTTTTAATTATATTTGCATGATCCAAAAAATGGTACTATTCTGGAAAATGTTGCAATCACCTAATAAATATCTGCTTTCTTTTCTACTATCTCCTAACCACTTCTTTTACACTTTTGTATAATGATGAATCTCTTAATTATGTGTTTTTCGGAAGGAAAATTTCGTTTTCCGAAAACACATCTACCGCTTTTCTTAAATTCTTTTTGAATCCTTTTATTTATTCCCCATATCCCTGGCAATAATTCCTTAGTTTCTATCATATCCAATCATATTGTTCCACACATTATAATAATCCAAAATATGTTTTATTTGTAATTGAATATTTATAATACCTTTTTGTAATTCCAAAAATTTATCAATTTAATTCTTTACTTTAATTTTCACAACCTTTTATACCCTTCGGCAAACCAAATACTCAATACTTTAACTATATTATTTTAAATGTCAAAATCTGACACTTCTTACATTTGAATTTTAGCGCGTAACTATACATCATTTTCCAACCTTTATGATTCAAAATCCATACTAATATTCTCTATTTTTTCAAAAGTGTTAATTAAACAAGCTTTAACAAATAATATTACATATAAAAATACAACAAGTAACATTTACAATTCTACTTTCAGAAATGGGAAATATTACTACAACAAAGAAACCTGATAGGCAACCAACCACTCGATGCAAGGCGAACTTCAACATAACCCGATATGTAACCAACTTTACACGGTTCACAAAAACTATAGGGAAATACCCAATTAATATTCTCACAATTATTTTAAGTATAATTTAAATATTCTCACATCTATTTATTTAATTATAGTTTGGTCCATAAAATATTACCATCTTTTATTTTTTTAATACTCACTACAAGAACATATACAGTATATTTTATTAACATTAGTACTTCCATCATATCCTTACTCATCTAAGTTAGTGAACTACCACAATATAGAATGCATAATTTACGACATATTTGCCAAAAATCGCTATTCGGTAAGAGTAAGTGTTACTTCCGGTCCGAATTTTGAAATATTTTTTATACAAAAGATATTGAAAACTATGTTTTATATACTTTTATACACGTAACGTACTTGTCTAAAAAGCTTGACTTGCGAAATATTCGCAAAAAACTGATTTTCGATAAGAGTAAAAGACCTACTTCCGGTAGGAATTTCGAAAAACTTTTTAAATAAAATTGTTCTCAATCTTAATTTTAAGTACATATGAATTCTTTATAAATTTGTATAAACTTAGTATTTGACGAAATATTGGCAAAATTCGATTTTTTCAATGAAGTAAACTGCTACTTCCGGTCTACCGACTGAAAAACTAATCAGATCTCAAGAGGGAGATTATACACGTAAATACAAAATTTGGAATTGATATCTCCAGCGGTTTGACCGCTATCGTGGTCACACACAGACAGACAGACAGACAGACATTTTTTAAAAACCACTTTTTTGGTATCAGGGGACCTCAAAACGTGGACATCTGCAAAAATCTCGAGGTCGAAAATTTTGATCATCACAATACTTCCTTATACGACGTATAAGAAAGTAATATACTACGTATAAGAAAGTAAAAGTGCTCCTCGCTAAGCGTAAAAGTGCTGCTTCCGGTCCGAATTTTGAAATTTCATTTATACAAAAAATATTCCAAATTCAACTCTAAATACTTTTGTACTCTTGATAAATATGGTATATAGAATGCATAACTTACGACATATTTGCAAAAAATCGCTATTCGATAAGAGTAAAAGTGGTACTTCCGGTCTGAATTTTGAATTTTTTTTTATATAAAAGATATTGAAAATGATGTTCTAAATACTTTTATACTCGTAACGTATTTGTCTTAAAAGCATGACTTGCGAGATATTCGCAAAAAACTGATTTTCGATAAGAGTAAAAGACCTACTTCCGGTTGGAATTTCGAAAAACTTTTTAAGACAATTTGTTTCAAACTTAATTCTAAGTACATATGAATTCTTTATAAATTTGTTTAAACTTAACTTAGTAATTGACGAAATATTTGCAAATTTCGATTTTTTCACTGAAGTAAACTACTACTTCCGGTCTGCCGATTTTGCTCAAAATCTAATCAGTTCTCAAGAGGCAGATTATACACTTAAATACAAAATTTGGAATTGATATCTACAGCGGTTTGACCGCTATCGTGGTCACACACAGACAGAGAGCCAGACACACACACACAGACATTTTTTAAACACCACTTTTTCGGTATCAGGGGACTTCAAAACGTGGACATCTGCAAAAATCTCGAGGTCGAAAATTTTCATCATCACAATACTTCCTTAGAAAGAAGAAGAAAGTAAAAGTGGTTTTTAAAAAATGTCTGTGTCTCTGTGTGTGTGACCACGATAGCGGTCAAACCGCTATAGATATCAATTCCAAATTTTGTATTTACGAATATAATCTCCCTCTTGGGAACTGATAGATTTTGAGCAAAATCGGCCGACCGGAAGTAGTAGTTTACTTCAGTGAAAAAATCGAAATTTGCAAATACTTCGTCAATTACTAAGTTTAAGCAAATTTATAAAGAATTCATATATACTTAGAATTAAGTTTGAAACAAATTGTCTTAAGAAAGTTTTTCGAAATTCCAACCGGAAGTAGGTCTTTTACTCTTATGGAAAATCAGTTTTTTGCGAATATCTCGCAAGTCATGCTTTTTACACAAGTACGTTACGAGTATAAAAGTATTTAGAACATAATTTTCAATATCTTTTATATGAAAAAATTTTCAAAATTCAGACCAGAAGTACCACTTTTACTCTTATCGAATAGCGATTTTTTGCAAATATGTCGTAAATTATGCATTCCATATATATTTATGAAGAGTACAAAAGTATTTAAAGTTGGATATGGAATATTTTTTGTATAAATGAAATTTCAAAATTCGGACCGGAAGTAACACTTTCATACGTATAAGAAAGTCGTGTGGTGGCCACACCTCATTTTTTTATCTACTATTGTAGAAGACGACATGAATGCATATGCAAATTTATCCTAATTGTATGTAAGTACAATAGGCTACATTTGAAGAATCTGACACTAAGTCGAATAAAAAAATGAGGTGTGGCCACCACACGACTTTCTTATACGTATGAAAGTGTTACTTCCGGTCCGAATTTTGAAATTTCATTTATACAAAAAATATTCCAAATCCAACTCTAAATACTTTTGTACTCTTCATAAATATATATAGAATGCATAATTTACGACATATTTGCAAGAAATCGCTATTCGATAAGAGTAAAAGTGGTACTTCCGGTCTGAATTTTGAATTTTTTTTTATACAAAAGATATTTAAAAGTATGTTCTAAATACTTTTATACTCGTAATGTACCTGCCTAGAAAGCATGACTTGCGAGATATTCGAAAAAAACTGATTTTCGATAAGAGTAAAAGACCTACTTCCGGTAGGAATTTCGAAAAACTTTATTATAAAATTTTTCTCGAATTTAATTTTGAGTACATTTGAATTCTTTATAAATTTGTTTAAACTTAGTAATTGACGAAATATTTGCAAAATTCGATTTTTTCACTGAAGTAAACTACTACTTCCGGTCTGCCGATTTTGCTCAAAATCTAATCAGTTCTCAAGAGGGAGATTATATTCCTAAATACAAAAGTTGGAATTGATATCTACAGCGGTTTGACCGCTATCGTGGTCACACACAGACACACAGACACACAGACAGACAGACAGACACACACACAGACATTTTTTAAAAACCACTTTTTCGGTATCAGGGCACTTCAAAACGTGGACATCTGCAAAAATCTCGAGGTTGAAAATTTTCATCATCACAATACTTCCTTATACTACGTATAAGAAAGTAAAAATTGAATTCAATTAAAATTATGTTGACATAAATGCATTAACTGACACTAGAATGATATGGATATTACAAACCTACAGAATAAAACAAAAATGTCTGACTTTATTGGTAAAAAATATTTTTTAATGCTGTTTTCCTTTATTTGTTGCTATTTTTACTTTCTTATACGTAGTATAAGGAAGTATTGTGATGATGAAAATTTTCGACTCTAGAGTTTTGCAGATGTCCACGTTTTGAAGTCCCCTGATACCGAAAAAGTGGTTTTTAAAAAATGTCTCCCCCCCTCTCCCCTCTCCCCACTCCCCCTCCTCTCTCTCTCTCTCTCTTTTATATTTACAAGTATAATCTCCCTCTTGAGATCTGATTAGATTATCAGTAAAATCGGCAGACCGGAAGTGGTAGTTTACTTCAGTGGAAAAAATCGAATTTTGCCAATATTTTGTCAACTACTAAGTTTAAACAAATTTATAAAGAATTCATATGTACTCAAAATTGAATTTGAGAAGAATTTTATTATGAAAGTTTTTCGAAATTGATACCGGAAGTAGGTCTTTTACTCTTATCAAAAATCAGTTTTTTTGCAAATATTTTGCAAGTCATGCTTTTAGACAGGTACGCTACGAATATAAAAGTATTTACAATTTAATTTTCAATATCTTTTGTATAAATTTTTTTTTTAATTCAGACCGGAAGTATCACTTTTACTCTTATCGAATAGCGATGTTTTGCCAATATGTTGTAAATTATGCATTCTATAAATATTTCTCAACAGTACAAAAGTATTTAGAGTTGGTTTTGAAATATTATTTGTATAAATGAACTCTATAAAAGAAAGTGCTACTCTTAGCGAGTAGCACTTTCTTTCGAATATCTCGCAAAGTATGCATTCTATAGAGATTTTTTAAGAGAATAGAAGTACTTATAATGGGATTTTAAATAATTTTTATATAGAAAATTTTTAAAACTCGAACTAGAACCTTTTTTCGAATATCTTGCAAAGGATTCAATAGGATTTATTAAGAGAATCGAAGTATTTATAATAGGATTTTGAATAATTTTTGTATAAAAAAATTCTATAATCTGAAACGCTCATACGTATAAGAAAATCGTGTGGTGGCCACACCTCATTTTTTTAATTAGTATTACTATATTTTATATATTTATTTATACTTATAAGGAGTATCAATTTTTTAAGCCTATTTCATTTTAAATTTTGTCGGCGACATAATCTAACTATACATGTTGCATATTCCGGGGAAATTAATTTTCAAATATGTATCCATATGCATATATGAATAGCACCACCAACTGTTATATTGTGTTTTATTAACAGAAATAATGAAATCATAAAGAGTAAGTAATTAATATTTTGTGGGTAAGTACAAAATTGCAGAAGAGGTTGTGTATTTTTATTATGGTTTTTAGGTTAATATTGTCAGTAATGCTATTTTTTCTTTGAACTCACCTCTTCGGTGGCCATACATTTGGTTAGACACTTGTTTTGTATAAGTTATCCGACCACAATTTTTGATAAGTGGTCATTCAATTTATTTGTAAACAAAGAAACTCAAGGATACACTTTATCAAGTTGGTGTGGTTTGCTCGAATTTATAAGAAACGTAAATTACGTTTTCATGCACAGTTAATATATTGTATTGACTTAAAATTGATGTCGTTTACAGAAGTTTCTGCATACAATAATTTAAAATTAATCTTGTACAGTCATCAACGTATATATTTTCATATAAATACCTGGCAGTTTCAAAAGACATTTATAAACAATATTTCCATTGCTAACTAAACCCATCTCTTTCGTCTTAATCGTTTGAATAAATTGTAACTCTGATAACTAAAGTGAAAAGCATAGTTAAGAATCACACATCTTTCAGAACTCCATCGATAAAAAAAGGGTAGATTACATGATAAAAATTAAACCTTTGATAAACATATGGTTACCGGCGGTATGTTTCGATGATGTTTGACAATAAAGATGTCAGTTATTCTAATCACAACGCGTTGGAAATGAATTCCTCTTCAGAGTCAAATATTGTCATTACGCATTCTGTGCAATTTATACCAAGCTTTTTACGATTTGTACAGAGTATCCTTTTGAAGAACTTGAAAATGCAGTTAGTGTTATATTGTTAAGGCTCTGGAAGTGTATTCGGCAAAACAATATAATAGAATACGGACGATTTAGCAAAATGTAAATTGGATGAAGTGGTTGATGTTGAATATATAATGTATACTATTCATACCTCGACAATCTAAGAAAATAAGTTACATTTACTTACTTACAAACTCACTTACATTACTCAAGTTAGAGCAAGTCTTCAGTGTTTTCCACATGCTAAAAGAGTATAATAAGAACGACTTACCTGTGATTTTTCTTCAGGTATACACGTCTGTAGATATTTTTAAAATAATGCGTAACGGATTCTCGAGTATAACACTTTCACTGTAATGTTTCATTTACGATAGAGGAATATTTAATAGTCCCAATATACATAAGTGGATCGAAGAAAACTCATTCGAGGTATACTAATGCGGTCTTTAAGATAGAATCTCTACTGCAGTTTGATGCAGAATTGCCGATAATCAATTAGTAGGTTCCTTTGTGTTGCATCATCGTTTACTGGTGATGATCTCTAGTCGACACTATCAACACAAACAATAAGAAAATATTTGTATACGTCTGGCTTATTTGCCTGAAGAATGTTGGATTATATTCCTTTAGTAGCAGAACCTATAGAATGTGAACAAACGAGGATATCAATTGTCATAATGCAAGGGGGCGAGTACTATTTAGGAGGAATCGGGATAGGCGCTGCAGCTTGATAATTTGCTTGGCACGAACTGACTGCTTGGAATATTATGGAAAGATGTGTTGTTACATAAAATAAGATACGAATTTTTAAAATTAGATCGATGTTGAATATATATAGGTATTAATAAATTCGCAAAAACTATAGTTCTTTAGTGGCACAGACGCTTGAAGACGATCCACAGCTAGGGCATCCTATTGAAGTGATTATTCCAGAAATTGTTAAAAAGTCGAAAAATTAATTACGGATGATGGCTACAGAAGACTACTCGCAGGAATGACTGGAGTATCTGATACATTGTTAAAGTAATTCTTAAAGTTCCTCATGATCATTTTGGCATAACTAAGGTCAGCGCAAGACGGGTGCCGAGCAAAAATAACATCGCGTGAAATGTTGCGGTGCATTTTTGGAATTCTGAAATGAAGGCAAAAATGGTGTATTGAGTCGAATTGTTACTGGGGATGAAACTTGGGCTCATCATTATGAACCTGATCCAAGTAAGACTCAATACAGTTGCATAAAAAAGGCACACCACTACCCAACAAGTTTAAGATGTCACAGTCGGCCGGAAAACTTATGGCTAAAAAACTCATGGCTACCGTCTTTTGGGCCTCAGCAGGAATCATATTGATTTCAGAGATAAAGGCGTTCCTATAACTGGAGAATACTACGCTTTAATCTTGGAGCGATTAAACGAAGTCATTAAAGAAAAAGAAGAGGAAATTGACGAAAGGTGTTCTGCTCCTGCACGACAATGCCCCTGTTCATAAGAGTCATGTTGCGTGACTGCCCTGCAAAAAGAAGGCTTCATATTTTGAATCACCCACCATCCAGACCCAGACCGGGTCGCTATCGATTTTTACCTGTTTCCTAAAACGAAAAAATGCGGTGTGGGCACCACACAACTATCTTATACGTATGTGCGCTGCAAAATGTGTATATAGAAGTTTTTCCAAATTAAACTTGAAATTCTGTATTACTTAATAAAATAAACCTATTAGTAAAAAATGAGGTGTGGCCACCACACGACTTTCTTATACGTATGAGCGTTTCAAACTATACCTACAATTTTAAGAATTTTTTTATACAAAACTTATTCAAAATCCTATTCTAAGTACTTTCATTCGCTTAATAAATCGCTATAGAATGCATACTTTGCAAGATATTATCAAAAAAGTGCTCCTCGCTAAGAGTAAAAGTGCTACTTCCGGTCCGAATTTTGAAATTTCATATATACAAAAAATATTGCAAATCCAGTTTTAAATACTTTTGTACTCTTGATAAATGTATATAGAATGCATAACTTACGACATATTTGCAAAAAATCGCTATTCGATAAGAGTAAAAGTGGTACTTGCGGTCTGAATTATGAAATTTTTTTTATACAAAAGATATTGAAAATTATGTTTTAAATACTTTTATACCCGTAACGTACTTGTCTAAAAAGCATGACTTGCGAAATATTCGCAAAAAACTTATTTTCGATAAGAGTAAAAGACCTACTTCCGGTAGGAATTTCGAAAAACTTTTTAAATAAAATTATTCTCAATTTTAATTTTAAGTATATATGAATTCTTTATAAATTTGTTTAAACTTAGTAGTTGACGAAATATTCGCAAAATTCGATTTTTTTCGCTGAAGTAAACTGCTACTTCCGGTCTACCGATTTTACTGAAAAACTAATCAGATCTCAAGAGGGTGATTATACACGTAAATACAAAATTTGGAATTGATATCTACAGCGGTTTGGCCGCTATCGTGGTCACACACACACAGAGAGAGAGAGAGAGAGAGAGAGAGAGAGAGAGAGAGAGAGAGAGAGAGAGAGAGAGAGATTTTTGAAAAACCACTTTTTCGGTATCAGGGGACTTCAAAGCGTGGATATCTGCAAAAATCTCGAGGTCGAAAATTTTCATCATCACAATACTTCCTTATACTACGTATAAGAAAGTAAAAAGCGTTACTTTCGGTTCAAATTTTCAAAGGCTTTTTATACAGAAATTATTCCAAATCCAGCTCAAAGTACTTCTATTCTCTTAATAAATCCTTATAGAAACATAATTTGAGAAAAATTTTGAAGAAACTGCTACCCGATAAGAGTAAAGGTGTTACTTCCGGACCGAATTTTGAAATTTTTATATACAAAAATTATTCCAACTCGAGCTCTAAATACTTCTAAATTTCAGATTAATCTGAATAGAATGCATAATTTTCCAGATATTTTACAAGAAAACCGTTCCTCGATAAGATAAAAAGGCCTACTTCCTGTAGTAATTTCGAAATTTCTTATACGTATGTGTTCTAATTTATACAAAAGCTGTTCTAAATTAAGTTTTGAATAATTTTATCTTCTTAAAAAAATAAACCCGTGTGTAAATATTGTAATTCAGGTTCGAATTTTGAAATTAATTTTATATAAAAATTATTCCAAATTCGGCTCTAATAACTTTTGCAAGATATTTGCAAAAAATCGGTATTCGATAAGAGAAAAACTGGTACCTACCTCCGGTCCGAATTTTGAAATTTTTTTAATACAAGAAGTTTTGAAAATCAATCTTTAAATACTATTGTACTCATACTGTATCTGCCTAGAAGGCATGAATTGTGAGATATTCGCAAAAAATTGATTTTCGATAAGAGTGAAACACCTGCGAATATCCCTCAAATTATGGATGCTATATAGATTTATTAAAAAAAAACAATATTATTTAGAGCGTTATTTGTGAAAATGTTTATAAAAAAACCTAAAAATTCAAACCGGTAGTAGAATTTACTCTCAGTGAACTAGTGAACAGCATGTTTTGCAAATATCTCAGAATATATGTATTCTATACGTATTATTATGAAAATAAAACGTTTGGATTTGGAACAAGGTTTGTATACAAATTTCAGACCTCACATAGATACGTATAAGAAAGTCACTCACTCATTATTTTTACTTTGAGACAAAGGATAAATAAATTTAAAATGCATGTATCTCTATTCTACTTAAAATTGTTGATCACTTACCTGGCATTCAGTAATAATTAAAATAAATAATTTTATTGTGTAGCAGTAATCTATCGAACAGTTAAATATTCACATACATATATGTACCTCCTACAGAAGAAAAAAACATGGAAATATCTACGAGAAACGGAAATTGAATAAAAAAATAAACAACAATTTAAAAACTTAATTACTCAAGTCCAAATATTTTTGACAGTTTAACAGCTCCATTTTGCTGTATTACAAAGTTTTCAGCACTTTTTTATTTTTTATTTAAGAGTCTCAAAAATTATACTTACACCGAATACTTGAAAATAACTAGAAAAAAATGATGAGGGTCTTTAGTGTCAGTGAAGAGCATCATTTTATTCAAGAGTGTAATTAATATATTGGTGTGAGTGGATTTAATAGTTCACTAGAATTAGAATTATATATGTATATATAAAAAGATATTAGAAATGTGTATGCCACCATATTAAAACAATTTAATAAGTATAACATGTCCTATATATTCATATATATCATTAATTACTCATATTTTTTTATTATTTACTATATAAACACATACCAATTCATTAAAATCTAGATATTCCTGTACTTAATTATTATCTCAAACTTCAAGGGAATTGTATTTTCAACGATGAATATTGTTCTGTGCTTTTATATTATCCAGCCGGTAGTAGTTTTCTCAGCGGGAGATGATACAATTGTATAAGTCATTAAGACCGTTTTTGTATATATGCTCTGGGACTTAATGTTACTTTTAGATATTTATAACCGATGACAACTGGATCTAATGGATTCTGTTGTAGCCGTCCTGTCTGTTGTTTTTCGAGTTCATAAAAACTAACTTGCTAGTGTAAGTTCTAGAATAACGACCGAGATAAAATTATACTGCACATGTTATTATAATTTATAGTATTCTATATTTTCTAGACCAACCCTCTTATCGTATGAGTTATTGAAAGTATTTCATGATGTTCCCGATGTATTGAGCATGATTGACTTTCCTTGCATTTTTGGTATCTATTTACAATGTAAAACATTAAAATATTTCTCAAAATATAAAAGTAGAGAAAAAGAATTAGATTTTCCTTACAAATGAGTAAGGTAACTGTAAAATATTAATTTAAAAAAGGTATAAAATTAGGACCCCGAATTAATAAGAAAGTGACATTCACTGCAACAGCAGAAAATTAGATAAAATACAAAAATAAACAGAGTTGTGCCATTATAGGAAATAATATTCTTGTTAAATACATTTGCCACCCTTTAAAACATGTAAATTGAAAAGGAATACAATATTGAAGTTTCGTGAGAGTAGTTTCGGATGAGTCTAGTTTTATCGATATGACAAAATCGGCTTTCAAATTAAATACTTGAATGTTTGCTTTTTAGTAAGTTAAAATAGAAGAATTAAAAAAACATGTTTTTAAAGATTTATTAAAATTAGATTTCCTTGTAAAGTAAAATATACAATTTATGGAACATAAAAGTATATGACGCCTAGTAAGTATTTTGTATATAAACCCTCGGCCGTTATCAGCTCTGCAATTGTCTCTGCACGGAGTTAAGTAACGTTGTGCAATAATTTTGGTTACCAACTTTTTTCCATGATCGATTATTATGATTAGCCAAATTTGTTCTATTTCTTAAATTTTTGTGCAATTCTTCTGGATCATTCCACTGGAAAACAATTTGGCTCCACAAATTTTCAATTGAGTTAAGTTCGGGGGATTTTTTAGGCCACGTTATTGCTTCTACTTCCGAATGTGGACAACGCTCTTATATGGGATAGCCAATCATCGTTACAGAAAGCGAAAGGTAAAACGCATTATTCTAAAATACGGGCATATAGATCACTCGTTAGTCAAGGATGAATCGGCACAATGTCTCCATTACCATGAGACGACATCCCATCCCGATATGCTACAGATATTCTCCCACTTGATTCTCTTCTGATCAGGCATCTTTTGACATATCTACCACCTGCTGGACTATGAACATTTGTGTGGAAATCCTTATCAGAATAAAACACCATCCCGTCAGAAAAAGTGACATTTGTCCAATCTTTATACATGAGCATGATTTTCAAGCAAATCTGTCTCTATTGCCGTTTTTCTACTGCGAATTCCGGCATATCGTAGTCTTCTACCAACAGTAAACGTGTATCAAGTTTACATAGCAACGGCCGCGAAATTGTATTTCGCGAACTGTGTTGCGTTCGCTAATTGGTAATTTCGCGGACGGTTAACCAAAAAATTTGTTGTGTATGTATGAGACATTATCTCTATAATAATATAATATAATATTTTGCGCTCAGATAAGTTTTAGCAAGTCATCCATATCATTTTATATGGATGACTCAGAAACTGATCAATATATTCCGGGTGTTAAATAACGTCCACACGCATTTACTATAATTTGTATACCAATGCAAAACAGAAACGTTGAGAATAGAGCATTGCTTTAGTTGCTCATTATATACGAATTTATAAGCATTTAATTCTTTTCTGTTCCACAGGATGGATGAAGAAAATCAAATCGATGACAAATTAAAACGAAAAAGGGAATTGTCTAATGCTCGGGTGAAGAAATATCGTCAAAAGAAGCACACTAAATCTGAGCAACTGAATTCTGTTGTTTTTTAACTTCTTGTCATAGTCGGGTATACAAAAACCTAACAATTTATATCTAAAACTGTCGGACATTATATGTATACTTAATGATCCAGCAAATGCTAGGCGTAACATTTTCAGGAATTTATTACGATATATTCAATAAGTGAAAGTACGCTTAAGTTATTATAGAGTTACAAATCTATGAATAAAAACGATAATCATAAATACAGCTAATACAAAAATTAACAGTGTTTGTAGTTTTGCATAAAAAGCTTGATTTTGGGAGATAATAATTTTCAAAAATGTTTTTGCCATTCGTGACGTGCATTGCCAGGTAGAAAATCCCGTCCATGTATATATTAGTGAATTAGTATACAGTATTTTAAAAATGCTGCTCAATTATGTCGCTTGATATGCGTTCTACTTAAAATGCGTTATATTTCAAAGATAGTAGATATTGGAATAAATATACTAGAGGCCGTCTCAACCTTAGTATTCAGTATGTGTCTTATGGAGACAGACAACATAGTTGTCAGTTCGACAATGACAGGTTAGGTTGGTAACTCATTATAATGACACGACATTTTAAATACTTATTGGTTAGGATATTATTCTATATTATGATATTATAATATTAATTTGACACTTAACAGAAAGCTTATGTTCTGATACTTACACCACACCGATAATACCAACCATAAACATAATAAATCGCACTGACAACATTGCCTTGAAATAAAAAAAAGACAGCTTATTATAAATTGCTTACGGTAGTAAAGGAGGTATATATCCCATAAGAGACCGTACTGAATACTAAGGTTGAGACGCTCTGTAGTATTGAGTTTTTGTTAATACCTCTACGAATAATGCCGCACGATAACAGAAATACCTTGTATAACCCGGATGTGGTTAGAGTTGCAGCTTGTTTGTTTGGTTAACGTTTGCTTCACAAAGAATATTATATATTGTCACTTAAACTATTTTTGAAACTCTTTAATAGAAAGTGAGTTTCGTTACTAAAGCCATCAATTTGGATCATCCTGTATTTGTAATGATTTAATTAATAGTAATAAATAAGTGAAATAATATCATTCACAACAAAATACAATTCGCTAGGAAAGGAAATTATAATAATGGGGAGAAATGTTTCATATTATAATTATCACAATTACCATAATAAAAATGTTTATGAATCAATAATTATGTCTTTAGTTGAAGTTGGTAATTATATGCGATACTGTGGTAGAAGTATAGAGGGCTATTAATTTTAATCTCGAGTGTTATTATTGAAAGGTTTAATGGTAATACCTATACCTACTGTTAATGGTTTAACGGTAATGTAAACCTCTGGAGTTTGTCAATTGCATTCAGCGTTAGGGATAACTTCTATAGTTGAAATAACTTTGCTTGTTTACTTATCATCAAGGGTTTTATGTATTTAGTTATTTCTTAATTTGGTATGTCCTATATCTTTTTCTTTTGATTACATTAAATATATTTACAAGGAATAGTCAGTTAAGTTATATTCCTTGATGTTTGGTTAGAACAGTTTGAAGGTTGAGAAGCATATATAATTTATGGTAATTTTCAAACTTCTGTTCGCATGTTCTTTATGTTAATTTGTACAAAAAGAGTGTTGATTTTAAACCATAGGTTATTATAATTATTATGCATGTTAAAATGAGAAGTGCTCTCTTTTTACAAGCTTATACACAATGGAGTATTAAATTAAGTTCGTTAATAATAAAATTACAAAAAATGGAAAGTATATACAGCATTTCGTGATAAGACTGTAAACAACAAAACTTCTATTTTTCTAATATAATAATAATAATAATTTTCCAAAAAAAAAAATCTAAATGGGGCGCGACCCAATTACAAGAAAAGTTGATAATACAATGTAAATAATATACAAGTAAAAAATTGAAATAAATTCAAATTGAGTTCAAAACAGTTTATTTATTCATTTCACTACAATTGTTTCACCCTACTAGGGCTTCATCAGGTGATGAATATTTTAATATTCAAATTGAGTTCAGAACAGTTTATTTATTCACTTCACTACAATTGTTTCACCCTACTAGGGTTTTATCAGGTGATGAATATTATAATATTCATCAGCATATTAAATAATTAGAAGAATTTATTAATGAAAATCGCAAAAATTACTTTGTCGATTAATAATGCTTATAATAGTATGATATAACGGTGCTTTGAGTAATATAATGTTATATTGATGTAGTTTCATTTTACTTTCTTATACGTAGTATAAGGAAGTATTGTGATGATGAAAATTTTCGACCTCGAGATTTTTGCAGATGTCCACGTTTTGAAGTCCCCTGATACCGAAAAAGTGGTTTTTAAAAAATGTCTCTCTCTCTCTCTCTGTGTGTGTGTCTTTGTATTTACGTGTATAATCTCCCTATTGAGATCTGATTAGTTTTTCAGTAAAATCGGTAGACCGGAAGTAGCAGTTTACTTCAGCGAAAAAATCGAATTTTGCCAATATTTCGTCAAATACTAAGTTTAAACAAATTTATAAAGAATTCATATGTACTTAAAATTAAAATTGAGAACAATTTTATTTAAAAAGTTTTTCGAAAGTCCTACCGGAAGTAGGTCTTTTACTCTTATCGAAAATCGGTTTTTTGCGAATATTTCGCAAGTCAAGCTTTTTAGACAGGTACGTTACGGATATAAAAGTATTTAGAACATAGTTTTGAATATCTTTTGTATAAAAAAAATTTCAAAATTCGGACCGGAAGTAACACTTTTACTCTTACCCAATAGCGATTTTTTGCAAATATGTCGTAAATTATGCATTCTATATATATTTTGTAAGAGTACAAAAGCATTTAGAGTTGGATTTGCAATATTTTTTGTATACATGAAATTTCAAAATTCGGACCGTAAGTAGCACTTTTACTCTTAGCGAGTAGCACTTTTTTTTCGAATATCTTGCAAAGTATGCAATCTATAGCGATTTATTAAGAGAATGAAAGTACTCAGAATAGGATTTTGAATAAGTTTTGTATAAAAAAATTCTTAAAATTGTATAGTTTGAAACGCTCATACGTATAAGAAAGTCGTGTGGTGGCCACACCTGATTTTTTAAGATAATATACCTACATATATAAAAAAACTTAACCATTCTTATATACAAAATAATTAAGCCATCGCCATGAAACGTAGATATTTGCCTCCAAAAGCCATATCAAAATTCGAGGACATAGATAAAAATTTAAAAAATAATAACTTTTTTGTTACAATTGAAATATATATTTCATAAAAGCTAACAAGATAGATAGAATTATTAAAAATATTAGAATAAGTTAAGAAGAGTTATGAAAATATTTCTGACTACATTTTAAGGCAATTAGGATCATATATCAGATTAACAAATACTTTGCTTCCATAAACATAAATTTATATTTATCCAAGTATGCTATTCCTAGCAGGTAATCCTGGATAATAGTATTATTACAGTGATAATACTTTCTAGAATCTTAGCTGTCATAGTACTTTCTTGTTACCACAACAACTTCATCCTTATTTACTAGTGGTGTATCACTGAACCGTTTTGAGTGTTATTGAATATTTATTTAACAGGTATTATTTTGATGTAAAATTTGGAAATTTCTAATAATCATATTTTTGGAACGTTTTGCAACATAAGATATAATAATATGAGAATTATGCTTCATACAAATTCTTATTTTCCTTAATTTCCTTCATGTCATGTATGATCAATTGTATAATTGCTACTATATAATTCGTTTGAAATATTTGTCCACTGTAAGTACTAGATTTGCAGAATGCAGTGTCCTGATGTGATTAATATTTCTAAATGGGCGATGTATGTAGGCATACAATTTTTTTTAAATATCTCTTAATAAAAAGTTATATCGTGCCAAGCCTTGCAGTTACAGCCATGCTCATTTCATTGAAAGATCGACTTTCTTATATACCTGTGCGACCCAAATTTTGTATACAACATTTTTACATACTTTCATTCTTTGTATCTCATTTGTATACAGGGTGTTTAAAAAAGATGCGGCAATATTAAAGGGGTTGATTGTCCATGTCATTTTATATAAAAAAGTTTATAATAAACAAGGTCCGCAAACGCTTCGTTATCGATCTACAGCGTGTTGAAGTTTAATTAAAAAAAAACAGTAAAAATGAGATTTCTCCAAGATGGCATTAAAGATCATAATGAAATTTTAGGCGTGTTATTTTTCAAGAAAAAAATAGGACGCCGCTGATTTTTCTAAAAATAAAAATACGTTTCTATTCTTTGTTTAATTGTGAAGAAAAAAGCTCTCTTAACTTTCTATCATACGACGTACCGTTTTTTAGTAAAAAAAAAACACATTTTAGTGCATGTACATTTATTACAGAATTTTTTTTTTAAATAACAAGGGTTTTATTTAAGGACAAAAACAAATATTTTACCATACCAACAATTTTAGCAAGCAAAAATTACAATAACTGTGCAAAGCGATCACCTCGAGCTCGGATGCAAGAATCCAATCTTCTCCTCATCGACTGGCGAACTCTCTCAAAAACAACAGGATCGGTTTCAATTGAGTTGCACCCAGCAATGATTCGATTTCTTAAGTCTTCTACGTTTTCCAATGGAGTAGCGTACACCAATGACTTCAAATGACACCACAGGAAAAAATCCAGGGGATTTAAGTTCGGGGATCGTGCAGGCCATAAGTGTGGTCCACCTCGGCCAATCCAGCGATTTCCGTATGCTTGTGTTAAGAAATCACGAGGTACTTGACTAAAGTGGGCTGGTGCGCCATCGTGCATATACCACATTCCATCTCTAATTGCTAATGGTACGTCCTCCAGAAATCCAGGGAGCGTGTTTTCCAAAAAGTTGCGATACACCTCTCCGGTTAGTCTGCTTGGTAAAAATACCGGTCCAATTAGGCAGTCATCCACAATCCCAAGCCAAACGTTCAAAGAAAACTGATGTTGAAAACGATTTTCAACAATTTCATGTGGATTTTCGTCACACCATACATGGTTATTATGGAAATTGCGTATTGCATTTCTTGTAAAATTCGCTTCATCGGTGAACAGAATCAACATCAGGAATTGAGGGATTTGAACCATTTTCTGCAAAAGCCATTGACAGAATGCAATGCGAGGAGGAAAATCAGCAGGAAGTAATGCTTGAACGCGTTGTATATGGAATGGGTACAACAAATTTTCCTTCAGAATGTGCCAAATAGTCCCATTACTTACATCAAGAGCGTCAGCAATTTTTCGAGTAGAAGTACCTCGATCTTCTACAATCATGTCTAGCACATCCTCTTCCAGCTCTACCGTTCTTGCTGTCCTTGGCCTTCCTGCTCCTCCATTTCGTCTTAATGTGCCTGTTTCACAAAGACGCCGATGAATACTTTCGAAAGTTTTTCTATCAGGAGCAATACGGCCAGGAAATCTTTCAGTATACAACCGCCTAGCTTCTAATGCATTTCCATCAGCAAGTCCATAAATGTAGTGCATGTCGGCCATCTCTGCATTTGTATAGCGATTCATGATAAGGAAATTCAACAAATTCGACACATACAAAATTATTAATCATATGTCATTCAATATGTCAGTGAATAAAACAGGACTGTTTAAACATATTTTTGTAAGCATGATAAATGTACATGCACTAAAATGTGTCTTATTTTACTAAAAAACGTTACGTCGTACGATAAAAAGTTAAGAGACCTTTCTTCTTCACAATTGAACAAAGAATAGAAACATATTTTTATTTTTAGAGAAATCAGCGGCGCCCTATTTTTTTCTTGAAAAATAACACGCCTAAAATTTCATTATGATCTTTTATGCCGTCTTGTAGAAATCTAATTTTTATTGTTTCTTTTAATTGAACTTCAACACGCTGTAGATCGGTAACGAAGCGTTTGCGGACCTTGTTTATTATAAACTTTTTTGTATAAAATGACCTGGACAATCAACCCCTTTAATATTGCCGCATCTTTTTTAAACACCCTGTATAATGTATAATCTGCAAATACTTGCAAAACACTGCCTTTCGATCGAGGTAAAAGTGCTATTTTCGGCCCAAATGTTTCAAATTTTCTTTTGTGAATGCTGTTCCAAATAAAGTTTTAAATATTAAAAAGCTGTTCTTCGATAAGAGTAAACGCCTACTTCGGGTAAAATTTTGGAAAACTTATTTTAAAAAATAGTTTTCAAATTCACTTCTTGGGTTTTTTTAAGTGACAACTTCTATGGGCGCGTTGATGCATTGATTGTTGGGCACTGAACGAGACTGAGCCGTCACGCTCAGAATGTTACGCTCGTTCGGGTAAAGTCGGCTCGGCTTTGTATTATAATACTAACTGGCGGTATTTAATTTCAATTAAATTGAAATTTAGAATAAATACGGGAAATATTAGGTTTGTTCGGGTTTAATATTACGAACGGTTCTAACACAGTTCTGTTACTGCGCAGAACTGTATGCGTCATAGTACACCGTTCGGAACGGTCTGGGAACGGTTCCGAACGATTCGATGCCTTTATCCCGAATTAGTTCTACAGTTCTAGAACGGTTCCAGAACTGACAATCAGAAACCAAAACACGAAATTTTTAGTTCCAGAACAGTTCCGGAAACCCGAACACTTAACATATTTCTGCGCATGACGTGAACTGTTCTGGAATCGTTCTTAGCGAAACAAAAACAAACCTATTGTATTTTTATTTTCTGAAAAATTCTTGTCCGCGTACAGATGCGATTCCGAGCCGCTCAGGTGAAAGGCCGGCACGTTACCATTAGACCAGCGCGGGTACCCCTATGAGAATTATCAAATTTGTATAAATACATGCGTACGTATAAATTTTTTAATAAGTTACTGAATATTATACGCGTGTGTAATAAATGTCACAAAATTTCTTGTGTGTATGAGACATTATACACTGTATATGCCGTGCGAATACGTTTTATTTAATACGTTACTCAATATTATACGCGTGTGTACATGTGTAAATGTAATAAATGTAACAAAATTTGTTGTGTGGAATATAGAATGAAAATGGGAAATGGAAAATGTAAGTGTAAATGAATATAGAACGAAAGAAAAAGGTTGTATTTCGTATTATTAACCTCGCCTTGATGAAGTTTTCACTTCTGCTGTGTGGTCTAAAGCACACCCAAAATGTTTTTCTTTGTTCAGCAATTTTTGTAAATTAAGTAGTTTTTTTCTTCTTCACTGAAGTAAACTGCTACTTTCGGTTTATTGTGCTCACATACAGACAGACACATAGGCATTTTTTTCGTTATTATAAATCTTCAAAACGTGAACATCCACATAAATCTCGACATTTCATCACCTTTTTTATACGCAGGTATAATAAAGAACAACGTTCTGCTTTTATAACACTAAACAAAAATGGTTTCTCTATCGGAGAAATTGAATTGGTGGAAATAACTTGTATATTATGTAGACAATTACACGATATGAAGATCGCTGTAGATTTACGGATCATCATTATTATCACGAATGAAAGATTTGTTAGTTAATTTTGACTCTTGGCTAACTTTTATTAAAAATATTAACACCACATCATTTTGCTTAACAAATGCTAGTTCATCATACGAACTACTCGCACCTTCACATGTTAGTGATAATTCTATCTCTTTCTTACTCGGTCGTACGTTCAAAATTCAAATATGAGTCTTTGATGTGGTTTACTTTTTTTTATAAAAATCATATATTAAGTTGAGCAAGTTCAACGTCGATTATTCAAGTACATTTAATATAAACAACACTGGGAGTAGGGCAGTATGTAGGACTTTAACCGTATAACGCTGCTATACGGCACTAATTCTTTGCAGCTTCGTCCGTCGTATTCACCTGACATTAAATTTATGTATGATTTATTTCACGACTGTTTATATAGGCTCACCTAATCTTTCAGAATTGGTTGCTTTTGTGGAACCACGTCTATCATTCCAAAATTTCAAAACAACAAACGTGCTGTACTGTGCTAAAATATCAGTGCTATTTCAAATGACTTCGAGAATTATGATAGAGGGAAATATTAATTGCATTAACTTAATAAGTTAATAAAAGTGACTTAATAGCTGGGCAAATTGTAAGTGCGGCTGTGAAAAGAAACTGTTTGACTGAAGAAATCAAACATGGACGGTAGAAGATTAGAAGAAATTTATGTGGACTAACGAACCAAGGTTTACGTGTTTAATCGAACGCGACGAACTGGTGTAAGAATGGCGTAGATGAGTGAGTGGTTCCTACTGTTATGTACGGGGATTGGTTAGTTTTATGGGCACGAGAATGTTCTTGCCTTGCACCTGCAGTATTTTTTTTTACTATTAAAGGCCTGAGCAGAGAGAAGTACAGAAGAACACTGGAACAAACCTTCATTATATATGGTTTGCGATTAATTGAAAAAAATATTATTTTTATGCAGGATAACGAACCCATGCACGTTGCACGCATTTGTCATATAACAAGAACAGAATATTCTATGTTCTGGCACATTTTACAATAAGCCATGACAAAGTTACCCAATTTATGCTAAGAATATTTCAGCAGTGCTAAAAGCAAAAGACGGTTTTTCCTCAAAAAAAGAATGGGTGTGCTTAAGGCCTCACGGCAGAAGTGAAAACTTCATCTAGGCGAGGTTAATAATACGAAATACAATTTTTTTTGTTCTATATTCATTTACATTTACATTTTCCATTTTCGTTCTATATTACACTTAAAAAATATATATTTATTATTATTGTGTAAACATTATTCTAGTACATTTCGCTCGGTCTGATCAAGTTTTCACTTCAAAAATTCATACGTAGGCATGTATATAACAAATAGACGATATGATAATTCTCATACGAGTACCTGCGCTGGTCTAATGGTAACGTGCCGGCCTCATACCCGGGCGGCTCGGGATCGCATCTGCACGCGGACAAGAATTTTTCAGAAAATAAAAATACAATATTTCGCGTATTTATTCTAAATTTCAATCTAATTGAAATTAAATACCGCTAGTTAGTGTTAGAATACAAAGCTGAGTGTGAAACGGTTGCCGAGCGAGTATAGCAGAGACCGACTCGAGCCGACTTTACCCGAACGAGCCTTACATTCCGAGCGTGACGGCTCAGTCTCGTCCAGTGCCCAACAATCAATGCATCAACGCGCCCATAGAAGTTTTCACTTCAAAAAGGCGTTAATAATTATTGAAAGAGAGAAAGGTAAATATATTATGAATAACTGAATGAAAGCATATTTTTATAGTTTACCTTACAGAATTTATTTAAAATAAAACATAATTATGATAGTAGATGTTACTTATCAGGAAGTATTATGATAATGAACATTTTTGAGTTCAAGATTTTAGCAGATATCCGCGTTTTGAAGTGCCTTAATAGAGAAAAAGTGATTTTTGAAAATGTTTCTCTATCTCTGCATGTGAGCGTGTGACCACGATAACTGCCAAACTACTTAATCTTGTTTTTAAGAATTCAGAGAAATCTGTTGACTGGAAGTAGGAGTTTACATCAGTCAAAGAAATCAAATTTGTCAAATTTGGCACCTACTAGGTTTAGACAAATTTTAATACAAAAGTACCCAAAAGCGAATTTGAGTAAAATGATATCAAAAAGCTATACGAAATTCCTACCGGAAGTGGATGTTTAAGTCTTATTGAGAAAAATAGTGTTGGCGAATATCTCGCATCTCATGTGTTCTACACGGGTATATCGAAAGTATAAAAGTATTTGAAGCTTGATTTTGAATATTTTTTAATGTAGTAGTTGTTTTTTGCAAATATCTTGCAAATTTGGCATTCTCTACAGATTTATTACAAGTGCAAAAGTATTTAGCGCTGGCTGCGGAACAATTTTTGTATAAAAAAAAGTTCAATCTCCTGCCTAAAAGAACACTTACTCACATGTTTAAAAGTATTTGAAACTTGAAGAAGTCGTGTATGGTGTCCGTATATCATTTTACTTTCTTATACGTAGTATAAGGAAGTATTGTAATGATGAAAATTTTCGACCTCGAGATTTTTGCAGATGTCCACGTTTTGAACTCCCCTGATACCCAAAAAGTGGTTTTTAAAAAATGTGTGTGTCAGTGTGTGTGACCTCGATAGCGGTCAAACCGCTACAGCTATCAATTCCAAATTCTGTATTTACAAGTATAATATCCCTGTTGAGAACTGATTAGATTTTCAGTAATAATATCACAAGAGCATAGAAAATAATCGATTATATTCCCGATCACGAGACGTATTCTGCGAAACACCACGAGAGCGTAGCTCGAGTGGTGTTTTAAGGATATAGGTCGAGTGAAGAGGTTATATAATGAATTATTTTCGTTTGCTCGAGTGGTATTCGTTACGATTATATAAAGAATTAACTAACGAAATTTTTTTATTGGTTGAAATTAAAAGTACAATTATTATAATAAATATTTGTTGTATTATCTTTAGAAGTTGAATTTGAGGTGCTGGTGCTGGTTTTAACGGTATTTTGCGGTGTCAAATTTTCAATTTCTTTATCTATTTCGGTCCCCGAGCTTATAACAAAGCGTTCCATGTCGAAAAAATTAAAAAAACCATTATGAAAATTGCTGAATATATTTTTGACGTTTAACAACAAACTTCAAAACACTTGTTACCATGACCACATTCATATTGTTGGAGGAAGCGAAACACCAAAACGGTTATATCACGTCGTCAAGAGTATATTCACTTATCAATACATGGTAACTATGTAAAATTTGTAATTGCTATTGGCTAAATTTCAAATGAGTTATATAATCAGTAAAATCGGCAGACCGTAAGTAGTATAGTTTACTTCAGTAAAAAAATCGGATTTTTCCAATATTTCGTTAACTACTAATTTTAAACAAATTTATAAAGAATTCATATGCACTCTAAATTAAGTTTGAGAAAAATTTTATTATGAAAGAACAGGTACGTTACGAGTGTAAAAGTATTTAGAACTTAATTTTCAATACCTTTTGTATAAAAAAAATTCAAAATTAGAACCGGAAGTACTTTTACTCTTACCGAATGGCGATATTTTCCAAATATGTGATAAATTATGCATTCTATATATATTTATCAAGAGTACAAAAGTATTTAGAGCTGGATTTGCAATATTCTTTGTATACATGAAATTTCAAAATTGGGACCGGAAGTAACACATTTACTCTTAGCGAGTAGCATTTTTTTTCGAATATCTTGCAAAATATGCATTCTATAGAGATTTATTAAGGCAATGGAAGTACTTAGAATTGGATTTTGAATAACTTCTGTATAAAAGTTTTTTTTTTAAATTGTATAGTTTGAAATGCTCATACGTATAAGAAAGTCGTGTGGTGGCCACACTATATTATGTATATACGGTATATGTATGTATGTATGCGAGTATATACATATGTTTATATGTATATATATTCCGGTTTTCCGGCATCCGGTCCGGAATGGATGTAATTCATTCATACATTTCATACCAATATTACTCTACAACCCGCAAATCCGTACGCAATTTGTATTTTAAGTTGTCAGCCTTTTCGTTAATAAAACTCTACTTAACTAATTAGCTTGATTATTTTATTAAAAACAACTGCTAGTTAATTTTTATCTAAATGTACTGTAGATCTCTGCTGCGTAAAAAATTTATATTGTTATGAAATGCTTCCAATTTTAAGCATAACGTATAAATATGGAGTCGTTCTCAATTCAGTAATGACCTTGGTGGGCATATGACTATGATTATATTTACAAACAAATAAATTGCAAATTATTATGTTCATTTGATATTATCAATTATCATACAATATATATAGGTCTGACATATAATATCTATACATATATGTATATATGCCTATACATAACTGCAGTCTTTTATCAGAAATTAAACGCCAACCATCAGTCACGTCGAAAAATAGTAACTATTCTATATTTGTTCTTATCATTTGGCGCGTGCGCGGGAAAAGGAGTATAAGTCGAAAATTGTGTAAAATGAGTTAAGTACGTATCCCATGTGAAATAATTGTTTTGTTATTAGGGAATAAGAGTATAATTCCAATTTGTTAAGATTAAACCAACAAGGCCAATGCGTAAAAGAATATAAGTAAAATTTCATATTATGTTTTTGGGAGTAGAAGGATATGTCGAATTATTTTCCTTTCCGTATTTTTATTGTCACAAATTATTGAGTTTGACAAAATAAGTATATTTATATTAGAATTTATATTTAAAATTTTAGTGTTGTGATCTAAGTCCTTTTATCGTATTATGTACAATAAATTTTTATAGTGCCAGGGAGTATAAGTTTACATATATCGTACTTTATACAACATTTGTTACCTCAATATTGTGTTTTAAGGTATAAGTCTACTTATAACCTATTTCTCAAATCACTTCATTTGGAATAGTTTTTACTTATTATTGTTTACCCTATTGTCAGTTTTATGTCGTACCACATAATCTTACATCTTAATGAGACGGTGAGTGGTCTTTCACGTTCGAACTGAACCAATTTGTGTCCACGCAAACACTCCACTGTTGTGTTTAATTTTTTGATACGTTTTGTGGATTTCCCTGTGTTTTAAAACCTTTATAAGACAGTTTATTTGAAACTTCTAAATTGAGGTTATGTCGTCCAGGACGCATAAAATTTTGGGACTGCTTAAAGAATTCAGTAACAAACCATCAGTACCACCACAAACCTTTTCAAGTGCAGGTAAGATTACAATACATAATACGATCATTATTATAACACAATGTTATATGATTTTTGGTATAGTTTCGATTTGTTTGCAGGTCTAAATGAAGAACCTCGCAGCACAGTTGCGGAAATAGAAAAAAATGCCAGTGTCAATCCTGCACCTATTCTTAAACCTGATGTATCATTGACCTTGTCCAGGATAATACATGAAGCTTTGGCTAATGACGTAGAAGCAATAAGTGACAGCAACAATGTTGACATTGGTCAACCAAACCAAAACATAGACAACAATATCTCCACGGTTTCCACTTCATGCACTTCAAGTACTGGTGGCATAGAAATTTCCATACCTTGCACTTCCGGCCCTGGTAATATGCATAATTTTATTTGTGAAGATGATTTTGATGACAGCGACGCAGATCCACATTATGTGGAAGAAGAGAGTTCGTCTTCTTCTGGGTATTACAATAGGGTTTCAGATTCAGGAAAAAAGAAAACAACAAAACGTGTAAGCAAGAATAAGAGAGATTCAGAAATATTACATAAACGAGGAAGAGAGCAACAATTCCAAGAAACAGTTGTTAAAAAAAGAGGTAGGAAACCAATAAAAGGCGAAACAAGACATATTAGGTCACTCCGTCGGGAAAACAGAAACTTAGGAAGAGAATATCAAACACGAAAAGGAAAAGTGGTGCACGCTAGAATCTGCAAAGAATTTACAAGTTGCAGATTAAAATGCAAAGACCGCATAGACGAAGCTACTAGAAACTCCGTGTTTAAACAGTACTGGTCCCTAGGAAATTTTAATAAGAGAGTAGCATACATTGCAGCTCTAGTTACTCCTGCACAGAAGAAAACCCAAAAAGTGAAAGTTCAAGGCGAAGCTAAACAGAAAGAAAGGCTTACTGGTAACTACTTGTACCATGTACGCATTAATGGTGAAATGCGTCGGGTATGCAAAGGATGTTTTTTGAAAACATACGGTGAAACCAATACTTTTGTGACAAATGTTTTAAAAAACAAGACTTCTTCTGTGGCTGGCATTACACATGACGACAACAGAGGTAAATCTCAACCAGCAAATAAAACGTCAGAAGCTGATCTGGAATTGGTTAGAGAACACATACTGGCGTTACCATCATACGAAAGCCACTATTGTCGTCAACAAACTAGTAAAAAATACCTACCTGCACACTATACATTAAGCAAAATATATGAAGAGTACAAAAAGTTTCTACCAGCTGATAAGAAAGCTGTTTGTAGGAAAAAATACGAATCTATTTTTCATCAAATGAACATGAAAATAAAAGCCCCAAGCAAAGATACATGCGCAACATGTGATAAACTAAATATGCGAATAAAAAATTCGTTGAATGCCGAAGAACAGCAAAATCTCAAGCATGAACTCGAAACTCATCAGTCTAATGCTGAAAATGCTTACGAAGCTAAACGTAAAGATAAAGAAGTTTCGTCAAATGATTCTTCTAAGCTGGTTTATACATTTGACTTACAACAATGTCTACCAACGCCGGATATCCAAACGTCTGTTGCATTTTACAAAAGGCAACTATGGACTTACGACTTTACCATGCACAGGTGCGATGACAGACAAGCATTTTGTTTCATCTGGCATGAGGGAATTGCAGGGAGAGGTGCTAACCAAATTGCCTCTTGTTTATATAAGCATCTTATGACTATCCCCCCTGAAATAAAAGAAATAACGTTATACTCAGATACCTGTGGAGGACAAAATAAAAACATCTTCCTCCCAGTAATGTTTACATTAGTTTTAAAACAAAAGCCAACTTTGGAATGTATAAATCACAAGTTTCTTGTCCCTGGTCACACCCATATGGAGTGCGACAGCGATCACTCTATCATCGAAAAGAAGAAAAAAAAGTATCACGCTTCTATTGATCATCCTCGTGATTGGGTGCAGCTGATCCGCACGTGCGGTCAAAAACGTCCTTTTGCAGTAAAAGAAATGATTCGAGAAGACTTTTTCGAGTTCTCCGCTTTGTTGAAAACTCATTTTCAACATAAAAAACTTGACGAGAACGGATCAAAAATAGTATGGAGAGATATTCAATGGTTGCGATATACCCAAGACATTGGAATTGTTTTGATGAAAACAACATTAGATACTGCAGCAGCATTCCGAAAACTTAACTTACGTCGTAGAAATGCTAAGATCAGTCTAACATTAATGCCATCTTTATCCTACAAAGGGCCACTGCCAATAAATTCCGACAAAAAGCGCAATTTATTAGAGTTGCTTCCATATATTGATGTAAATTTTCATAACTTTTATTCATCACTGCCAACGAAAGAAGATATTCCAAACGTTTTATCCGACTCGTCAGAAGAGGATGTTGATGAGTAACAGTTTTTTTTGTTTCGTCAAAGTTGTTTTCTAACCAATTTATAATAAAAATCAAAATATAATATTATTTTTTATTTACACCTAAAAAAAGAATAGTGCAGAGAAATACAGGTAGCTATTTTCACAAAAAAATATAGTGTTTAACGGTATAACTACCCTTTTTTTTCTGTAATTTAAAATGTATTCAAGTTTTGAAAATAACATTTATTTTGGTGCATTTTTGTTTTAATGTTATCCCAAAACGGGAAACATCAATTTAAAACCTGAGTTACAAAAGAACTATAAACTTTAACATCAATTTTCTCAAAAGTATAATTTTTGACTTATACTCCTTTTCCCGCGCACGCGCCATTTAGAGTTATCAATATTGGCTTTACCAGTGTTATATACAGACACATTATATATGTGTATCTACATTTATGCTCATGTTTAGGAGAACATTTAAAACAGAAAACTGTAAGGGAGTTTCTCTGTTTATCGTCATATTCCATATTATGATTATTATATTTGTTGCAGAAGAGTTTTAGTTAGGAGAGTATAGGTATACATTCAGAAAAATAAAAATAAATCAAGGAATTCAGATAACGGGCCAATTCCCCAATCTTGTTTATATAAGTTTCTGGTGTAAACAATACCCTTTTAGATACCGTTAGTTTTTCATAGAATATTAGAATTAAAGGATTGGATTAGAATAGTAAGTATGGCCTAAAAAATATTTATTTTACATTACTAAATCAGTTGTTCAAATTTTTCAAAGAAGCCATGTTTTACAATACTATACTATTTCTTTTCTTGAACACTATTACAGGATTCCAAGGAACATCTTTTTTATACAACGTGAACATATTTTTTATATAACAAAAAATTTGTTCACAACAAAGACACATTTTATTTTCACCCACCAATATTTTTGGAGCTATGGAATTATTTTATTAATCTATAAGAAATGTATGCCTGTCAAATTCAACAGTTTTATCACAAAGAAATTATGTTTTCGACTTTAAGGAATGTTTATAATTTCAAGTGCCTGAATTAGGTGGTGCAAATAAAGTTACTGTAAAATAACAAATAATATTCTTGGGGATATTCAAGTTAAAGTAAATATTTTTAAGGTCTCCAGGTTTGTCCGGTTTTGAAATATCCAGAAAGAGAAACTACAATATAGTACACAAACATTTATTTAATAAAAATTAAAAATGAATCAAAATTCAACAAAATTATATACGTACTACATTTATCTTAAGTAGAATAATATAGTCATCAAAAGGAAACATAATTAATTATCTGCTAAAATAAAGTAGATATTAAAATAAAATATTGGCAATTTTATGAAATTTGAAAATATTATGTTTTAAAATGTTTTGTATCAAAATAAAAAGCAGTAGAATTATTTAATTATACACTATATATATAGCTGAATTGATCTTACATTTTAAAAATATTTTTTTTTACCAGAACATAAAACTGATCGAATTATTCCAAATGTAAGCTCATCAAAATTTTGATCCTTTTCAATTAAACGTATTACGTACCCTTTTGTCACATATATATCTTTTATATTTGCAATCTGTACCTCAAATTCCCATCCATTGTTTTTCCAACTTTCATGTCTGTCAGATAAATTGATATCGGATTGCTAGAGTGTGTATTAAGTTAATTCTAGGACAAAATATATACATACTTTAAAAAAGAGTTTCCACAGTATTTTGAAGTAAAGTTTCCTAGATATTCTTCTATTTTCTTTTTTAATATTACTCTTTTACCAATTTGGGGTATGGGAGAAGCCAAAATGTTCCGTTATAATATACTGTCTAAAATTTCTGGGGTTATATCTTCTTCTGAAATAATAATAAACAAATGTGTTGATAGCCTGAATTTTATTGATTTTGTGTCTGAATGTGATAATACATATTTACAATGAACAAACTTTTTAACAAGAAATAATCTACTATTACATCCAGCTTTAGTTGTAAGAAAATTCTTTGGTTGAAAGATATCTGTTAACCACCACCATAGCCTATTAAATAACAATAAGTACACCGATTAAATGCAAAATTATAAGTATAGGTATTATAAGAAAAAAAATTATTTGGATCAAAGAAATATGCATTGAGTCATAGAAATATTTGTTTTAAATATGTTGTGGCAAAGAAATATTTATTTGGCTGAAAATTATTTGCTATATTGAAATATATGTGTCTTTGGTTGTAACAAATGTATATTGATGCAAGAAAACTTTCTTTCAGTCAAACAAATGGGTAATTCGAAAAAACTATACCATAAAAACTATTTCTCATATTATATTACCTGTATTATAAAATAATATTATACAAATCAAACGAGTAAAATTGCTCCCCATTTAATATCAAAATCCTTTGTGGGAATCTAATGGTGGAATTCTGTAACCTTCTCGGAAGCTCCGATTATCGTAGGCCCTGGCAACGAAGTGACGTTGCGATGACGATTTCAGAATTTTTAAAGTTAGTGACGTAGAAGTGTCAATTTACGATTTTTTGTACATAACCTTTATGTTTAACATGTAAACAGACATATCATCTCGTAAATATATACCATATATACGAAAATTGTTTGAAATATAATATAAGCGATTGCAAACATTTTTTTTTAAAGAAAATGTACGGAAAATTTTGTAATGCCAAGACATAGTATAAACATAGGTTTATACTGTGGCCAAATTTCAGCAAGAACTGCTACCATTAAGGGAGTTTCAAAGGACGTAGTATGACAGTAGTGTATAGTGAATTTGCAGATAAATGTCTTTTCGGACACGTCTGTGGATGATGAAATGTGATTTTTCTATGAAGCCAACAAGAACAGGTATTCCTATAAAGTGGACATTGTTTTTCTTACAAGAGTACCTAAACACAAGAAAATACATAAACCCAGCAGACAATATCCATACAACATAACGCATGTGAAATGTGCACAAACGAAATGTTCGAAAAAGTCTATCATGGTATTCACAATAACTTCACAATTTAAGGTTGACTTTTTCATAAGAAGTCAAACCGCAAAGATTTTATCAATATGTAACTATATTGAACGATTAATGTTTTAGGCTCCAAAAAGGTAACATTAAGTTTTTACAGCATAGGGCAAAGTATATAAATGGTTGAAGGATATAGATGATTTTGTATTTAGAAAATTGACCAATCTTCTAATATATGGTTGCACTTGGTTTCAATATTGTTGTTCGTCCCAAATCATTTGTATTTTACTAGTTGTAGGAATGTATTACCTGACTAGGAAAAGGCCTACACAATAACATTTGATATCGAGTACACCAAATCATTCAATATTATTGCAGGATATTGTTGTCGAGCCACTGAAGATATAGGAATTGAATGTTATGTTTATGTGCAGTTTTAACAGGAAAGTAATATTCAGTAGCTAAAATTGGCACATTTTCAACTCGAAAAAACGATAAGAATATAAAAAATTATTGTTTAATGGTTTAAAAAATATACCAGTATGTATTATAAAATAATGAAGACATTGGACTTGAATAATTATATTAATACTAGATATCACTTATGTGTTTCCTTTTAAATCTTACTTATTTATTGAAAAATAAAATATATTTTATTGCCAAATATATTTTTTTATTAACATATAAAAAAAAGCACATACATTATAATGGTAAAATTATAGAAAAGCAATTACAGTACCTGGAATATAAACAATACTTAGAAAAGAAATATATATGCAAATAAATGAAAGACTCCAAGCAAAAGTATTACAAGGTAAAGTAAACTTATGAGATATATGTGAATTACAGTAAAGGCATATTTCATTTTAAAATATGTATCGACTAATGTACTATAATAAATTATTCCCTCATTTTTTTATACCTATCTAAAGTGTGGCAGTATGTTTTGTTTACTATGTAAATGCACTGATGTTAAATTTATATGGTAAATTTAATATTTTACCAGATACTTTCAACAGATTTTCAATATAATCCAAGATTTTGCATAAATCCTTTACACAAATTTTATATCCTATTTCTAATATATTTAATATGTACATTATTTTCATGTTTAGGGTTTGGTTCATAAGACAACCTCTTTGTTTTAAATTAGTTGTAAACACTTTTATATACATTAAAAATGCAAGTGCATGCTTCCAGTCACTTTGGGATGCCTCACATTCTTCCAATTTCCAAATAATTTTTCTGGTTTTGAACTAAAAGATGTACATATATATATATATATATACATAATAAAATATAGAATATAAGTCACAATTTTACCTGTAATATGGTGTTCGTCATTGCCTTACGTAATTGTAAATTACTCTTTAGTGCCATGATATACAGTATTTGTAAATTATACTAGCTATTTTCACAGGATGGTACATTAATGTGCAGAATATGGAGCGACACCAATAACAACTTTGCAAAATAGTATTTGTCATTTCGATAATATTCAATTCAATATTAAGCATGCTTCTGAGGAATTATTTATTGGATTGAATAACCATAGTTCCATAAGATAACCAATATCACCTGCATTGAAATATGTAGATTACATTATTAGAATGTTATCGTACAACATAATTACCCATGCATAAAATTTTTTTGATTCACAGTTTACGGGAAATTTTATCTGGAAACAAATTTCCTCATCATGTGATCTTATGGATTACACAACTAACTGATATCTCACCAAATAAAACAAGCTATTATTCTGGTAGCTGCCAAAGAATGTAAAATATCCATAAACTAAATATTGTTTAGACCTGTAACAAAGATATTATGTATGTACACTGTATAGGTATAGACACTTCAAGTAATCTTCAAATGTAACTACATATATGTATATTATTTACCTGGATAAGGCTCTGAACTCCTAAACTTTCGCTTAAAATGCTTTTACATGATCGATTAACTGGTTTCGTAAAAAGGCATATAATTTCTGGAATAAAGGGAATATATTACACTCTATAAATATATTTTACATAGACAATCCCTACCTGTTGTGGTCTACATGTAACAATAATGCTATAAAGTCATATTTATATTTGCAAACAAGAACGATAATAAATATAAAATTATAACCTACAAAACTTGATGACCAAAAACCTTGCGACACTTCTACGTCACTTAACTCTAAAAATTCTGAAATCGTCATCGCAACGTCACTTCGTTGCCAGGGCCTACGATAACCGCAGCTTCCGAGAAGTTACAGAATTCCACCATTAGCGTATACAGGAAATAAAGAATTAGGTATACCTATAACTTATATATAATGTGACCTATACGGTAGTCGACAAATTTTAATTTCTGTTTACAACTCTATACTAGCTATTATCCTATGCAGAAGATGACCTTATAATATGCAGCGATGCCTGCTTTCCAACAGTGGCGGGAGAAGCAACGCAGTCGGGGGATTTTTACATTTGATAGCAAACGTTTGCCGGGTGTACTTGGCAGCCTCGCTATATGTTTGTCTTTACTTTATTTCACTCTGCTCTTTTCCTCTTTTACTTTCGTACCAGAAATAAAAATTTGTCGACTACGGTATATCTAAGTGAAAATAAGGTGTTAGCCATTACCTACGTCTATTCCTACGTATAAATAAATATAGTGCAGATACATACCTACAAACTTTTAAGTTAGTTGTGTGAATTTATTGAGAAATGTAAACATTGAATGAAAAACGAAAATACATTCCTTTATTAGGAGGAATTAAGTAATTTTAAGACAAATGAAATAGTAATATATTTCTTTTTTATGCAAGAAATTATCCTCAAATAAACCAGATAAGTCCAACCAAGAAATATAATTATGTGGTGTGCAACGAATTCACGTAGTTTTTCATGTTAACTACAAAGAAACTGAGTTCAAATAAATGCATTTTTTACATGCAAATAAACTGTTCTCTCAGTGTACCTTTTAATGTATACGGAGCCCAAGATAGAAGATAGAGAAAGCCTAGCCTTTATTTTATTGTTTAACGGTTAAGGTTTAATGTTTAATCGCGATTACAGTAGATTTAAGTCGTTAATCAACATCATAAACAATGCGAAGATGAATTGCGTTTACGATTCAGTTGTTAGTTCAACTAAGATGCTTACCTTTCCACAGTGTTGAAAAGTGTATAAATATTGTGATTATTTAACAATGTTATATTGTTTTTGATTTAAAATTAAACAGTTGATCTATTTATACGAGCACTTTATTCCTATAGTTATACACTTGTCATGAAATGTGTTTGGCAATGAGAAAGTATATGAAAATTACATAGCATAAAAAATTACCCCTACGACAGTTACGATACGCAAGAAATGTCAATAAAAACTGGTCTCCGTAGCGCACAAGTGTTCTTCGGGGTTTCCACCCTCAGTGTAATTCAACCTAACCTAACCTAACCTTCCACACATGGGCAATCTTAAGCCGTGGGAAAAGGAACATGTGCAATAATATTCCACGATACGAAGTCAGTACACATCAAAGCTGTTCTCTCGTTAGTAACGAAGCAGTCGTTTACTGAAATTACAATGTGAAAAGATGCCACCCTAATTTACCAGCGTAAGATGTCAGCTTTATTCAAGACATACAAATAGGACTGGAAGTTAAGGTCTCGAAGAAATTAAATGTTGAATAGAACACCCTCTTCTGTCAAAGAGATATGACCATACAAATTTAAGAAGCGCAGTTATAAGAAAGCGGGGGATAACTGAAATACAAACGTTCGAGCTTTCGAATGCGTTTTTGAATGTGCACCCTCCGAAAACACCTGCGCGCGAAAGGGAGATCCGAGCGTAGAAAAAAAAGAGACAAGTTTGTTTGAAAGAAAAAAGGGAATACACAACGATTCCGTGATGATTATGGTCTTTAGCATAAGGTCGAAAATCCCCCGTTTAAACGTCCGTATTGTACGAGCGCTGGTGTATACACATGCATATGAGATGTTTGTGTTGTCAACAGGTGTTGACCATAAGTAAAGTTTAAATGCTTGCATAATAAAGAATTTGTATTTACTAACAAAAATTCGTTTCTTATATATGTATTGTTGTATGAATAAATATTCTGTATTTAATTGAAAACTGATTAAAAGTAGTTCATTAATATAGGAATGAAATTATGAAACTAACAGATTGTAGATGTATAATAATTTAAAATAGCCTGAAATCCTTCACTTACTGTTGTTCAATACAATATGTAAATTGTGTAAAAATAGTGATTTGTTTCATAACAGCAGATTGTTAGATATTTTTAACCCCTTATGAACCAAAGCACTTTCCCTTAACGTTAGTCGATGCTTGGGCAACATAGTTGTTTCTAAACCTTGTGCTATAATCGTGAGTATTAATTTGCAAATAAAGATGTTTGTTTTTAAAAATGAAAAGTAGATGTCCCACACAATGATCGCAAATATAATATGAGGGAAGCAATATCCGTAATATATAAACCGTAATACATGTATACTTACAGATTCTCGCAATTGTCGGGGACTATAACAGTAATTGCTCAGTTTTTTGCAGGTGGTTATCAAAAGTTATACCAAGTAAACGGAAAATATCTTTGAATATGGTAGGTATAGGATTTGAGAGTTTGGTTGTTGGGAAAACTGTCGTTGTGTAGTTAATTTGTAAATGATTTGTCTATATATAGCCAGTGATCGACAGCATTTATCCAGGATGCGATATTGTGGACATTAGATTGGAAAGCCTTTTCCGAAATTAAAAGAGAAGTGTCATCAGCATAATTGACCATTAACGCTTCACTATTAAGACATGCTTTTATATTAACTTTGTCGTAAATGTCATTGAAATATAAGACAAATAGGAGATGACCAAGGATACTATCTTGAGGAACTCCAAATCTCGTTTAAGGTTAGATTTTTTTATAAACTGGTATTACTAACGCGTGTTTTAATATGTCCAGAAGAAGGCCGCTTTGAAAGGATTCATTCTATAGATGGTGGGTCTAGTAGCCGACTGGGATAGAGTCGACCCGTAAGAATGAATATTTTTAAGTCCTTATCACAGGAGAGTGGACACAAGCATTGTCATGCAGTAAATACAAATACAAATAAAATACAAATACATAAACAACAACAGTTAATAAAATTACGAAATTCAATTTAAAAAATTCATTTAAATTATTCATTTATTCATTTATATTTCATAACACACACAGGAGTAGTACGTCTAGTCTAGGGATTCCCTAACACTATAGAGGGCTGCCCCCACCAACAATCTTTTTAATTCCACTTTAAACCGTGTTTTGCTAGCATATGAAATTTTCTTGACACCCTGATGTAGTCCATTGAAAGCCCGTATAGCCATATAGTATGGCCCCCGCTTAAAGAAAGCCGAAGAGTAAGCTGGAATAGAGAAATCATTACATTGTCGAGTTCTCATGTTATCATAAATTTCGCTATTGCGAGTAACCAGGGTGTCATTCTCAATGAGAAACATAACAAGTTCATATATGTATGAACTATTTGAGAGCTGACCGGTGAGATGCCCCTCCCACAAGATGCGCAGTGGATTATTATAATATTAGGATAAGCACGAGCAGCCTGGAGAAACTGTCAAGCATTACACATCGAAGTGCAATATGTTTCCTATATATGTATCTCTTTTCAGTATATTACAATTTCTTATCGGCATTTACTCCTTCGTCCGGCTAATGTATGCGATGGTAAACAAATGTTATCATTTCTCTTTTCCGAAAAATTTCTTTGTCTCACACTGACCTATTAGTCGCGCAGCGAGGACTCCTCCCAGCGTTCAGCACTCGGTTTGTGTACTGTACTAAGTTTCTTGACCATCACAGCGCCATATGTCTTCCATGACAGGCAGCAGTCCAGCGAGCGATAGGCTCAAAAAATTGCACTGAGAGGACTCTGGCATTGATTTATAATCAGACTTCACGTACAGACTGAAATTAGAATTATAACTTTTTGTGAAATGCATAAACCTAGTCTTATCTACGGATAAGACTAGGTTTATATCAGCGTATTGCTCCTATAACCGGCTAGTAGTAAATAGGTTTACTACTAGCCGGTTATCGGAGCAATACGCTGACATATCCTCGATGATACCACTCAATGTAAGCGATAACTCAGATACCGTCGGAGCTGATACCACACACGTAGTATCATCAGCGTATTGTGATGTAACACAATTCGACAAAGAAGTATGTAGGTAATTGATATATATTAGAAACAAGGTAGGATCAAGAACTGAGCCCTAGGCTCACCATTGTTTATTTCTGCACGTCTTGAGACATAACCTCTACACCTATGACCAGTGGTGCCTCTCACCGAAGCAACATGAGCTCTTCCAGACAGATACAACCTAATTACATCTAACGCCACACAGGCGCGGCTGTTGAGTACATTTTGGGGGTTCACGTACATAGACAAGACTGACTGGTTTATTATCGATGATAGCATATCCCGATAATAAACGAATCAGTCTTGTCTATGTACGTCAACCCTCAAAACGTACTCACCAGCCGCCACTGATGCCACACCACAGACACCGTAGCACGCCATATTGTCTCAAAGAATGTCATAGCATATGAAGTCGAAAGCTTTAGTTAAGTCGAAGAAAATTCCAGCTACGAGATTGTATTATCTAGATTATTATAAATAAAATTCAAAATGTTATAAATTGCATTTTTGGTTGGTTACCCGAAACAAAGCCAAACTGGGTAGAGTCCATAATGTCATTATCAGCCAAAAAATTAACCAATCTAAAATTTAAGATCCGTTCATATACCTTGCTAAAGGCTGTCAACAACGATATTGGTCTATAATCACATAACGCGCCACATTTCCCCATTTTTTAGTCGCGGTATTATTTTTGCTATTTTTAGACTGTCAGGAAATACGCCATTGCTTATTGACAAATTCACTGCGTATGCTAAGGGTGCATAGGTATATAAAATTACCGACACATTTCAGAATGAAATACGGTATGTCATCAATGCTTGACGAAGATGCTCTCCATGTGCACCGTCGACAACTGTGCACCACCATCAACGGAACTTAATATCATTGGTTTCTCCACATTCGTCACTGACTTTTTGCTCTTGTTCGTTTGTTTTCTAATTAACTTGGATGTACAATACTGTAGAAAATTGATTCTTCTCTCCAAAGCATTAATTTTATTAATTAATCTGAAGGCAGCTTTACTTTTCTTTTGATGATCTTTCTTTGCGCATTGATTAATCACGTATTAATTGTATCATATAAGTTATTTTCTGAGGTATCTATAGTGCTCTTAATTTAGATGTTGTCAATATCAACGTAGTCCGACTTCAGTTGTATTAGTTCCGTCTTATTCCCGGAAACATCCTCGTCGAGTCTCTCCAGAACATTCCGCAACTCTTGTTTGATATTCAATTTTTAATTTTTTTTTTAATACCAGCAATCAAGTTTACTTCATAAAGCAAAGAAATAAAATCAACTGTTGTGTTGATCTTATAAGGAAATGTCAAGACTAGCAAAATTTCTTCTGGGGAAAACAAAATAATCATGTGTGGACACTTGTATGCAAGCTGCGTATATTTAGTTCAATAAATAAAAGGAAAAAATCCTATATCTAATACATTTATTCCATCTTTTTTCCAGTTGCCCCATACCCTCAGAAACAAATTGCTTCGGTAACCCCGCAAAATATTCTTCAACAGCTTCTTTGAGTTCTTCATCAGAAGCAAAACGCTTTCCTCTGAGATGCTTTTTTAAATTTTTTAATAAGAAGAAGTCTGACGGAGCTAGGTCGGGGCTATAAGATGGATGCCATATCTCTATAAACCCACAGTCATTGATTATCTGCTGAACTTTGTTTGCCTTATGAACCCGACAATTGTCGTGCAGCAACAAGTTTTTTTGTGGATAAGAATGCGGGTTTTTTTTTCTCCAGAGATTTTTAATTGTGTTTCCGTAGGCCTCTCCATTTATGGTAGACCCTCTCGGCATATATTCAATAAGCAATTCTCCTTCAGCATCCCAGAAAACAGTTGCCATCAGTTTTGTTTTCCAGAAAATTGTGTCTTGGCCTTTTTTGGTGGTGGAGAGCCCTTGTGAACCCACTGCATGGATTCTTGTTTAGTAGGAGGGTCCCAGTAATACACCCAAATCTCATCCCCAGTAATAATTAGAGATAAACATGTTTTGTCCCTCTCCAACTTGACCAAATTTTCTTGAGAAACTTCTTTTCTGCACAGTTTTTGTTCAGGTGTAAGCAATCTGGGTATCCACCGTGCAGACACCTTCTTCATACCCAAATCGTCATTCACACTTGTTTCTGATATACAGACTTCATTGGAAATGACAGAGATCTTTACACGCCAATCTTTCAGTACCAAATTTTCGACTTTTCGCACAATGTTTTCAGTTCGAGCTTCAACGGGTCGTCCGGCCTTCGGGTCATCATTGATTGACTCTCGGCCCAATCGAAAGAGTTTAGACCAATATTTTACTTGGAAATAAGATGGTGTATCTTCCCCATATACAGCAACCATTCTTTCATGAATTGCTTTTAAACCATTGCCTTCCTTTGTCAGGAACTTTATTATGCTACGATGTTCAACTTTAGTTTCACTCATTTTATCGAGAAATGGACCGTCTCAAATCTCTATACACAGCATAAACTAAACACAACTTAGCACATGTACTTCTAACAGTGACAGCAATTTTCCAATAATTTGTTTGACATCGTCACTCTTTTGTTTAATGGCTAGGTAGATAACATAAAAATACGCCCTCGTATTATAAAGTTTATACTAGAACATTTTAGGTGTGTCTGAAGCAATATGGCTCAATGTTGAGGTGCAAGAAAGTACCTGTGGCGTATTCGTACAAGAATGATAATTGAAAGTTACTGAAATAGTCCATCTTATGCAAGAATTGCTCTGTAGATGTCATTTGGAAATGTAAATGATGTAAAAGAGCTCGGGTATGAAATCTTACCGTAGGTTAATTAACTATTAAAAGTTAAATTCACCTTATAATATTTGATAATTAATCGTACCTAATGCTATAGTAAAATTGAGTTATAAAGTTTTTAAAAAACTACATATATAAAACACTAAGTGTGTTATAACCGTGCGCAACATTATTATTTTTGCAGATGGTAGGATTCTTCTTCAAGAACATTGGACATTCAAAGGTTTACAATAAAAACGGATATACATATTCTCTACGTTCTAGACGAAATATACTGCGGATACACGTATTCTGCAAAGTAAATATTATTTACACCTAGAGTCTCGCCAACCGGATGCGCGAGTACATATATACACAACTAGCGTTCGAAGTAATTTTCCCGTATTTTTAGATATCGCCAAGGCATTTGACCGGGTTTGGCATCAAGCTCTGATTTACAAAATGATTTTCAAAAAATACCCCGACCACCTCATCCGTATCATCTCATCATATCTGCATCGCAAAACATTTTCAATTAAAATTCACAACGAAATTTCAACCCCCAGAATCATTACCGCAGGAGTACCACAAGGCTCAGCCCTCTCCCCACATCTATACGCCATCTACACTGCCGACATCCCCAAAACTGAAAATTCATTACTTGCCACTTACGCAGATGATACCGCTATACTCGCCAGCTCCATCAGCCCCCAAATTGCCCTAAGAAATCTGCAAAATTCCGTCAATAACATTACAGCTTGGTGCCACAACTGGCGAATTTCCATTAACGGAGAAAAATCTCAGGCCATAGTCTTCCGACGGAAAGTTAAACCACTAAAAGGACACCTCTACATAAACCACCAATAGGTCCCATGGACACCACAGGTAAAGTACCTTGGTGTGACACTCGATCATAGGTTAACATACTCAAACCACATCAGGAATGCCTGTAAAAAAGCAAAAACAACCAGAGGAAGATTATGGCCACTCCTGGGCGCAGCCAGCACACTTTCAAAGAAACTGAAATATCTAATATACATTCAAGTCCTTCGACCGATGAAGTCATACGCCGCACAGATTTGGGTAAACGCCGCCCCGACGCACATCAAAACACTACAACGAATTCAAAACACCTCACTCAGGATGGTGCTGCGAGCCCCATGGTTCATTCGAAATACACAAACACACAGGGATACCAACACGCTGACAATAGACCAACATATAAGAAGCCTCACAACAGATTTTTACCGTAACATGGAAAATCACCCAAACACTGCTCTCTCAGCGACTATGAACTACGACCCGCAGGAATTCCTGCCAATCAAGCGGCCCCGCCTCGTCCTCAACAACAATTAATCCTCCAGTGAAGTTTAGTCCTCAACATCGTAAGCCACGATCAAACCTTAAACAGACAAAAGGCCTGACTTGAAGACACTATAAGAAGAAGAAGAAGAAGTAATTTTCATATCATCCGAGTTGGCCACGATTTGAAAAAGAGCATATTCAAAGGATGAAATCGTCGAGGCTAGGTTATTAACATGGTTGCCCCAATTGAATTTTTCTAATATATTTGCCTCTCTCATTGGACGGACGTGTCATTCGCATACAATAATGCCGCAAATTGAGACCATGGATAGATGATCTACGTACACCAGAAACGGAAAAAGAAAAAGGGATTAGTGAAGAGCTTATATTATCATCTATAATTGCATACGTCTATTAAATAGTTATTGAAGCAAGCCCGTAGCTAGGAAGAAAATCCTGAGAATTATATTTCAAAATTTTGGGGAGGGTTTTCTTTTGTAAAATAATATAAACGTATAATGTGGTACTAAAGTTAGTTTATTAGTTGGGAGGAGGGGGAGCATTGGTATCATCGGTTTCAATATCATTTCGGCTACAACTTGTTTTAACATTTTCATTTGTTTATTATCTAACCGATGTCCAAGTTGATTTAACTGCTTTATTTGATAATAAATTCTGAATTCGTCATAAGTTTTTGTAGGTGTATCGCATTGCATATATCCATAAATGTAGAATATTTTTTGACATGGAATTTAATGTAGGGAAAAATGGGGAATTACGATGACCAGCGCAATTGCGATCACCTCATATTGATAAAAACACAATTATGGCCGTCACCTTTCCTACAAATGCAAAAGCTTAAATACTAATACTGGCAGTCGTGGCAGTTTCCTGTAAAATTTAATTGAAACAAAACTGAAAACGGTTGAAGTGTTGTAAAATTGCGCTCTACAAAATTTTCTGGCAAGTGATATAAATGTCTATTTTTCAGTTCTATCTATTCGTACTTCACCAATGTCTAACGAAAGTTTCGAGTCACTTTATATCGCAATATTTGTAAAGAATTTCAGATTATGACCATTTTTTCTTATCTTTCGTTGGCGGATAATGGCGATCTGTTGATTGAATTACCCTTCACAAATCGCTCTTGCCCGACTAACTTGTATTTGAAATCTGTTTCAATGTTTGTGTTTACAACAGCCGCGATATAGAGACAGAACGACGAGAAAAGCAGAGATTCCATGAAATGTGCATTTTAAAAATGTAGCTAACAAGCCCATATGAGCAGCTGCTCGTAAATTTGGCACACCATTTACAACATTGTATGAACGAGTTAAAGATAGAAAGTTACCATCTAAACGCCTAAAAAGACAACCAATCTTCACAGGAGCCCAAGATGTCAGATTTATTTTACGAAGTTTCCATGAAGTACTGCGAAAAATAGCATATGAATTTGCGAGGAAATAATGATATTAATCACAATTTTAATCAGCAAGAAAATATGGCTGGAAGATAATGTCATAATAACCTAAGACGAGTCAAAACCATTAGCATTCGCAAACCAGAACCAGTTTTCATATAATTCAAGCCTTCAACAAGCAAGAAGTGGAATTATTTTAAAATAATCTGACGAATTTAATGGAAAAACATAATTTTTCCCTGGCAAGAATCTACAATGTGGATGAAATAGGCTTTAGTACTCTACTGTTTATATTTGCCAGACAACGACTACCTGACACGCTAGAGAAAAACGAACCATATGGTTGCAGTGCAAAGTGCAGTTCACCGTTTGCGGGCCCTAGATGTTGCTTTCTACTCACCATTAAACACTGCTTACTCACGGGAATGTGAAATATATTTAAAAACACATTTATCTCACAAAATAACTCTTTATAAACTGGATGAATTGTTTAATAAGGCCTACATAAGAACAGCAACCATTGAAAAGGCAGTAAACGCATTCAAACACACGGGAATATTTCCTGTACATTTAAACGTATTTGCAGAAAAGATTTCTACTCTACTACCGACACGGTTTAAGAAGACATAGGAATTCATGAAAATACAATAAGAAAAGTTGAAAAAACTAATAAAGAAAATTCACCTCTCGTATCAAAATTACATTACAAAAAATTTCTCCGTTACCCAGCTAGAATCAGAACAGAAAAAGATCAAATAGAAAACAGCATTCAACAACGCAAGAGGTAGCAAACGTTGGGCCTCCAGTATAAATGGCTGGAAAGAGCAAGACTAGTAAGAATAAATTATTTAAGAAAAAAATATTCGGAAGTCCATATAATAAATCATCTTCCAATGAGCTCCCATTAGAAATAGAATAGAAGGAAAGGAAAATTACATATATCTGTATTGTTAAGAATTTGGGTCTGCTGTATGTCTTGCAAAAAATGGACACATTTTGCGTGCACAGAATTGAAAAACGTGAAGAGGTATATATTCGATTTTTGCAAATCGTAATATTTTTTGTGACTACCGTCGCCGATTGCCATTACCCGACGTGTGGTTGGTAATGGCGATCAAATATGTTTTTGATTTTATTCTTTTTTATGAATATAATTTTTGTTTTAATAAAAAACTTTCTCAAGGTTATAGTGTTTATTGTAGGCTAATAAATTCAATTGTTTTAAAGTCACTATTCCTTTCCTGCAATCCAAAATAATTTTTTTAACTTAGGTGATTGCAATTCCCCATCATTCCCCTAGTAGTCTTAGATATACAAAACAAATGAAACACTGTATTTCATTAAGGAAGTTGCACATATGTATGTATGTTGTGCGCTGTTGGGGTACTTCGGTAGGGTTTTGCGGTAGCTATGATCATCACTCGTCATCATCACTTTAGTGCAATCGTATGATCATAGGTTCGTAATTTAAACGCGGCTATGACCACGCCAAATCCCTAAGATTATTTAATCTTCAACCACTACTGTTAATATTACGTACACTAATTGTCAAAAGATAATGTAAAAGGTATCTGTCCCATGAAACGATATTTCCTTCACTATTGAAGTATGGATATTATAAATATTATTGCAACATGATTTAAATAAAACAAATTTTGTATTACAATGTATGTACGATAAAACACACGAACCTCAGCCTAACATAATAGATATGTACAGCGAATTCGACTATTTATCCACATATTCTTATTAAAACTTCTTTAATTTTTTCATGACCACTTATTTGACTATCAATGGTTTTGTTTTTTTCCCAAGTACTATAAACTATGCATGCTTGCAAATGAGCATCACTTCCCTCGTGGATTTTAATTTTTTTACTTAAACCCTTCATTAATTGTGCCCTTACACCAATTTACTGATGCTTCATTACTAGAGAACATCCAACACGGTTGACAGTAAACACTATTCAACTTTTGGAAATAACATAACCAAAAGCGAGCGATCGATTTTTTGACCAGTTTTAGTTTTAATGGTAAAATAATCACTACTGAACGCTCTATTATCGTCTTTATTCCTTGGAAACGGTCCCATAGGCTTATTTGGCCCTGCAGTAATAATTTTTCTTTTTAATTCGTCGGAAAGTGATTCCGAAAATAAGGCACTGTCGGTGTTAAAATATGTTGAATCCTCCTGATTGCAATCGATTTCATTTTTTTCCAGTACTATATCTAATTTTTGTTCGATTATAACATTTTCGTATGGTTCAACGTTTTCATCTGATGCAGATGTACTAGCTGTTGAAGCACTTTCAAAAAATCTGCTAATCTTCGGTAATTTACGCAATTTTACAACATTTTCTTGTTTCAATTTTCGTTTTTGTGCACCACACATATATTTTCTTTCGCTCATCTTATTTTGAATACCTCGAACTATACACTTTGGTACACGTTAATTTACTTAGTTAAATTTTGATAAAATTAAATTAGTATACGTACATATGCTAATCACTAATTCGTCACACAACAAACTCGCTGTTAAAATAAAACTGAAGGAATGGAAATAATTTTTCATATTTATTCAGTAAAATATTTTTTTACAACTAGGTCATTAAACCAAATGTGCAAATGCAGTTTTATGAAATAAACGTGCCCTTTCATAATTTCGTAATTTCAAGTTTTATGTATTAGTTTATGTACCTACAATCTATATGCATAACATAGTCATATAACTTCATAGTACATGTAAAATGCAAAATTATTATCGTTGTCTGTCTCTAATGAATTTGCAATTTTTTTTTAGCTCATAAAAGCATGGTATTTTATACGGACTATATATTACCTACTTGTTAGAAAGCATTTGTGACATCTGTTGTAAAACTGTAAGACTGTGCAGGCCAAAAGTTAGGTAAAAACATGAACCTTTTTTATATGGACCTGTGTTAAGGCAGAAAATGTAGTCATACTGTGGGTTTCTATTTAAGTAGAGATATTTCATTTCTTTTTAAGAAAGAGCAAATTGTCAATACCAGATGTGATATTTTCTTGGAACTGAAAGAGACATACGAACAATAAAAAAAATAAAACTGGACGAACGTTATCAGAGTAAAAAATACAAATACACGTACCTACTGTTATAATTTTTAATACTAGAAAACATGTACATATAAAATAACATACATATTTTTTATACATGAACGATAAAACAGAAATACTTTTGTAAATTTCATTACTAGTGCGGGGCCCTGAACTGGATTAAAATTAGATGACATATTTTTGTATAAAAGTCAATTATTGTAAATGGAACAACATGTATATCAGTTCATTTTTGAATTGTTTATTAAATTTCATATCAAAAACATGTCAGACGATAATACTTTAAATGTGACTATTACTGAGCTACTGTCGTTTTTTGATATGCTTTTTGTTAGTTTTTGCAAACAAGGAAATTTTTTCAAATGGAACACCCTGTATATTATTCCATTTTTGAATTTCTTATTAAATTTCACATCAAAAACATGTAACACGTTAATACTTTAAAAGTGACTATTGTCTCTTTTTGATATAATTTTGTCAGTTTTGTGGTTTAATTAATATAGTATAGTACTGACAAAATTATATCAAAAAGAGACAATAGCTCAGTAATAGTCACTTTTAAAGTGTTAACGTCTTACATGTTTTTGATGTGAAATTTAATAAGAAATTCAAAAATGAAATAATATACACGTGTTCCATTTGAAAAAATTAATTTTTTTGCAAAAACTAACAAAAGCATATCAAAAAACGACAATAACTCTGCAATAGTCACTTTTAAATTATTAACGTCTTACATGTTTCTGACATGAAATTTAATAAACAATTCAAAAATAAACTGATATACAGGCTGTTCCATTTAAAAAGATTGACTTTTATACAAAAACGTGTCATCTAATTTTAATCCAATTTCCTGCACATGCAGTTAGTAACTGTAAAAAAATATAACATGTTTCAATTAGGACCTCTTATTGTAAACAATACTGCAAAAAATTTTGTCCATCTAATACGTCGTTTTCCAGAAATATAATTTTATACAAACACTGAATTTTTCAGAAAAATGGGAATAAGTCAAAAACTTTACACTTTAGGCCTATACTATCTTATAACTTTTTGACTAAAAATTATACGGGGAATTCAAAAATGCAATAATATATAGGGTGTTCCATTGTGTCACATTGGTGGCTAACTATGGTTAGCCACCAAGTTATAGAACACTCTGTATAATACAAAATATTTTTAAAATGTGCTCCTAATGAACAGCTATCATAAGGAAAAACCCGCTTCGAAATATCTTTATTCATAAAGGCATAATCGGCCTTACCCGCTTAGATGACTCACCCGGTATATAGAACCTTGCTGTAAAATATGTTTTATAATATTTACCTTCAAGGTAGTTGGTACAAATTATATTCATAAAGGGGTCGTCATAAATGTACATATGAACGGATGGATTTTATTCCCAAGTAATCACTAATTTCAACATCATATACGAGGTCTGACAATTAAGTAATGAGACTGAGTGTTTAAAAACCGTATATTTAAAAATTATTCAACAACCGCATCATCCCCTTCGAAATAGTTAGATGTTTCCATGCATCGTAGCAGTTCTGGAAAGCTTCTTTCGGAATATCCGACAGTAGCCTCGTCACGGCCTCTTGGATCTCTTTAATCGACTCAAAATGCGTTCCTTTTACCACTTGCTGGACTTTGGGGAACAAAAAGACGTCGCAGGGTGATAAATCTGGCGAGTACGGCGGCTGTGGTAACACCGCGATCTCTTTGGAGGTCAAAAACAGGGTCGCACTGAACGCGGTGTGACAGGGCGCGTTGTCGTGGTGGAGAATCCAAGTTCGTGCGATGTCGGGACGCACTCTGTTGACCCTTTTTCGTAGTCTATCGAGTACTTCGCGGTAGTAGATCCGGTTAACGGTCTGTCCAGGTGGAACGAACTCCCTATGGACCAACCCGCGGTGGTCGAAGAAGCAGATGAGCATGGTTTTTATCTTGGACTTGCTCATGCGAGCTTTTTTCGGTCTCGGTCCATTTGGAGACAACCACTGTTGGCTTTGGCGCTTCGTTTCAGGGTCATATTGGAAGAAGTAGCTCTCATCACCCGTAATAATCCGGTCAAGCAGCGTAGGATCTTTTTCCACCTGTTGCGAACAATCTTCAGCGACTGATATTCGAAAGAGTGTTTGCTCTTCCGAAAGGTTCTTCAGAACCATCTTCGCGCAGAGCTTTTTCATCCGAAAATCTTCAGTTAAAGTCTGTCTAACAGTTTCGCGATTGATATTTAGTTCGTCAGCCAACATTCGAACAGTTAAACGACAATCTTGGCAAATTAGGGTGCGCACGCGCTGCGCATTCGCGTCAGTCAGCACTTCAACCGGTCTCCCGCTTCGCGGCTCGTCTTCCATGCTCTCACAGCCACCTTTGAATTCGTTGTGCCAACGAAACACTTGTGCACAACTCATGAGAGAATCACCACCAAACACTTTAAGTATTTTACCGTGCATTTCCGTAGCCGAGTCGCCCAGTTTTGTGCAAAATTTGATCGCGACACGTTGCTCTAAATTACGCTTTTCCATTTTTGTGACAAGCACCACTAACACACTTCTTCAAAACACGTCACAGCTGATGGACTAATGGTTGTACCGGGCTGATAAACACATCAATTGATAGGGCAGGGATGCCAAAATAATAAGTAAAAAATTTCATAGCTGCAGTGTTACCACAACCGCGAAAAAAATCAGTCTCATTACATATTTCCCAGGCCTCGTAATTGTAACAATTTAGGTAAGCAATTATAATTTGCTCATCTTCTGTGTCTTCACATTCACTTAGTCTGTTACGCATATTTGAAATTACCGCCTATGGTATGTTATCCCAAGCTTCTAAAATCCGTTGTTGGAGGCGATCATAAATCATTGACTCTTCTTCCTACCATATTCCACTCTTGTTCTAGTCATCTTAAATCCGGCATCTGATCAATATTAGTGTTATCTTGAAAGGCCATAATAACACGCGTCCGTGCATTATTCTTTTGGAAAATATGATTTACGAGTTTCAAGTTCACTTACACGGGTTCTAGCACGTTCTTGAAATCACTACTAGAGGAGATCTATTTCCATTTGTACCTTTCCCGATAGTAATCCCTTAAAACAAATGCCGTATGTCGCTGTACAGACCATTGAAGTTTCCTCCTTTCCTTAAGACGACTTGTGACAATTGTACTACGGTGATAATCCCATAGACAAAATCGAGAAACGTCACTGACGGTTCAATCTTGGGCTACATCAATTTAAGATTGCAATTTTTTGGCGTGTAGTTAGAATCTGTCAGAGGTAGGTACATGAAGAAATTTTCGATGCAGTCTAGGATCAAAAGATCTAACTTTTGTGTATACCTCTATGTATCACGAAATTCTTTTATTGGTTAAAAACAGCTTCAAAAAAGCTCTAAGCTGAAGATCACAATCGTCACATTAGTGGTGCATCTGATTCATCCAGGTCGAAATCGCCGTTGTTTTAGGTGCACATTAACGTTAAGTAGCCTAGTGTTGGAACAAAAATATATTAATATAATGAAACCTACAAGCTAATTAAATAAAACAGGAAAATAAAGACGAAACCTATTGACCATATACAGTGTAGTTAATTATCCATTATACAAGAATGATAACAGACAGACAGACAGACAGACAGACAGAGAGAGAGAGAGAGAGATAAAGAGAGAGAGAGAGAGAGAGATTAACAATAAATATTTCCATTTATCTAGGCTACATTTATAGGCAATACAACACGTTAATTAATAGTTGCTAACTAATCATACGTAGTACACAAGTGTGTGGATTTAAATTTTAAATGTGTTCAGCGCAGCAGGGACCGCTCGAATTGACTGTGGTTTATTTGGATGTCAAACATGTTTTTAGTCATTTTACTTTCTTAAGGTAGTTTAAAAATTCAAAATTCGAACTTGTACACTTATCAAGTAGCTGTTTTTGCAAAGATCTCGCAAATGCTATACAAATTTATTACAAGTGCAAAAGTATTTAGAGCTAGATTTAATTCAATCTTGCTATAAGAAGATTTCATAATTCGGACCAGAAATGACACTTTTACTATTATCTAATAGCAATTTTTACTTTCTTATACGTAGTATAAGGAAGTATTGTGATGATGAAAATTTTCGACCTCGAGATTTTTGCAGATGTCCACGTTTTGAGGTCCCCTGATACCAAAAAAGTGGTTTTTAAAAAATGTCTGTGTGTCTGTCTGTCTGTCTGTCTGTCTGTCTGTCTGTCTGTCTGTCTGTCTGTCTGTCTGTCTGTCTGTGTGTGACCACGATAGCGGTCAAACCGCTGGAGATATCAATTCCAAATTTTGTATTTACGTGTGTAATCTCCCTCTTGAGATCTGATTAGTTTTTCAGTAAAATGGGTAGACCGGAAGTAGCAGTTTACTTCAGTGAAAAAATCGAATTTTGCCAATATTTCGTCAAATACTAAGTTTATACAAATTTATAAAGAATTCATATATACTTGAAATTAAAATTGAGAACAATTTTATTTAAAAAGTTTTTCGAAATTCCTACCGGAAGTAGGTCTTTTACTCTTATCGAAAATCGGTTTTTTGCGAATATTTCGCAACTCAAGCTTTTTAGACAGGTACGTTACGTGTATAAAAGTATTTAAAACATAGTTTTCAATATCTTTTGTATAAAAAAAATTTGAAAATTCGGACCGGAAGTACCACTTTTACTCTTACCGAATATCGATTTTTTGCAGATATGTCGTAAATTATGCATTCTATGTATATTTATGAAGAGTACAAAAGTATTTAGAGTTGGATTTGGAATATTTTTTGTATAAATGAAATTTCAAAATTCGGACCGGAAGTAACACTTTCATACGTATAAGAAAGTCGTGTGGTGGCCACACCTCATTTTTTTCAAATATCTCGCAAATTATCCATTCTATACAGGTTTATTAAAAATATTTAGAGCTGCATTTGGAATAATTTTTGTATAAAAAAAATCGAAATTATCCTCGGAAGTAACACTTCTACTCACAGATTTATTAAGAGGATAAGTAAAACTTATCAACTTCTCTACAAAATTTTCGAAACATACATACGTAATAGAAAGTCGTATGGTGTCCACACCTATTTTATTAAAACTGTATTATAATACAAGTTATACAAAGATTTTCACTATTTACTACTATGTAAAACATTTACTTCATAACATATTGCTGTGACTCTTGTGAGTTAATAATTAAGTGAGATTATAAAAATTTTTATTTTCAAATTCAAAAAGAATCAAGCATATATCCCAGAACTAGGCCTTGTGCTAGTCCAGGATTTTATAATTTCTGGAAATAAATGGGTTAGGCAATTTCGCACTTGACTAGCTCAGCTTACGGTTAATTTAATTATATTTATTCTCAGGGGCAGAGAAAAAAATTTCTTTCTCCAAAGTTGGTACTCTTAAGTTCTCTCCAGGTAAGATAAAGTAAATAAAATACAGAAATATTTTATAACATAATTTATTAAATATACTTAAAAATAATTACAGACAGACATATTTGCAAATAAAGAAAAATTAATTTTGATATTCAAAAATAAAACATTGCATGTTATGATAAAAATAATAATAATACTAGATTCTGATACAATAATAATAATAATAATAATATAAAAAAAATTAAAACATTCTACCAAACACACTTGTATTGGGTTCTTCTAACAACTAAAATCCAACAAATTTAATATTATCAAAAAAAATTCAAAGTCTTTATATGAACTTTCTTAAAACTATTTATAAGTTCCTATTAATAGAAAGTATTCGAAATTTCTTTAGTAAAAATGTTTTAAAAATTATTAGAAGTTCAAATTTTTGAAAATTATTCCCCTTTTAATAATTTCCTTTTTTTTTAAATTTTTCTAAGTCCAGAAATTTCAAAATTCGTCTAAGTCCATATAAATGATTTTAATATCTTATAAGTTCAAATTATTTCCTTTTAGATACAGACACCTTATGTTGCTTTATTATTTAGAGCGGTTTTCACCTACAATGTATCTGCTCTCCAATCATCATGTCCCGCTTTATATTAACATTATCTTTGAGAAAAACTACGGTCATGCTCGGTACTGATTATGATTCCACCTCTTAAAGATGCATATCTACATTACTGCCCCTTGCCTCACTTAAAAATGTAAACAAACATATTTCTAAATATTGACAAGTTTGTATCAGTTATAATACACAAAATTTTAGAGAAATATCAATAAATAAGTGTAACAAATAGTGAAACTTGAATGTGACAAACAGTGAAGTTACTACCCTGTCATACACAACACGGTGAGTACTTAATATTCATTATGTTATTTCCAATATAACCTAAACGTTTACTGCCATTGTTGTATCAGCTTATAACTTTCCTTATTACTATTAGTATGATTTCTAAACCATTTCCTGGTGTTATTCGTAAGTTTAATTCTTATTTTCTTTGTTTTCTTTTTCATGGGAAATAAAGGAAATACGTTTGTAATTATTGGAATGCATTTGCTGTTTTTGGCGGCTCCTTCCACACAGTTAACCTTGTGGTAGTTATACGAATTCACCCACCGGATGGTGTCAGGAGATTGACATCCCAGACTGAGTATAAATAAATTATTAATCGTCTAATAATTTTACTGGTTATATGAAAATCATTCAAACATTTATCCCGCAATTAATATTTAAATAATTTCATTACTTAAATATTTTATTTAAGTAATGAAATTCCCGTGCTGCCTCGACGGAGGAGTTACCACTTCACAATATGTAAAGAGCCCAGAAATCAGGACCCCTTGCTTCTGGAAAAGTTTCTTCGTCAACTTCCGGTCTATAACAATTATATGTTACTTTTACAAAATAAATAAATAAAATAGCATTTAATTAAAAATAAAACTAAAAGTGATCTGGAGAAAACTGATTTTCAATTCAATTCCAGACTCAAGATCACTGCAATAAGTATGTTCAGAAATAGCATACATATACTGCAGCAGCAATATCATTGCAGACTTCAGATAACCTTATGTGCATGTACAATAAACTGAATGTATTGCACTGTACTTCTAACACTATTTTGGTATCGGAGTGTTGAACTGCTACTAATGCTTTTTCTGAAAATACTATAGAACGTGGATATAAAATAATTGCATCTACATAGGGGAACTATTACAATTTCAATATTGTCACAACTTGTTTCTTGCTTCCACAATAAAGCACATATCTGCAAAATACTTGTATGTACCATGTAAATTGTAAGCCTTGTCCACTATTCCTGCGTTGTATAACAACCATAAGTTTGAACCTGTAGTTATGATGCAATGTCAAATGCCTTTATCAGATGTAAATACTTTATAGAAGCAACTTCTGTTTCTTCCAAGACAAAAGGAAAAGGAATAATATATTCAATATCTCTAATTTTATTTTTAAATCGCATTGCAATCTCATCATATTCATATTCTAGACATGACAGATATCCATCCACATTTCTTTTACAACGATGTGATATCAATTTTAATCGGTAAAATTCACTTTAAAAACCATTTACTAACGTAGACAATTAATCTATCACAAAATACAAGCAGTTGAAGACTGAGATACAAGTAGTAAACGCCGTAAAGCAAATAAATTGTGCACATAACCTAAAAATTATTATAATGATCAAATAACCAATCGAAACTGCCCGCAACGTGGTCCAAGGCCAGCAATTGCGGCCACAAATGCAAATCTAATTCGCTTATACGTAGTTACAAAATTCACTTCAAAACAATTCGTGAATTTACAAACACAATTTTCTATTAGCATCATTACCTGTTAGATTCCCACTTCAATAGAATAACAAGAATTATTTTTATTCATTCATTTATCAAAACATATCATGTAATTCGGTGAACGTCGTGAAAAAAATAAAAATAAAGAAAACAATACTCATACGTTATTCGAATACGTATTTCGGCAGCTGCGGGTTCATAATCATCTCCAAAAACTGTTACATGTCGGTATTATTACTTTGGTGGTAAATTTAATGAATATTTTTTTTACTGTGATCCTGGTACAACACTCTCTTACCACTGATGAAGCGAAATTGTTGAAATAAGTATTAGGAGATCCATATCTATTGTGGGAAAGGTATTTTTTTTACTTTTTACTTATCCAAAACTACAACAGGTAAATTAAATATTAGTTTATTATTTTATTATTACAGATAACGCCCTAAACTTATTTTTGAAACATGCAAATATCCTTTTATTGTTCACAAAATTCGTTTCATTTGCCACGTTAGCTATCAAAGTGGCGAATGAAAATTAGTTTTAGAATTTACATACAATTTCAATGGTTTATGTTATTGAAATGTATTTTAAAATTCGACCTTGTAGAAGGGGCAAATGCTTGATGAAACTACGGATGTTTTGTTGACCTTCCACTACAATACAACTACAATAAAGTTCAAAGGACTGCAAATCAACATTAAAATGTGGAATTTCAAATAACATGCCTAATACATAATCAATATTTTAACATAACAGGTATGTACGTTGTATACATTGAAGGATTCAGAACTCAAACTATTGGTATATTATGTATATTAGCGACGATTTCTTTGAGTGACAGAGGGCCGAGATAATACGTACACCTATATGTCCATTATTGTCCATACATACATTTTAAGATGTATGATTTTCAAATTTGTATTGCGAGGTCGCAACATCCCCAAGAAATCACCTATGACTATCATATTATGATACCATTACATTTACTCAAAGCTGTCACTCTTTTACAGTTACAATACACACATATATTTTATAATATGAAACCATAATAGACCATTACACCTATAGCGAGTAAGTACCTTCAACATACCTGTTATTTATAAATCTATGGTCACATGAATTTGGAGTGTTTTTACAAATAGTAATCTGTCTTCCACGATAGTATACGAAAATGGGAATAGGCTACAAATTTACGCATTTAGTAGTTAAATATAAATAAACAAAGAAACCGGCGGTCAAGAAAACAATGAAATTCATCGAAAATAAATATAGAAAGATAGGAGAAAGCACAAAAGAAGTCAATCAAATATGGGAAAAATTCTTCAAGATCTACAAGCCCATAATAATTAAACAAAAGTATATTCAAGAAGAAGAGAATAAAAATGCATGAGTACTCGATTAAAACAAAGAAACATTAAACTGATCAAATATGTAGGAGAAGGAATTCAAGAAGAAATTTATAAACTGATTAAAGAAATATAGAATACTATACATGGGCGAGATAGGGGAATACGGTTCAGTTTCACTCAGACTAGACCGACTCGTGTTTTGTCGGCTCTCGGGCACCGTATTACGGTTTCCCCGAGAGCCCACAAAACACAAAATCTAAGTGCTAAATACGCTGAAATAAAAGAATATTTCCAGTACGCACCTATAACCAGTTGCGATGTAGAAAGGACGTTTTCTATCTACAAGGATGTACTTAATTCAAAGAGAACAAGTCTTACAGAAGAGAAAATGAACAAATAATAAGGTATTTTGTATTTTATAGATCACCAGCCACTTGTTATCCAATTATATAAATAAAATTAAAACCTCTTTAAAAATACAACATTTCAATAGTGCGCCCATGGGCGATGAGTCATCAACCGTTCGTATCCGCGCCAAGCCGGCCTTACATTTACGAGTAAATCGTATACTAGCTTACGATTCGTAGAAAAAATCGTATGTGGAAATGTAAACTCGTAACTCGTTTACGATTGTCAAAATGACAATTGGAATACGATTTTGTTACAGGTTGGTAGAATGAAAAAATGGCGGAAACTAAACTATTCGCGTGACACCGATGGGTTTATCGAAATTTATAAAGCTATGGAGTGTTTATAACACAAAAACTGAAGAATATCGAGATATTATCGCCAGGTATAAGGCTTATGAAGCAATTGCTAATATAGTATCCATGCAGTTATTATTATAAATTATTATAATCATACGCTTGCAACAGGTGTTGTAACAAACCTTCCTCAATTACAAAAAGTTGTCTTTTTTCTAGGGTTTGTTCTACCCAAATTTGTCTCTTTATATATCGCATGCAAGTATTATGCTTTTTCATAATTTTTAGCAGGAGAGTACCTACACCTACATGCTTTCTTTTACTTGGAGCCATATTTAAAGTACTTTATTCAATTAATTCAATATACGATACCTACGAGATAATATAAATGTAGAATGGTACTCGTATACGAGTACTCGTAAATGTAAAAAACGTCTCTTAGTTCTATTTTCCGAGAAAATTGCTAAATTTTAACATCAGGCTCTGAGCCTAATTTACATATAGTAACTCTTGTCACTTTGTACTCTATTCCAGGCCCCTGAAGCATTTGTTTATTCACAATATTTCCAGGTCTCTTCTCTTAGTAGGTTTTTAAGCTAAATATATTTTTTTTTAATTAACTCTTATGGTCTCACATCATCTTCTTTGAATATATTCGTGTCAAAACTTCACAAAAGTATTTTCAGTAATGAGTAATGACTTATCGATAATACATTATTTATTATTTAATACATTGACCCTTAAGGTGACATTTTTGTTTACTAAACGAACAACGTATGCATTTCACGTTACAATAATAACAATAACAATAATTTCCGTTGCTATACTTTCTAATGAACTATACACAAACCATTAATAAACGAATGACGTGCTATTAAATTCGCGGCATGTAAACTAGGATATAGTTAAAAAGTTTTAAGCGGCTATTTGTCTTCAAATAAACAATGTTTGTTTTCACAGAATAACACGTTCTTGACGTAATCAACAATGAGTTAGAACTTATGCTCATGAATGCTATACGCAAGATGCCATACAAAAAAAAAATTGTTGATTTAATATGAATATCCAAAAAAATAAACGGGAATTCTGCACCAAAATATAAGAACAGAAAATTCAAAAGATATCTCAATTCTCATTAGTTTTCAAGTTATATCGTCTTAATAAAATATTTTTGATATGTATATTGCTTTTAATGACAACTATTTAACATTGTATAATTCAGTTTTAGAAGAACATCGAAGGTCTTCACACTTATTCGAAAATAATTAAAAATACTTTTTGGATGGTCTCGTAGCTTTTCATGCAACTTATAAAATTTCCCTTTGCAAACGTTGCCTTGTGAGGGGATGAACCCAATACCCCGTTTTCATTTAATAATCTATCTTTTCCTTAGCTCAAGAGCATGTCAACGAAGTCCATAGTAATACAAAATTTATTAGTTGCTTGTGTGCACACATCTCATGGCTATATTATTTAGTTGCACAAATGTGCTCGGTTTAGTAGAACGCAAATCAAACTGTTGCGAAACAGTTGCGCAACTGAAAATTGCAAGTCTGCTAGCCTTATATGACGTGTCGAGCAGCAATAGTGATGAAAATATGCTATATTATGTATCTATATTTAGAGGAATATCGTTTTGTATCAAGTACTTGCTCTTCTCATGCAATTAAATATAATATACATATAGTTTTCTTTTTGAAGTGAAAACTTCTATGGGCGCGTTGATTGTGGGCACTGAACGAGACAGCCGTCACGTTCGGCTATGTAACGCTCCTTCGGGTAGGGAGCGAGAGAAATATAGTCAACGGCGTCACTGCTATACTCGTTCGTATTTTTTAGAGTTTGATATACAAATCATGATCAGACCGAGCGAAATGTACTAGAATAATGTATACACAATACTAATAAATATATATTTCTTAAATGTAATATCCTAGAACGAAAATGGAAAATGTAAATGTAAATGAATATAGAACGAAAAAAAAAGTTGTATTTCGTATTATTAACCTCGCCTTGATGAAGTTTTCACTTCTGTCGTGTGGTCTTAAACACACCCATTTTTTTTTTTTATAAAACCGAAACTACAATACGCAGTTTGAATTATATTGAAGAATATTTGAAGAAAGAATCGAAATTCTTTTAGCTAATAATTTGTACTCGCTTCCATGAGAGGTTCATTCGCACAAACTGCTTAGAGATAAAATGACACATTACTTTAATACTTTAGACACTGAATTTAAATTAAATTGTACCTGTTATTCTTAAAATTCTAATCAATGCCTTATGAACTCACATAAAAATGAGGCATAGACATTGGACACCAAACGACTTACGAAAGTGTATACAAAAGTTGCTCCAAATTAAGTTTTAAATTGCGTATCTTTAAATAAAATAAACTTCTGTGTAAAAGTGTTATTTCCGGTCCAAATTTTGACATTTTTTTTATACAGAAATTATTCCCAATCTAACTCAAAGTAAAAAAATTACTTTCATTCCCTTAATAAATCTCTATATAATGCATAATTTAAGAAATACTTGCAAAAAAAACTGCTATTCGATAAGAGTAAAACTATTACTTCCGGATCGAAATTTAAAATTTCTTTTTTACAAAAATTGTTCCAAATCTAGTTCTAATTTCGCACTAACAATAAATCTGTATAGAATGTATATTCGCAAACAACTGCTGTTTAATAGGGCAAAAAGCCCCACTGCAGAAGAAATTTCGAAAAACTTTTTTAATAAAATCTTTCTAAAATTTACTTTTTGTTACTTTTGTATTCTTTAGAAATTTGTCTGTACTTAGTAGTTGACAAGATATCAGTAATTTTTTTTTTTTTTACTAAAGTAAACAACTAAATCCGGCCCATCGATTTTACTGAATATCTAATCAGATCTCAAGAGGAAGATTGTACTCGTAAATATAAGGTTTGGTATTGATAGCTTTTGCCGTTTGGTCGCTATTTTAATACATATACAGAGAGAGAGAGAGAGAGGGTTTTTTTACAAACGACTTTTCCGGTATCAAGCGACTTCAAATCATGGACACTGCAAAAATTTCGAGGTCATCATAATACATAGTTGCTTATACATATTATATACTTATAAGAAAGTAAAGTGAGGGGGGGGGGGGTTCAGCAACGACTTTCGAGGTATGTGCCTTCGGATTTTTTTTACAAAAGTTGTTCGAGATTAAGTTTTAAATCTTTTTTCTTTTGTAACAAATCTGTATAAAATGCATAATTTGCCAATATATGTATTTGGAAAAAACTGCTTTAGATAAGTAAAAGTAGCAGTACTACTTATGGTCCGAAGATTTCATTCATAAGAAGAGGATTTAACATCTGAATTGTGCAATAATTTCATAACTTGGGAAAAATATTTTCACCATACAATGTATATTCCGCAGCCGAGCAAGTTAAGGGGAAAATGTTGAAACTGGATTTACTGTAGTCATGCTTTAGTCGTTTATTAATGGGAGACCAAGAATGCAAAATAAAGCTCTCCCAACGTGTAACTACACTAAGAGCCGAACATTTTCTGTAAATTTTGCATGTACATTATAGCAGTTTGCCGTGACTGGTTTGTTGATTCTTTAAAGGTTACAAAGTCACATAAAGCAGGAAATGGTTAGAGGCAAAAGTGAGGCTGCGGAATATACACTGTTTGGTGAAAATATTTTTCCTAAGTTATGAGACTATAGCACAATTCAGCAGTTAAATCGTCTTCTTAATGTGCTGATGAAAATCACTTTTGTACACACCTTTTCGGGCTGGTACTATTCTTTGTCATACTCGGAAACATTTTGCTTAAGTATATTCACCTTTGGGGCATTTTTTTCCACTAGTACATACGTCCGTCATACGTACTCTTATTATAGTTAGCTCTCGCTGTGTAATACTATTTATGAACATCAGTAAGTAAATACAAATTTAGAGATAGATATTGTTAGAAAATATAATAATATTTTCGACACTTATCTTTTTCAAACACAGAATTATCAGTATTATTAATTTCTGTCTTAAGTATCGATTAAGATCATATCTCCTTTGAATGGAGTAAACCTATTTATAAAAATACATCTATAGATTATAATCAGAAGTTTTGGAAAGCGGTAGGATTCTCTTTGGCATATCAGAAACAAGAAAACTCATAATTCCTCCATTTTGATTTTGACTAAGTATACTTCTAAATACACTGAATATCAATATCCGTCTCTATAGTGGCTAGGTAATGTTTTCTAGAAAGCTGTTGAAGTGCTAGAGCAAAGTTATAACATTATTATTCTTTTTATAAATTCTAATCTGAGAAATTTATCAGGCTAAATCATACCAATGAATATCATATTTTGTTGCATACTTTAACATGTGCATTAACAATGAGTTATAACAATTTCAAACTTCAACTTTCAAATATCATATTAATATTACTGTCACAAATTTTCCTGAATTTTGAAACTGCAATTTTGTATTTGAAGAGGATAAAAAAATGAAAATAAAAACACCTGTATAAATAACTCAATTCATAAGTTGATAAGTAATTTACTGCACTCGTTTAGCGCGCTCGCCTCTGCGTGGCTCTCGTTCTAAACTTCGCATTATACAATGTAATCTTTTTTAGGAATTCGTTCTGTAATACACGTATTATTTAGAATATGCGAAGTCAGTCTTCCTTTTCCAAAAATCGTAAGTTGTTCTAGGTTTGTTCTAAATTCAAAAGAGATAATAAACAAGAAAATGGGTGTGCTTAAAACCACACGGCAGAAGTGAAAACTTCATCAAGGCGAGGTTAATAATACGACATCCAACTTTTTTTTTCGTTTTATATTACATTAGGGTCATCCTGCATCGACGAACTCAGTTACTGAGATTTAGTGTGCAATTATAGCAATGTTCTATTCTCAACGTTTCTGTTTTGCATTAGTATAGAAATTATAGTAAATGCGTGTGGACGTTATTTAACACCCGGTATATACTGATCAGTTTCCGAGTCATCCATATCATTTAATAAACATGCTAAAACTTACCTGAGCGCGAAATATTATATTATATTATTATAGAGATAATGTCTCATACACACACAACAAATTTTTTGGTTAACCGCCCGCGAAGTTACCAATTATCGAACGCAACACAGTCCGCGCAATACAATTTCGCGGCCGTTGCTATGGCAGCGGCCGCGATATATAATCGCGTGTATATATATAAATAGACAATATGAATACTCGCTTACGAGTTCCGCACTGGTCTGATGCTAACATGCCGGCTTCTCACCCGTGCGGCTCGGGATCGAATATGCTCGGGGGCATGAATTTATTTATTCATTTAAATTTCAATTTAATTGAAATTAAATAGCTCTATATAAATATATGCAAGTAATAACAAAAAACACACTTGGTATTGTTTCACAAATAAATATAATTAAATACTAGATGTACATTTCGCCTTGCGGCATCGTCAGGAGTTCTCGAGAAACTAAAGTAAAATTTAATATACTGTAACTACCTACTTCTAACAAAAATGTAAATAAAAATGTACAAAAATAGAAAATTATGAAAAGGTCATGGCTTATCTGGAAAGACCGTTTTTACAAGACTAGGGTTTATTAAATTTAAATTAAAATTAAGCCTTGTAAAAACGGTCTTTCCAGATAAGCCATGACCTTTTCATAATTTTCTATTTTTGTACATTTTTATTTACATTTTTGTTAGAAGTAGGTAGTTACAGTATATTAAATTTTACTTTAGTTTCTCGAGAACTCCTGACGATGCCGCAAGGCGAAATGTACATTGAGTATTTAATTATATTTATTTGTGAAACAATACCAAGTGTGTTTTTTGTTATTACTTGCTCATATTTCAACATGTTTCACCAAGAGATTTCCATCACTTCATTTAATTATTAGCTCTATATAATATATTTCTCTCGTTCTCTTAGTCGACTCGAGTCGACTTTACTCGAACGAGCTTTACATAGCCGAACGTGACGGCTCAGTCTTGTTCAGTGTCCACAATCAACGCAACGCGCCCAAAGAAGTTTACACTTCAAAAAAACGACTTTTCACCTAGAAAATTGAAATTCTGGAAATTGACTTCTTCCCAGTCCCCTTTTTCTTGATAATCGATTTTTACTTTCTTATACGTAGTATAAGGAAGTATTGTTATGATGAAAATTTTCGATCTCGAGATTTTTGCAAATGTCCACTTTGTCTCTTGATACCGAAAAAGTGGTTTTAAAAGAATCTCTCTCTCTCTCGCTCTCTCCCTCTCTCTCGCTCTCCTCCCCCCTCTCTCTCCCTATCTCCCTCTCTCTTCCCCTCCCTCTCTCTCTCTCTCTCTTTCTCTCTCTCTCTGTGTGTGTGTCAGTATGTGTGTGACCACGATAGCGGGTCAAACGGCAATAGCTATCAATTCCAAATTTTGTATTTACGAGTATAATCTGCTTCTGGTGAGATCTGATAAGATTTTCAGAATTTTGCCAATTTTTCGACAACTACTAAGTTTAAATAAATTTATAAAGAATTCAAATGTACTCAAAATTAAATCTGAGAAAAATGTTATCGAAATTCCTACCGGAAGTAGGTCTTTTACTCCTATCAAACATCAGTTTTTTGCGAATATCTCGCAAGTCATTCTTTTTAGGCAGGTACATTTCGAGTACAAAAGTATGTGAAACATAAGTTTCAATACAATAATGGTTGAGCTAAAGAAAACTAAGCAAATCAGTGAGAGTAATGCGAAAAATTATCCGTAGACACATAAGTGCAGATTTGTAAAAAAATAAATTTCTACACTGGTTCCTACTATATATGTGACATACACTAGTCGAGTATAAACAGGCCACTATTAAAACAACAACAAAAAATCATGTAAGAGAGTTATTTATAGGCAATATACATATGTACTTGAAATTAATTTACTTAAGCCACAGCCTACTATTAGGTGCAATATGCATTTCTTTTAATTGTTTAGTGATAACTGTACCTACCGTAAATAAATATGCAAATATTCTTGAGCGTAATTATTAAAATATGTATGTAATGACAAGTCATCCGTAAGTATGACTTCAATATACAATGTCGTACATATTTTTATTTAGTCTGTCTGTTAATAATAGAAGTGCTGCGTTGTTTATGAATAATGACAAAAACATTTTATATAGATCAGTTTCAATGTTCATATAGATATATTGAAATCATAAAGTACAACTTGTGCCACTATCGAAAGTGCAATGACCCATAAATTTGAAACTGAAGCCTTTATTTGTTTACATAGATAAAAGATGTATTTATACACTAAAGGAAAATCTTTATCATTTCACTATTTGTCTTAAGATTAATAAAATATCTAATCAGTTTAGGATATTTGATCTATTTTGTTAAAGCAAATATTAAGAGAATTATGCACATACTTACTCACATCCACATATACTCCTTAGTTTTTAACGGGGTAATTAAATTAATTAGTAACATATTATAAACGTGACGACATATGATTACAATACACGTATACCTATTATTTACTCACTGATTTAAAAAGAGTTCATTAACACAGTAGCAGCACCGGAACATGTTTAGGTAAGAAATACATTTTGAAATTGACTTTATTCTAAACAGAAAGGATTAAAGTAAATACTAAAATGTAAATCAAAGCTCAAAAGTGGTATAACCGGAAGTGGAATCAATATAAAGATAATTTTGAACGATAGATTTTAATCCGTCATATTGAAAATTTCAGATTAATGTTTTACTTTCTTATACGTAGTAGAAGGAAGTATTGTGATGATAAATATTTTGCAGATGTCCACGTTGTAAGTCCCAAGATACCGAAAATTTGGTTCTTAAAAATGTCTCTCTCTCTCTCTTTGTGTGTATGTGCGTGTGCGCGCGCACGCGAGCTTGTGTATGTGTATGGACCACGAGAGCGGTCAAACCACTATCGCTGTCAATTCCAAATTTTGTTTTTACGAGTATAATCTCCCTGTTGAGATCTGATTAGATTTTCAGTAAAATCGGCAGACCGGAAGTAGTAGTTTACTTCAATGAAAAAATCGAATTTTGCCAATGTTTTTTTAACTACAAAGTTTAAACAAACTTATAAAGAATCCATATGTACTCAGAATTAAATTTGAAAAGAATTTTATTAAAAAAGTTTTTCGATATTCCTACCGGAAGTAGATCTTTTACTCTTATCGAAAATCAGTTTTTTGCAAATATTTCGCAAGTCATGCTTTGCATTGCATTACGAGTATGACAGTATTTAGAAATTAATTTTCAATACCTTTTGTAAAAAATATTCAAAATTCGGACCGGAAGTAGCAGTTTTACTCTTAGCGAATAGCACTTTCTTTATATCTTATATGTTTATATCTTGCAAAGTACGCATTCTATGGAGATTTATTAAGAGAATAGAAGTACTTATAACAGAACGTGAATAATTTTTATATAAATAAATTCTTAATGTTTGGACTTGAAGTAACACACTTACTCACAGGTTTATTTTTATAAGAAGATAAAAGTATTTAAAACAATTTAGAACAATTTCGTATAATTTAAACGCTCATATGTATAAGAAAGTCGTGTGGTGGCCACACCTCATTATTTTACTTTTTTATACGTAGTGTAAGGTAGTATTGCGATTTTATTGAGATTTTAGCAGATGTCCAAGTTTTAAAGTGCCCTGATACCAAAAAAGTGGTTTTCAAAAAAATTTTGTGTTTGTCTGTCTGTCTGTGTGTTTGGCTAAAACTATCAATTCCAAATTTTATATTTACGAGTATAATTCCCGCGTGAGATCTGATTAGATTTTCAGTAAAATCACCATAGTTTAGTTCAGTGAAGAAATAAAATTTTACCAATATTTCGTCGACTACTGAATTTAAACAAATTTATAAAGAATTCAAATGCACTTAAAAGTGAATTTGAGAAAAATTTTATAAAAAGGATTGTCGAAATATCTACCTGAAGTAAGACTTTTACTCTTATCGTATAGCGATTTTCTGCAAATATCTTGTAAATTATACATTCTGTATAGATTTATCAGTATAAAAGTATTTAGAATTAATAATAATGATGGGCTATTCCCGTAAATTTCTTTACAAAAGCATTGACATTGTCAACAGAAAGCAAACAAAACAAAGGATAAAAAAAATTATCCTGCAATAGCAGAATCATAAATACCACAATACATATACCAACACTAGGAAAAGAGACATACAGTTAACACAAGTATACAGTATCTACGTCCGGTATTTACAACTTATTATTTAATAACTCGTTAAAGTTATAGAAGGCCCTATCTAAAAAATATGTTTTCAAATAACAATTAAAAGCTGTTCTATTTACATAGGCAGATATATCTCATAGCAGCTAGACCTATGCGATGACACGGATAAATTGAACCCATTGCGTGTGGTCATAGAAACATAAACCTGGTTATTCCTAACAAACCGTGACGAATTTCTCTGCACTAGCATAATCAGTTCATAATGTGCAAAAAAGGAAGCGTTAAAACCTTCGAGTTATGGAAAAGAACCTTGCAGGGGGTCAAAAAATGCACCCCACACATTGATCGAATCACTCTCTTTTGCAGTAAAATGGGTTGGAACTGGTGGATGATCTCCAAAAAACAATTGCATATCGTAGGCGAGTTTCTATACTACCATAATAAAGTAGCTTAGTGCATCGGTCGAGATACATTTCTTCAACATGTTAAGCGCATATATGGCGGAGGAGACCCTGCTGGCCAGAAGAGCGCACTGCTCACGCCAAGACAAGAAAGAATCCAAAGTAAGGCCCAGAAAGCCACAGGATGGACTTACCGGGACTGAATGACTACCAGATCGTATACACAAACTATAACCGGTCTTTACATTTTTTGAGAAATAAACTACCTTGGTCTTTGCTGTGTTTAAAATTAATTTATTAAAGTCACACCACGAGCTTATGTCAGCCATCACCCGAGATGCCAAGCTCGATAACTGACCCAGACTTCTACTCGATACAACACATGTAGTGTCATCTTCATACTGTGTAACAGCACAGTCTCGGAGCGCTGTCTGAAGATCAGAAACATATATTAAGAATGAAGTGGGCCCCAAAATAGACTCCTGCGGCACACCCCTGTCTTCCGACACAAACTCTAACATATAATCCCCGCATACACCATCCACTACCCCGTTAACAGTCGTAGCATGATATCTATTTCTGAAATAGGACCTGAAAAGCTCGAGTGCCGTCGTCCTAATACCAACCTGCTCCATCTATTTAACAGGATGTCGTGATCAAGAATGTCGAAAAATATACCCAAAACACAACGCCCGCCATCCAATGAATCATAAATAGAATTAATGATATTATACATGGCGTCACAGGTCGATCTCTTTGCCAGAAATCCAAATTGAGAAGGATTTATTACATCGTGTGGGGTCAGGAATGAACTCAATCTCACACTAATGACTGTTCCAAAAATTTTACTAAAGCTGGGCATCAATGATATGGGGCGATAATTGTTTATGTCTGTGGTTTGTTCTTTTTTTTGTCAAGGTATGACCTTTGTTAACTTCAGTTTATCGGGAAAGATACCCTTCTCCAAACTCAAATTAACAAGATATACTAACGGCTCCACAATAAACTCAGTAACGTGCCTCATAAGTGAGTATGGTATATCATCAATACCTACGGATTTCTTTACACTCACTTTATTAATTATATTGATTATTTCATTTCGGTCACTTGGAGCAAGGAACGAGTTACACGACAAACCTCTTATATTAAGAGCATCATATACTGGTTCAGCCATGACAGGAACCGAGGTCCCAAACTGCAAGTTGAAACAATTCGCCACCTCAGCGGGATCTGAAACCAATTCATTCAAGTCGTTTTTAGGTGAATGCTTTTACTCTTTTACTCCTTAGTTTCCCTTCTGATTACATTCCAAACAGCGCGATACTTTTTCCGAAGAGGAACTAATTACATTATCATAATAGCTGCGTTTAGCCAAAAGCAATGATTTATTACATTTATCCTTTTCTAACTTATAAAGTTTGTACAAATCACCATCCTTATGTTGTACGAGGTGCATTCAAGTTCTAAGGCCTCTGATTTTTTTTCTAACTAACTACTCACCCGAAAGCTGTGAAACTGGTGTTACTTCTCGACGTAATCTCCCTGCAGACGTACACATTTTTCACAACGTCGACGCCATGATTCCATGGCCGCGGCGAAGGCTTCTTTAGGAGTCTGTTTTGACCACTGGAAAATCGCTGAAGCAATAGCAGCATGGCTGGTGAATGTGCGGCCACGGACAGTGTCTTTCATTGTTGGAAACAGCCAAAAGTCACTAGGGGCCAGGTCAGGTGAGTAGGGAGCATGAGAAATCACTTCAAAGTTGTTTTCACGAAGAAACTGTTGCGTAACGTTAGCCCGATGTGCGGGTGCGTTGTCTTGGTGAAACAGCACACTGCGCGCGTGCTGTTTCGTCCGGGAAAGGCTGCGCGCCTTTCCCGGACGTTTTTGTTGCAGTGCAGGAAGGAACTTGTTCTTCAAAACATTTTCGTAGGATGCACCTGTCACCGTAGTGCCCTTTGGAACGCAATGGGTTAGGATTACGCCCTCGCCGTCCCAGAACATGGACACAATAATTTTTTCAGCACTGGCGGTTACACGAAATTTTTTTGGTGGCGGTGAATCTGTGTGCTTCCATTGAGCTGACTGGCGCTTTGTTTCTGGATTGAAACAAAGCGCCAGTCACTTTTCGCATTTTCAGGTCGTCATGCAGGATTGTGTGCACAGAACCCACGGAAATGCTAACGCTGGAGGCGATCTGTTCAACAGTCATTCGGCGATCCACCAAAACAAGTCTCTGCACTTTGTCGATCATGTCGTCAGACCGGCTTGTGCGAGCCCGAGGTTGTTTCGGTTTGTTGTCACACGATGTTCTGCCTTCATTAAACTGTCGCACCCACGAACGCACTTTCGACACATCCATAACTCCATCGCCACATGTCTCCTTCAACTGTCGATGAATTTCAATTGGTGTCACACCACGCAAATTCAGAAAACGAATGATTGCACGCTGTTCAAGTAAGGAAAACGTAGCCATTTTAAGTATCTAAAACAGTTCTCATTCTCGACGCTGCCGCTACAATTCGACCTGTCGTACAGTGCTGCCATCTCTGTGACGTATTGACAACGAACACACGTTCATTTTAAAACAATGCACATATTTCTATTTCTTTCCAGTCTGCAGAAAAAAAATGGAGGCCTTAGAACTTGAATGCACCTCGTATATTCAACCTATATAGATCCCTAATATTACTGGCCATATTACCCAAGGTAGAGCAATACCAGCGCAAATTCATTTTACGCGTTATTATTTGTTTCTTTAATGGGAAATTTATATGATACATAAATGTATCATAGAACACATTAAAACTCTTATCTGGATCAGAGTACAGATAAACCTCATTCCAATCCTCTTTAGGAAACATAGATTTGAACGTGTGTATTTGATTGTCCGAAAAATCGCGGTAATTTACATATCGTGGTAATTTACTATACCCCCAGTCACAGTGGCAATTCGCAGATACCAAATAATAACGATGATCCGACATAGTACCCTCAGCGACGTCAACAGCAAAAGCATCCGAATGAACGTTGGAAAAGACATTGTCCACTCGTGTGGCCGTCACTTAAGTAACCCTCGTATCAGTATGGATGACGGACTTCAAACCATATGAATTAAACAAATTTAATATTTCGGAAACAATGCCGTTATCCTCTTTGAAATTAAAATTGAAGTCGCCACAGACTATAATTCTCTCCTTACACAAATCAAATGATTCGAGAAGTTGCAATAATTTTTCAAATAAGATTCCAAATTTACCAGATGGACACCTATACACACAAATAACCATAATGCGTTTTGCTCCATTGACAATTAACTGGGGAATCAACCATACCCGACCGGACCAGCAACCAAGTTCCACCGCCCCTGCTCACTGAGCGATAGAAACCATCCACCAATCGATAGTTAGTGACAGCAAGATATGATAACTCGCTTTTTACAAACCAGTGTTCAGAAAGGCACACCACGTCAGGACAATTCAATGAATGGAGTAACACCTCCAGGTTTTGCAATATATTCCTTACGCTACGGGTGTTTAAATGGAATACACGCAAAGTCAAGCAGCCCACCCCGCACCCATCATATCCCAAAAACCGATCACACGAGTATGAGACAAATCCGCGACCTTATCAAACCCATATTTACCCGAAAAGGTCTTCAGACTCACACCACGGTCTTGACACCAGATAGATCATCACAACAAACCGTCTCAAACTTCAGCTTATCCATAGCACAATGTTTAAAATGTTTCGTTAGTCGAAATTCCAGTTAACGTGTTTTATAATTTTTATAACTTTTATTCTTATCGAGAACACTTTTTTGCAAATATCTCGCAAAGTATGCATTCTTTACAGTAGAAGTACTTAGAAAATAATTTTTGTATAAATAATTTTTTAAAATTCGGACCTGAAGTGACATGTTTACAGATTTATTTTTTAAGAAGATAAAAGAACAACTTCTCGAACTTTCAACTGATTCCACTTCCGGTTATACCGGAAGTCAGTACCACATTTCATATTTTAAATGACACAAAATATTTTGTCTCAAATATAAGTACATCACTTTGATGAAAATCGCAAAGTAAAAAATAGGTTATTAATTTCCGTTCTTCTATTATTATGATTCATGATTGCGATTTGATTCGATTGTTGAACCTCAGCTTCGAGAAATAGTAAGTGATAGAAAATTTGAAAGTAAGTTTTTCTCAGGTTTTTTGGGAAACAAAAAAGCAGAAAATTACAAAAATTTAGTTATGGACATGATGCAAGCATTTCATGGCCCTGGATGCAATATGTCACTTAAAGTGTACATTCTGGATTCTCACTTACACCTTTATCCAGAAAATATGGACAGCATAAGCAATGGGTACGGCGAGTGCTTCCACAAAGACATTTTGGAAATGAAAAAGCTGTACAAGGGCAAATGACTCCTGTAATGTTAGCAAATTACTGTTAGACGATAGGCAGAGAGGCTGTGGATGCTGTTTATGAGAGACAATGCAACATTTCGTCACGTTTCTTATAGTAAGAATTTGAAATATACACTAAAGCACAATTTATAAATAGAATAATGTTTCAATTTAAATCCAATAGCTTGACCATCTATCTTTAATTAAGATAAGTGTTTCTATGTTTGCTATACAAATTGATATATATATATATCATTTCATTGCAAACGAAAAGCTGAAATTTGATGATAATTTTTATATACTACAATCACTATGAAAGAAATTAAAATAAATTAAAATGTGTTCACCTATTTGTTCATTCGATTTATTTTCTACTTTTAAGTATGTAGTATTATAATTTACACAACATTTAACCTTGTTGAATAATAACGTAATTAAAATTAATAATCTATTTTTACCTTGCAATTGTAGCATCGTGTGTATATAAAGTAAGAATTGGTAAATATACGTATGAATTTACGATTGCAACTACTTATTAATTAGTTTATTTGAAAAATTCTCGTCACGCCGATGTCTTGTTAAACTAAAAAATTTTCTTTTCAATTTCAAATTGCTCTTGTTTTTTATTCTAGTTGTTTGTTTTTACGAAAACTTTAATGTTATTGCGTAAGATATGCTGATGTGAATATAATATATATACACATAGACATATATCAATATAAATATTACAAAACCTGCTTCATCATATTTGTTTACTATTTTAGAGATTGACGCTACTTTGCTACTAATAATCTTTAATATACTTGTCTATATCTTATCTACACAAATTCACATACATTAGAATATTTTTTAAAATTACATATTGCAGTGACCTTGAGTTTGGTGGTAAATTATAAATAAGCATAATCAAGATCACTTCGTGATTTAATTTAATTAATTATTATTTTATTTATTTTTATCATGATGTGTATATAGATATTTATTAAGTTAATATTTTGTCAAAATTTAATTTTTATTTACGTTAAATAATATAAGAATGTTATTATAATTTTTATATAAACTATAGTATTAGAATAAGCATAAAATATTACGTGAATGATGACAAGAAAGTGTTTCCCGCACGAAGAATACCGTGACTGGGAGAGATCGACCGTTTGGCCCGGCGAAAACAATATTCTTCGCTAGATGCATTAGACGAGTCATGAATATGTAAACAAGTTGATATTTACATATTTGTTTACCTTTTTGGAAAGATTACTAATGCACTGCTTTCCCGGGTGGTGCAGCACTGCAGCTATGTATTTCTGGAGGTGGTATCGGTATCGTACCGAGAAGAACCGGGCGTTTTTGTGAATAAAAATATCGATATAAGTCCGGAACCGATGAGAAACCGGGAGTTGCTTGGTGTAAACCGCACTCAAAAGAAGAGTCTGAAGTAGGTGGAAACCTCTTCTTCTTCTTAAATGTTATATTAACTTAGAAGTTTATTCATGAATTTGAACTTAGAATAATTTTCAAAGAGATTTTACGAGACTTATAAATTTTTCAACAAGAATTAGAACTTGTAATATTTTCCGTAATAATTTTATTATACTTATAGAATTTTCCAACCGAAGTGGAACTTAGAATAATTTTATGAATTAGATATCATTTTTAATTTGGAGTTTAATTTATATTGAGACTTGTAATTATTTTTGGAAATAATTATTTATGTTCGGAACAGTTTTATTTAATTAGAACTTTGAATTTTTTTTTATTTTTCTGGAATGTTTTGTTTTGTATGTAGGGTTATTACACCATGCATTATGATAAAGCATTTTAGTGACTGTAACGATCAAATTGAATAGCATAATATTTTTTTTATATATATATAAACACTTGGTGTTTTAATAAACATTTTCTTTACTATTTTTATTTACCAGATTAGAAGATTTGTGGTTAATAATTTTGTTTTATGTATATATAGAATAATTGAACGGTGATCGAGATTTTCTTTGATATATATATATATGAGATGGATGAATTTGAAGCGATGTACGAAGAATTAAGGTGATTTAATAATGTTTGTTATAAATGTGTATATAGTGTTGTACAAAATTTTCTTGAGTGGTGTTTTGTATTGGAATCTCAGAGTGAGGTAAAGTTTTATTTTATTATATATATTTTTTTTATATGAAAAGAAATATTGCGGATTATAGAATAATAAAGTATAGAATTTCATGGGGTAACTCCGCTCAAAATGCAACTGCGGACACGTGTTTCGAACTATGTACTTGGTTCTCGTCAGCGCAGTGTAACCAAGGAATAGGATGGGATAACCTTGGAGCTGAAAAACATCAATCAGAGACATACACAAGGGACAGCCTACCAATTGAGGCTTCAGCTAGAGTGTCCTCGATACTGAGAATGGGTAACCCCATGAAATTCTATACTTTATTATTCTATAATCCGCAATATTTCTTTTCTTTATTGTTATCCTGTGGGTTCAGATGGCTTGCAGGTGCACAATGTCTACCTCGCGGCGACGTTAGATTCATTCTCAGTATCGAGGACACTCTAGCTGAAGCCTCAATTGGTAGGCTGTCCCTTGTGTATGTCTCTGATTGATGTTTTTCAGCTCCAAGGTTATCCCATCCTATTCCTTGGCTACACTGCGCTGACGAGAACCAAGTAGTTCGAAACACGTGTCCGCAGTTGCATTTTGAGCGGAGTTACCCCATGAAATTCTATACTTTATTTTTTTATATGTATATCAAGTATATTTTATAGTGTTTGTGTATTTGATATTAACGTGTTGGGTAATGGATCAGGGATGTGTGCGATGAATTAAGTAGTTGTTTAATTCATAGCATGGAGTCCTGGTGAATCCTTAAAACACGAATTAGTCTTGGTGGTACTGTGTTGGGAGCGAGAAAAGGCGCCAGGCAGAACTAATCAGGGCTGAGTTAATTAGTTAAATGCACAAAGACATTTTTTTTATTATTAAGTTTAAATTTGCATATATACCTTAAGGGGTGAGCACATAGTAGCGTATGTTCGGGTTGTGTCCGACGAGTTGAAAAGCATACTCGTAGGATGGAACTTTGGGGTACCTACCAGTGTGAATTTGCTTTCTGATGGTACTGTCTTGGGAGCGAGCAAAGGCGCCAGGCAGGACTAATTAGGGCAAAACCATTTCCTTAATGTTTATATTCTTGTAAATAATAAATCGCATAATTTTTGTTATTCATATTCCAGTACAATTCACAATATGCAATAAATTTTATTTTATTAAAGATGTTGATTGTTTACATGTATCTTTGACGAATATAAATCATGATAATCACATTTATTTTAAAAATATAAATTTGTACTCGATGTTATTCTTTCATTAATTATAATTTCTTTATTGTTTTGACTATTTGATCATGACATGTGTGATTTTGTATGATGTTTTGAAATATTTAAATTTTTGTGAATATATTTGTGTAATTTAAAATTTTTCTTTCTTTAATACTTTCTTTTAATAAACTAGATGATAAGGTTTATTTTGCATTTTATTTACTTTTCCTGACTTGGTAATAACTAAAGAGCATTCAAATTGATTGGAGAGTTTATTTATATTTTCTGCCCCTGAGAGAACATTTTCTTTAGTCATTCTAAACTGAGCTAGTTAAATGTAAAATTACCTAACCTACTATTTTGCTGAAAATTTGTTGAATCTTAGTCTAGCATAAGGCCTAGCACTAAGATGTATGCTTGATTCTGCTTTTACTTACAGATTGAACAATTTAAATTATTTTATATAAATCTCAAATTGCAAGAGTCACAGCAATATGTTGTTTCGATTGAGTCTTCATACAGGTTGAGTTTATAAACGGGCTAGCTATCCATTTCATTATTTACGAATGTAATTTCCATTCGTCAAAATATTTGATACATTTATCAAATTCCAAAAAACGAACAAAGTGTTTATGTATATATCGTAGCAGATAGTGATAGGAAACTGATACATATAAACATAAGTGTAGGTACTATGAATATGAACTGAGGCGACGTTTTATGGAAATGTATAGAAAAACGCTAGGTAAATAAGACACCAGAAACAATTTTGCTAATTCAGTAAAAGTTTTTCTGGATTTGCAGAACAATTGAATGAGTAACAAAGAACTCATATATTATTAGTAATAAATAAGTAGCCTTCAAACTCATTTGTAATCAATTTAGAAAAGATCAATGAGGAATTCAAGTGCCAAGGATAATTCTTAGTTCTTCCAAAACCCTCAATGCCTCGACGGCAGAAATAGATAAATCTTATAGTGTTGAATAAATGTTATTAAAAAAATGATGTCTAGCCACCATACGACTTTCTCATATGTGCTTTCCCATTTGTAATCTGGAAATGTATTGTTCTAAATTAAGTTTTAAATACTTCAAGCATCTATTCATCTGTGTCAGGCCGAATTTTGAAATTGCTGATGTAAAAACCTGGATCAAATTATGGTCCAGTACTTTTATTCTTTTAATAGGTCTGTATAGAATGCATAATTTGCAAGATACGTATTTGCAAAAATGGTGTTATGTTTTCGGTAAGGCAAATATATTATTTTCGGACCAAATTTTGAATTTTTTATACAAAAATTGTGTCAAATGAAGCCTCTAAATACTTCACATTAATAAATCTGAAAAAAAAATGATTTTTGAATACATCAACAAAGTAAGTTTGTCATCATTAATTGATGTCTTCGAACAAATGAAAAAGTCATTTTAAATACATATTATTTTTAGTATGATATGCCACTTACAGTATATCATAAAATACTCGACTCTTGATGAATTTTGTTATAATCTTTCTTGTAAAGACGTTTGTAAAAAATGTTATTTTTCTCATTTTTATTTCTCAACAGGTATGAGTAGGTATTGTTACGATAAACATTGTCGACATAAAGATTTTGGCAAAATATTTACGTTTTGAAATCCACGGATAACAAAAAGTGACTTTTGCAAAAATGTTTCTGTATCTAGTCATTGGTTGCATTCATCAGACGAATCGGAAACCGTTGGCGCTGCAACTGTTTACTTGACAATAGCTGAGTGTTGGCTGCACAGCAGTGGGATTCTGATTGCTATTGCTTCAATTCAATCGATACTATCGTTTACGCAATTTTTTCGACTTCATGCGATTTTCATGCTATCGTTTCGTCCCGATAGTCCCGTGCTGTCGTCTAAAACTTTCATTTCTAGATAGTTCTTACCCGAGCTTCCGAGTTCTGATAATGATATATGTTTCTCACTTCAAAATGTATCTTTGTGGAATACTCACCGATTTGAATTTTGCTTGTTAGAATCCTATGACTGCAATGACTACTGCCGCAATAAAAATATGTTTACCAGATGTTTTAGTTTAGGCGTTTGTATAGTTCATTTCATTTTTTCTACATACCTATCTTCATCTGTCAGACGATAAAACAAAACTGAAATATATTTTAAAGAAATTCTTTCAGGTATATTTACTAAATAAATATGTAAGATATTAATTTATAATTAGTTACTAATAGTAAACTGCTTATTTTTGCACGGCTTGTTTCAAAGTTAGAGATATTCACGGGGATGTTTTTATTGATTTTCCTTTGTAATTATCAAGATTTTGCAGGCGGCAAGCTGATTTGTGCTACTGTAAGAGGTAAGTACAAGCAGCTAAGGGATTTAGCTAATTTAGCAGTAATTTAAATAAGTAAACACTGTAGATAAATGGCAAAAAGTGAGTAAATCACAGATTATTCTTATCTGTCATATTAAATACCTCTATACATAAAACTTAACACATTTTTTTTATCATTATAGACATTAGACATGGAGTGAATAGAAATGTAATTTAAAGAAAAAGGTTGCATTAATCAGGCAAAAACAAATTGCTACAGGAGATGACCCCGAAATGAAAAATAGCTAAAGGAGGAGGAAATGTAGATCCTTGGTCTGTTGCGCAACACTTTCTTTGAAGAATGTAATGTTGAGCGTGGTGTAAGTAATATTTTTTTTGTAGTTGGAAGTAATAAATACGGAGAGAGAGGATAGGGCAAGCAATATACGCAATAAGTATACCTCAACCTTCTTGATCATATAGCTCATCTCCCACCACTCACAAACGGAAGAATAAAATATGTGATGATCATGATTATTAATTTTTACTCCCAGTAAGAGGACAAAGCATAATGAAAGAGATGAATTAAAAGAATTGTATATAGAAACTATAAGTACAATTAAAGAAATTGGTAATATATTAAGTAGTCACCTTAATGAAATAAAATAAAGCATAGACAATTTGAAATGTGATTGTAAGCCTAAATAAAATATTGCAATATAAAACATACTTTTATTCCAATATATTCTATTATAAATAAATTAAATCCTTAAAGTGGGTTTACACTCTAGCAAAACTTAAATGGAGCTGTAAATATTAAGACTTTTTTTTATTAAGTGTAAGTATAATTAGAAATAAGTAAATAATAAAGGTAGTATAATAATATTAATATTATAGTTTAATTAAAATAACTGTTTTGGTTGGTTTTATTTTAAAATCAATTCACATTTTCAAAATTAATACCGGATGTATGTCTTTTACTCTTGTCGAAAAACATTCGTTTGCGCATATCTGGCACTTTATTCATTCTATACATATATAGTATAAAAGTAAAGCTTGATTTCGAACAATTTTTGTATAAAAGAATTTCACTGAAAATATTTTTACGTTTATGGAAAAGCAGGTTATTGCAAATATCTCCCAGAAAAAATTTTTTTAAAATTTTATTTGAATAACTTTTATGTAAGAAATTCGTAATGTAGTGGATACGTATAAGAAGTTCGTGTGGTGTCCATACCTCATTTTTACTTTCTTATACGTAGTATAAGGAAGTATTGTGATGATGAAAATTTTCGACCTCGAGATTTTTGCAGATGCCCATGTTTTGAGGTCCCCTGATACCAAAAAAGTGGTTTTTAATAAATGTCTGTGTGTCTCTCTCTCCCTGTGTGTGTGTGTGTGTGTGTGTGTGTGTGTGTATGACCACGATAGCGGTCAAACCGCTGTAGATATCAATTCCAAATTTTGTATTTACGAATATAATCTCCCTCTTGATCGGCAGACCGGAAGTAGTAGTTTACTTCAGTGAAAAAATCGAATTTTGCAAATATTTCGTCAATTACTAAGTTCAAACAAATTTATAAAGAATTAAAATGTACTCAAAATTAAATTCGAGAAAAATTGTATTAATAAAGTTTTTCGAAATTCCTACCGGAAGTAGGTCTTTTACTCTTATCGAAAATCAGTTTTTTGCGAATATCTCGCAAGTCATGCTTTCTAGGCAGGTACATTACGAGTATAAAAGTATTTAGAACGTACTTTTAAATATCTTTGTATAAAAAAAAATTTCAAAATTCAGACCGGAAGTACCACTTTTACTCTTACCGAATAGCGATTTTTTGCAAATATGTCGTAAGTTATGCATTCTATTTATATTTATCAAGAGTACAAAAGTATTTAAAACTATATTTGCAATATTTTTTCTATATATGAAATTTCAAAATTCGGACCAGAAGTAGCACTTTTACTCTTAGCGAGGAGCACTTTTACTTTCTTATACGTAGTATAAGGAAGTATTGTGATGATGAAAATTTTCGACCTCGAGATTTTTGCAGATGTCCACGTTTTGAGGTCCCCTGATACCAAAAAAGTGGTTTTTAAAAAATGTCTCTGTGTGTGTGTGTCTGTCTGTCTGTCTGTGTGTGACCACGATAGCGGTCAAACCGCTGGAGATATCAATTCTAAACTTTGTATTTACGAATATAATCTCCCTCTTGAGAACTGATTAGATTTTGAGCAAAATCGGCCGACCGGAAGTAGTAGTTTACTTCAGTGAAAAAATCGAAATTTGCAAATATTTCGTCAATTACTAAGCTTAGACTAATTTATAAAGAATTCATAAGTATTTAGAACTTAATTTCCAATATCTTTTGTATAAAAAAAATTTCAAAATTCGGACCGGAAGTACCACTTTCACTCTTACCGAATAACGATTTTTTGCAAATATGTCGTAAATTATGCATTCTATATATATTTATGAAGAGTACAAAAGTATTTAGAGTTAGATTTGAAATATTTTTTGTATAAATGAAATTACAAAATTCGGACCGGAAGTAACACTTTCATACGTATAAGAAAGTCGTGTGGTGGCCACACCTCATTTTTTTGATATCTTACGAAGTATGCATTCTATAGCGATTTATTAAGAGAATGAAAGTTCTTAGAATAGGATTTTGAATAAGTTATGTATTAAAAAAATTCTTAAAATTGTACAGTTTGAAACGCTCATACGTATAAGAAAGTCGTGTGGTGGCCACACCTCATTTTTTTCAATGAAGTGATCGCTATTGCAGGAGCACCCACCTGATATATGAATTATCATTTCCAGCCAATACACTTCAAAGCATCCACCTGCCTTTATTTTGCGTCGTATTACTTTCTTATACGTAGTATAAGGAAGTATTGTGATGATGAAAATTTTCGACCTCGAGATTTTTGCAGATGTCCACGTTTTGAGGTCCCCTGATACCAAAAAAGTGGTTTTTAAAAAATGTCTGTGTGTGTGTCTGTCTGTCTGTCTGTCTGTCTGTCTGTCTGTCTGTCTGTGTGTGACCACGATAGCGGTCAAACCGCTGGAGATATCAATTCCAAATTTTGTATTTACGTGTGTAATCTCCCTCTTGAGATCTGATTAGTTTTTCAGTAAAATGGGTAGACCGGAAGTAGCAGTTTACTTCAGTGAAAAAATCGAATTTTGCCAATATTTCGTCAAATACTAAGTTTATACAAATTTATAAAGAATTCATATATACTTGAAATTAAAATTGAGAACAATTTTATTTAAAAAGTTTTTCGAAATTCCTACCGGAAGTAGGTCTTTTACTCTTATCGAAAATCGGTTTTTTGCGAATATTTCGCAACTCAAGCTTTTTAGACAGGTACGTTACGTGTATAAAAGTATTTAAAACATAGTTTTCAATATCTTTTGTATAAAAAAAATTTGAAAATTCGGACCGGAAGTACCACTTTTACTCTTACCGAATATCGATTTTTTGCAGATATGTCGTAAATTATGCATTCTATGTATATTTATGAAGAGTACAAAAGTATTTAGAGTTGGATTTGGAATATTTTTTGTATAAATGAAATTTCAAAATTCGGACCGGAAGTAACACTTTCATACGTATAAGAAAGTCGTGTGGTGGCCACACCTCATTTTTTTTCTTGTGTGCAATATGTGTACTTTTGTGTACCCTGTATGCTATTATATGGCGAGCAGTCTCGCCGACGCTTGAAAATTTAATTGTGTAGCTTTTCGAATATTTTTAATACAATGGAAAGTGTAAGTGAACTATTATATAAATGGAATTTTTCCGAATTAGGTAAGTTCATTGTGATAATAACATTTTCAATTTAAATATGTCAGACAAGTAAATATGTTGACCGTTATGTTGTATGTATTTTTTTTTTGATATTGTTGGACGAGCGTACTTCTTCATTATTTTGTAAAAAATGAGGTGTGGCCACCACACGACTTTCTTATACGTATGAGCGTTTCAAACTATACAATCTTAAGAATTTTCTTATACAAAACTTATTCAAAATCCTATTCTAAGTACTTTTATTCTCTTAATAAATCGCTATAGAATGCATACTTTGCAAGATATTCGAAAAAAAGTGCTATACGCTAAGAGTAAAAGTGCTACTTCCGGTCCGAATTTTGAAATTTCATGTGTATAAAAAATATTGCAAATATAACTCTAAATACTTTTGTACTCTTAATAAATATATATAGAATGCATAATTTACGACATATTTGCCAAAAATCGCTATTCGGTAAGAGTAAAAGTGTTACTTCCGGTCCGAATTTTTAAATCTCTTTTATACAAAAGATATTGAAAACTATGTTTTAAATACTTTTATACACGTAACGTACCTGTCTAAAAAGCTTGACTTGCGAAATATTCGCGAAAAACCGATTTTCGATAAGAGCAAAAGACCTACTTCCGGTAGGAATTTCGAAAAACTTTTTAAATAAAATTGTTCTCAATTTTAATTCTAAGTACATATGAATTCTTTATAAATTTGTATAAACTTAGTATTTGACGAAATATTGGCAAAATTCGATTTTTTCACTGAAGTAAACTGCTACTTCCGGTCTACCGATTTTACTGAAAAACTAATCAGATCTCAAGAGGGAGATTATACACGTAAATACAAAATTTGGAATTGATATCTCCAGCGGTTTGACCACTTTTTTGGTATCAGGGGACCTCAAAACGTGGACATCTGCAAAAATCTCGAGGTCGAAAATTTTCATCATCACAATACTTCCTTATACTACGTATAAGAAAGTAAAAGCGCCTCTAAAGAAACGAGATGTTTAAATATTTCTTTGTAAAGCATTTTTAATGTGCTTTAGGAATATTTGAAACCGTTTCCAAATATTCACAAATATCCTCATTAATTGATTATTTTGTGTGAAATTATGTTTGGTAAAGTAACGTAAGTATAATTCTTATATCAGATCTAACATGTCATACGGCAAAAATTAGTCATGTTGCCTTTTGTTTTACTTATTATTTATAATCTTTTGACATTCTTTAGCAAATAGGTTAGTAATTTTCCTGCTTTTCTTTTAAGATTTCAGATGAAGAAGGTCCCTCCCTTATCAATTCCAGAATTAACAAAAAGCATGTTCAACAGGCAATAAAAGTTATATTGGTATCCCTATGTTCGCAAGCCTTGAAGAAACATATGAATTTAGTCGAATTATTGAAAGAAACAGAAAAGGGTAAATGTATACTGTACGCATCTCAAAAAAAGAAAACCCTTGATTCTAAGACTAGATTTGCATTAGTGAATATTATACTAACAAAAGTATTTACAGAATTGAACAAGTAAGTCCAGTTAGAATTTATTTGCTTTCAATTGTCTACAAAAATTAATTTTTAGTCGACTTACAAAAGCGGATTTTGAATATATATCAGAGAAAATAATTGAAGTATTTCCTAATGAACCTAAGGAATTATATTATATTCCACCGATTTCAAAAACAAGATCATCAAACAGTAAATCAAATATATCTAAAGAAAAATGAGTCAATAAACGCCGCAACAGAATAAGAGAATTAAGATTAGCGGGGATAAATATTGACAATACTGAAGAACGAGAAAGAAAAACAGGTAATTTTGTCAATGAATAATTAGCTACCACAACATATAATTATCTATATATTTCGATTTGGTTTATTTAATTAATCTATTTAATTCACTTGCAGGTAGTTATAATAGCATGTTATGGTTAAAAAGTAGAAATAACCCTTGGGACGATGTAATTCTCCATTGGAAAATAACATTCCCCATCCGTCAATCTAACAAGCAAAAAACAGTTTAAGAGTTTTTAACAGAGTGACAATCTTTAACCTTAGCACAAGGCAATACTTTAGTAGTTCATCCATTATCTGATTATACACATACCTACAATGAGTATTAAATTTACTCTTTCAGATTGACATAGATTTTGAATTTATGTTTGAAAATGCCTCAATGAAACGTCTGGAAGCATGGGACAAAGTTTTTTAAACCATTCTACATTTACGAAAAGACTTTGTAAAGGATGGTGCAGCTCTTGAGTTACTATCTTACCTAGATGATGATTTAAGTGAAAGTAAGAGATAATAATTTTTTTTGAAAATGCCTCAATGAAACTTCTGGAAGCATGGGACAAAGTTTTTGAAATCATTCTAGATTTATGAAAAGACTTTGTAAAGGATGGTGCAGCTCTTGAGTTACTATCTTACCTAGATAATGATTTAAGTGAAAGTAAGAGATAATAAAACTATTATTAATTATTTACATACATGTGCAAGTGTATATATTTTGTTAATAGATTCCAGAGTAACTATACAAATTAGTATGCTCTTACCTTACTTGGTACCACCACGTGGAAGAAAGCTTCTTAAAAACAAGAAACATTGGAAACCTTCGATCATAGAGAGTCAGGGAGGATTCATTTAACACTCAAAGGTATTATTACAACATAATTACAAAATCAACTAACAATGTACTTTTTTATAGATACCTGGAGATGTCAATATTTTTTTTTTATATAAGCCTCAAAACATTAGGTTTGTTTGTGTTTAATATTACGAACGGTTCTAACACAGATCTGTTACTGCGCAGAACTGATGCGTCATAGTACACCGTTCGGAACGGTTCCGAACGATTCTGTAACGATTCGATGCCTTAGCCCGAATTAGTTCTACAGTTCTAGAACTGCCAATCACAAACCAAAACACGACGTTTTTTGTTCCAGAACAGTTCCGGAAACCCGAACACTTAACATAATTCTGCGCATGACGTGAACTGTTCTGGAATCGTTCTTAGCGAAACAAAAACAAACCTATTATTGTGTTAGATGATGATAATATGCTTGTTTATGGAAGACTTTTGTATAGTTTGTATGAGAATGGTAATGTTTATTTTATAGGTAACAATATAAAACAATGGGTTTGTATTCGCATATTAGAGCTTATGAATTAGATATATTGGAAAAGCCCTTTTTCTTTTGTAATTGAAAAGCTTTTTATTCACCATATCCAATGAATACTCATAGACCTAGCAATGGGTAACTCTATGTATATTCTTGTTGTAATTAATTAGGCAATGTATTTGTATGAATATTACAAGTATATTTTTATGAATTTGCAGTAACTTGGGATATATAATGCAATAATAATATGGCACTTGTAGAATAATAATGTACGTATTTTGACCACATAAATGTTATTCTTGTATCAATAAAATTATATTTAAATAAATATAGAAAATAGCTCATTACGTGTAATTATTAATGGAATATAATTTGATACGTTGTTTGCGCTATTTCCATTGTTTGTTGGAATTTGAAAAACCGACCTTTCGGCAAACATCTTCTTCAGGGTAGCCCGGGAAGGGCCGTTTCTTGCCAAAAAAGTAAATTAAGTCTGCTGTGATATATTAAAATAACTTTTGAAGAGCACTTATTATAACCTTTCTAAATGTCATAACATAATTCGCCACATTAACATGAAGAAATGTCATAAGTGCTTTTTAAAAAATATTTTGATGTGACACAGATTTAATCTCTTTCTTTGGCAACAAGCAGCCCTTCACAGTGCTACCCTAAAGAAGACAAGAATGTCTGCCGAAATATCGGTTTCTTTCAAAATCCAACAAGCGATGGAAATAGCGCAAACAACATATCAAATAGAAAATATGTTGTCTCAAACAAGAACTCTGTTTGATATACTGTTGACCATATTAATGCGTAATACAAGTAAATGATTTAGTTCATACAAACAAATACAATTTATAATAATAAATAAATGTACTTAATTGAATGAATTTAGTAATATATTGTTAATTTAAGTGAATAAGTTGTTTGCTTGAATTATTGTATATTGTTCATCTAAAAGAAATATATGCTTAGCCTTATGAAATAGGTTATTTCTTCTAATGCGATATTGAATTACTCCAAATATAAAGTATGTTTGTCCCAAATAAATTCTATATTTACGCGGAGCTCAAAATTATTTATTTTAACAATACATTTGGTTGAAGTAACTAAAGTACTTCAAACAATTTTTTTGCTTACCGCAAGCAAACATTAGTTTACCCATATTTAATCGTATATTTTGGTTGGCGTAATCAAATTTTGTTTGGACCAAACAAATGGGTTTTTCAGTGCAGTTGCAGCATCTAGCACTTTAAGCCTTAGTCTGAAAATGGGTACAGTGCCTCATGTAACTTTTGTGTTACTAATTTATGGACTAGAACGTCATTTGTTTTGGGATTGAACAATGTAAATACATATACAGCGTACTAAATATGTCGCGTCCAAGTTATCGATCGTTATTGGCTATTATCTCGTTTTTTTTAAATCAAACCTATAATTTTTACTTTCTTATACGTAGTATAAGGAAGTATTGTGATGATGAAAATTTTCGACCTCGAGATTTTTGCAGATGTCCACGTTTTGAGGTCCCCTGATACCAAAAAAGTGGTTTTTAAAAAATGTCTGTGTGTGTGTCTGTCTGTCTGTCTGTCTGTCTGTCTGTCTGTCTGTCTGTCTGTCTGTCTGTGTGTGACCACGATAGCGGTCAAACCGCTGGAGATATCAATTCCAAATTTTGTATTTACGTGTGTAATCTCCCTCTTGAGATCTGATTAGTTTTTCAGTAAAATGGGTAGACCGGAAGTAGCAGTTTACTTCAGTGAAAAAATCGAATTTTGCCAATATTTCGTCAAATACTAAGTTTATACAAATTTATAAAGAATTCATATATACTTGAAATTAAAATTGAGAACAATTTTATTTAAAAAGTTTTTCGAAATTCCTACCGGAAGTAGGTCTTTTACTCTTATCGAAAATCGGTTTTTTGCGAATATTTCGCAACTCAAGCTTTTTAGACAGGTACGTTACGTGTATAAAAGTATTTAAAACATAGTTTTCAATATCTTTTGTATAAAAAAAATTTGAAAATTCGGACCGGAAGTACCACTTTTACTCTTACCGAATATCGATTTTTTGCAGATATGTCGTAAATTATGCATTCTATGTATATTTATGAAGAGTACAAAAGTATTTAGAGTTGGATTTGGAATATTTTTTGTATAAATGAAATTTCAAAATTCGGACCGGAAGTAACACTTTCATACGTATAAGAAAGTCGTGTGGTGGCCACACCTCATTTTTTTATTAGTCATCAAATTCCTTGTCAAACTGCCGTTGAAATGGTACCAATTACATAGTACTTATTTCTAGTATTTTCAACCCTTTAATGAGATATACCTATGTATAACATGCAATATGCGCAGTGGCATACTACATGAGTACTAAAGTCTTATTACTACAACGTTATTAGTTTTCATGCTAAGCTCCGCGGACACACTATTGCCGCACCCGGTATGTAAAAGTTCCTTTTATAAATGTCTGTTCATGTATTTACGTAAAACTGATGTTTATATGAAATGTGCAATAGTGTATGTATGACTATTTAATCTTTTACCGTTCAATTTATTACACTTTTAGATAATGTGACTAAAAATCTCCTACTCCAATAACACCGTAAATACGCTACGTATACATGCTCTGTCGCAGGGGATTTCATTGTTCCATCTACAAGTAGACTTACTTGTTTTTATGACAAAACTTACCACTGAACAATTTTAATAAACTTGCAGTCTTTCTCGATTCTTTCGCGTTCCTTTTTTTACTGATACGCTTGACGCGAAATCATTTATTAAGGAAACTTGTCGACCACTCATTTGGAGGATATCGTCTTTTTTTTGTCCAATTTTATGATACCACAAGTGACGTAGTAGTTTTGCTTCGAGTCACGGTATTGCAAAATACATAGTAAGTATGAGATTTCTAGAAGATTCATATAAAAAGAGCGCTTGTTTTCGATTAATGATTGCTCTTAATGGCTTAGTTTCGTTATTAATAAACACAAAAATCAAGTAAATATTGATAAACGAATACATACATCCATTCACTTCCATATACGCCGATAGGAAAATAAAAAACTACGCTTACGGAGAGTATATAAAAGATACCGTTTGATTTAAAAAATTCATACAAAAATCGTTATATAGAATAATAAATAAAATAATTATTGATAATATGCCGATTATTAAAATTTAGTATAATGTCTTAAAATTTTAATTCTATTCCATAGATTGTTCGTTCTTCTATTTATTCTGTTGTATTATTTGTAGGTAAATGTCTTTTACTTTTTTATACGTAGTAGGTATTGTGATCCCTCAATACCGAAAAAGTGGTTATTAAAAAATCGCTCTCTCTCTCTCTCTCAGTGTGTGTGTGCGCGCGCGCGCGCGCGCGTGTGTGTGTGTGTGTGTGCATGACCACCATAGCGGTCAAACGCCTATAGCTATCAATTCCCAATTTTGTATTTACGAGTATAATCTCCTTATTGAGATCTGATTAGATTTTCATTAAAAGCAGTAGACCGGAAGTACTAGTTTACTTCAGTGAATTTTGCCAATATTTCTTCAACGACTAAGTTTAAACAAATTTATAGAAAATATGTACTCAAAATTAAATTTGGGAAAAATTTATCAAAACAGTTTTTCGAAATTTCTACCGGAAGTAGGTCTTTTATCAAAAATCAGTTTTTGCGAATACCTCGCAAGTCCTGCTCTCTAGGCAGGCACATAACAAGTATAAAAGTATTTAAAACATAAGTTTCAATACCTTTTGTATAAAAAAAATTCAAAATTCGGACCGGAAGTAACATTTTTACTCTTACCTAATAACGTTTTTTTGCAAATATGTCGTAAATTATGCATTCTATTATATTTATCAAGAATACAAAAGTATTTAGAGCTGGATTTGCAATAGTTTTTGTATACCTACATGAAATGTCAAAATTCGGACCGGAAGTAACACTTTTATTCTTAGCGAGTAGCACTTTTTTTCGAATATCTTGCAAAGTATGCAATCTACAGAGAGTTGTTAACAGAATAGAAGTACTTAGAATAGAATTTTGAATAATTCTGGTATAAAAAATTCTTAAAATTATATAATTTGAAACACTCATAGGTATAAGAAAGTTGCGTGGCGGCCACGCCTTATTATTTTCGTATTTTGTCCTGCACTGAAAAGAATGAATTATAGAATATGGAAAATAACACTAATTACTTTGTTATTAAAAATGTGTATGTACAGTAAATACCAATCTAGAACCATAATCACGAACACGAGATTATACGGTTACTGAAAATTGTTAGTGGAAGGAGCTAGTTTTATAAGTTAGTTGTGCTTGTTTCTCTATTTTGTAGGTATATATATATATACATATTTTCAGTTACTATCCAAATGCAAATATATAAAAATGTAGATTTTCGAATAATCTTCGCCCTTTTTCATCAAATTCTCACGTTTACCAACAACAACCGGTCTTTGGAAAACTATCGCTTTCCTTACACACAACTGGTATGATTTTCAGATGGTTGCTGTACCGTTAATAACAGTTTTTCAGGATACTGACTTTTACGAAATGCATTAACCCCAACCACGGTTAAAATAATTCATTTATGGTACATACTCTAAGTGCTAACATACATACATTATATTAAAATTACTTTTAAAAGTATAACATTTTTGTCTATACATAAAAGTATATGAAACACTAAACAGTATTTAATATTTGTGATTATTAATTACTTCCTCTTCTTTGATTCTTTTCGTTTTCTTTTGGTTGTCATATTTTGGAAGTTAGGTTCCTGGGCCTTTCTCATAACCATTCTATCCACATATTTCTATATTCTGTCAATATTTTCATCCCCTTCATCACCTTTTTCTATCTTTCCCCTGTTTCTGTAACTGTTGCATCTATTTTTTTCGTGGCCAGCCGTTCGTCCTCTTTGTTGTGTTTTTACTTCATGTACCTACTCTGTTATTCTACCTGGTACTATTGTTACCGTTGCCTCGCCTCCTTACAATCATACAACGACGCTGTTCGACATGTTCTCCAGGTCAAGTGCAATTGAATTAAAATAAACCGGTTGTTAAGGGATGTTTGTTTGGGAGTTATGTCAGATAAGACAGTAGTTGGTTGTCAAATGATTTTTTTATGTGCTGAATAAAATAAAACGTTGCTCTAATGAGATTTATTTAATTAATACGTTACTTTCAAGATTACGCCGTGGCCTTTTCTATATCAGTAAAGTGTAAGTTAACATAGTGGCGCTCAACTAAGTGGCTTGAACATAAAGTACAGTGTTCGCGTACCCACCCCCATCAAAATGCCAGCCAAGAAAAATAAAAAGGACAGCCAGAGTAGTGACTTCACCGACATCACCAACATACAACAACACCAGATGCCACCTCTAGGTAGGGCTTTCATCGAGGATCTACGGCCATCACCAACCATAATGGCGTTCCTTGGACGAGGAACCGCTCCCAGGTCGACTGGCAACAGATACAATATTCACGACTACGATGAACCGCCGCACCCATTCAGTGGGCATCCAGCCGAGAACCCACGCAACTTCATAGAACAGTTGGAAGACTACCTGCAACCGTTTGATCTGGACTCACCAAAAAACATAGATGCCGCCGTGCGCCCATATCTTCGAGGGAAGGCCGCTGCATGGCATCACAATAATTTGGGCACCTTCTGGCACATGGAAGGGTTTGGCGGGAGATTTCGGATGGAATTTTTCAATAAGTCAGACTATGCCGCCTTCCTAAAAGAATCGCCTCAAGGTTACGGTGCCCATTTGCCACTTACTAACATCGCACAGATCGAATACGCTATGGAGGCTATTGAAAGCCCAATGCAGCCCGTCGAAGAGTATCCTGACATGGGTACTATCCAGCCGCCATGGCCTTATAGCGGCCAACCGAATGAAGATCCCCTGATTTTCATTGAAATGTTAGAAAATTACCTACAACAATTCGCTTTGGATAATGCGAGAGATATAGACCGTGTGGTCAGCCAATATTTGGAAGAAGAGGCCGCAGAGTGGCATAATTATTTTCGAGGTACCTTCAATTCGGTTCAGGAGTTCGGCGAGCGTTTCCCGATGGAATATTTCGATGACCAAGACTACGCAGTCTGGTTTAACGAGACGCAAGACCCAACTCTCTGCGTCAACGCTCCTGCCATTAAACACATAGAGTATGTAAATTGCATAGAGGCTAACGAGATAGCTTCACAGCTCGCAGAAACTAAACACGCAGTGGTAACAAACGCGCTACTTCCAGATAATGCCTCGACCACATCAACTTCCATCGAACCTTCAGGCGCCCACCACAAGAAAAGTGTGTGTGCAGCAACAACCAGCAAGACACCACGACAGCCCTCAGCAGTTGGGCCTAACCTGGCAGCGGACGCGCCACCCAGAAATGTTTTCATGGTCCAAGTTGCTGCCACCAGCACAAACACCTGTTGGGCGTACACTGAGAAGATTAAGAAGATTCCACGTCGGAAGCGATCACGGAAAAATCAACGGACGCCAAGATTGATGAATCAACAAAGGTTGGATCCAATCTTTAAGCCGAAAAGGAAGTCAGGAAACCTCAAAAGCCACCGTCAAGCCAAAACGCGTCGAAAGACCAAGAGGTTCAGCCATCGAGTTAGATGCCCCAGCAATCGAGCCAAGAGGAAGGCAGGAACCACCTGCAACCACCACCGAACATGTCCATATACGTCAACTCTGAAAGCAACTTTGAAAGGAACCAGGTCTGACAGCCAACAACATCGACCTAATGAGTATACAGGCCAAACACCATGGGCCAAGCCGGATAATATACCGTTCGATCCCGGAACACATCTAACACGACCACCGCCACACAAAGAGGCACAAGAGGACCAGCATAGAACCCTCAACCCAGAACCAACCTCAGTACCCAGATCAAGTCCAGGACTCGCAGCCAGCGTGCAGCCGCACGAATCCTTGAGGAGCGCCGAAACACTAAAATGTGTAATGGACCTGGAGAATCAATCGAAACAGCGTCTTTCAAGGGGGAGGGCGTATGTTACCGTTGCCTCGCCTCCTTACAATCATACAACGACGCTGTTCGACATGTTCTCAAGGTCAAGTGTAATTGAATTAAAATAAACCGGTTGTTAAGGGATGTTTGTTTGGGAGTTATGTCAGATAAGACAGTAGTTGGTTGTCAAATGATTTTTTTATGTGCTGAATAAAATAAAACGTTGCTCTAATGATATTTATTTAATTAATACGTTACTTACAAGATTACGCCGTGGCCTTTTCTATATCAGTAAAGTGTAAGTTAACACTATCCTCATGGAATGCGGATAGCTGCTTAGTTGTTTTTTGTGACTTTGTAATGTGTTTGAAACCATTCTTTACGAAATCTTCAGTATTTGTGTGTACATGGACTAACTGCAGTACGTATATATGGATGTTAAGGTTCATATATTTCGTTGTCGAAACTGTCTTCCGCAAGTCTCATTTCTTTTTACACCGCATAATGTTCACAGAGCTCTCTTTTGATGAACTAAGACTGTGTCCAGTTTAATTGTGAGTTACTTGTCAGGCACAAAAAAAAATCGCAGATGGTCAGTGTTTTAGTTGTGAAAGAATCTGTTGCGTTTTCTACCAGCCATCGAATTTTTGAAGTGTAAACTTCTTTGGGCGCGTTGCATTGATTGTGGGCACTGAACAAGACTAAGCCGTCACGCTCGGCTATCTAACGCTCGTTCGGGTAAAGTCGGCTCCAGTCGACTAAGGGAATGAGAGAAATATATCATATAGAGGTATTTAATTTCAATTAAATTGAAATTTAAATGAATACTAAATTCATGTCCCCGAGCATATTCGAACCCGAGATCTCATGGGTGAGAACCCGGCACTTTAGCATCAGACCAGCGCGGGAGTCGTAAGCGAATATTCATATTGTCTATTTATATATACACACACACGATTATATATCGCGGCCGCTGCCATAGCAACAGCCGCGAAAGTGTGTTTTGTTGTGTGTGTATGAGACATTATCTCTATAATATAATAAATCTCAGCAACTGAATTCGTCGATGCAGGATGACCCCAATGTAACATAGAACGAAAAAAAAAGGTGGATTTCGTATTATTAACCTCGCCTTGGTGAAGTTTTCACTTCTGCCGTGTGGTTTTAAGCACATCCATTTTCTTGTTTTATAGGAGTACTGGATTTGACCCGTAGATCAGTTAATTATCATCATTTGTGTATAAACATCTCGTAGTGTGGTACATCGTATGAAAAGTCATTTATGTAAGTTTTAAACAAGAACGGGTCCAGAATGGACCATTTTAAATTAGATCAAGCTTGTTCAGTTAAGCCAAACCGGAGTAATCGTAGTTTATTTAAAGAAATATTTGAATTGTCCGCACCACTTTATTTTACTAGATAGTAAAAAATGTGTAAGGAATAAAACACATATATTTTCCGTTCCTCTCAACTAGTCAAAACACAAAGATATTCGTAATGTTAACATTGATCATAATTGTTACGCCCCCTAGCGGACATTTTACGCACTCAAAAATAATTTCCAGTATTTCCCCTTGGGTGCTTTTATTTGAAAAATTGTTACCCATATACCTACAATATGACTTCTAGTTTCTGAGATATAGACGGCCACCATACTAAGTTGGCCAACAGGTAGATTAAGTATATAAAATCTAGTTTGCATCATAAACGACATAATAATGAAAACAATGGAACACAATAATACTAATATCTTGAAAAGCAGCCAATGGAAAAGAAATGTGAATTGAGAGGAACTGGCCTAGTATGTTCAGAATAGAAGAGGATTGAAGAAGGAATGGAAACACTAGGATTAAGATTACAATTTAGTACATCTACGTGTAAAATAATTGTTGTTGTCAGAACAATGTGAATATTAAATAGGTATAAGCTTTTAACTTTATCAACTGGATTTTATGCTATTATTCATTTTTAGTGTTGTTTGCGCCAAGTTCTATGGCTTTTCATATTTAATTTTCTCGCTTTTATGCGGAAAAAATAACTTCGATGAATTCACCCACGGTCCAAAAGACCGCCCTGACATTCGCACTTTCAACAAACATCCTGAAATGTTCAAAAGTCCATTGCTTTTACCCGCATAGTCTCTCTTACCGCCGAAATATGTCGGTAGATGTTTCGGTCTTAATGTTAAAATCTATTTAAGAAACTGGGTAATATGTAAATCACTTATTGACGATAATGAATATAAGCAGTAAATAGATATTTTATAAATTAAAATGGAGATCAAAATATTTTTAAGAAATTTTAATATTTCAGTTTTTGTGATAAATTTTATTGAGGCAAGCTGTATAGGACGTTAAGTAATCCTCATGCATATTACACTCCACATAATCTTAAATATGTGTACATCCAGGCATTACTAGTTTGCAAATGAGAACAATAATTCAACCCTTTTAGTTTTTCCCCTTTGGTTAAGAGTTTGTAAATCATTTGTGTTAAAACTAAGTTCCTAACGTGTGTTTGTGTGTCGGTAATTCAAAAAAAATCAATGCTTTGGTTCAGAGAAATACACGTAAAACTAAATACCTTCCTTAAAAATAATCTGTAACCCTGTAAATATATATGCAGCTTGGTCTAACGAAAACAAGATGGAGAATTATATTAAAAATGATTAGTTAAGACAAAAAAGTAGGTGGGGCTAAAGTTTCACCAAATACATTCTTCATATTTTACAATCATGTTCAATTTTTCAAGTTATTTCATTTCTGAACACTCAACTTTCGTTTTTCATATCGAACAGTCTGAATATTATTCTTTCAAATGCCCACTATGTCAAATTTAACGATCAATTTGTTACTTTAGATTAAAGGTAACGTTTGCAATAGTTTCAAAATGTCATGTATTTAGGACTACAGGTATGAGACATGAAATTGCGATTTTTAATGATTGATGGACATAAAGAATATTATTTTATAAGTGTAACATATTTAAATTTAACCAACACTTATTATTAGTCGTTTTACATCTTTGTGGCATTTATCTAGTAAGCAGTAGTTACCTGGTAGTTGATAGCGAAATGTAGTACCTATTTGTTGGGACTGCATGTACATTTACGTTACATTCAATAATTCATTTAGTGATAAATAAACAAATTTGCAAAACTAATGCCTGAAAAAAAGAAGTAAAATATGGCGGATTAAAGTTTCAAAAAAATAATTTGAAAAAGGAGTATAAAAATGTCTAATTTTTTTATATAGTTGTGGATATATTTTAAAGCGCAGTGTGCCAGTTGTAGCTAGTTTGTTCACATATCATGATATTAATAACATAAATGTTATTAAATTAGTTTTTCTTATTATTTTTACTTAGTGTATGCTTTACGCTATCATTATTTTATAATTGTAATCGTTAAATATTTTTACTTTGTATTTGTGTTGAAACTGTTTGTACATTAGTGTATAAAATATGGACACCACAACCATTGACAAAAAACTAGTCCTACAAGAAAACTCTCAGGCAAGTATGAAGAGATATACCAAATTCATTTATGTTAAATCGCGCCGCCCAGCTTGATTTATTAAAAATATTTACATCAAGTTCTAAATATCAAAATAATGTTATTTATTATTGTTTTTGTTAAAAGTATCCAGACTATGTTTTCAGTCAAATTAAATATTTTGATTATATAAACTTCTCAGATCGCTGAAATATTATAAACCATATGCTTCTTTGTTTGATATTGTTTGGTTTTTTAAGGATTTGTCGTTTTATTTTATAATCTTCGGGGTATCTACCTATTAGTAATTACTTAATAGTACCGAAATTTGCGTAAATTCACATGCGTCAAAGATAACTTCCTTCTCAAGCACTCAATATTTGAGGAACATGTGTTTAAAGTACAATTATTTACGTGAATTGAATATTTGTGTTTCTTTCTAATTTTTTACTTTAGATTTAACACACACGTAACGTATTTGTTTAAGATGGGGTGTATAATTTAGTGTAATTAATTATTGAGATCCCATATTTACTACTGAAATGTTTTTAGTTTTGATTTTGCAATCCCTCCTTTAGATTTTGTAAAAATAAGTATCGTAATTAGGTTAAATAATAATTATCTAAATCCAATATTAATCAAACGAGCATATTCAAATACAAATTTATATACGTTCCCCATTTTTTTCATGAAAAAGATTAGTATAGTAATTGTTAAAAACATCAAATAAAACTGAACTTTGGAAATAAAAGCATTTCTATCATATATTAGTCACGGATATGATGATATATTATATAATTACTTTCCCACTACTATATGGAATGTGAAATAAACAGAAATTATATGGTAGCAGAAAAATGAAGTACTTTATGAAACATTCTTCTCTTCACAGTGTACTATAAGTAACAAAGCGTTGTCGATTTCTATAATGACAAATATTTTATCACATAGTATTCTATACCTGCCTAAACTTGCCGTATAATAAATACTAGTGGTCGCCTAGTGGTCGAAATTCGACCTTAATTCATTAAATTTTTAGGTTTGAACGTTACGTAAATAATGAATGTTTTATTTTATTTAATTTAATGCATTTGTAACAGATATTAGACAATTTATCTTTCTGCACACCTTCTCCATATGAACTTTAACTATGCCAAATCTCACACACCTCCGTACGCGCAATATGCTTAAAAAGGGGTACAAAGTTTTTCCTTCACATATTAATATGTAGATAACGTTATTCGTTGATTATATCGAATACTGGTGACATAACTGTCAAATTAACACGAATGAGCTGAAATATTATGAATTTCAAACTCATTGAAAGCACTATTATTTATTTAAATTAATTTTCTGACACCTCTTAATTATTTTATCTTAAAGAATGAGGTGTGGGCATCACACGACTTTCTTATACATATGTGCGTTTCAAATTATACAAAAGTTGTACCAAATTAACCTTGAGTAAATGTGTTATTTCAGGTACGAATTTCGAAAATTTTTATATACAAAGGTTATTCAAAATTCTATTCTAAGTATTTCTGTTCTATTCACTATATCTCTAATATCTCTATATAATGCAAAATTTACGAGATACGTTCAAAAAATTACTATTCGCTAAGAGCAAAAGTGTACTTCCGGTCCGAATTTTGAATTTTTTTTATACAAAAAAGAAGCTTTGCATACTTTTATACTCATAATTAGGGAGCGGAAACGAGCGAGCTAAACTACCACGGAGCCACAGCCGTGAAAAGAAATAATGTAAACAACTGCGTGTTGTTTACATGATATCTGAATAGCACTAATTCCTAGGGCGAACTGTAACATCTGTTTACTCCAGAGAATTAGAGAAAAAACTGCCATAAAATAAGGAATTTTATGAATAAAATCCTTTCTTCATCGGCGTAGGTATAAGGGTGACGAGTTTTTAAAATTTATTATATTTACCTTATATTTCGCAATATAATATGTATGTTTCAACAACATACGCGTACATTTTTAGTTATCATTTATTTAGATCTAGAACGTTATTTATGTTACTTTTTCTGAGATAAAAATTTATTGCAAAGTCTGTAAAATATCGTCACTTAGCTTTGCTAAAACATACACAGAAATAGTTTTCATACAGAGAATTTCGATAGTTTACAAAATTTCGTTACATGTTTAAATGACGATGCTCGAAGTATTTCTGAGTCCAAGGAACTAACACAAATCCCAAATTTAAAAAAATCAGTTGTTATTCCTTCAGGAACACTTTGGAAATTTGCCTAAACTAATGACATATTTTGAAAATCGAATCTCAAATTAAAAAATGAGGTGTGGCCACCACACGACTTTCTTATACGTATGATCGTTTCAAACTATACTATATTTTTTTTACACAAAAATTATTCAAAATCCTATTCTAAGTACTTCTGTTCTCTTAATAAATCGCTATAGAATGCATACTTAGCAAGATATTCGAAAAAAGGACTACTCCCTAAGAGTAAAAGTGTTACTTCCGGTCCGAATTTTGAAATTTCATATATTCAAAAAATATTGCAAATCTAGCACTAAATACTTTTGTATTCTTGATAAATACATATAGAATGCATAATTTACGACATATTCGCAAAAAATCGCTATTCGATAAGAGTAAAAACGGTAATTCCGGTCTGAATTTTGAAATTGTTTTTATGCAAAAGATATTGAAAATTACGTTTCAAATACTTTTGTACTTGTAACATACCTGTCTAAAAAGCATGACATGCGAAATATTCGCAAAAAACTGATTTTCGATAGGAGTAAAAGACCTACTTCCGGTAGCAGCTTCGAAAAACTTTTTAAATAAAATTGTTCTGAATTTTAATTTCAAGTACATATGAATTCTTTATAAATTTGTTTAAATTTAGTAGTTGACGAAATATTGGCAAAGTTTAATTTTTTCACTGAAGTAAACTGCTACTTCCGGTCTACCGATTTTACTGAAAAACTACTCAGATCTCAAGAGGGAGATTAGACACGTAAATACAAAATTTGGAATTGATACCTACAGCGGTTATCGTGGTCACATAAAGACACACAGACATTTTTTAAAAACATCTTTTTCGGTATCAGGGGACTTCAAAACGTGGACATCTACAAAAATCTCGAAGTCGAAAATTTCACATTACTTCCTTATACTGCGTATAAGAAAGTAAAAATGGATTAACCACATTAGATGTGGCTATTAATAATTCCAAGTGACGTAGACGCAGTTTTTAATAGAAATCCAGGTTTAATAACATTGCGGCAATTGTGTATGCTAATGTAGAAGGGACGTTTTCTATCTACAAGGATGTACTTAATTCAAAGAGAACAAGTCTTACAGAAGAGAAAATGAACAAATAGGGTATTTTGTATTTTATAATCACCAGCCACTTGTTATTCAATTATATAAATAAAATTAAAACCTCTTTAAAAATACAACATTTCAATAGCGCGCCCATGGGCGATGAGTCATGACTCGCTCGATTCCGCTTCCTACTCATAATGTATCTGCCTAGACTTGTGAGATAGGTATTCGAAAAAATTGATTTTCGATAAAAGTAAAAGATTTCCGTAGAAATTTCGAAAAAATTTGTGATAATTTTATTCTTAAATTCTTTATGAAAGTGTTTAAACATAGTATTATAGTTGACAAAATATCGGTAAAATTTGATTTTTTCACCGTCACTACTACTTCCGGTTTACCGATTTTAGAGAAAGAGAGAGAGAGGGAGAGAGAGGCGGGAAGAGAGAGAGAGGTAGAGAGATCGTGGGGCTTCCAAACGTAAACATCTGCAAAAATTATCTATCATATTTCATCATTCTGTAAATATTATATTATTTTAGAATTTAGATTCTGTTAAACTAAAGTCAATGTGACCGCCTGTAGCCATGCTATAAAAGGTCCTATATGCAATTTCATTGATCCACTTTTAAGTAATATACCTATTCTAAAATAACGTAAATACTATTAATTCAAATGTTTGTGGTTTACTTGGATGTCGTAAATAAATGTGTTTTGTACTGTGTTGGAAATTGTACTCCACACAAATCTGTATAGAATGCATAATTTGCGAGTTATTTGCAAAAAACTGTTTTTCGCTAAGACAAAAAGACCTACTTCCGGTTGAAATTTCGAAAAACTATTTTATAAAATGTTTCTAAACTTCAATTTTTAGTACATTTCTGCCAATATTTCGTCAACTACTAAGTTCGAACAAATTTATAAAGAATTAAAATGCACTGAAAATTAAATTTGAAAAAAATGTTATTAAAAAAGTTTTTCGAAATTCCTACCGGAAGTAGGTTTTTTATCGAAAATAAGTTTTTTGCGGATATCTCGCAAGTCTAGGCAGGTACGTTACGAGCATAAAATTATTTAAAACCTAATTTTCACTATCTTTTGTATAAAAAAAATTGCAAAATTCGGACCGGAAGTAACACTTTTACTCTTCTCGAGTAGCGATTTTTTTGCAAATATATCGTTAATTATGCATTCTATATAGATTTATTAAGAGAATAAAAGTACTTAGAATAGAATTTTGATAATTTTTGTATAAAAAAAGTCTTAAAATTTGGAATTGAAGTAACACACGTACTCAGGTTTATTTTTATAAGAAGATAAAAGTATAAAAACGTAGTGTGGTGGCCACAGCTCATTTTACTTTCTTATACGTAGTATAAGGAAGTATTGTGATGATGAAAATTTTCGACCTCCAGATTTTTGCAGATGTCCACGTTTTGAAGTCCCCTGATACCGAAAAAGTAGTTTTTAAAAAATGTCTGTGTGTCTCTCTGTGTCTGTGGCTGTGTGTGTATGTGTGTGACCACGATAGCGGTCAAACCGCTGTAGATATCAATTCCAAATTTTGTATTTACGTGTATAATCTCCCTTTTGAGATCTGATTAGTTTTTCAGTAAAATCGGCAAACCGGAAGTAAAAGTTTACTTCAGCGAAAAAATCGAATTTTGCCAGTATCTCGTCAACTACTAAGTTTAAACAAATTTATAAAGAATTCATATATACATCAAATTAAAATTGAGAATAATTTTATTTAAAAAGTTTTTCGAAATTCCTACCGGAAGTAGGTCTTTTGCTCTTATCGAAAATCAGTTTTTTGCGAATATTGCGCAAGTCATGCATTTTAGACAAGTACGTTACGGCTATAAAAGTATTTAGAACATAATTTTCAATATCTTTTGTATAAAAAAAATTTCAAAATTCAGACCGGAACTACCACTTTTACTCTTATGGAATAGCGATTATTTGCAAATATTCTTAAAATTCTATAATTTGAAACGCTCATACGTATAAGAAAGTCGTGTGGTTGCCACACCTCATTTTTTTATTATACATTTGTGTGCCTCAAGTTTAATACGTTTCCTAGCTCTGTTGTGTGGTTATAAAGGAACAGGTAGTTCAAGAAAAGTATAAGCTTGCTCTTGCATCTAATTGTATAGCACTTATTATTATTATATATTTTTAAATAAAAGTCAGTTAATCAACATTTTCAATAAAAATATACATTATAAAAACTTCAAACGGATATCAAATCACGGCTACAACAAAAATATAAATGCAATGCTGCAACAAAATGAAGGCGTATTAATATTAATTTAATTACATAAAAATCGTAATTAAAAAATTTGAAAATAAAATTTTAATTTTAAATAAATGCATTTAAAAATAATAATTTAAATAATATGTCAACATTTAGATGTTGAAAATCCCTAACAATTCCGTTGAAAAAAGTGGGGCAAATCACATAACTACAGAGGTCAAAAAACCTAGGATGCAGTAATAATAATACAGCCATTAATTTTAAATTAAATTCGTTGTATCTGTTTTCAAAGAAAATACCTGTGGGCACCACCACAGGACTTTCTTATGCGTAAGTGCGTCACTCACTTTTATTATATAAAAGTCCTGCCAAATTAACTGTTAAATACCTTTATCATCTTAATAAACCTTTACAACTCGTGATTTTAAATTCATATTCTGTTATAATCGATTGTTGATGTTGGTAATATTCAATTGCTAAAAAAACTTGTAAACTGCGTTTAGACAATTATAATGTCAAATTTGACAATTATGTGGAACTCAAACTGGGGCAGAAATTGTAAAACATAAAATTCTCTAAAATGCGAACAGCCCATTAGCAAATCAATTACAAACATCGGTTACATATTTTACATTATATTATTAGGAGAAAAACAATTAGTTTTTTGTGGCAAGCGTGTTAGTTCAGGTAGTGGGGTACTTTCAGTAATACAAAAGATGATGGAGATTCCATCTTTGGTAGATTTTTACAGTTCCGTGCCCTAATATAATTCTGATTTTGTGACCTTGAGCGACCGCCGCTCGCGCCGCCATATTGGAAAAAATCAGTTTTTCGAGAATATCTTCTCTGCATTGCGACCTAAGTAAATAAAAAATATGTATTACTAAAATTACAGAGCATTAAATTTCCTGCAACATCTATACTTAACATTTTCCAGTCAGATGAATATTTCACAAGTTACAGCAGAGTCAAGTTGAGCAAATTTATACAATTCTCAAAATCGCTACGTTTCTTCTCTAATTTCAGTAAATACCGATTACTTAATAGTATATACTACCTTTTTTTACTCATTTCGGCACCACCATGAGGTAGAGTGAGAGGCGCGTTTTTTTTCTTGTGTTTCGATACCCTATTTGGTCCAGGCTCACTGACATCAATATCATCTTGCAAATGTTTTCCTCCTCTTCCACTTTTTAGTCTTCGTTGTATTCCTCGTCCTCGTGTGCCAATAATTTCACAACGGTCAGGTCTTCATTCTCGTCGTAATCGTCTTCTTCTTCTTCTTCAGAACCCGCAAAAATCTCTGCGCTATTTTCACAAGCGTCTCTATGGCAGCATGTGCAGATAACAGAATACTTCAAGCCTGTTTTTCAACACCCACAGGCTCGACCGCGCCCCTTCTTGCACTTGCACGAAATGAATTTCAGGAGTGCTGTGGGTGCCGGATCTCTTGTTGTTCCCAAAGGAGTAAGCCCAATCCTGCTTTTTGCCAACCCCAGTTCTCGGAACTCTTATATATACCATACCAAGTCTGAACTTGATGGTAGGTCCGAAGAGAATGTTGCCGTTCAGCTTCTCTAGTAAGGGGTAATGTAGAAAGATCGAATTTACTCTTCGTCACAGATCTTTCAAAATGTTGATAACGCAGGGAGCGCAAAGTAGTGGTGTTATCTTTGGAAACGCCATAAAGGGCAATAAAAAAGCTTTTCCCCGCACCAGCAATGACTTCTGGATCTGAGTTTTGCTCTTTGAAAGCTTGTATAGTTAGGCTTAAACAATTGTTCTTTTCAAGCGTTTTTAGAGACTTAATTATTTTTACGTTGAAAACAGCAGAAGTAGTTACAACCGCTCAACGCATGCAAGAACAATTGTCCGCCACCAATATGTCTGTCATATTGTAGACTTCGAGGAGAGTAAATTTTGTCAACAACTTTTTCTCTGCCTGGTTGGCGAAGGTAAACATTTCGATGAGATCTCGCCACTGCTCTTAGGAGGACGAGAAGATCTATATCTTCTCCTACTATGAATGCAGAATCAAACGATGCGGACATACCGATAGCCGTGTTAACGATCAATGTGTCAGCATCTTCTGTAGCCTGTTTTACCGTGAGATTAAAATTCTCAAATTTCTTCCACCGAAATCAACCGAATTTTATTTGTTTCATTTGATAAAAACCTTTCTTGCGAAACAGTTGGAACCACTGACTTCTCGAGATGTACGTCAGCGGAAATTTGTTTATTTGAACGGCGAAGTCTCTTTGCACTCTTTGTACTATTGGTATCTGCGTTAATTGGATACCCGTCAAAAACAACGACGGTGTTAGAACCATAGTGCCTTTGCACGTACTGTACGTAGTTTGTGCAGATCGATGCAAACGTTGTGTTGCGATGCCATATGACTCTAAGATGTCCGCAATCTATGACCTAAATGCTATTTCCGAATTCAGTATCGTGTGGCAAAAGCGTAAAAGCTTTGTAGAGTGAGGATTTTGTACCCTTACGCATTCCCTCTTCGCTAAACAGAATAAAAGAAATGGGGTCAGATCCAATTGAAGACATTCGAACTGATTTTGCGAATTGTAAAAATTTGCTGAAGTTTACTTCGCTGTAACTCGTGAACTGTTCATCTGATTGGAAAATGTTTATTACATAAGTTGCAGGAAATTTAATGCTCTATAATTTTTGTAATAGATATTTTTAACCTAGATGATACTAGAGAGAAGATATTCTCGAAAAACTGGTTTTTGGTACCATTTTCCAATATGGCGGCACGATCGGCGGTCGCTCAAGGTCGCAAAATCAGAATATTAATTAGGACACCGAACTGTAAAAATCTACCAAAGATGAAAACTCCATGATCTTTTGTAATGAAAGCCCATTTTTTTGTCTTCATTGCCTGGACTATGTGGTTGACAAAATAACGCAGCGAGGATCGCAGTAAAAGAGGGGAGCCACGAAGACATGATTGATTTTTACAGCATAAAATATAACGCTTTTTCTCCAGACATTGAATATGAGTCTCAAGTAGCAAATTAAATATTTGAAGAAAATTAATTTGCACATCTATACAGGGTTTTTCACCTAACCCGTTCGTTAGAACTTTTCTATGTTAACGCCTTAGGACAGTTTTGAAAATTTGAAGCAAGTAATGTTGATACTTGGTCTATTAATATAAAATATTTACACTCATTAACCACTTTTAGTTATACAGGAAGTCATAGCCAACTTTGATTTTTTAAATGGAATGTTATATTTTTTATTGCTTTTTAGATTCCTTGTAGAGTGCTGTAACACATTTAATTAGGTTTTATTTTGTAAATAATTAACCGTTTTTGAATTATTTTGATTTTTGTCAGATTTTTTGTTTTTTTAATGCACTTTTTAAAACCACATATCTAAGGGGTATTTGAATAGAATCACGTCATATTTCTACTGCAAACAGGGAAAGGTATAAGACTATGAGTAATGTCTAAATATTTAATAAATCTCATACAGGCTGTTCGAAATTTATCGATTATTTATGTAATCTTAAATTTAAGAAAAATCGGTTTTCTTACATGGAATAGCCTGTAGATGAGCATGCCCTAGTAAGTAGATGAATATCTTGCATCATACAGATATAGGTTTCCCTATGTCTATCTCTCACAGTTTTAGAGATATTAATGATTATTTCCTAAATTGAGCATTTTCAAGAAAAATCGTAGTAGTAAGCCTTGAAAAGTAAATTTGATCTGTCAAAATTGACAGGTAGTTCATTTCGTTTCTAACTCGTTTTAAGTTGTTCACAAATATGCAAGACGAATTCAATAATTATTCTAATAGAGATATTTTAAATTTATTCTACATTCATGGTGAATCTCTTCAAATAATTGATAGAACATATCGACTTTTTAATGAAAGATACCCACATTTACCAGCAATGAATAAAACTAAATTTAAACGAATAGAGTCAAGTTTCATTCGTTTTGGTATTCAAGTCAAGAAGACAGTTCCAAAACCGATTACGGGCGACGATGGTAATGAAATCGTTGTTTTGGGATATTTTCATGCACATCCAACCAGTTCTATACCGGCTATAACTAAAACACAAGAAGATCCTGATTTTTTATCAAAAATTATTTGGACAGATGAATCGAAATTTAATCGTGAAGGAATAGTTAATAGAAGAAATTGTCATCATTGGGCACAACAAAATCCCATGCCATTAGAGAAGCAAATTTTCAAGACACTTTTAGCTTCAACGTTTTTGCAATGATTGTAAATAACCGCGTTGAATACGAAATTTATAATGAGAATTTAACGAGAGTCAGGTATCTACAGTTGTTAAGAGAAGTAGTACTGCAATTTTTGAATAACCTACCACACAATCTCATACGGCAATGTTGGTTTCAAATGGATGGAGCACCCGCTCACTCTTCACATGAGATATATCGGGAATTAACAAATATCTTTGAGGATAGGTGGATTGGCCGCAATGGACCCCCGTTATGGCCACCTAGATCCCCCCATCTGACTCCCCTTGATTTTTATTTATGGGGTCAAATAAAAAATGAGGTTTATGCGTCTCCCGTGCAAAACAAAGAACAGCTTAAAGCTAGAGTAAGAGACGGTTTTCGAAACTTGAACGCTGAGCAAGTAAGAAAAGCGACTACAACAGAGTTAAGAAGAAGAATTATGATTTGTTTAGAACGGAACGGAGAACATTTTGAACATTTGTAAATATCATTCTGAACGCATTATTTGTCTTTAATAAGTTGAATTTATTCACATTTTAGATTGTTATGGTTATTTTTGTTATCTCATATGATATTAAAGCCATTCAAAGTTTTGCTATTTATTTTCTTTTTTAATCTTCTCACACAAAGTTTGATGGATCAAAAACAATTGGTGTAATTCTAAAACTATTTAGATTTTTTTCACAGTTTACTGCTAATAATGCTCAATTTAGAAAATAATCATTAATATCTCTAAAACTGTGAGAGATAGGCATAGGGAAACCTGTATCTGTATCATGCAAGATATTCATCTACTTACTAGAACGTGCTCATCTACAGGCTATTCCATTAAAAAAAATTGATTTTTCTTAAATTTAAGATTACATAAATAATCGATAAATTTCGAACAGCCTGTATGAGATTTATTAAATATTTAGACATTACTCATAATCTTATACCTTTCCCTGTTTGCAGTAGAAATATGATGTAATTCTATTCAAATACGCCTTAGATATGTGGTTTTAAAAAGTGCATTGAAAAAACAAAAAATTTGACAAAAATCAAAATAATTCAAAAACTGTTAATTATGCACAAAATAAAACCTAATTAAATGTGTTACAGCACTCTACAAGCAATCTAAAAAAGCAATAAAAAATATAACATTCCATTTAAAAAGATCAAAGTTGGCTATGTGTTACACCCGCATCAACGTCGCACTAATTTAATAGTTCAAGGCAAGGTACGGTACCAGGAGATCACAGTAGTGAGATGGAAGAAATTGAAAATCGCAGGGCCGAGCTAACTCCAGTCGCAGATGGCGTGACTGTTCAAGAAAGTATGAAAAATGAATCGAGCGACGTTATCCGGGCACCAGGACACTATGCTACCTTACGGTAACCTACCTGCGTTTCCTACGAACAGCCACTGGCTGTGTCCCTCCAGCGGGTTTCCTACGGATCACCCTGTATAGGTCGGTTGCGCCAAACCTTATTCAAGTGCTTGTCACAATAATTAAAAAAAATATGTTGAGGTAAAATAAAAGAGAGATTACGATGTGTAGTATGTTATATATTAAACTGTTTGTTTTAAAATTTGAAAATATTAAACAAGTCAGATTGAATTTTGCGAAATAATGCTGTTCAGATTAAAATTTTTGAAAATATATTAAACAAGTCACATTAAAATTTAGGAAAGTTTAAACAGTCAGATTTAATTTTTAGTGAGTCTTAAATGCAATTGACATAACCTCTGCGCATCGGCAGGGAATGGTCGGCAGCAGAAACGTTTCGTCGCCTCACAGGCTTTTCTACAATTGATATCATATAAAGTGCCACCAACGGCGATGTTACTACGATATGTGTTTTATGTTACTCAATTATAAAGAAAGTTGATTTAAGATTAGCACTTTAAGACTTTAGAAAAACAGAAGGGAAATCGTTAAATTTACAATAACATGGTTATGATTACAAAATCAAAATTAAGAATTAATTAAAGTAACTTGTTTACAAATGTTAAATAATTATAGTAGCACTAAGCGTAGAAAAAAAAGTATTTATATCAAGAGAATCTTCTAAGCTTACGGTATAGAGTTTTGCATTTGCATATGAAATTCAATTAGAGCTCAAAATTAGCAAAAGAAAAAAAACATACATGAAAGGTTAATGAGTTAACGGCAATGAATTATCTAGGAATTTTAAAAAAAACATTCTAAGTCATCCCTCTTGAAGTTAAAAAAAACATCAACGAGAGCCCTAATCAACTCTTACTTAGGGTCACTCTGTGTACAGCAATAACAATTTACAATTTAAACAGTAATTTTAATTAGGAATAATGTATAATATATATAATATAATATATATATATATATATATATATATATATAATATAATAATGCGTGGTCACATACGCATATGATTAAGTGGTGCAATAGGTAACTTATAACCACCCAAATAGTCTTAGGACAAAAAAATTAAGGTAAAATGTCCAGCTCACTGGCACAAAATATCGACAAATTAGTCGAGTTACACGTCGTAAATTATGTACGTAGTTGTACTTATCTGGCCACGATGCGGGGGAAGACTCCCTAGCTGGGCAAGGTTTCCACGGCGCTTATCTGGCCGGCAGGAGAAATTCCACCCAAAAGCCACTGAGAAGGATGGGAAGGTGCAACTAATAGAGCGACGATGGTAGTCACTATGTTCCTTAACGGAAATGTACGGCCGCCATGTCAGCGTATATCTACTGAAGGCTTAGCCCCGTACCCAAAAAAAAATCCTATTAAATTAGGAAAAAAACAGAGATAAAACCCCGAAGATTATCACAAGATTTACTCAACTTACCCCAGATTACTGGAGTTCCGCGAAACCGACTTCACAAGTCACACAAAAGCACAAAATTAAATTCAGGAGCCCAGCACATGGAACTTCGCAAATTCGAAAAGCGATAAATACGGTAAAACTTACGATAATTCACCTATACTAAGGTATCGACATTCACTACTTATTTCATCAAAGCCGCTTAAGCGTAATATCTACTAGACATAGTAATAAAATTACTAAAAGAAAATAAGCAGTTCTGTACTATTGTTCTTTATGCAAGATTGACTTGAAAAGTGAAGCCAGAGAATGTGTTTCCCCTTGACTAATGCGCGGCAGCCAACACGCACGCCTCAAGTATAACGTATCACGGAAATGGCTCAGAATAGAAAGCGGGAAAAATTCAAAAGATTAACGAACACAAACTATACGGCAAAAGAGACCGACGATAACGTGACCTATATAATTAAACACAGACATCCTCGGAACTTAAGATGATGACAAAATTTATTGAAATACACCCACAGTGTACGTAAGATTATAAAGTTAGATAATATGAAAGGAAAAGTTCACGCCTAAAAGTTGGTATTGTGCGAACTGTCCGACTACGCAACGCACGCATGACAACTAACCACACAGATTTGTAAACAAACGCAACTCAGCCCCATCACACATTATAAATGTCCGGAACTCAGGTAAATAGACTAAATCTGACCAAATTACGCACACACAAGATACCGACGGGCTTTGCCCCGATCTAATCGAACGTTGCAGGCATACGATATCGGACGTGGATGCGACGATTTACATTCCAAAGGTTATGTTCATTGGATGACACGGAACAAGGAAATTACCGCGGAAAGCCCTATTATCCCATCAAGTGCATGTCCGTGAGGAAAGAAAACAAGTATGCACGAAGTCTAACCATTTCCATGCCACAATATACCTTTTCTTTTTAAGCAAAGAACAGTCTATAAAACCAAAAGAGGTTATCCGATTGCCACAGTACTTGATTCAGGTGTAGCAAAATAAAACAAGGTGCTAAAAGAACATCCTAACACAATATTTCCTCCTACCAATATGGTGACAGGAAAGCAGTAAAACTAAGGTGGAGACAATCAAGTTCACATAGATGTCGGAGCCCGAGACATAAAATGTCGATGAAAATAACAATGTTTACATCCGAAAAATCAGAACTACGGACACAATGCAGGTAGGTCAGACTTCACAAGTAATTAACTTCATCGTGTGAATGACCCAAAATTAGATTTCAATAAATTTAATTTAAGAAACAGAAATGAGTTCACACAATAGATATAAGCATGTCAAACTAGTTCTCCAAATATACCAGGCCCGCTCGTAAAGTTGCGATTTAGAGTACCAAACAGTGCGAAAAGCATAAGTAATGCGAAACATTAGCTAAACGTAAAAATAAAGCATAACATATACTTCCTGTATAACCAAAAGTGGTAATGAGTGTAAATATTTTATCTTAACAGACCAAGTCAACATTACGTGCTACAAATTTTCAAAACTGTCCTAAGGCGTTAACATAGAAAAATTCGAACGAACGGGTTAGGTGAAAAACCCTGTATATACTTGCCGAACAAGTACCAAATATATTGTCTGTTCGAACAATACAGTTGTCATATAATTGTCTATCAATGTTCAAAGAGTCAATACCTCAATTCAGCACTGTAGATTTTCTGGTATTAAACTGTAATAGTATTCATTTTATCCTAAAATTTGTTTTGTTTATTATTAATATCGTAGCTTTTTAGATTAAAAATGGTAAATAAAATAATTAACTGCATCAATTAAATGCCTACTTTGGCGACTACGCATTTAACTTTTTCTACCTTAGACAAGGCGATGCATGCCTTTGTAAATAACATTTCAACTGACAGTTAATTTTAAGTCGTTATTATTTATCGTAATATTATGAAAGACTACTTATTAAAGGATGTTTAAATATATGTTTACATACTTATGCAAAAACATCAACTCAAATAACAAAACAAATTTCTAACAAATAACAGCATATATAAAAAAATGTAATAAAAATAAAGCGGATAACGTTTTTTGTCTATTTATTTTTTTACTATCTTACTACTATTTATAATTTTTTCGACGTAACGAACAATTATTTCAAGATTAAATGGCGCAATAATTCTTACGCCCACATTTACAATTTATAAACTTTGGCAAGTTGTAATACACTACAGTACACAGGGTATTCCACGAGAGCCGTTCGTTAGAAGTTTTCATGGTTAGAAAAAACTTAGAATTCTGAAATTTTGGGTTCCAGGGTTATTCAAGATTCTCTTTCATTTTAAAATATTTTCAAGATCATACTACTTCCGGTTATACCGGAAGTCGCCATTAACTTCCTTATTTTAAATGGAACACCCGGTATATTATTTCATTTTTGGATTTCTGAGAAAATTTCATAGTGGGTTTTCATCAGGTTTCCCTATACCTATTTTCAATTTTTTCTTAGATATCTTGATTTTTTTGAAAATTTTGACAGATGTAGCCCTGTTTTGAGCATTGCGCCCTTTAACCAATTTCGATTGGTGGAAAGCGCTTCTGGGGCAGACGGAAGCACAGGAATGATACTTTCGAATGCCATATTGACAACTGATTTATCGCATACAGGGTATCCAAAATTTAATGACCAATTACATCATTTTAAAAGTTGAAAAAGCTCGTTTTTACTTTCTTATACGTAGTATAAGGAAGTATTGTGATGATGAAAATTTTCGACCTCGAGATTTTTGCAGATGTCCACGTTTTGAGGTCCCCTGATACCAAAAAAGTGGTTTTTAAAAAATGTCTGTGTGTCTGTGTGTCCGTGTGTGTGTGTGTGTGTGTGTGTGTGTGTGTGTGTGTGTGTGACCACGATAGCGGTCAAACCGCTGTAGATATCAATTCCAAATTTTGTAGTTACGAATATAATCTCCCTCTTGAGAACTGATTAGATTTTGAGCAAAATCGGCAGACCGGAAGTAGTAGTTTACTTCAGTGAAACAATCGAATTTTGCAAATATTTCGTCAATTACTAAGTTTAAACAAATTTATAAAGAATTCAAATGTACTCAAAATTAAATTTGAGAAAAATTGTTTTAATAAAGTTTTTCGAAATTCCTACCGGAAGTAGGTCTTTTACTCTTATCGAAAATCAGTTTTTTGCGAATATCTCGCAAGTCATGCTTTCTAGGCAGGTACATTTCGAGTATAAAAGTATTTAGAACATACTTTTAAATATCTTTTGTATAAAAAAAATTTCAAAATTTAGACCGGAAGTACCACTTTTACTCTTATCGAATAGCGATTTTTTGCAAATATGTCGTAAATTATGCATTCTATATATATTTATGAAGAGTACAAAAGTATTTAGAGTTAGATTTGGAATATTTTTTGTATAAATGAAATTTCAAAATTCGGACCGGAAGTAACACTTTCATACGTATAAGAAAGTCGTGTGGTGGCCACACCTCATTTTTTCAAATGGGACACCCCGTATTTTATTGGATGGTCGGATGCAGAATTTGATTCTGCATTGATTCCCTATACCTATTTCCAGTGGTTTTCTTGTTAATCCAAATTTTTTATTTTAATGCGGTTTTTTGGCAGAAACCGAAACATCGATTGCCTTTCAAATCCAAAAGGTGAAAGGCCTTCTGTTACTTGTATTTTAATATAGGTACTATTCTCCACGACTGTTGAATAATGCATTCGTTCCTATTGAATATTAAATTGAAGAGCAGCATCAATTTCACGCCTCGTGGATTCCAAACTGGAATCCACGGGCAGATCATCGAATCAGATTCCTTTGCAAAAACATTAAGCGCGGTGGAATAGTAACCCTGAAAAAAGACCTTACATTTTAAAACGTCAAATATTGGTTGCTGCCATTTCGCATTTGCAATCTATAATTTATTATATAACACTGCATTAATTTTTTTCGTATAGTCGTGGAGAAAGTATAGCCTTCTACTCGCGTATAATAGCTATTATTCACGAGGATGTTACGGCACGAGCCGCAGGCTTTCGTTCTCGTGAATATTAGCTACCATTATACGCTTGTTGAAGAATATACAGGGTGAGTCATCTCCGCGGGTAAGGCCGATTATGCGTTTATAAGTAAAGATATTTCGAAGCGGTTTTTTTCTTGTGATAGCTGCTCAATAGGAGCACATTTTAAAAATATTTTGTATTATACAGAGTGTTCCATAACTGGCTAACCATAGTTATAGTTTTTTAAATGGAACATCCTATATATTTTTGCATTTTTGTTTTCCCCGTATAATTTTTAGTCAAAAAGTGATAAGATAGTATAGGTCTAAAATCTAAAGTTTTTGACTTATTCCCATTTTTCTGAAAAATTCAATGTTTTCATAAAATTATATTTCTCGAAAACGACGTATTAGATGGACATAATTTTTTGCAATATTGTTTACAATAACAGGTCCTAAGAGAAGCATGTTTTATTTTTTTACAGTTACTGTGTGCAGAAAACTGGATTAAAATTACATGACATGTTTTTGTATGAAAGTCAATTTTTTTTAAAAGGAACACGCTGTATATCAGTTCGTTTTTGAATTTCTTATTAAATTTCACATCAAAAACATGTAAGACGTCAATACTTTAAATGTGACTATTACTGAGCTATTGTTGCTTTTTGATATAATTTTGTCAGTTTTATGGTTTTAATTAATATAGTATAGTACTGACAAAATTATATCAAAAAGCGACAATAGCTCAGTAATAGTCACTTTTAAGGTATTAACGACTTATATGTTTTTAATGTGAAACTTAATAAGAAATTCAAAAATGAACTGATATACAGGGTGTTCCATTTGAAAAAATTGACTTTTATATAAAAACGTGTCATGTAATTTTAATTCAGTTTTCTGCACATGCAGTTAGTAACTGTAAAAAATAAAACATGCTTCTATTAGGACCTCATATTGTAAACAATACTGCAAAAATTTTTGTCCATCTAATACGTCGTTTTCGAGAAACATAATTTTATACAAAAAAAAAATGGGAATAAGTCAAAAACTTTAGATTTTAGACCTATACTACCTTATTACTTTTTGACTAAAAATTATACGGGGAATACAAAAATGTAATAATATATAGGGTGTTCTATTTAAAAAACTATAACTATGGTTAGCCACCAAGTTATGGAACACTCTGTATAATACAAAATATTTTTAAAATGTGCTCCTAAAAAACAGCTATCACAAGGGAAAAACCGCTTCGAAATATCTTTAATCATAAAGGCATAATCGGCCTTACCCGCGGAGATAATTCACCCTGTATATGTTACTACTATAATCACAATAATGGCATGTGTTGCCTTGATTCCCTATAACGGTGTTCACAACAGAAATAGCCTTATTATCAGAATAATAAATAAACGAAATCTATGGTAGCATTAGTTAGAATTTTATAATTGATAACACTTTTGCTGGCTTTCTCATTACTGTCTTGTGTTCCAACAACGTACAAGAAAGATGTGTTGTTATAGGCAAAGTCACATTTTTAAGTTGCACACATTAGAATATCACTCAATATTTGAAAACTTCAGGAACTTTTATAGAATATATTTTATGGATATTATCCATAATTTTGAATTTATTCGTTTCTTCTAAAACAAGGCGATTATATAATTAATAAGTTTTTCTTGCCCTTTTCAAGTACGTTGACACATAATTATCTATACATATTGCACATAGATGGACGTACTTTAGGAAACATCTTTATCAAATACTATTAGACTGAACAAAATCTTGTTATGGTGTCTCACAAAACATATCTTCCAAAATAATTTTGATAAAATTTTATTTTTTCGCAGTAACTTTAGAATTGAAAGAAAATTTTAACATATATTGGTGCTGTTAAATACCTCTTACACAATGAACATTTTTCTACTGTTAACCTATGTATTTCATAGTTACACATTATTTTGGACTTAAAGTGGTGTGCAACGCAAGTCCCAAAATGATAGTTACCTACGACTATATTAAGACCTAATATATTATTACTATTATTAACATCTCATTTTATTTTTTATTCAGTGTTAAATAAGACAACCATACGGTTAGGACCATCCTGCAGCAAAGTAGTACATACAGTGTTTATTTAATGTATAAATAGTCAAAAGAAATATATGTTTACTATAAAGACTTTGTCAAGTAGTACAGTTAATAAGCAATAAATAAACAAAAATGAATATAGACATAATATAAACAATATGAGATAATATTGCAAAAAAACTAATTTATTTACAGAAATTCAACAAATTTATATTCGAATTTGATACTCGAAATCAATTCACAAACTGCATATTCCGATTTGCATTGAAGGGAACAGTCACTTGTTCCAAAAGTTCCAACATGGCTGTTTTTGTGGAGCTTTGCCCTCTATACCCATGATGTTGATCGGCAAACATATTGCCTTGTCAAAAAACTGCACTAGCCTATTTCGAATTACTGTAGCGAATACTTTTTAATAGTCCGTAGTACTGGCATAAGTCTATAGCTGTTGCATTCATCTATAGTCCGAGTCTTATATATCGGTTTAACTTAGGTTTCTTGAGATCCTCCGGGCAGACACCTTGGTGAATGCAATTGTTCACCAATCCTGTAACCGGGTATGCTATAATAATTATGATTAACAAATAGTATACTATGCAATCAGCATATAATGATAGCTATTAAGACACGAGTAAGAAAATTACAATACGAGGCGAAGCCGAGTATTGTAATGAATACGAGTGTCTTAATAGCCATTAAATGCGAGTTGCATACACTATTTTTTCTACGACCATATAATAAAACATTATTTTTTGAACATTCCATTTCATAAATTGAGCGTAAAATTTTCCGTACATCTTTACGAATTTAGATGGTAATAAATTGTTCGTGGCTACTAAGACTTATTCCATAATTTCTGGTGGAGTCAAATATTACATTTCACTGTCATTATCCCTCATTTTTACCATTCATATTTTCAAAAAAGCACAAATTTTAACTACTTAGTTGTAAATTGCAGAGAACTGTCACATTTAATTAATTTTTATATCTGTCAGATATGCAGTCGCCATATTGAATATTGTTTGAATATTAGAATGTCGCATTCCTATTGGATAACAAACTTGTATCGTAATGAAAAATCTGTATTCCTATTGGATATAAACTTGTATTATAATGAAAATCTGTATCGTAATGGACATCATTAAAGTACAGGTTCAGCATATCTAATAATACAATTAAAGTATGAGAGTAGAAAAAGAATTTTTTATACAAACACCATATACATCCGTTGACGATTTTATTTTCATTCCTCTGACAATATTGACTTACTGAAATATTTACTTCATTTATTTGCATTAAGAATGCGTTCTTTTCTTTGATTTTTTTTTGTCCTCCTGTTTCTGTGTTTATTTTTTTCCCAATGGTCTTCTGACGATTTTACTGTGGATTATGTTTTCCTTGCATTTATTTTTTTAATCATTTTTGGTAGTCATCTCTTGGTTTATTATATTGCGGTTTGATGTCAGGTGTTTTACATACTTTGTAAAGCACGTGAAGTGCGTCCAGGTTTTGTTTAAATTTTTTGAGTTGATGTATGTACTAGTCTATGAAAATAGTCCGAATAGCCTTTGCCAATCCCTCCTGAAAGGATCTGTCGAAGCAGTCAATCTATCATGAAAATCTGTGAATTGATCTTGTATATGGTTGTTATTGATCACATGCCACCTTTGAATATTAGTTTCGGTAATATCCTCATTTTTATGTACATACTTTACCTTTTTGAAGTGTAAACTTCTATGGGCGCGTTGATTGTGGGCACTGAACGAGATTGAGCCGTCACGCTCGGCTATGTAACGCTTGAGTCGCCATGGTTACCAAACGAACCGTAAATTCGACAAAAATCGGCAAAACTGTGCAAAGAACTCCTCTCTGCATACGCGAAATTGAAAGCTGCCCTTTGGCACTGGTGTACGGGCGACACTGAATTTCCGGTCGACGGAGAGATTTTCTTCCTAAGTGGAGCAGTTGTAAAGATATGGGCTCTTAAAGAAGAGCGTGCACTCGATGTTTTAACAGCAAAATGGCTTACGTTATGACGATTCACGTGACAATCAAAAAATCCCGAGAACCGTCAAACTGACAGGCGAACTGAGTTGCACCACAGATTCACTCTTAAACGTGAAATACGAAATTTTGAATGTTGCGAGGGCTCATCAAGACTCGGGGTCTTATGGAACCGGCTTTTTGGGACCTTTTGTTTGCTTATTTCGAGTCGGCAGTCGCACGCAATCGAAGGTACCGGCAATTTAAAGGTCGTTTGCAGAAGGATTTGGTAAGAAAAATGGCCGTTTAAATGTGCACTGATATCAATGTATTCCGGACGGACGAAAACAAATATCAGATTCTCATGTGCACTGGCGATCAAGGTATTACGGTCAGGCGAATTGCATCTCCACACAATACATAACGGTCTCCCACATGACTTGATAGTTTTATCTATACAGGGGTCGATTAGTATTTTAATTAATGAATTGAATTAAAATACGATAATTCAAGAACGTGTGTATTTCCTTAAAGGGGAAAAGGAGGATTGCTTTCGACATTTATGTGCCCCTACTACGAAATAATTTTATTTAAACGATTAATACGCAAACGTGCACAGTGGGCGGAGCCAGCTGAAATCAATTTCTCTCTCTTCTGATTAAAATTAGGCACTTGGGAGTTTTTACGGTCGCCCATCACTAATTCAAACGTCGAAATAGAACAAAATGGCCGAAGGATTTTTTGAAAATTGACGTATGAAAGTGAAATTTTAGATACGGGGGTGTCTTAGGTCGCCGATCACCCATCCATAGTCAAAATGTCAAAAAAAAACGAAATGACGGAAGATTTTTTTGAAAATTGACGTATGAATGTAAAATTTTAGATACGGAGGTGTCTTAGGTCGCCGATCACAAATCCAAAGTCAAAATGTCAAAAATAAACAAAATGGCGGACGAGTTTTTTGAAAATTGACGAATGGATGTGAAATTTTAGATACGGGAGTTTTGGGGGTCGCCGATCACGATTTCAAAGTGAAAATGTCAAAAAAAACAAAATGACGGAAGATTTTTTTGAAAATTGACGTATGAATGTGAAATTTTAGATATGGGTGTTTTGGGGGTCGCCGATCACAATTCCAAAGTCAAAATGTCAAAAAAACAAAATGGCCGAAGAATTTGTTTGAAAATTGACGTATGAATGTGAAATTTTAGATACGGGGGTGTCTTAGGTCGCCGATCATAAATCTAGAGTTAACATGTCAAAAAAAACAAAATGACGGACGAGTTTTTTGAAAATTGACGTAGGAATGTGAAATTCTAGATACGGGATTGTCTTAGATCGCCGATCACGAATCCAAAGTCAAAATGTCAAAAAAAAAACAAAATGACGGAAGAGTTTTTTGAAAATTGATGAATGTTTGTGAAATGTTGGATACGAGGGTGTTTGTGGTCGCTTATTACGTCTTCAATTTGGCGATTCTTTCGGCAACCGTTACATCATACTTCTGCCGTGTGGTTTTAAGCACACTCATTTTTCTTGTTAGGTGCGGCAACCTCTATACACATATCAAATAAGTGAGGTTATCTTATTTCAAATAAGTTATCTTATTTCAAATAAGTGCCCAGGCAAAGAAATATTCATAAATACATAGTGCATACATGTTTCACACTGTTTGCCATGTCTTGAAGGTTCATAGAAGGACTTATATATCTTTTGTTGTACATTGTCTTCAGGAAATTCACATTTAAATCTCTAGCTATTATTAATTTGGCATAAACTTGTCAACACTTCACATAAGGTATCGATAAATAATTGCAATCTGTCACTAGAATGTTTATAAATCGATACTGCCAATGCATTATTTTTTAAGTAAATGTTCTAGCCACATCAAACTGTTTTTCAATGGAAAACATTTTAATTTCTGGATCTTCACTTGTTACACATTCTTTATTAGTACCATAGATCCTCCGCATCTGTCTTTTATGTAGTATGCAGATGATATTTTATAGCCTGATATGACCAGGTCGTACATATTAGTCTCCGTAATCTATGTGATTGCAACAATGTCAATATTTCTTATGGACAATAACATTGAAGATTAAAACAGTTTGTTTCAATGCACCTTTTGTGTTGCCTTATCTTTCCTCAATTGTCACTTCCTTTCTGCTGTTTGAATATGTAGGTATACCTACAGTTTTTCTCAATGGTACCACCGCTTTAAAATTTCTTATCCTGTATGGTATAATTATCGTATCTACAGGCCACTGACCCTGTTTATATGTATTTAAATATCCAATTACTTTAGCAAATAAATTATTAGGCAAAATTCAATACAAAGGTTGGATATTAAGTAAATAGACTTAATAGACATTGTCATATACATATTACTACTGTTTAAGTGTATAGTTGAAATTATAAATTATGAAAATATATCCATTTTGCTTTTTTTTAAAAACTTAACTTTGAAAGTTTGTTATATTTATATGTAACGTTATCTTTTCTAGTGTTCAAGTTAATTAAGATAAGGTAATAATTCTTACTTGTAACTAAGTATGTACAAATGCTATAATTAACATGAGAAAGATGAGTAAATAAGTATCTTATTTGTCTACCTTCTTATCACTTAAAGTAATCGCGAAATGATAACGTGAGCAAAATTATCCTTATTTTTAATACTAGCTGGTGGGTACATACATATATGTAACAACATATAGATGTATATACAAGGAGATAATAGAAGTTTGAATAAAAAAGATAAACGTGGGTTATTTACAAATCTCTCCCGTAAATAAGATAAATGTTTTTATATAATATAAATTAGAGAGTAATAAAAATTGTTTGACAACAGGGAACTATTCATTGTTAAAAAAATTATATTCAACCCAGAAAAGTTACAAATGAAATTAATTACACAGAGTGGCTCATTTAAAACGAAACTGACGGATTATATTGCAATTGATTTGTTATCTAAAAAGCCTCTAAAATGTTCAAGTTTGTTTAGAGGGGACAATATGTGTTATAAATCTAACTTAACAGCTTTATTGTCCTAATAGGTGCATGGAGAGTCACGCCTTACTACAGTAGTTCAAGTCATTTAAAATGAAGGTTGAAGGTTGAGCTGATAAAGCACGTCTATTTAACATTTTACCAATATGTTTTAATTCCATCTTTTTCTAGAAAGAGGTACCGCTAGATCAAAAATTATATTGATAAAGGTTTGCCATGGAATGTAAAACGTCCGTCTTAGCTATCATTCTCTTGCGAAAATTCCGATTAAATTATCAGGTTAACTGTCATACTGACATTTGACTGACATAAAATTTGTAAATATATGTTTATTTAAAATGATTTACATGTTTGAATAACATTTTATTAAAAATTAATAAACAATTTACAATAACAATAATAAGTTTAACAGATCGTTATTCATTAAATTCTTGCCGAACCACTGGCAGTACGCAAGACGTCTGGGGTGGTCTGTTGGCAAAAGAGCTTGATATGATTGCATTTTATATGGATGCATGTTCAAGTTCTCCTTTATAATGGTTCGGCATGTTCCATAAGAAACTCCAATTTCTTGGGACAGGCGTCTCAAAGTTTTTGTGGGCTCCTGTTCCATACGATCACGAACGTCAATAATCACTTCCTCTGTGCGAATAGTTGGCCTACCAGCACCTTTTTTTTATGAATAACAGATCCAGTTTCGCAAAGTACACCAACACTATGTGCGAGGCACATATAAAAATATTGCTCTACACTGCGAAATTTGGGAAGTGTTCACGAAAATAACGGTTACTGTATTCCCAAATATCATTAACTAGCACACCTGTTCTAAAATACGGTTCATTCATGTAAGTTTTGTGTGCTGGGGTGTAAACCATAATTGAAAAACTACAAGATGTCAGAGAGAAAATTTAATGACAAATATTGATCTCGCGGTATTTTGTTTCTAAGCTTGCTATTGTTTGATTTTTAATATGGTAATTTATTAGTTTCTAATTTCTTAGGACGTTTGTGATTTATGTTCACTATTTTCGAAAAAGCACTTGTAATTCTTTTGAGTTTAACGCATTCACAGTCAAATAGGGATAAATGTTAAATGAACGCTTTTAGTGGGGTTATCTGTACTGTTAAACTATTGACCAACAAATGTGGAATCATAATCAAAAGAGTTTAATTGCTTTTAAAATGACACCTACCTATCGTCTCTTTTCCTAAACACACAGAAACAAATATGGACCTCGATTGATATTTTTTCAAAAAGTTCACTCTCAAAGGTAATCCGTCTGTTCTGTTTTCGATTACCGACGTATGTACATGTGACAGGATGATTCGCCAAATTGGTGTGTTAAGGGCTATATATTTTTAAGAAAAATATTATTTAACATTTTAGGACGAGACATTGTTATTGTGTAAACTATTTCTATTCATACTTTACTTCCTGTTTACCGGACGTTGACACCAACTATGTCTTTATAAATGCAAATATGTTTTTATTCTTAGATTCTACTCGACATAGCAAGACACTCACATCATAAGTATAAGAATTATTGTTTTGTTGTAGTTCCATATCGCATTTGACTTAAAATAAAATTCTCACTACAACACTAAAACTTCTATATTTTTTTAAAATTAAAAAAAATTCTGAAGAAGACCAATGATTAAAGGTCGAAACGTAAAATAAAAATTTAAATCCTATTCTACAGGAGCATTTTCATTTCACTGCCGAAAATACCCACGAAGTAAACACATTAATTATCATCAGGCAACGAAAAAAAACACAATATATATAGGTACATACCTATATATACTATATAGATACACGGTACATCATTAAAATACATTCATATACTTAGTATCAGTTGGCTGCTATGTGATGTTACTATGATTTTTTTTATTGCCTACTTTATATTTTTCTTAGTACAATTAATTATTATTGAAGATGCAGTTCCATGTCAACTGTTTATATTTACAGTTAAATACATTTTTCAAACATATATTTAGAAAAACCGTGTGCTCATACACAACTTGTCTCATAACATTCTTGTAGCATGTCTTTATATCGCACAATATCAAGAATGAATATAGCCTGTTCCGTTGTCTCAAAAACTTTGCTCTAAACTTCAAACACTCAACAAAACAAGAGTAATTAGGTGCTATCATACATTTCTTGTATATAGGCAGGTTATTATTTTTATTACATCATTTATGTACCTACATAGGTAGTATAAGTACACAAATACCTATTTGTACATTATTAAATAAATATAAAATACATCAGCTTATCCGATTCCATAAGTGTTTTATTTGTCAGGAATTAAAGTAGAAAGTACCCACCTAAAGACATAAAAATATACTTAAAAATATTTTATTTTGCGTTATGTGTTAAATCAAAACATTGTTTAGAGATAAATCCTGATAATAACAAAATAAATGTTACTATTAAATGTGTATGCCAACGAAATTTTTATGGTTCACGTCATGCGAACAGATTCACTTTCTTTTGCGAAAACGATTTCGCTTAGATAGTGTTCCATCCGAAACGAAAGGTTTCATTCGGTTCTAAAGCGACAAATTAAGATTAATAAAAATACGGCTTCTAGATGAAGTAAGAAAACAGACGGAGCACTAAGGTCGAAAATCAGTCGCCTCAAACTCCAGGGTCCCATTAATCTAAACGATATATCATTATCTCTTCTCCACAGCAAGAGAAACGACTTTGGACTAGCTACGTCAAAAAGCATGATTGGTTTTTACTTGGCCGAGAGTCAAGTTTAGTACGTAGTGGGGATATCGCAAGCTTGGTGTGGTTTGATGTTCGGCCATAGTGAATTTCAGTGAGCGAGTATACATAGAAGAGCGAGCACGTACGGTACCTCTGCGCTATCTCTGAAAGAGCGCCGCCGACTTTTTTAAGTTTTTTACGTTTTCAAAATAATAGTATAGGAAGTTTTAGTTGAATTTAGTTTTATCGCGAGTCTTTCCAGTTTTGACGCAGAATATTATCGTTTGTGTTTGTGTTTCGCCCATCAACAATATAATACGCTATATAAATTACAGTGATTTTTAGTCGTCTATCAAAACGCAAAAAATCAGGATGTCTACTGCAGTGATGTCACAAAGTGCTATGTATGAGTTCGGAGATATAATCAAGGTACGTTACTTGAGCAGGGGGATGTATTGGGGTTTCGCGTGGGTTTAGAACGTTACCTGCTGCGCCTCTTGTATTACTACCTGTTGCATTGCATCAGGTAGAGTCAGCTAGGGCGTTCCTTCACGTAAAAAACAGTCCCTCTTCACCAAAACATAAACAAAAGGATATTTCTTTGCGTGGGTATTTTATTACATATTATTTTGTAACCTATAAATTTTGTTTGTTTTTCACTTTAGAAAATTTATAGAATAAATCTTTGCCAATTTATGATATGCATTTAAACAATTAAAATACGTAAATTAACATTACTTTTCTGAAGTCATTGTGGTTAGTCATATAATGTAGCTGTGTATGTAGCGGCATCTATATTTATTAATACTAATTATATATATGGCGGGAAATTTCAATTATGTGATTGTAATTACGATATGTGTATTCATGTAATTATTCGTTATTCGAAATTTGTACGTAAAAACAAAAATTATGTAATTGGTCACACACATACTTATAGCATAAAATATTAGATAAATACGTATCTTGGCCTTGATATAATGCATCTATCAGAATTAAATTTTATTATACTAGATATACCTACCTACCTTGGTATTGGGTACTAAATACCAGGCATTTTGAAGTTATTTTATAAAATTCGCTTTATAGATAATTTGGGTATCTTCTCTATCCTTAATACAATGTAAAATATATACATATTGATATCGCAAGTATAACAACCATATAAAGTCTCAACTTGCTAAATTAATTTATTAACATTCATGCAAGTAATTTGAAAGCGAATTAAATTTTCTTTCGGTTCAGCACATTAAGCCCACAGTGACACCAGTTGCATATCCTGTAACAACGTACTTATTTCTGCTGGATATATAAATATAAATTATTAATTCGTTTTTGTCGTAGAGATAAGCTTTGTGGTTTTCACAATTAGTCACATTGGTTAAATTTGAAAATAAAAATTTAACAGAAATTTATCATTCTTCCTGTTGTTTCATTTATACTTTTTGTTAATTACAAACCAAAGCGAGTTTTCCAGTTTATTTTAATGGTTACTTTATATTTTCTATTTCTTTTTGTATAATTAAACCCGTAACATTTAAGTATAACATTCAAGGCAATTTAAATGTCGTTAATTATTTCACTTACACTTACCTAACGAATATTGTAATAATTATAGTAGATAAAGTAAAAGGTTGACGTTATTAGCTGCTCAGAATATTCCATTGTATTTACAAGATTTAGTTGTTGCCTTTGCTTATTTTATAATTATCGAAAGCTGGCTGTTTAAATTTTTTTATATATGATAGGTATAGAGAATTTTATAGGTTTTATACTAAACTTCGGTCTTCCTTAATATACTAAATGTTTCCTTATTTGCTACTTGAAAAGTCATAACATCTTGTTGATTACGTATTTGTTGTCAACAATGTTCGTTCCATTCAAAACTGTAAATGAATTAAAAAGTTAAACTTAAATTTAACTAACCTGGTATTCTACTGCACCTGCAAAAAACAGTTAATTTAATAATTTACGTATTTATATCAGTAGTACCTGCCTATTTACTGTTTATAGTTAAATAAATGCAGAATGTCTTAATTTATTCAAATGAATGTTTATTTTTAAATTACTAAGTACTTAAATCAGAAGGGAAGCACATTCTACTTGACTAATTACATTTCTCTCTATAGTCAATAATATATGATTATTTCCGTATTTTTAAATGCAATGACATGCTTGTATAACCACAAAAAATTGCTGCGGTATTCAAAAAATATACCTACTTTACAAACACCATACCTCCACATAGACTAAATAGTTGGAGGTTTAGCAGTGTATCTATATTTGAAACTTACGTACAGATATTAACGAATTAAAAATATATGTAATTTAGAATTAAAGCAAACAAATACCAACCAAAATTTAGTGTATATTTTGTGAAATTTCTTGTTGAAACTCCTAGTATTTATAATTACCCTCCATAATCATGTAAACTTCTAAAATATTCTTAAAATAGTAATATATTGAGCCAGGCCCTAAAATATTCGGTAATATAGTGAATCCAGACCTGGTTAATGTCAGCCCAAGGAGTTCGACTTTTATACTAACTCATTTGATGTACAAAAGAGAAATGGCTAGGTAGTAACTACCTACCTATCTGTACGTTGGTTCGTTTACTCCCACTAGGTTAGCTTTCACATCGGTCTGGGCTTGCGACAAGTCTCACTGTCCATGTCACTACCTCGAGAAAGTAGGCTTTTAGAACAACTTTTACCGATTGTTGAATGTGTTTTTATTTTCGCTGTAATCTCATCTTCGTTACTGATCACATTTTCCTTTTCATTACAGAACAGCGTCCAGAACGCCGAGGTAGCCCCTGGCGCCCACCTCGCTGTAGGGTCCCCGGCAGTTCGGTACAAGCTGACCCGTATGGCCTCAACTCCAGTGAACACATCGACTACGGCGGCGACGGCGGTTAATCTCGTCTCCTTACTAAATATATCTCAACACAGGAGATTAGAACGTACACAATCCGCTCCGGCACCGAATGCAGCAGTAACAGCTACAACAGTGAATACATCACGGTATAAAACGGAATTGTGTAGACCATACGAAGAATTTGGTGTTTGTAAATATGGAGATAAGTGCCAATTTGCTCATGGTGTGGCTGAATTACGAAGTCTGGCCAGACATCCAAAATATAAAACAGAATTATGCCGCACTTACCACACAGTTGGTTTCTGTCCTTACGGCCCTCGATGTCACTTTGTACACAATCAAGACGAAGTTGTGCAACACAGTCGCGTTCAAGCTGTATCTGCTGCAATCTTAGCTACAAGAACGAACCGTTTAAGACCAGCGGCATTAAGTCCTTCCTTATCCTTGGACAGTCCAAGCCCGCCATGCAGTCTAAGTCAATCACCTACCTCCTCAATGGGTTCATTTTTCAGCAGTGAACCAGAACTCCATTCCCCAGGTGTAGAAGATCAAAGGCTCCCAGTTTTCAACAGATTGGCAGTTGCGGCTCCCTTGCACTCATTAAGGGAATTGTTACTATAGTGCACCCACTCGACTGGATTCGCAAGAATTTAAAACATCAAAGGGAATATTTAAATGCGTTAAATTACTCAAAGACAACTTTTTTTATTTAATTCAGTGTTTTAATTTATATTTTACGTTTTAAGATTTAAACAATTCCGCCACAAAGCAAAAGGCGAAGAAGTGATTATGATATTGTGTGATTTTTAAAATAATATATTATATATATAAATCTATTTAGATGAAAAAGAAGCGTGTTTTATATATACCTAAGTATGTTGTTATATTAAAGAAAGAAGTAAAACTGTAAATGGTTCAGAATGATGTGCAAGATATAGGTTAGTTTATTTATATGTTTGCTTTACATTGGTCCTGGTGTTCCTTTAACTTGTCAATGTTTCTCAAACATTCCGCATTCAGTTTTTATTTATTTAATTTTTCCTTTCAATGTTTCTCATTTGTTTTGCCCCTCTATCCCTATTTATCATTGATCGTACCCACCCTTTGCAGGACCGATGCGAGAGAATTTGATTTTTTGTTATTTAAATCATTATTTAATTTTGTGTGTTTCTCAATACAATACGTTTATGTTATGTAGTTATTTTATTATTGTATTTATATATAACTTATTATTTATATACGCAATAAAAGTATCGTAATAGGTGACATGTGTGAAAGTACACCACATACACTAGTAAATGATGTGGACCCACGACTGTCCCCGATCATAAAAATACCTGTATATTTATATTTGTAGCTAATGTATCTCTATAGCATTATCAATAAATTATATTTTGTTCTTTATATAGTCATTTTTTTATTTAAATATGCCTATTCAAAAGACTACTTTATTGCTTGTCTTGCTAAAAATTTGTTACAATTAAAACATTTGCATACCTATATTTTTTAAAATAAAACAAGCACAGGCTAAATATACTATCCTAATTAAATAATATCGTTTCCTCCTTCACTTTTTAGATCTAGAGGCTTAAACAAAAAAAATAACAAATATACGTATAGGAAGGTAGAGAAAGAAAATTGGATTAAAAAATCATGGTCATCCATATTTTATTGAAAATGCTTGTTTTGGAGTTTTTTTTTTAATTTAATTATATATTTACGAACTGTTTTATAATAGTTTTAAGATAATTTGTGTCAAAAGAAATTATATCTGGGGGTGTGATTAAGTAATCATTTGCCACAGTATCTTCCATCTTTTGGTAAATAGACAAACACATTTAAAGCGCGCTTACAGCAAGCTTCCAACTTAAATATCCTTATATGGTTTTATTCGTATCCAATAACATTTTAAATTGAATCGTGCTAAATTAAACTAATTTTGAATTAAATACGCTTAAATGTTCTAAGTTATTTATAGCAAATGTTGGTTATTAAATTTCTATTAATTGTTACATTTAGAATCTATGTACAATTAGGTAATACCATGAATCTAATAAAACTAAAAATTACCTACACGAAGAGTAATTTATATACCTACTTGGGATATAATATGCGTGCATAGGGCCATCAGAATTCCTATTTTAAAAACGCATTTGGTTTTGTCTATTGATGCCCTCTATGAATCTTAAATGAATCTATTCTAACATAAATCCAATTGTATTTCAGACTGCTTTTATTTTCTAGATGTGAAATTCTATTCCACAATCATCTAACGTAATTAATAATACTATAAAATTAATTAATAATACTATAAAATCTAAACCACTGACCTAAACAAATAAGTTATTGTTTACCAAAATTCGGGTAAAAATCTTTTCAAGAAAACTGTTAGAAAGTAGTTTACTTTGTTACCTTTTAGCACAGATAAGGGAGATTACAAATAGCCGGTGTTTATGGAGAAATTGGCAACACCAAACATAACTTTAATTCAATCCAAAAGATGGTGAATGAATGTCGAATTATTGTATTTTCGTGTTATTTTCCGAAGGTATTTACTTTAGCATCACTAGCAGATAATTTGCAGAATAAAGTTATTGGATAAAAGATGGCACTACTATAGGTTTAACGTATGTCTTAGATTACAATTAAATTATTCAGAATCCAGACGGCCGCGGCGCCTTTTTTTATGGCAGACTGAATATCAAGATATTCGTTTTTATTTAAGTGTTTATATTATAAAACAGAAATACTGACTTGGAAAAATAATTTTGGGATTCTCCACAATTCAAGAAAATATGTCTATTTGTAATCATTTCATCGAAAAGACCTTATCTTAATTTTCCTAAATTGTAGAAATTGGTAAATACGGAAAAGAAAGGAACAGAAATCCTGTTTTGTAAACTACTATTAAATATAATGTTTGTAAATCTGTAAATGTATATCATTCCTTATTTGATTCAGACAAAAACTATAAATAGGTATTTTTAATTATTATTGCATTTCTGAAAAATGAATACAGGCTGATTCAATGCCGACGCTCATCAGAGGGATTTCACTTATTGAGAATAGACGGTAGGTTTAAATTCGACCAATTTGATGGATTATGTGTCCGCCATTACGAAAAAAATTTTGATTTTAAATATTTATTTAAAACTTCATAAAGAATATTTTTAATATTAGGTAATGTATTTTGAAATACATTGAGTCATTATTAATAGCAAACGTCGTACACCGATTAAGATGTTAAATGTATTTATTCTTCATATTCATTAATTGCAAGCGTGGAGTATTTACATACCTATGTATCCAAACCCATTTTGCTAAATCTTAAGAATAACCTGATCCGCTATGAATCGTTTATTAGGCCGCCTAATGTTTATGTTAACAGGACTTTGAATGAAAAGAATACCTATTTTACAAACAGTGAAGGTAAAAGGTGTGTTTGTAGAGTTTACATAAATCTGGTATTTTTTAAATGAATAATAATCCTTCACATCTACGCGGGAAGACGCCTCATATTTAAATTTAACGCAAACACGAGTATAGGGAACGTTACATCAAAAAAGTTTAATCAATGCTTTCATTCAGCAGACGGATCGGGAACCGTTCACTTCACAACAGTTGAGTGTTCGCTGGACAGAACCGTTCACCTTTATGTGATCACCTTCCATTTGGTACTTTTCACTGCTGCAATATGTTAGAATTATACAGATTAAACCTAATAAATAATAATAATACATTATTTTCTGCATTAAGTTTCAACGTAGTTTTTAATGTAAGGGCCGGTTTTTGCAATCCCGCTTAAAATACCTACTCGGTTAACTCCAATATTTTAATACATTAATTTCTGCACATACCTTTAATTTGCTTATTTTACTTTTCTAGTAACTTACCTCAAAATTGTGTGTTACGTTGTTGGAGTACGTTAATAGAGCATACGTACAGAATACGGTCACTAAGTGAGCGTAGAATTTCTTCGCTCACAAAAATGGCGACCGCTGCTCAACATGTTCAGAGCGAGCGAACGTCTATTGGATATGATCACGGAACAGTTGCGCAACTGTTGTGTCTGCTGAATGAAAGCAATGAGCAATAGAATCTGGAGACAATTTATAACGCATGCAATACTGTATCTGGTCAATGGGAAGGTTAGAAAATAACGAATTTTTTAGACAAGGTAACTGTAGTGGTATGCGACAAAACAATACAAGTCGCCACGACCCCAAATCTGCACCTTTTAAGTCGAGGCGCGCACCGAAATGGTACGTACGTTGTGTGGCGACAACGTGGCATATGGCAATTTTTTAACTAGTGAAATCAGTTGCCACAGCCCCATATCGATGCGCGCTGTCGCATCTGATTTCACTTGTTTAAAAAATGCCACGTTGTCACCACGTCACTTCCACGCCTCGTACGTACCATTTCGGTGCGCGCCTCGACTAAGAATCCTGATTAAACTTGGTAGTTTACGAAATACTGGTAAAGTTTGATTTTTTCACTAACGAAAACTACTACTTCCGGTCTACTGATTTCACTGATAATCAAATCAGTAAAGACCGGACACGCGCGGCCGATGACTCATCGCCCACGGGCGCACTACTGGAATTTTGTATTTTTAAAAAGTGTTTAATTTTATTTATATATGTGAATAACAAGTGGGTGGTGATCTATACAACACAAAATACATTATTATTTGCTCATTTTATTGTTCAAATCCAGTAAACTCTCCGTATTTTATTTATCTTATGAAATATAATAAATTTTAAAAAACCCTCACGTTCTACCTACGCTGATGAAGAAAGGAAATTAAGAGTTAAAGCGACTTTTTTGCTGGCCGCTTTTTGGACGAAAACAGATGTTGGAGTCCACCAAAGGAATAGTGCTATTCAGTAACTACGTGATGTTATACATTATTTCTTTTGTCCGTCGTAATTTCGGCCTTATACGCCCGGCCTGTACTAATCAGATCTCAAGAGAGAGGTTATATTCCTAAATATAAGATGTGGAGTTGATAGTTTGAGCCGTTTGCCCGCTATCGCGGTGAGACACACACAGAGGAAAGACTATTCCTGGAATATTGTCCGAATTTTGAAGCTTTGCAATTATTTAGATTATGCAATCTCGGTACACAAAATACTGTTTTATACTTTCTTATACGTAGCATAACGAAGTATTGTGATGATGAAAATTTTCGACCTCGAGATTTTTGCAGATGTCCACGTTTTGAAGTCCCCTGATACTGAAAAAGTGGTTTTTAAAAAAAATTCTCTCTCTCTCTCTCTCTCTCTCTGTGTGTGTCTGTCAGTGTGTGTGTGTGTGACCACGATAACGGTCAAACGGCTATAGATATAAATTCCAAATTTTGTATTTACGTGTATAATCTCCCTCTTGAGATCTGATTAGATTTTCAGTAAAATCGACAGACCGGAAGTAGCAGTGAAAAAATCGAGTTTTGCCAATATTTTGTCAACTACTAAGTTTAAACAAATTTATAAAGAATTTTATTAAAAAAGTTTTTCGAAATTTTTACCTAAAATAAAATCAGTTTTTTGCGAATATTTCGCAAGTCATGGCCTTTAGGCAGGTACGTTACGAGTATGAAAGTAGTTAGAACATAATTTTCAATACCTTTTGGATAAAAAAAAATTTTAAATTCGGACCGGAAGTAACACTTTTACTCTATGGAATAGCGATTTTTTGCATTCTATATATATATTTGTGGAGAGTACAAAAGTATTTAGAGCTAGATTTGGGATATTTTTTGTATAAATGAAATTTCGAAATTCGTACTGGAAGTAGCTCTTCTACTCTTAGCGAGTAGCACTTTTTTCAAATATCTCGCAAAGTATGTACATATTCGAAAGAGATTTATTAAAAGAATAGAAGTATTTAGAATAGGATTTTGAATATTTTTCTTATAAAAAATTCTTAAAATTTGCACTTGAAGTAACACACTTACAGGTTTATTTTTCGGATTATTTTTCTACGATAAAGGTATTTAAAACAATTCAGAACAACTTATGTATAATTTGAAACGCGTATAAGTATAAGAAAGTCGTGTGGTGGCCACACCTAATTTTTTTATTTTTTCATACGTAGTGTAAAGAAGTATTGTGATGACGAAAATATTGGAACTCCAGATTTTTGCAAATGTCCACGTTTTGAAACGAGTGTGTTGCTGAATAATTGCTATACTGAATTGTTTCATATGAGAACTAGGTAAAAGATTTGATTAATTAAACATTTAGCAATTAGCAACTGTACTGGATGCAAGAACAGAGTAATTCGCCCTGTAGCACAGTCTGCATCCAGTGATCCCAGGGTCGTTCAATATTTATTATTGTAATTGAATTTATACCACTAATAATTGAATTGACAAAGAGTGAATAAATGCGTATATTTAATTTAATGACAAAACTCACCTACCTTAATCTTAAGTCTTACAATTCCTCAATCAGAAGTTCCTCAGGTAACCGGTGTTGATTCTTTTAGATGGCTAATTGTTTACATGAATGATCTTGTGATTATGCATGAAGTTATTATTGGACGCCACCTATTTTGACTTGAATCGTTATTTTTTTTTATTTTATTTATTATCACCTATAATATCCCAAGAGCATTGATAACAGTACGAAATAATTTTATCACAGTTTTTGAAAGCACGTTACTTGGTAACAGCCCGACGCCGTAGGCGGAGGGCTGTTAACCTAAAGTAACGTGCTTGAGAAGTTGTGATAAAATTATGAGTATTTATCAATGCTCGCGGGATATTCGGTAAGAAAATTTTTTGCGATTCAATGAAAATTATTTATTAAAAACACAATTATTGAAAGAACAATTCGAAAAATTATATTTCGATGATGATGTATTCGCTTCGGTTACTGAAGATGTGTTTCCACGCATACTATTGATTATTCTATTGTGATGTTCTTGATCGATATTTAAATAAGGTTTTATAGAATTTGCATTGTTGTGGCCTGTAATTTTTAACAACTGTTGTTCGTCAATTCCATTTTTAGCAAGTGTACTAACAGCAGTTGCCCTATTGGAATGATTGGTAATTTTCCTCTCTTTGGTATCCAAACCAACTGCTTCAGCAGAAGATTTTGTCCATCCGTTGATGGTATTCTTACCCAGAGGTACATTGTCATACCACTTATCATTTTCTGTTTTCCAATGGCGATTCGGTTTTTAAAATAGTCCGTTTGTTTTGATATTTTTTCCTCTTTTCGATAATAATTTTAAAAATAATCTAACAGGGCAAACGTTGCTGTCACTATTTTGAACTAACCATTTACTAGAAGCGCAGTTCTTTGAACCTCCTTGGCAGGTCTTACTGAAAACTGGATTGTATTCGACCCTGTTAGTTGGAGAGCCATCATTGTTTTTCTCGATATGAAAATATTCAACCAAGCAAGCAACAGCCTCACCACCTCTCCATGCCAATTCCACCGCGGCGATATGATAAAATTTGCGTAGGAGACCTAGAGGGGTATTTTCATCCCAAAAGTTTATAATTTTGTTCATTTCGGTTGAACTTAATGGGACTGAACTCGTTTTACGTTTAGTGGGATCTATTTGTAAATTTTTTCGTGCTACGTCGCGTGCATTTCGGGCTTGTTTGAATGCAACACTGTTAAAGGGGTCTATCATGATATTATACTCGTTGTAATATTTTTCTTGTAGTAATTTACTTGTCACATTCCACATAGTTTTAACTGTAGCTTCCTTAAAGTCCGTGCCATCTCTCTTTTTCATATTAACTGCCCAATCTTTCAGTATTAAAGCAAGTTCTTCAATTGTACGATTTCCATCCAACTCATATTTCCTGGTGTTGCAAAAGTCTATAAATGTTTTCCATGTGTATTTTTTACTATTAATAGTATTTTTTGGTACATTTTCTTCAATGATTTTGTCAATTGACTCATTATTTTGAATACCAAAACGAGAAAGTGACATTTTGAAAAATTTTATACAATTAAATTAAATAAGCGTCAAAACCATTGCGTAGCAACCTCTTGATGACAGAAGTGAAAACTACCCTAGGGTTGTTATCAGTTAAATGATGAGTTTATTGGTTATTTTGAGACATGTGATCACAAATAGACGAATTTGATAGGATTCCATTTTAAGCAAAAAATTTTCACTAGAATTAGCACATCGTGGCTCCAGGTATATTAGTGAATTAAAATAGGAAACAGTCACTGAGCTTTCGAGTCGCCTCAAGGAACGAGGATTAATTAATTTAAAACACAAGTGTCGTAAACTTAACAATATTTATTACCTAAGACAATTTAAAGCAAAGTACAATAAACATTTAACACCAATACATTGATGTTTCACTTCCACATTTTACATTAGATTGAACAATCCCTAATTTAATACTCTGGCCAGATAAAATAAATTGTGGTTACACAAAGATGAACACAAATAACATATGACAATATCTTGGTTGCAAATACAAATAGTAAATTAAAATCGGATATTAACTCTTGAACAAAATGCAACAACTAATGTATGGATGAATTTGACAAAGTGAATAATTCGTACTGGAACTTTTAAAAGATTAACTTAAAGTTACGATAACATAGGCAATAGTACAAAGATTCTAACAATGAACTCGAAATTTCAGATTAATACTATTGTTTACAGTAGTGTAATGATTCCAACAACAATGTGAACAGAAAAATACAGATTAATCCTATTTTAAAAGTTATCCGACGGACTAAATATTACAGTTTTATTGTTACACAACTAGAAGCAATGGCCGTAGATTTATTACAACGACGGTACAATAATTTCTAAGCCGCTCTGAGACCTAATTAATACGGTAATTTACCTTGGTGTGTACAGACACGATGCAACGGTCGATGACTCCTGCGGGGGTAGATGTTGTTCCGCTTAGTTTGACGAAAGTTGGTATCCGACGGCAATGGTTAAGATCGTTTCAAATTCCCATAAGGTACATCATCTGGATCTGCCAAGCCTTCTTTCAGGTTGGACTAACGATATTTAGATAATTTTGCACTCACTATGTACGTTAAATCGTCACTCGACTAGCTTTTGACACGGCTATATTACGTACACGATGATAACAATCTTAACATTTGAAATTATGCGTCAACCATTAGATGATAGCCATCGACCAGCAAGGGTCTATATAAAATTACTTCGATGTGTCTACAGTCACTTGGCGGATAATAACTATTAATCATTATTTTTAAGCGATCTTGCCTTTTTATGCGTACTGTTGGAGAGGGGTGGAACACGCCTGTTTTTTTGGATTCTAGAAGGTTCTCGACTTTTCCAAGAAGGAATTTTTGCACACGACGCATACGATGTAATAGATTTAATAGCTTCGTTCCCAGGGTATTCTTAAATAAAGGGCTATTGATAAACCCCAGCACACGTGCGGCGCCAAAATTTAGTTGTCGTCATGTCATACAAAAGGGTATTTAAGAAAACTTGTTGTACGTGACTCTAATATTTGCTTTATAAGAAGAATTTTACTTTAGATTATAAATGTTGTTATTCAGATGTTATTTTTAAGAAATGTTAGATGTAGAAGTTATTTTAACAGAAATTGATACGTAGTTGAAAAAATATAAAGAACTGTTTATTCAAGAAGGTTAAACAAGCTTAGCTGTAGAATTGTAATACATATTTAAGTTTTGAATATATTTTGCGTATTGAAAATAATAAATAGTATACAGTATGAGCCAAAAGAATAATATTATAATTAATTTGGAATTCTTAAGTAATTAAATAATTGCTCATTTAAGTAATCAGATATTATTTAATATTTTGAAATTAAATTAGTCAGAAGTGCCAAAAGCACGCAACAAATCCCCCCTTAAGTGCCTTAGGAAAGTTACTTCAGTAACTTTCCGATTAAGTAAAAGAAAGCACCAGGGTATTATGAACAAAATTTTTCAAGCATAAAGTTAGACTGAAGGTCCCAAATAAATTCGTAGGTAGACACGACGAGTAAACACATAATTTCCAACGGTACACAAAAGAGCAGATGGTAATTCATAACTGAAGGTTAAGTGAAGTTAAACAAGAGGTTAGGTGAATTTTGAAAAATGACGAAAAGGAGAAAAAAGTTTCTTACAACTACTGACACAGGCTGACCTGAACAGAAACTATCAATGTAGACAATGCTACAATGAGAGTTAATAAAAATATCCAAACGGCGTTACATAAATTTTGATACAGGGTACATATTAAAATGCAACCGAAGTTACAAAGAAAACTGAAAATATCCTAAAGGCGTTATACTAATTTTGATACAAGGTTATATTAAAATGTAGGCAATGCACTACAATAAAAGTTAATAAGTTAGGCCGAAAAAGGTTCAATAAATTTTGACAAAAGATAACAAATAAACCAACTCCCACGTGAAATTCCTTAAAACTAAGTAAAGTTGGTCTTCGTCAGCTACATTTAAAGCCAACCTATGAAGACCAAAGCACAAAAAAAAATAAGATGGCGGTGTCGGGCAACAAAAAAGGGTCAAGACTAGGTTGTAAGCAAAAGAATAGGAGACCATCCACCTCCCCCTGAAAATGGATGAATACTCCCCACGGACTTGACACCGCTCTCCCGCAGTGGAATCGTTAGTCGAATTGTCGACATAAGTCAAAATTGGGTGCCTGCAACCACGCAATTATGGTGCAGCGACAAACCCGGGTTTAGCCGAAGCTCACGGTAGAAAATTTTGAAGGGGATGGGGGCCGAAAGACGCAATCGGTGAGAGAAAACAAAGTCAAAATTGGTATAAATTCAGTCATCACCCGATCCAGACAGTTCATCTGTCAACAATAATATTACCAACATTAAATAATCAAGCAGGTGGCACACGCAGCTTTACTACGAAACAAAATTGGAGGGGTAGGGACTCTATACCCCGGCAGCACCTCCACCAAAAATAGTCATCTAAAATGACAAAACTAAAACATCAAAAAGCGTCATGCTAACATGACAAAACCACGCTCTTGAAAAAAGAATAAAAGGAATAAATAAAAAGGTAAACAAACCACGGGTGATGATGAAGTAACGGAGTCTAAATCGGGATAATTTGTCCTGGGCCACCCCCAGACTGACTAGAGTGTACAGGTATTTGTACAAAAGTTTAAATGAATTCTTAAAAAAAAACCAACATTAAATTCTCGCATACGAGGGTCATCACAAACCAAAACCAGTAGCTAAACTACAATCATAAATAACAAGTGAGTGGCACAAAGTAGCTAAACTACCACACAATAGAGGGGAAGGGGACTTTATACCCCGACAACACCTCAAACCAAAATGTCATCTCAAATGACAAATCAAAACGCCATGCATACATGACAAAACCAAACACTTGCACACAAATTTTTAACAACTACAAGATGACACTCGCACACAGAGTTACATTCAGGGACAAAATTGAGAAAAGTCAAACATTAAAGGTCATAAGCAATTCACTCCACCAAATAAATTTAATCAAAACTAATGGGCATATTAAGTAACAAATTCAACAGAAGTATTAAAAGGAAAATGTGGAATGAACAGCAGGTCGAAAATATCCTATGATGAAAGGATTGCATTAAGATGGTGGTTGCGCAATATAATGATCCATTTAGGGGACTTTTACCCCACGCTGGTTACACGGCTGTGGAATTCTTATCGACCCCAACAGCAGGTCAAAAAAAATTTTCTTAATATGAAAAGATTGCATTAAGATGGTGGTTGCGCAATATATTGATCCATTTAGGGGACTTTTACCCCACGCTGGTTACACGGCTGTGGAATTCTTATCGACCCCAACAGCAGGTCAAAAATATCCAAAGATGGAAAGATTGCATTATTGAAGAGAGAGAGAAAAAAAAAGAATAGAAAGGATATATTAAAGATTGCATTAAGATGGTGGTTGCGCAATATATTGATCCATTTAGGGGACTTTTACCCCACGCTGGTTACACGGCTGTGGAATTCTTAAAGACCCCAGCAGCAGGTCAAATATCCAAAAATGAAAAGATTGCATTAAGATGGTGGTTGCGCAATATATTGATCCATTTAGGGGACTTTTACCCCACGCTGGTTACACGGCTGTGGAATTCTTATCGACCCCAACAGCAGGTCAAATATCCTATGATGGGAGATTGTATTATTGAAAAGGAGAAAAAAAAAAGAATATTAGAGATTGCATTAAGATGGTGGTTGCGCAATATATTGATCCATTTAGGGGACTTTTACCCCACGCTGGTTACACGGCTGTGGAATTCTTATCGACCCCAACAGCAGGTCAAAAAATGTCCTAATATGGAAAGATTGTACGAAGATGGTGAATGTACAGTGTAATGATCCATTTAGGGGACTTTTACCCCACACTGGTTACACGGCTGTGGAATTCTTATCGACCCCAACAGCAGGTCAAAAAAATCTTTGTCTAGTCTGGCGGGTGTGCCTTTAGGTCTTGGATATGCCAAGTAGAAATTCGACCTTGGTCATCAATAAGTTCATATGCCCAAGGCGACACAATACGAACTATCTCAAAGGGTCCTGAATATTTAGGAGCAAGCTTGGCAGCAAACTGCTTAGCAGCATCCGATAAAACTTTATTCTTCCTCCAAACTTGCTGTCCTACCACAAACTTAATAGGTCGTCGTCTGAGATTGTAATCATGAGCACTGCGCAGATGCGCTTTCTTAATACGGGCCTGTATGTCTTTATACAGCGCGGCAAAAGCTAACTTTTTATTATCAATATTCAAAATAGGTGTTTCAGCTTCATTCGGAACAAAATTCTCATCATTGCCATTTAAAGTGACTTCCCTACCAAAGTTGATGAAATTTGGAGTTACCTTAGTGACTTCGTGTTCAGATGATCTAATGGCATAACCGATTTTTGCTAAATACTGATCCCAGGTTTTGTGATTATTTTTAACATAAGCAGTTAACATTGTTTTAATTGTCCTGTTGACGCGTTCTGTAGGATTGGCTTGTGCATGGTAAAGCGCAGTGTAGGCTATTCGAATATTATAATTCTGGGTCATTTTTTGAAAAACTTTACTTTTAAACTGAACACCGTTGTCAACTATTAAATGAGAAGGGGCTCCAAAAAGAAGTATCACATGATCTTCAATAACTTTAGTGACACTAGCGCCTGTAGCAGTTCGCAGGGGAAACACTAAGGTGGCCTTACTAAAAATATCACAAACAGCTAAAATATATGAATATCCCTTAGTGGAACGGGGCAAGGGTCCCATTAAATCCGCAGAAATTATCTGCCATGGTCTGGTGGCAGTGGGTGCTTTACTACGCAGATGTCCTGCAGGTGGTTTATTTTCCGATTTAATACTGAGACAGGTCCCACATTTCCTGACATATTTGGCAACGCTGGTGGCCATTTTGGGCCAAAAATATTTTTGGGAAACACGGGAGATGGTCTTAGAAATTCCTGGATGTCCACAAGTGGGATCGTCATGGCAAGATTGAATGATTGAGGTGCGGCGTTCTCGTGGAGGAACTAATTTCCACTCCTGACTGGGATGACTAAGTTCGGAGTAACGAGGTTTGATATATTTAAACAATTTATTGTTTTCCACACGCCATAAGGGATAACGATGGGGTTTATCCTGCACTTCTTGAATCATTTTAAGATACCAACGATCGATGGGAGGTAAGGGATCTTCAGCCTGAACTAAATCAACAGTGGTACTGACGGAGCGTGACAAAAAATCAGGGACGGCATTTTCCGAACCTTTTCTATGAATCATTTCAAAATCATAGGGCTGCAGTCGCAATGACCACCTGGCCAGGCGACCATGAGGGTCCTTTAAATTATGCAACCATAATAAAGAGTGGCAATCCGTAATTACCTGAAAGTGATACCCCTCTACGTAGTGACGCACATGCTCAATAGCCCAAATAACACCTAAACATTCACGCTCAGTAGCACTGTACTTACGTTCTTGAGCAGTCAGAGAACGAGACATATAACAAATAACTTTCTCCCCATCGTCATATTGTTGGGTGAGAACGGCCCCAAGGCCATAAGCTGAAGCATCAGTTTGAAGAATAAAGGTCTTAGAGAAATCAGGACAAACCAGTAGTGGAGATGAAACAAGTTTTTCCTTTAGCTGTTTGAATGCCTCTTCGCATTCATTGGTCCAAGACCATGGAGTCTTTTTTCTAGTAAGATTGGTCAAGGGTGCAATGATGGTGGAGAATTGTGGTACGAAACGTCTGTACCAAGAAGCAGTTCCGATAAATCTTCGTACTTCCCTGACATTCTTAGGTGGTGGGATGTCTAAAATGGATTGTACTTTGTCAGGATCTGGGCGCAATCCCAGTTCATCAACTACATAACCCAAGTATTTTAATTGAGGACGGCAAAATTGACTCTTGGCAAAATTCACGGTAAGTCCTGCATTATGAAGACGGTCAAAAACTTCATTTAGAGTGGCCATATGGGATTCAAAGGTTTGCGAAATAATAACGATATCATCAAGATATACAAAAACAGAAGGTTGGAGGTCAGCTCCAAGAACAGAATCCATGAGACGCTGCCATGTGGCAGGCGCTCCTGTAAGACCATACGGCATGCGTACAAAACGGTATAAGCCGCCACGCACACAAAAGGCAGTGCAATCACGAGAACTCTCCGCGACAGGAATTTGCCAATATGCACTCTTGATATCTAAAGAACTTAAATATTTAGCATCTCTTAATTGATCCAAAATGGTAGAAATATAGGGCAAGGGATACGAATCTTTTTGAGTGACAGAGTTTAATTTACGATAATCAACACAAAAACGATAGCTATTATCTTTTTTCTGAACTAAACAAACAGGTGAGGCCCAAGGACTGTTACTAGGTTCTATGATTCCTTGCTCTAACATTTTTTTTATCTCCTGGTCAATAGCTTGTTGTTTGATTGGTGACGCAGGATAATATCGTTGTTTAATGGGTTTAGTATTTGGCAATAATTGAATTTCGTGAGATACTAAATGAGTCTTACCTAATGATTTGCTCATGAGTACGGTTTTCTCAGTGACTAATTGATCCAATAGGTTCTTTTGATCAGCGCTCAAAGAGGTAGCACTAGCTATACTATTAATATTAATTACAGGGTCCTGCTTACTAAAGTGCCAAATGTTCTGACGCAAGTCAGGTATTATGTTCATGGCCATCCAAAAATCTACTCCTAAAATTAATGTGTGTGGCAAGTCAGGCACAACTAAAACATCAATTAAACAAACTTTGCCCTCTAGGCAAAAAGGTACAGTAATAAATCCTGTACTCACACACACCTGTCCGTTCGCAACTGTACACTCAACAGCTTTCGGTTTCAGACAAAAACCCAAATTACTCAAAATTTGATAGCCGCGCGAGCCAACCAGTGTTCTAGAGGCTCCGGAATCTAATAAACCTATTACAGGATAACCCTTTACTTGAACTTCTAAATATGGGCGTTGATCTCCAGAAACACGAGAAATGACATAATCGAGAAAAATTTTACCGGTATTTGATAATACAGAGGCTGGGGTCGAGGAAACAGCGACGGGGACGACCTCTCGACCTACGATCGTCTCCCCCTTGCGTTTTCCGAGCATCGAGGACATGTGCCTACGGTCACGTTAGGTTGACCACATTTATAACAAAATTTCTTCCGAGCTTTCTTACAATCATTAAATCCATGCCCTCGGTCTCCGCAATTGTAACACCGAAAATCTCTAGACACTTTGTCTGAAGATGTTTTAACTGAATTTACTGCAGGTTTATTCACTGCTTCGCGCTCAACACCAGATGTCGACACGAAAGCAAAATCTGGCTCTACATAGGTGTTACGCCTGCGTGCCGGTGGACGAAAACTATCTGCCCTAAATTTCTTTTTCTCGAGCTTGAGGCATTCATCCTCAAGCTCCGCCAATGTCGTTACTGTTGGCAATTGCATAATATAAAAAGGTGATAAATTTCTAGATATAATTCCCAATTGCACATCCTCCGATGCTTCCCCATAACGTCTAAACATTGATAACATGCATGAAAAATAGTCTATGAATGACTCAGATGGATCTTGAGTTCTTGACAAAATATCTTGAAACAATCTTGATTGATAATCAGGAGGCTCATAATGCTTACATAGTAATGCCGATAAAGTCGGCCAACTGTCAAATCTATGTCTGTTAGACCTGAACCACAGCAAAGCTTTTCCTTCAAATAAATCAATGGCGGATTCAAACAAATCGCTTTCTGAAACTCCGCGTGCAATTCTTAATTCATTAACTCTTTCTAAAAATTGATGCACCGAAAATTGTCTAGAATCCCCATTAAATTTCAAATTCCATTTTCTAACTGGCGAAAAATTACGCGACGCGCGCGATACTGTAATTGGACTAGATGCCTGTGCTGTTATTCCGCTAGCATTACTTGCTGCACCCGTACTCCCTAATGTGACACCCTGTAGATCATCAGTGACCTGATCCACTTCAATAGTATCTAAGTGTTGTAACAATTCTAATAAAATTTGAGTACGTTTCTGAGATTGTTCCGCGTTTAACTGTGCAAGAGGTAACCGATTGATTCTATTCATACAATGATGAAGGCGAGTTTGAATAGCCGCAGAACTACCACCCGGTGACAATGCGTATTTTTCCATTGTTGGTTTAAGATCTTTGAGCTTAGCTTCAAGCTCCGTTAATTCCTTGTCAATATCTACCTGATACTCTGGATATGACAAAGATTCTTTATGTTTTTCTAGTTTTAACAATGGTCTCAAAGCCTTTCGCAATTGTTCTACCGTATCATCGTTCGTTGTAGGTAACCCTCTTAAGCTCAGTTCGTAGACTAATTCGTCTTTACGTAAGTAGCTTACATTAATAGTTAATGATTCCATGTTTACAAAATTAACAACCACTGAACAATCAGACTACAATATTTACAAAATCAAAACTGAATTAATTCAATTAATATTAACTGAATATCAAAATTAAATGTCAAAATAGTTCTACAAAATTATTAAAATTGAAAGAAAAGCAAAGCGTACCTTCCCCAACCAATCTAAAATAAAATAAAAAATTTTAAGAAATTTTTATTTTCAAATAATGTTTAATGAAAGAATTCTAAAATTGAAAGAAATGACAAAACAAATAAAATAATTTAATTTGATTATAAGTAAGTGTTGTCACCAAACACACGCATCACTCTGTATATATATATATAAAAATTAAAAAAGAAAAAATATTTAAATAATCAGAAAAAAATTTATTTTTAAAAAGTGGGTGGTAATTTCACAACACCCTGTATACGTATATTAATATTAATATTTAAACAATTCACGTTGGGCGCCAAATTGTTGCTGAATAATTGCTATACTGAATTGTTTCATATGAGAACTAGGTAAAAGATTTGATTAATTAAACATTTAGCAATTAGCAACTGTACTGGATGCAAGAACAGAGTAATTCGCCCTGTAGCACAGTCTGCATCCAGTGATCCCAGGGTCGTTCAATATTTATTATTGTAATTGAATTTATACCACTAATAATTGAATTGACAAAGAGTGAATAAATGCGTATATTTAATTTAATGACAAAACTCACCTACCTTAATCTTAAGTCTTACAATTCCTCAATCAGAAGTTCCTCAGGTAACCGGTGTTGATTCTTTTAGATGGCTAATTGTTTACATGAATGATCTTGTGATTATGCATGAAGTTATTATTGGACGCCACCTATTTTGACTTGAATCGTTATTTTTTTTTATTTTATTTATTATCACTAGAATTAGCACATCGTGGCTCCAGGTATATTAGTGAATTAAAATAGGAAACAGTCACTGAGCTTTCGAGTCGCCTCAAGGAACGAGGATTAATTAATTTAAAACACAAGTGTCGTAAACTTAACAATATTTATTACCTAAGACAATTTAAAGCAAAGTACAATAAACATTTAACACCAATACATTGATGTTTCACTTCCACATTTTACATTAGATTGAACAATCCCTAATTTAATACTCTGGCCAGATAAAATAAATTGTGGTTACACAAAGATGAACACAAATAACATATGACAATATCTTGGTTGCAAATACAAATAGTAAATTAAAATCGGATATTAACTCTTGAACAAAATGCAACAACTAATGTATGGATGAATTTGACAAAGTGAATAATTCGTACTGGAACTTTTAAAAGATTAACTTAAAGTTACGATAACATAGGCAATAGTACAAAGATTCTAACAATGAACTCGAAATTTCAGATTAATACTATTGTTTACAGTAGTGTAATGATTCCAACAACAATGTGAACAGAAAAATACAGATTAATCCTATTTTAAAAGTTATCCGACGGACTAAATATTACAGTTTTATTGTTACACAACTAGAAGCAATGGCCGTAGATTTATTACAACGACGGTACAATAATTTCTAAGCCGCTCTGAGACCTAATTAATACGGTAATTTACCTTGGTGTGTACAGACACGATGCAACGGTCGATGACTCCTGCGGGGGTAGATGTTGTTCCGCTTAGTTTGACGAAAGTTGGTATCCGACGGCAATGGTTAAGATCGTTTCAAATTCCCATAAGGTACATCATCTGGATCTGCCAAGCCTTCTTTCAGGTTGGACTAACGATATTTAGATAATTTTGCACTCACTATGTACGTTAAATCGTCACTCGACTAGCTTTTGACACGGCTATATTACGTACACGATGATAACAATCTTAACATTTGAAATTATGCGTCAACCATTAGATGATAGCCATCGACCAGCAAGGGTCTATATAAAATTACTTCGATGTGTCTACAGTCACTTGGCGGATAATAACTATTAATCATTATTTTTAAGCGATCTTGCCTTTTTATGCGTACTGTTGGAGAGGGGTGGAACACGCCTGTTTTTTTGGATTCTAGAAGGTTCTCGACTTTTCCAAGAAGGAATTTTTGCACACGACGCATACGATGTAATAGATTTAATAGCTTCGTTCCCAGGGTATTCTTAAATAAAGGGCTATTGATAAACCCCAGCACACGTGCGGCGCCAAAATTTAGTTGTCGTCATGTCATACAAAAGGGTATTTAAGAAAACTTGTTGTACGTGACTCTAATATTTGCTTTATAAGAAGAATTTTACTTTAGATTATAAATGTTGTTATTCAGATGTTATTTTTAAGAAATGTTAGATGTAGAAGTTATTTTAACAGAAATTGATACGTAGTTGAAAAAATATAAAGAACTGTTTATTCAAGAAGGTTAAACAAGCTTAGCTGTAGAATTGTAATACATATTTAAGTTTTGAATATATTTTGCGTATTGAAAATAATAAATAGTATACAGTATGAGCCAAAAGAATAATATTATAATTAATTTGGAATTCTTAAGTAATTAAATAATTGCTCATTTAAGTAATCAGATATTATTTAATATTTTGAAATTAAATTAGTCAGAAGTGCCAAAAGCACGCAACAAGTGAAATGACTTTAAGAATATTTCGTTTCTCTTTGTTTATTTACGGTATTTTACTTTGGCTAATGACTTACGTGTGACAATAGTGTAAAATTCCAGGACCACATGTTTAATGGTGCCAAGGAAGAATTAAAACGCCTTTTAAAAATATAGAGAAAATGCTGTAATTGAGGCTAATAATGTGTTTTTAGTTTTAGTCAGTGAGTCCAAATAAAAGTGTTAGAGTTAAAAGAGCAAAACCCACCATTTTAGACGTCATTTGTTCCAGATCCATTTCCCCTCAAGCACAAAATCTGTCAACTTTGTCAAATTAAACCTACCCTCATTCAATACGACTCAGCCTGCATTGACAGGTAAATATATTACCAAGCCATATTTTGCATACAACTTTGACAATGAATTATGTATTATAAATTTTATTCATAAGTATTATATTAACATTCAAAATTAAAAACAGCAGTAAATAGGGTTTCATTATAATCTATTGTATTAAATTATGATAATCAGAATTTAGAATATTTGAAAGATATTTTAAATTCAGTAAAGACGTATAAATATAACTGGGCGCACAAATAATATATAATAAAATGATTAAAATGTGTCTGTTAAAACTTCTTCCTTGTAAATGCGCGTGTATGTATTACAAAACACAACAAAGGCGCATCAGTTCTATTTCACATTTTTTGTCCACATGTATATTTTTATTTGAAAGACTATTCTTCTGTATGTCCGACAGAGTCAGATATATAAGAAGTATGTCGTCGCCTTATTTGAAGTAGAAATTAAAATAGCAACCTAGATTTAGAGTTACATTCAACTATAATCCGTGAGAGAGCGCCCAGAATATTGTAACAAAAACTTTATGTAACAAAACACAAAACTAATAGTAGCGCCCTCCATCTTAGTGCCTTGTCTTCAAATTCAAACTAATGTAATGTAATTATCATTACATCGGCTATTTGCAATCTTCCTTATCTGTGCTTTTAGAAGAAAATGGAGTAATTGGGAAAATGAAGACGAACTAATGCTTTTGTTTATTGATACAAAGTTTATAAATAAATCTTAATAATATGAAAGCTGTTTGTTTTGCCATGAATTATATTTTTGAATAATCCTCATATATGTATATACAAATTTGAACTTTACGTATTTTTTCTTTTTTTTTTGTCATAATTTTGTGAACCTTCAGAGGTTAGACCCCTCTGACTCGGTGCAGTTTCATCTTTATGGCCATTACATATAAAATGAGAAATCTATTTTACCGACAAAACCTGACAAAATGATATCTATATGGGAGGAGCTGTCAATTTTCAAATAAGCCTTTGTCAAAACTGCGGTATAGTCACAGGTATAGTCAGGTATAGTTAAGTAAAAAGTACAAGTCATACAAAATGGAAGGAATGGATGTTGTGTTGCCTGAAAAAGTAAGTAAATAGCTTATATGTGGTTTACTAATATTTTAATTTGCTATGGAAACTCCTAATTATATTCTGTGTCATATTTTTGTTACTGATTTTACAAAAATGTTAAATTTTCAGGATGAGGGTAGTCCAGCAGAACACAAACAAACCCTCCAAGATATGGATATGGAGGATTTGTACACAAAATACAAGAAACTTCAACAAATGTTAGAATTTTTGGAAGTTCAAGAGGAATATATCAAAGATGAACAGCGTAATCTAAAGAAAGAGTATCTTCATGCTCAAGAAGAAGTAAAACGTATTCAGTCTGTTCCCTTAGTAATTGGTCAATTCCTGGAAGCAGTTGATCAAAATACTGGAATTGTAGGTTCTACTACTGGCTCCAATTATTATGTCAGAATTTTGTCAACGATCGATAGAGAATTATTGAAGCCATCAGCAAGTGTAGCATTGCATAAACATAGTAATGCTTTGGTAGATGTTCTGCCTCCTGAAGCAGATTCATCAATTAGTATGTTACAAGCTGATGAAAAACCAGATGTCACTTATACAGATATAGGTGGTATGGATATGCAAAAGCAGGAAATTCGAGAAGCTGTTGAATTGCCTTTAACTCATTTTGAGCTATATAAACAAATTGGTATTGATCCACCACGTGGTGTTTTAATGTATGGTCCACCAGGTTGTGGCAAAACTATGTTGGCAAAAGCTGTCGCACATCATACTACTGCTGCTTTTATTAGAGTAGTAGGATCAGAATTTGTGCAGAAATATTTAGGTGAAGGTCCTCGAATGGTAAGGGATGTATTTAGATTAGCAAAGGAAAACTCACCAGCAATCATATTTATTGATGAAATTGATGCTATTGCAACAAAACGATTCGATGCTCAAACTGGTGCAGATAGAGAAGTTCAAAGAATATTATTGGAATTACTAAATCAAATGGATGGTTTTGACCAAACAACAAATGTTAAGGTACACATAAAATTCATCAATCTTTTTTTTATCAAAATTTATTACTTTAATCAAAAACTAAATGTTAATTTTGAAATATGTTTACAACATTTAATTCAAAAAAGCTGTAATATCTTTGTATATTTTAAAATGAACTTGCAGAATTTCATTTAGTAACAGTACATTACTACTAAATTTATTTGCTTTGTGTGATTTATTTATTCATGTTTTGTTTTGTGCTATAGTAGTTCCTTATTTTTTATATTTACTATCTATACTTTACTATACTATATAATGATGCAATAAAATATGGAAATAAAAAATGAACAGTAATTATGCTAAGGAACTACTATAACATGTAACTGGTAATTTAAACAATAATTTATTTGAAAATAGTGCTAAATATATTATTGACCATGATAGAAAGTCGTGGGTTTATTATAATGTTTGCAAACTAATGGTGGACCTGAGCTATTTCAAATATTGTATAAAAAGTTGGGCTCTTTATTAAATAAAGCAATCATCGACTTTTAATATTTAGATGGATAGACTATGTGTAGATTGTGTTCAGTGGAATAGATGACCAATAATGAGCCAACATTGACCTTTTATAGTGCTTCTCCTGTAAACTATTTCCTGATTATTCTATTCAATTTATCCTTACTTTCAACATGTTCATCGCATATTTTTTTTGGAAATAATCAATTTAACGATGAAGTACCACTAGATTCATACTAGTATCAGTACTAGCCTAGTTATTGGGCACTGGCTTGCCAATCTATAGGCTTTGGGCTTGATTAACGCTCAAGCCTGACCTTTGTTGGATGGTATGATATAATTATGAATTCATATTATTTAAAAAAGTTACCCATCCATACTTTTAGAAGTTATTCATTATTTCAGCCAGCTTTTTATTAGTTATTAACACTTGTTTTTTGAATTTACAAAAATATAGGTTATAATGGCCACCAATAGAGCTGATACATTAGATCCAGCGCTCCTCCGTCCCGGGCGCTTAGATAGAAAAATAGAATTTCCCTTACCTGATCGCAGGCAAAAGCGTTTAATTTTCAGCACTATAACATCAAGAATGAATTTATCAGAAGAGGTATACTACCAAAATAATCATATATATCTATCTATATACAAAATTTTGCATTTTTTTTAGGTTGATTTAGAAGATTTTGTTGCTCGACCTGATCGTATTTCTGGAGCTGATATAAATGCTATATGCCAAGAAGCCGGTATGCACGCAGTTCGCGAAAATAGATATATTGTTTTGCCTAAAGATTTTGAAAAAGGATATAAGAATAATATAAAGAAAGATGAAAGTGAACATGAATTTTACAAATAACTTCATTAATTTGTAATAAAATCTGAAATTGTATCTTTTTAAAATAATAAATTATATAATTCAAGGTATTTTTAACATTAATACGTTCAGGAAATAACAAGTAATACCAATGAGGCAAGCTTTATCGAAAAATGAGATGTGGGCCTCACATTATACGCATGTAATTGTTGTCCGATTTTTTTTAATTTAAGTTGTTCCAAGTTAAGATTACAGCAGTTTTATCCACAAAATAAATCTACTCAATATATCTATCTAGTAAGCGTGATTTTGAGATATTCGCAAAGGACTGCTTTTCCATAAAAGTGTTATCACCTGTTCCTAATTTGGATTTTTTGTTATACAATAATTGTTTCAAATGTTGGTCTTAATACTTGTGTACTCTTAATAAATATAACGGGTATCCCAACAGGAACTTGGGGATTTAAATATCACAGTATTTTCAAATAATGTAACATATTAATCTAATATTTGACATACGTCATCTAGAAACTTCTAAGTGTCATCATGCAACGTTTCACGACTGAAGAATGTATCCAAATTGTTCAAATTTATTATGAAACTGCTCGTTCTGTTATGAACACAATTCGTCGACTATGCGTTGTTTTTCATCAGAATCATGTTCCCAGCGATACAACAATTAGGAATTTAATCGCAAAATTTGAAATAACTGGTTGTGTTCTCGATGTAAAGACACCGCTACGACATCGTAATTTTCGGTCAGTTGAAAACATCGTTAGGGTGAATCAACGTGTAACAGAAAGTCCAAAAACTTCAATTCGTCGCCGGTCACAGCAATTGGCCATCTCAAGATCATCTCTGTAACGAATTTTCACCAAATACATACGGCTACAAGCATACAAGATGCAGTTAACACAAGAATTGAAGCCCATGGACCATCAACACCGCCGTATCTTTGCAAATTGGATTTTGGAGCAAACAGAACTTGATAACGAATTTGAAAAGCGAATCATGTTCAGTGACGAAGCCCATTTTCACCTAGGGGGTTACGTAAATAAACAAAACTGCCGCATTTGGGGGCTCCGAAATCCTCGAGAGATTATTGAAAAACCCATGCATCCACTACGTGTCACCGTATGGTGTGGTTTCTCAACCAACGGTGTTCTTGGACCTCACTTTTTTGAAAATGAGAATGGAGAAGCAGTAACTGTCAACGGGGAGCGGTATCGACAGATGTTGAATAACTTTCTATGGCCTCGTTTGGAAGATATGGACCTCAACAATCTTTTTTTTCAACAAGATGGGGCCACACTGCCAGAGAAAGTCTAAATTTACTGCAGGAGAAATTCCCTGGTCGTGTGATTCCTCGTAATGGTGACATGGATTGGCCTGCAAGATCCTGCGACTTAACACCGCTGGACTTTTTCCTTTGGGGTTTCCTTAAGGATCAAGTATACACAAATAATCCACAGACAATCAATGAATTAAAAAATAACATTCGTGCGGCTATTGCCGAAATAAACTTACATATGTGTGATAAAGTCATCGAAAATTTTAAGAAAAGAATCACTATGTGCAGACGGAGTCGCGGTGGACATTTATCCAATATCTTGTTCCACATATAATTTTAAGGTTTCCACTTTATGTTTATGTTAATAAATTGTTGAATTTCTAAACACTACGCATGTTATTTAGACTTGAAAATCCCTAAGTTCCCGTTGGGACACCTATATATAGAATGCTTAATTTGCCAGATATTTACGAAAAACTGCTTTACTATAAGAAAAAAGTCGATATACCTTCGTATCCATTGAAATGTGCTGATAATAGTAATTGAAGTAATTTATTTATGAGGTTTCTTCCAACATAAATTACGAATTAGTAATGTGCAAATTGATTGGTCGAGAGAAACCACAAACTTATTTTTGATTGATTTTACATTTGATTGGTTGTGACTTATCTGTGATTTTATGTCGGAACAAAGCTAAACATTTGACCTTCAATACGTTCGAATGCCCATTGTCATGTTTGCCGGATCTATGGTTTTACCACTTATCTACAGAAGGGATAATACGTGCGGGGCGTAAGGTTCGTTCATATCTACAGATTTTGAACTTGTTATCTACATAACGTGGCACGCAGAATGCCCCCTGCTCTCCCACTAAACCCTTAAAAATATTTGAACGTATAATTAAATACATAGTAAAAAATGCCTAAAAATAACCCTAACTAAACATAACTAAGACTAAAGTAATTCTGCGTATATATAACAACCTTATTATTCTTTCAAGCACACATAATAAACTAGATAAATTGAAATAAGCGTCACTGTTTTTCTAGTAAATACAAACAAACAGCACCCCTAAAAGCCGTAATACTCATAGCTTTAAAATGACCTGGTATGGCATTGTAAAGGGAATAGATACATATGTGAATGATCTCTTAAAAAATGTGTGGTATTTAGGCAGGCCCGCGTGCATGCCGCCCCTCCTCACTTACATCCTCTGTTTATTGTTTTCACTCTGACTTTCTCTTAGTTTTGCTACATTTGGGCGTGTAAAAAAACAATGAAATCTTTCTCAAAGTGAAACATGTTATTGTCATTACTATATTTACACTGTAGGATTTTCAAAAATGTTCAATTAAAACAATAGCAACTAAGTATTTTGCAAGAAGCAAAAAAAAAAATTCAGTGCGTGCATTTTTATTAATTTATGCATAAGACATTAATAATAATAAAACTTGTTTATGAAGGCAAGACTTATTAAGCATTATAGTGATAAGCTAATAGACTGTAAAATCTGCTATCAATGGTCTTGTGTCCAAACTATCTATTAATTAAATGAAGTGATTGAAATCTCTTGGTAAAACATGTCAAAATATAAGCAAGTAATAACAAATAAAACACTTGATATGGTTTCACAAATATATATAATTACACACTAAGTGTACATACATTTCGCCTTGCAGCATCGTCAGAAGTTCTAGAAAAACCATGGAGGAAAACTACTATGGAGACGCTGTAAAGCATCATTGCTGTACGCTCAAAACGGGGGCTAAGTGTGGGACCAATATGGCTGCCTCACCTGGTCCGGACTACTCAAAATTATAATCTGTCATCGCACACCTGTCAGGTCTACACTAACCTATGAAATGTTATTCCAGACGAATTCCTCTTATCAATGCCATCTCTGCTGTTGCAGCTACGTAGAGCACAAGAAACCATAATGTCTTTTAATATTTAATTTATTATATAACTCTAATACACGATGCACTTAACAAACACTCCACTTTTTACCAGCACTACCTGTTTGACTTAAGTGTGGTATCAATATGGTGGACCTATACCCGGTTTGATCACGTGACGTCGTCTCCCTACCTATTGTTTCTCAATGAGAGAAACCAAAGTAAAATTCAATATACTGTAACTACTTCAAACAAAAATATAAATGCAATAAAATAGAAAATTAAAATTGTATTTATATTTTTGTTTGAAGTAGTTACAGTATATTGAATTTTACTTTGCACCTCTAGAAGTCCTGACGATGCCGCAAGGCGAAATGTACATTGAGTGTGTAATTATATATATTTGTGAAACAATACCAAGTGTTTTATTTTTTATTACTTGCTTATACAAACTCTCTAAAATTTCATGTTCCATTGAAATAATAGATAAATTACTTAGACTAGTCTGCTAATGCATTGTTGATATTTTTTTATAATTTCTAACTTTGAATGAATCAATCACCAGATGCAACTGAAACCGGTAAAGTAAGTAATATTCTTGACGCTATAGCTGTGTTGGGCAAAGTTAAAATCAAATCGTTTGTAAAAAGATATTGTAACAGAGTATGCGAATCACAAGGCTGATTTTCTAGAAAATGCAGCTGTAAAGCATTTAAAAATGGAAAATGTAAAATACCTGAATGTGTAACGTAATAATTACTATCACAAGTATATATACCGTAGTCGACATATTTTAATTTCTGATACGAAAGTAGAAAGAGGAAAAGAGCGCGACGAAATAAACTAAAGATAAACATAAGCGAGGCTGCCAAGACAGTACACTCGACAAACGTTACCTATGAAATCTGTAAGGCGTGAGGGTCCTCCGACACTGCGTTGCTCTCCCACCACTGTTAGCAAGCAGGCATCGCTGCATATTATAAGGTCATCTTCTGCATGGGATAGAAGTATAAACCGAAATTAAAATTAGACGACTACGGTATATATTTATACGTAAACGTATATGCACACGAAACACGTGCCTGTGCGTTCGCTGTTGGTAAAGACACCTAGGTGTATGCTGTGTATCCCAATCCGTACATATGGTGGAAACGCGTTACATTCAGTTGCCCGTCATACTAGATCCATGACGACTCGCCTTGTATATGTTGCCGGATCTATTTTTATTTCTGTTAGTGACATTTGATATAACCAAAGAAAAAAATTATTCACTATACAATAACTATAACGTAATATATTTAGTAATTGAAATGCTCTAAGACTTCAGTCTTTGTCAACTTATTTATTATATTGATTTAGATTGTCGAAAAACCTCAAATGTTTCATTACGTATCCATAATATAATTTAAAATAAGCAATACTTACGCTATTCACATTAAATTTAACACATGATTATAGAAAAGTTTGTAAAAAACCTCGACGTTTACAGAAACCTTTCGGCATTATATTCAATGGACGCAAATAAATAATAAATACACTTCTAAGAGGCACTGTTTTTAAACAATTTATATCAAAGCAAAATAAACATGAAAAATTTGACAGGAACGTGAAAAATTTGACACAACGCACGTCTTTTTGACAGATATGATTTATCTGTCAACACCGAATTGAACTATTAGTCTATTAAAAATATGTAATAAACAAATTTAATATTGAAGCGGAAATTATGTGTTTATTTGCCATGAATGCGTATCAATTTATAAATCTTCTATTTAAGCTAATGAAATTAATGCCCTCAAGTATAATTTAACAAAGCAACTTTTTTAGTTTCTCTAATACAGTTATGACAACATGTAAGAATAACCCCAATCTTTAAAAAAGATGACAGAACCAGAGTTGAGAACTATATGCCAATATCCATTCTACCCAACTTTGCAAAGGTCTTTGAAGGTGTGATTTATTCCTGTATATATTTCGGTACTAAATCTTTGATTTCTGAATATCAACATGGTTTTGTTCGTGGTCGGTCTACAGTTACGAACCTACTCACCATAACTCAGTCTGTTTCTCATGAACTTGATACTCAAGGTCAAGTAGACGTAATTTACACAGACTTTAGTCGTGCGTTTGACACGATAGATCACGGCTTCCTTCTGGAAAAACTATCAGCCATTGGATTCAGCACATCACTACTCAAACTATTATATTCGTATTTGACAAACAGGCTTAACTATGTGTTTTATAATGGATTCAAGTCCTTTGAGTTTACTCCCTCATCCGGGGTGCCACAGGGCTCCAACTTGGGACCCCTACTATTTATTCTATATACCAATGACTTGCTTCATTTGTTAACTTGTAATGTACTCGCATATGCGGATGATTTAAAGATCTACTGCGCTATACGAACTTGGAATGATGTAGTTCATCTTCAGGACAACTTAAATCTTATATCTACGTGGTGTTCAAATTTCAATTTAAAACTAAATATAAACAAATGCTGCTATATGTCCTACTCACGAAAAAATAACAATATACCATCTACGTATTCTATTGAAAATAACCAGCTCAAGCGAGTGACCAGCATAAAGGATCTTGGGGTGTACTTTGATACGCGCTTAAGCTTCTCCAGCCATATACATAATATTTGCAGTTCGGCTTCAAAAACTTTAGGTTTTGTTATGCGCTGTTGTAAATTTTTTAAAAGTTCGCTGCTCTTGAAAACTCTATACTTCAGTTTCGTTGTCAGTAAACTGGAGTATGCGTCACAAGTCTGGTCACCTCAATACATATATTTACAAATAGCCATTGAGAGGGTGCAACGAAGATTTTTGAAGTACTTGTCTTTCAAGGATACGGGAATTTATCCTGAGCGTGGTATTGATTATAATCTCTTGTTGCTGGCGCATGACCTTCAGACACTGCGGGATCGCCGGGAGATTCATGGTGCGCGCTTTATGTGGAAATTGTGTAATGGACTAATTGATTGCCCATGTCTCTTGCTTGCATAAACTTCTTTATTCCCCGAGTTGCCTCTCGTTCCTCCGCCACGTTTTTGTTGCCATTCTCGAGAACTAATCTCCTTCGGGGATCGCCAATATTTACGATGTGTAGGGCTGCGGATTTACATTATGAGGATATTTTCTTTTCTAGATTTGATACATTGATTACCTTTTGATTTTTTGTGATTTTTCTTTTTTTTCTTACATTATGTATGAATGAATGACTTATTCAATAATTAAGAACTTTATTTTATTATAATGTACGTGTTTTGTTCATATAATTGTTCCTATAATTGGTTTTACTGTTGGAATAATAAAGTTATATTATTATTATTATTATGTAATAACAACTTGTGATACATAGTAAAGTATTTATTTTGTTATCCAAATCAATACCAGCATCATCTGATTCATTTCTAGAATCGCTTTTAAGTTTCAAATGTAAGTCTTTACGATGTTCATCAATTCGAATTTGGGGTAACAATATAAATGCACTACCTACTGAAAAAGCCAAGTATATCGTCAAATGCGTTTAACTCTTCAAATCTATTTTTTAAGTAATATCTGATATAGAATTCTAAAAAAAAATCTATTTTGTAATTGATTTTGTGGTTTAAAAGGTTCATTACGCTGTATATATTGAAAGTGTTTCGGTTTTCGTCTTGGGAAACGTGCAATTAATGGTGGGAAATTTGATTCAATATTGAGTTCTTAAGCTATTTTGGTAGCTTCTTGTAAAACCATTTCCAAGTGTTCGTTCGTGCAATATTCTTTGAAGTTGTAAAACATTAATTTCGTTTAGAAAATTGAACCGGATTACAAGGAGCAAATAAAATTATACTTTTAACTTGTAAATCTAGTGAATGCGCTTTGTGAGTTGGGGCACCATCCCAATCAGATGAATTTTCTGATATTTCCAGCAGCGCATCATATATTTTGTCGATGTGAAACTGTAATGGTTTGATTGCATCAGTCCTGCGGGATCGTCCCGTAGCACTTGGAGCTTTTAATTTTAAATCTGGTAAATGTTTGGAAATAATCGACCATAGTTTTGTAGGTGATGAAATGAAAAATTCATCCATAATATCGTTTTGTATATGATCTCCTAAATAGTGAATCATACGACTCGAATCAGATTTTGAGAATTCAATTCTGCGCCTAACTGAATCAAAAGACGCTATCATTTCGATAGCTTTCAGAAAATTGCCGTAACTTAATAACGGCAGTAATTGTTTCCATTGCATCACACCAATGCTTTTTATCTGATTCTAATTGTCTCAGTTGCATTTGATTTACAGTAGTTTTGGTTTGTAGCATATTATACAATTGCACCCATGTATTTACATTTTCCTTGTGGAAAATGCTTGTCTCATGTCTTTTTAAAGTTAATGATAAATGTTGCCAATTGGAAAACCATTCAAATTAATGGACCTAATGACATCCATAATGCTGTACTTACTGATTAATGAGAACGCTTGCACGCCCGGTTACGGCGGCCCTGTTTCTTCGTTTATTTGAAATTAAATGATTAATAGAATTGTGTTATGTTATGTTATGTATTTATTACTGTTAATACTACAATACTACTGTGCGTACAACTGTTAAAGAATACTCAGCAATGTATAATCACTACGACGCAAATGTAAGCGATAGTGTCACCCTATCCGTACAGGAGAGAGTTTTCATGTCTTTTTAAAGTTAATGATAAATGTTGCCAATCCGAAAACCCCTTCAAATTAATGTACCTAATGACATCCATAATGCTGTACTTATTGATTATTACTGATTAATAAGAACGAGTTTGATAATAGGATTGCATCAGGCGCCGTATCACATCGCTGGATTTGCCGCCCGCGTGCTGTGCACGCCCAATTACGGTGGCCCTGTATTTAGGCACGGTCATAACATCTTTCCTCCTTATATTAGTAGGTATTATGCACGTCATAGCGAATCCTGACTTTCTTCAATAAGTACGGTGGGCACTCAAACAAAAGGATTCTATGAAACAAGGTAAGGCAATGTAAAGTAACTCGGTGATATTCTATCATTCTTGCGCATACACGCGTTTTGTACTCTCTGCATTCGCTTCATGTCAACAGCATCCAAACAGGGCCCATAAACAGGCATGCAATAATTAAACAACGACAGCACCAATGATTCGCATATCATCTTTAATTTTATATTGAAGATAGATTTGAAAGAGCATAAAATCTTTAAGTTCAAGTAAACACGGCTTATAATTTTTGATATGTAAGACATATCTGAAAGTGTTATCTATGGTTAAGCCTAAATTTTTTGATTGCGTTACTACTGGTATAGTGTTATTATTTAAAGTAATTTTCAATTGACCCCCTCATCTCTCAACGTCACCCACCCTTCTAAACAACATAACACAGAATTTGGTAGGATTAATAAATATAGAATGTTTGCGGGAGTAAGTATTTGATAAGTCAGCTCGGAAGGAAGAAAAGACGAATAAATTTGAGTGTCATCCGCATACATACGAGGTCTGACAATTAAGTATCCGGAAAAGTTTTTTTGCAGCCCACGTGGCAACACTGCGATCCGCCACATGGTCGGTCGTGGTAGAGGGGATCTTGAACTAAATGCCACCCGAGTTTCAACTCGTTTCACGCGGCAGTCTGCGTGTTATGCCGGAGGAGGGAACGTATGTTTCGTTTTCGCAATTCTGTACATGGTGTCAACGCCAGAATATTTTGAGCAAAGGGTAACGTTGAAATTTTTCGTTAAGTGGAGGAAATCGAGAATTGAAACGTTAACAACGTTGAAAGAAGTGTATGGCGACAATTTGATGCCAAAATCGTCATTCTATGAGTGGTACAAGAAGTTTGAGGAGGGGCCAGAGGAGAGCAATGACGCTCCGCGCTCTGGTCGACCAGCTGAAGTTCGCACCGCCATCGCCACCTCTCTGCAAAAAGTCGAGCAAGTGTTGAAGGATGATTGTCGATACTGGATTAGACACATATCGGAAGTTACTGGTATCAATCGTGAGACAGTTCGGCTGATTTTACGTGACGAATTAGGAATGACGAAAGTGTGCGCCAAATTGGTTCCCAGATTGCTGACTTCCGACCAAAAAGAAACTCGACAACGCATTTATCAGGACTGGGTCGACAACTGGGGAATGTTCGATCGTGTGATCACTCGTGATGAGAGTTTAATATTCCAATGCGATCCAGAAACCAAACGTCAGAGTTGTGAATGGAAGAAACCTGGGGAGCCAAGAACTAAAAAGGCGCGCATGTCCAAATCGCAGGTGAAGGCCATGATTATCACCTCTGTCCAAATGCATCATTTTGAAACTCTGGGTGCCTAAGGGGCAAACTGTAACTGCTGCCTACTATGTTGAGGTCCTGAAAACATTGCGGCGCCAGATTGCACGAAAAAGACCTGAGTTGTGAGCCAACAATAAATGGTTGCTGCATCACGACAATGCGCCAGCGCATTCAGCCATCTTTACTCGCGAATTTTTAGCATCCACAGGAACTCTTGTGCTGGAACACCCACCCTACGGCTCAGATTTAGCCCCATGTGATATTTTCCTCTTCCCTAAAACGAAGAAGGTGCTCAAGGGGCTCATTTTGCTACTGAAATTGTCATGAAACAGGCATGTACAGGGGTCATGGACGCTCTTAATGAACAAGCTTTCCAAAATTGTTTCCAGTCGTGGAAATCACGAATGGAAAAGTGTGTGGGGGCCGGAGGGGAGCATATTGAAGGATGTAATACCTATCTAATTTGTGACCAATTTGAAATACAAGCTCTTAAATCCAATTTTCCGGATACTTAATTGTCAGATCTCGTATGCGATTTACAAAAGTCAATATTTTTGAGCAACATACTTGTATAAATTGAAAACAGCAATGAATCCCTGAGGCGCGCCCCTATGGATAGACAACGGGGTGGACTTTTGATTACCCAACCGAACCATCTGGTACCTGTCACACAAATAGGACATTAGTCCCGCGCAGGATTCACCGCAGCCAATATAGTGCAATAAAGCCAAGAGAACATCTAATAATACTAGAATAGACAGTTCGTTCCTATCTCTGGCCCGCATGATACCATCTGTCACGTCCAGTAGACTTGTGACGCAACTATATAACCACGTCTAAAATCAGACTGACATTCCGGAATTAGTTTATGACATGCTAAATGTTCTTTCATTTGAGCGCACATGATTTTTTCCAAGGTCTTACTAAACGCAGAAAGTATGCTTATTGGGCGAAAGTCCCGCACATTAGACGGGGATGAAGTCTTGGGCAGCGGCAGTACAATAGCTAATTTCCATTGTTGGGGAAAGTAACTTAAGTATAAACATGAGTTAGTTTATATGCGTCAGGTAGGGAAGTGCGAAGGGCAATATTAATTTCAGCATGTTAATGCCAATACCATCAGCACCTATAGCGCTGCTACTAACAGAGATGACAACATATTCAAAACGATGTCCAGATCTACAAGTTAAATTTAGATTCGAAGTTCATCGGTTTGCGGTATACTACCAATGAATGCTTCATTTATTTGATCTACGTTAGAGAAGACTGTTGGCAGTTCCCTTACCGAGAAGCCACTCACACATTGTTTCTTTAATTCAAACGTTTAGAATTGTTCCCAGATGATATATTTTCAAAGTAAGCTTTTTTCTCATTGGTATTGCGAGTGTAGCGACGTAAATGTTTATAATACTGCCAATGAACGTCCAACTTATATTTTTTAAACCTATAATCTTCGCTTTGTCAAGAAATTTTTGCAATACATTTATACGTATTATCAGTTATCCAAGGCGCTTTTGATGTTGTTATTTTCACAGTTTTTATGGGGGCATGATTGTCGAAGAGGAACAGAAGAGATTCATTAAAAAAATGTAACATATCTTCAATATTTATATTGAACATATAGTTAAAGGGTATGCTGGATAAATCTATATTAAGATCATTGAAATCAAACGATGAGAAATCTCGAAAAGTGTAGAATCTAGGTTTTTCGTCTACTTAATCATTCGGTAATAGCTTAGTACTTCATATTTATGGTACGTGATCGTACTAAGAAAACAGTTATGTCCGAAAAAAAGAGACAAAACACTACAATCCGCATTTTTTATATTTTTAAAAATTAATAATACACATATATTTTATATGAACAGTAAATTATGCACAAACGTGTTCTTTGGTAACTATTTTTGTTCTCACCATTTATACCGGATGCCCCACAGAAGCGATCAAGTTTATTATTGGTATCTATTAATAAAGTAGATAGCGAAAAGCTGCTGTACAAGATGAAAATATTTTCATTTTCGGAACAACAGAAACCTTAATTTTTTAAAAGGAACGCTACGATTTTTCTTACATTTTATATGTAATAGACCTTTAAAAGTTCATTAAATTGACATAAATGTATGTTAGCTGATATTCATCAGCTAACTGATTCTGAGATATAATCAGTGGCGGCTCTTTAATGAGAGCAAGTGAGCAATATATTGCACCCCCTGGAATTTTGAAACAAAACAAATCAAGCGGCGACTAACTGTGAAAGTATTTATTTATTACGTATTCATAGTTATTGAACAGGAACGTGGCGTGTGCGGCTCGCGTAACAACCTACAAGCCATTAACATTACATTGAAGGTGGGAAGAACTGTATTTTCTTCTACTTCCATATCGTATAATACATTGCGTGTGAGCAAGATCCCCAGTCTGCTCACCGCTGTTGTAAGATGAATATCGTCTCTGCGTTACAGAATAACACGTTTTCGCGGGTAACGTATGATGAAAAAATCGCAATTAAAAATCTTAAACGGCCGATGCCTCAATTATGTTTAGAAAATAAACAATCTGTTAAAGGTAAAGACGTTATAAGAAAATTCAAAATGAATATTTATCAGAAAAATGACTGGATTTGTGGGTGTGAAATTAAAAATACTTTGTTTTGTTTTCCGTGTCTTTTGTTTGGTGGTGAACCGTCTTGGTCAAAGAACGGAATAAAAGACTTAATTCATCTTAGTGCTAAAATTACGAAACATGAAAATTCCGAAGGGCATTTGAAAAATATATTTAGTCTAAGAATGTTAGGAAAAAATAACATTCAGAATGTTTTAGATTCATCATATAGAAAAGCAGTTCAACAACACAATGAACAGGTAACAAAAAATAGGCATGTGTTAAATTTAATAATAAATTGCATTAGATTTTGTGGCGCGTTTGAACTGGCACGTCGGGGTCATGATGAACGGCAAACGTCGAATACCAAGGGCATTTTTTGGGAATTGATAAATTTTACGGCAGAATTGGATAAATCGCTCAGAGATCACATCGAAGCAGCACCGGTTTTTGATTGAATTTATAAATGATTTCCCAAATTTTTAATAAAAAAGTGATAGAACTGTTCTGCAAGTCAAAGACACGCAAAATGGACTTCGTTTATCGTCAGATGTAATCAAACTCTAGTGTTATATTTACTATTCCCTCAAAACAAACTGTACAATGAACAGTACCCGTCTGGTAAAACTTATAAAGATTGGGTAAGCGTTCTTGTATTATACGTTTTAATTTTGAAATTATGCACTCCCTATGTGAACCACCCCGAGCCGCCACTGGATATAATGATTTTCCGCCGAAAATTATCCAACTTTTGAAATATTCATATCAGATAAAAAGTAACGATGAAAGAATTATTATTTGTTCAGTTAGTAAATGTAGTTTTTAACTAGATGAATTTACTGGTTGTTTCGAAATTTATTGTACCAGCTGAGGTGTTCCCGAACATATGCCTTCAGAAGAATAAATACTTCGTTACTACTGGTAGTTTTGTTTATTCAAATCGTGTTAAAAATGTTTGAATATTCATCTGAGCACTTGTTGAAATAAATTTTTCCTATTTTAAACCATTAGCGCTGGATCATAGTTATATTATTTTATATTTCTGTTCCATGACGTAAAATAATTCCTGTTTGTACACCTACTAAAATCAACTTATTAATTTGTTTGGTTTTCAATTGTGTTTATTGTGCCATATTCTACATTAAAATTATGTGTAACTTTCCCAACACATAAAAAATCATATCTTAGAAAAATTCATTATAAAATCATTTTTGTCTGAACTGAGAATCTACTTATAAATGGTCGCATTCAGCAGACACAACTGTTCAGTGAACAATTCAGATAATGTACGCTCATTCTGAACATGTTGTATAAAGCGGAATAATTCTAGGCACACTTAGTGGGCGGATTCTGTTAGAAAAACCGGCCCCTACACTAAAAACAACGCCGAACTTAATGCAGAAAAACAATCTATTGTTACTGTTTATTCGATTTAATCTGTATAATTCCAACATATGGCAGCAGTAAAAACTACAAACGGATGGTGATCAGATAAAGGTGAACGATCCTGTCCAGCGAACACTCAACTGTTGTCAAATGAACAGTTGAAGTGGGAACGGTTCCCGACCAGTCTGCTGAATGCAACCAATGTCATAAAATTTGCAAAATTATATAAAATAACAATAGCTCATTTTAAAGTAATAACGTCTGCAATATTTTTAATATGCTCGAAATCAGCGCTACATTTACTGATATGAATGTTCACAAGACATTTAAAGCAATTATCTATACTGGACAAGGTGTAGGATAAGGAACAAGAAGGTTGTATAAATAAAAAACAACATTAGGAGTTGAATTTTAATTTATTATAAATGTTTTAAGTAAAATCTATATAATTTGTATTACTAGAAAGGCGTAAAATTCAGAATCGTTTAAAAAATAAATAAAAAGGCACCATCTATGTATATGTATTATCATATAATATATGAATATAGTTTATCATTTCATATATAAATAAAATATTTCATCTTCCTGTTCACAACAATACAAAAATAAAATATCACATTCCGTTACAGCATCACTCATTTGCGTAAACCACACACCTGTTCCCAGATACGTTCATTTTCAAATAACGGAAAATGCCCTGTACTAATTTTATTGCGTGTATACATTTCTCAAATGTATCAGTTTAGAACTATCTGCATATTAGGGAATATTCCGTTTGCAGTACTTTTCATGTTCTTTATATATTGTTTCGTAAAATGTACTTGTATCATGACTATAAGGCTTTAATTGATAAAAGTATTTGGTCACTTGGTATAAATAGGTACGAACTATTTAGAATTTAAAGAATATGATAATAACAACTTTAACATACATATTTAAGCAATAAACACTTCTTTAAACCATGTAATTGAAAAGATATATACTTTCCATATGAAGTATTCATGTAAAACCTCATATACTTCTGCATTTGACGATATGTTCAATTTATTTTTAAAAATTGGTAACACATATTGACTACAAAAGAACAGTATGTCAAATACAAACATGTTTACAGCTTAACGAAGTTAAATTCAATATTATTTAATGAAAGTAAGAGATCACTCCTAGGCTAAATGGTGAATATGAGAATTTGTTTTTGATCTGAAATGATCATTCAAAATGGTAATCATAATTAGTACTGTTGAATATATTGATTAAAATAAGAGTATTTTTTCAGTAGTAAATTATTTACAACTATGTATTCAAAAATATGAAATGTTGTTGAAATTATATATTTTTTTATTTGTAATGTTATCTCAATAGCTTAGAATATCTTAGAAAAACAAATAATGTATGGAATTGATGTTCACATGGCTAATAGTACGATTTAGGCTATAAGCGATAAGAGGTCATTATGTCAAAGATGTCCAGTTATTATTTTTTAGATATTCATTTTCATAAGAGAACGCGTGTATAAACATGTATACATAGACACATTAGGACATTTAAAGCAACGGGGATAAATTCGACTTTTTCTGAATATTCTTTATAAATGTTTTGTTTAACAATTTAAACAGAATTTCTTAATAAGTAACACTAAATTACTAAGTTAATTTTCCATTATTTTGTGCGGCACTGTTAAAACATACGAAAAATAGTGTTTTTGCTACAAAGTAAGTTGAGCACTTTAATTCGTTTTAAACATTGAATGATATAAAAATTACACACTGTGAGCTATGTGCGGCCGAGTATTGTCTTGAATAAGAATAAAATTTGTCCTAATAAATGGTAATAAAAGAAATAAACTACAAGGTCCTGCACAATGTCCTTAAGAGGAGCGTTTACCCATCGAAAACTATGGGCATCACAGTTTTGCGTTTTTTAAATTTATTTTGTAATTTTAGAATCTCAAATTCGAGTTAGCGATGCAGAAGGCATAAATTTATAATGTCAAATTCAGTTCTTGTATTAATTTATTTTCTTAAAAAAGTTATGTGTTTTAGAAATAACTACAAAAGTGCATAAATTTGATTAATGTCTACTAACTAAGGTTGGTACACAAAAGGGAAAAAACGATCTCTACGCGCCAGCTGCACATTTGATGAACGATATAAAAAAATCAAATATATGTAATTATATTTGAAGATAAAAAAATTAAAACAGTAAACATTTTCACACACATTTCACGCAAATGTTTTTCGAAGCGATCGCATCGTCTATCCCCCCTTTACAGTATCTCAACCGGGCCTAGCGAAGACGCAAATCTATCGGCATCGGTCGGCTATTGCAGACTTGAATCCGAACGACAGTTATGTGATTAAAAAGAAATGCCATATATATCTATAATATTGTCTTTAACCCTTGCTGCCTACGATTATGAACAACACATGTTTATCACACGAAACGGAAATGTCGCACATAATCACTGCATATTTTACAATAATTCATTTCTCTCAAAGTTGTTCGTTGCATGTATACATATATTTTTACAAGTAAGCAAGTTAGAAACATACCGAAAAAATCACTACGCCAAACTCAGAATGAGGTTTCTTTTTCAGCGAAAAGAGTATTACTTTATGTAAAATGAAAATAATACAATTATCTGCGCTTATGAATTTGCTTTCAAACAAAAAAAGAATCAATGCAATATCTTTGTCCCGATCTGCATTGCGATAGAATCTGTGAATAAAACCGAGGCGCTCTGATATAAACCCGAACTCATCTAGCTCCACCTACTCGCACCTCTTTGCGTCTATCGTCACGCTAGTAATACAAGTTGCATAAGTTTCGATTCACCTGGATACAATTGGTAAATGCCCCTCTTAATGTCATGCTCATGAACATAATTGAGCCTCTACCAAAAAAAAAAAACAATATGATTAAATTCTGCATTTCGTTACCCTTGCCGTCGATGCGGTGTCTCTATACAGTCAATGGAATCGCGAAAAAAAATTGACCAACGCTACTGAATAACATTTCAAATCTGGCGTTTACGAACAAAGTTTAATCGCGCTACTCATTTGACATCACTGGAGTCTAGAGAGTTTAATGGTAATCTCTGTTTTTGAGTTTTTTTCCTGACTGCACTCTGATTTCACGAACTTCATACAATATGTTCTGGCTTGAACTCCCATTTGATGTCTATTTCAGCGAGTTTTCAATGTTATAAATCGATCATCTACTGCCGCTGTTTTGGCTTTGACCTCGTCTTCTAACATACACTTCAGTTTGTCTCCAACTTCAACATGAATGTTGTCTAACAATGTCAATTTATGTGAACTATTCACCTAGAGCTAGCCTATACAAAATAAATGAAAGAAAACGAACTAATCTTTGTGTAAGTTCCTTTAAATTTTCCGATGTGTTATGGAATACAAGAATACAATACATTATAAAAAAATTTAAAGAAAAACATTGCTGCTTACTGCTTGGTAGTGAAATATTACATAAAAGTGTGGCATAAAGTATAATATGTAAGGCAATTGTTTCATTTCGGTCTAAATTGATATAATAAGTTGAAAATTGAATTTGGAATTGGTTTAAATTTTATATTCACCTAAACATAAAAATAAAAAAAATATTAACTAACAACTAGTACATATAAGAAAATCTAAACTTTGAATACTAGCCCACTCATTTTCCAATTTTGGGTTTCTTAATACCACAAGACAATTATAAAGGCCTCTTTTTAAGGTTGTTGAGATTCTATTGTCAGGTATTGAATACTTAAATACATTAGTACTAAAAGCAAAATAAAAAGAAATGTTCATTGCTAATTGACCAGAAATTTGTTTTCAAAACTTGTAAATATATATCCAATGTAAATATTCCACAACATATTTACATAGTTATACAAGCAGTCAATAAACAGGGTAAACATTGTTAATGCCTGATTGATTATCAAATACTTTAACAGTAAATAGGTTGTTTTATATAATACATAATAATATACATATCTACTATAATACATAATTGTTTTCCTTTAATATTATCTTTTTAGATCTTAACTAGATCAATTATAATAAAATCTCTTAAAATTATTGCATTGGATAACATGTAATATAAACTTCATAAAAATTATATATACATTTATAACAATTAAAATATAGAACTAGTAAACTTATTTGGTTTGATATATTATAATGACTAATTATTAGTTGAATATAGCACCTAAATTGCAATAAATACTGTTAAAAATTTTAAAATGTTAAAAAGTGATTATAATAATACTCAATCTAAATCAAGGAAATTTAGTAAAAACAATCATTATAGAGTATAAAAAATATAATTTAAAAATGTTGGTATCATCGCATTTTAGGCAGCAATATATTCACGTGCGGAATCTACAAATACATATTAATATAAAATATTTTTAGCTCTCATTCCATAAGAATAAATAAAATTAATGAAAACAGTACATTTAAGTATAACAAGATTCATGTTGATTAAATGCACACATATACAGGTTCTACAAATTAGAATATAAAATATATTACATATTCAAATTGTCTGTTAAAGCATATAAATATAACAACAATGAAAAAATCATAATTATTCAGATAGCTGTATATGTTTATACAGAGTGTTGAATGTATACGCGTTACAAATTTTTTGATTGAAAATTGGCCTATTTTTAATAGGAAACTCACATGTAAACGCGCTTTTCGAGCTGAGTATGGGACGCTTGTAGTAATTTTATTTATTAGTAAATCACTACAATAGTTACTGAACATGACGACTATCACTTCAATGTAAGAACTGCACCTAAGCAGTATACCTTGGCATACTCTTTCAAAAATCTGAAGTATTGTTTGCAATTCTTGCAGTGCAGCCAGTACATTTATATGTGCTAGTAAATGTTTCAGTCTTGACTTTTCTAGAATTGACCTCTTCATGTTGGGACCTAAATTTCAATGTTAAGAAACTATTCGCACAAGTTACAATGAACTATGAACAAAAACACAGTCTAATCTCACACGTCAAGATAACCTGTAGTGAAGAATCACAGTTTTCCATCTAGATAGGTACAATCAAATTTTATTAAAACATTAGCAATGTACAATGGATGTTTGAAACCAGCATTGTTATATAAACTCTAAAACGAAGCATTTCCAAATATGAGTTTCTTCTACGCTGAATTCCCAACATGCTCTGTGCACATTGACCTTCTAAAAAGAGTGTATTAACAACGACATTGTAATATATCAAGAATATGTATGTCTTAATATCAAAATTATGTATACATTTTAGTAAATACTTTCTCATAGTCAAATTTTAAGAAAATTTCAATATGCTTATATGGAATCAAAAATTAATATAAAAGACTAACTGCTGAGAGTGCTCCTGCAAACATTTTTAAAGAATTTTAAAAAATCAACAATTTTTGTTATCTTGATTTTAGAATTTCACATTTATTAGTTGTAAGTGTTGGACATTAAAATAAATTTCATTGAGTGAACCACTTTCCTGTCAAAATCTATTATTATACAAATTGAGGTTGCCTTATAAGTAAGCTAGAAGCATATGAATAAAGTTGTCTTGATCTAATTTAGAAACGTCTATGTTACAGAAAACAAGAAAATGGGTGTGCTTAAAACCACACAGCAGAAGTGTAAACTTCATCAAGGCGAGGTTAATAATACGAAATACAACTTTTTTTTTTCGTTCTATATTATATTTAAAAAATATCAAACTATATTTTATGAAGAGAGATAATGTCTCATACACACACAGCAATCTTTTTGGTTAATCGTCCGCGAAGTTACCAATTCGCGAACGCAACACAGTTCGCGTAATACAATTTGGCGGTCGTTGCTATGGCAGCGGCTGTTAAAGTAAATACACATTTTGACACATGTTTAATCACACATCCTACGACTTATTTTGACAACTATCAAGTATTTGTAGTTTATTATATTCGTCTCATTTCTATGGTAACTCATGTAAAGCAAGTAAACCACTTTAATTTAGCACCTCTAGAACTAAATTAAATTAAATTGTGTCTCAATTTAAATTAAATCGATTGAAAAATTTAACGGTTGTCCAAAAAATTGTGTGTATATCTTGTCCGCGAAAAACTTTAACGTACTCGAGATTGTCTTGCCTCGGCCGCAAGCATTATTAAGGAGATTTTCGGACGCGTGTATATATATAAATAGACGATATGAATACTGGCTTTCGACTCCCGCCCTTGGTCTAATGGTTAAGTGCTGGCCTCTCACCCAGGCGGCACCGGTTCACATCTGCTCTGGGACATGAATTTATTTGTTCATTTAAATTTCAATTTAATTGAAATTAAATACCTCTATATGATATATTTATTTATCTTGCTCCCTTAGCCGACTTTACCCAAAGAGCGTTACATATCCGAGCGTTGCAGGTCAGTCTTGTTCACTGCCTACAATCAGCGCAACGCGCCTAAAGAAGTTTACACTTCAAAAAAATTGAATAAAGTTTTTTTACAGAATATACCATCGACTAAGAGAATGCAACTACACATATCTAACAAATCGGTAATTTCACATGAGCAAGGAACATATTATTTTGAGATCATTTAAAAACCATAATGTGTAAACACTATCTCTAAAATAGAACTATAATTAATCAACAGTAACTAGAGTACTCTTTTTGTGAAAAATGTTTAGAAAACTATGGAGAGTGAATACTTTATTTACTTCTTAGTAACCCGTGCACTAACGTGACTTAAAATTATGTAACATAAAAAATCATTTGATTAAAAGAAAACTAGTGTTGTTGGTGCTGCACATAGCAGCTAACTTTTTGTTGGTCCAATTTCAGGCTATTACAGTTTCCAATTCCTCATTTAACACTCTGTATATAAACAGGCAGACAAACAACATTTATAATAAACAATATATACATAACAACATAGGTATAACCAATACTAGTAATTAATTATTGGAGTTCATCGTTTAGGATTTTAAAAACATATTCATAAAATGAATTGTCTTTGAAGTTTGAAGCATCTTACTATTTACAGGTTAATAACATGATTAAAATTATTTTTTAAATTAAATTATAAAGACGTTCTGCATGAACATTAGTGCCAAATAACATGAAACGATATTTTAAAAATTGATAATAAAAGAAGTAATGTATAACATATCAAAAATATATTTTATTTTGAATAAATACGGTCATTAGGGCACCACTTAGAAAGTACGAGAAATGAACGAAAATCGATAACTCGTACTGAAAATTATTATTAGATGTGTCTATTCACAATTAACTGTCCTATAAGAATTCTTGCTATACATGTATGTACATAAGACATATGTCGATGAAATACCATTATTAAGAAAATAGGATTTTGAAATAGCAAGCAATGAAGATGGATTTAGATAACAGAAATAATGCCAAATTATAATAAAAAGCACCTGGTCTATACCACATATATTGCTTATAAACATGTCTGACATGACAGATAACGGTCAATTCTTAGTTTTTCAAAAAACCAAAATATTTGTAAGATGGAGTTGACTAGAAAGAATAGACTATAGTAAATTATAATAGAAGAGAACGAAGTAATTTTTTTATATTAGTTAACATAATTATGTAATTTAGGTCATTTTTACCTCTTTGACTAATAAGAGCAGAATAAATAGAATAGGAGCAGGATGCATTTGTTCTTCTGGTAGGCACAAAAATATTTAAAACGGTTATTATGATATAACCCTGAAATTCGCGTCAGTAACTTCAAGATATTACTCTATTTCTGAGTAATATATTAAGTGGTCTATAGTTCTTATGAACCTACTAAATAAAAATTACTTGAATATTGCTTTCTATTGATACAATGCAATATAAGATTAGTAATGACTTATTAAAAACAAAGAAAATTGTATAAAGTATTAAACAAACATATAAAATCATCATAAGCATTTCTAATATAAAAAAAATATAATATAATAAAGCGGTAGTAAACAGAGAAATAGAGTAGGGGAGAACGCGCTTAAAGATGCGCCAACTAAGTTAAATTGAATTCCGCCATTTTGAAGGTTATATTTATACCTAGCTCAACAATTCGCATGTAAAGTTCATTGACTTAGAAAAATGTAAACAAACTTACGTGTGAAAAGAAATGCCTTCCTGCAAAATGGCGACCACTATAGCGTTTGCTTAAAACTGGATGCGCACTCGTCGAAGCGCGTTCTCCCCTACTCTATTTCTCTGGTAGTAAAATGTATCCTCTATAAAAAGAAATAGATGCTCATTAAAAAGATTTTGGATACTTACAACATACATGATTAATATCAAAATAAAAATAATGTTCGACTAACGAAATTAATAGCGTTTTTATTTTTTATTTAACTAATATTTCCACCAGTGGCGGCTCTTTAATGAGAGCAAGTGAGCAATTGCACCCCCTGGAATTTTGAAACAAAACAAACCAAGCGGCGACTAACTGTGAAAGTATTTATTTATTACGTATTCATAGTTATTGAACAGGAACGTGGCGTGTACGGCACGCGAAACAACCTACATGCACCGACCGTCGTCACAGATATAATGATGACTAACAGCGCACGGATGTAAAGACCCCTTCCACCGAGAGAAACATCCATGAGCAAAGCGTTACTGTTGCTGCGTTAAGCCATTAAACATTACATTGAAGGTGGGGAGAACTGTATTTTGTTCTAGTTCCATATCGTATAATACATAGCATGTGAGCAAGATTCCCGTCTGCTCAACGCTGTTGTAAGATGAATTTCGTGTCTGCGATACAGAATAACACGTTTTCGCGGTTAACGTATGATGAAAAAATCGCAATAAAAATCTTAAACGGCCGATGCCTCAATTATGTTTAGAAAATAAACAATCTGTTAAAGGTAAAGACGTTATAAGAAAATTCAAAATGAATATTTATCAGAAAAATGACTGGATTTGTGGGTGTGAAATTAAAAATACTTTGTTTTGTTTTCCGTGTCTTTTGTTTGGTGGTGAACCGTCTTGGTCAAAGAACGGAATAAAAGACTTAATTCATCTTAGTGCTAAAATTACGAAACATGAAAATTCCGAAGGGCATTTGAAAAATATATTTAGTCTAAGAATGTTAGGAAAAAATAACATTCAGAATGTTTTAGATCATCATATAGAAAAGCAGTTCAACAACACAATGAACAGGTAACAAAAAATAGGCATGTGTTAAATTTAATAATAAATTGCATTAGATTTTGTGGCGCGTTTGAACTGGCACTTCGGGGTCATGATGAACGGCAAACGTCGAATACCAAGGGCATTTTTCGGGAATTGATAAATTTTACGGCAGAATTAGATAAATCGCTCAGAGATCACATCGAAGCAGCACCGGTTTTCAATTGAATTTATAAATGATTTCCCAAATGTTAATGAAAAAGTGATAGAACTGTTCTGCAAGTCAAAGACACGCAAAATGGACTTCGTTTATCGTCAGATGTAATCAAACTGTAGTGTTATATTTATTATTCCCTCAAAACAAACTGTACAATGAACAGTACCTGTCTGGAACAGTATGTCGGTGAAACTTATAAAGATTGGGTAAGCGTTCTTGTATTATACTTTTTAATTTTGAAATTATGCACTCCCTATGTGAACCACCCCGAGCCGCCACTGATTTCCACTATGAAGTTAGTTATGCATTTGAATTCACTGAAGATCGTTTGAAATACAGCTAAATATTGGTAAAATGAAACTGGATATGTACATGACATGTTAGTTACATCAGTTGTTGATACACTACCTATGCTTTAGCTACTTGAGAAAATAAATTTTAAAACACCTTTATTAAAGGATGAATAGGCACGTAGTTTGATATATTATACTGCTTCATTTACTTCAGGCAGTTGATTTCCTTATTAAACACTTCGTCAACTTCAAATATTAATTAAAGTAAAACAGGCATACTAAAAATAATTAACAATGAGAGGTTTATTTTCTCTACTTATATGTGATGAAAATCCCAAAGATGAATAACTAACTTTCAATAAAACCATTAAATTATACGCACATTATGTTTTTAATCAAGTTCACAACAGGCAAAGAAATAATGAATTTTTTATCATATTGAGAAATATGTGTATTTTATAAAAATAAATATGGAAAGGTAAAATTTTCAGAGTTTATCTTAAAATAATTAAATAACAGTTACACTTTCCAAAGTTATTAGTTCCACATAAATCTACCTCCCATTAACATACAATTTTACCCTTTGTCTAAATTATATAGTAAATAATACATAGGTACATAGATCTATATTAATATTTTAACTTTATGAACATTCAAGATAAATTAATGCCTGCTAATTAATAAAACTAACTCTGTATCTCTAAACTAACTTTAACTCTATGTCGATTATAATAATAATAATAATAAAAGTTTGAATTGTTGAAATCATTATTATTTCCATAAAGTTGTTAATATTTTATTTTTCTAATGTTAGATGTGGCGTGACATTTATAGAATTCTTGTAGTGTCTAGAGTTCGAAAACTCGAGACTCGACATTTTAGGAAGTTTCTTTGTACTAAAAATGACAGTTTACATACAAAAAAACAGTGTTTATGGATACTGTAGTCTGATTAGAAAATACCGTTTCTTTAACAAGTAGACACTGTTACACTTTATTGAATGAATTAATATCTACTATCATATAATCTTAAAATTGTTTTAGTTGATTTATAAATATTAAAGCATATCAATCAATATCAAGAAAAGAAAAAAAAAACTGTCATCGATACTTAAATAATTGTTGACCCACGGCGTACCTACTATTGAAAACAGTGTTGTCCTACCGTAATCGACATATTTTAATTTCTGATACGAAAGTAGAAAGAGGAAAAGAGCGCGACGAAATAAACTAAAGATAAACATAAGCGAGGCTGCCAAGACAGTACACTCGACAAACCTTTCCTATGAAATGTAGGGCGTGAGGGTCCCCCGCCACTGCGTTGCTCTCCCACCACTGTTAGCAAGCAGGCAACGCTGCATATTATAAGGTCATATTCTGCATGGTATAGAAGTATAAACAGAAATTAAAATTTGACGACTACGGTATAGTACCTATACATTATTTATCTATTCAGCATAAATAGGTGGTTCTTAACACGGGTAATTAGTAAAGCACAATTAACATATTTGTATTAGTTTGAATATTTGATTGTATTGTGTTATTGTAGAACTGTAAGCGACTGCAAGTAGATTTTTTAATGATGTTTTTTATTTCTTATAGCTATTGCAAACTGGATATGTTGCATTTTATAAATTTAAAAAAGAAATAAGCTTGCTTATGTAAATAACTATTATATAATTTTACTAATATAGTAATAATTATAGGCACAGGAATTACATTAATACTTTATCTTGGTTGATCTTCTCTTTGTTGGAAGCAATTTCCGCCAGTGTTGCTAAACCAGACAGGTCGTCGTTTACTATATTACCCTCACGAACAAAATGAGAATCCTTTTTTTCCAAATGTGTTATACTTAATTTGTTTTTTCGTTTTTTAGAACCTATCGGAATATTGTTGTTGTTGTTAAGATTGACAGATGATGATATGCAACTTTGTGATTTTTGTTTTTGGTGATTTGAAATATGTATTTTATTTTTGGTAAACTTTCTCTTTTTATTCTCGCGCTTCCTTTGCATGTAATTGTCATAGTCTAAACTAGGCAAGTCATCTATTCGCTTTTGTAAATCAAATTTATTTTTGATAAGGCTATCTTCCGATGATTCGGAATTTGTTCGAATTCTTTCACTTTCATTTAATTCAATTTTATCTTCGATTTGGTTCAAACTCACCTTTGTTCTTTCTGCTAACCTTTTGATAGTATTTTCGAGATCAAAGTTAGGTATAACATCAGACTTAAGTTCTGTTTTATTTAAGTTGTCGTCATCTTGTTTTTTCAACATTTCGGAATAATTATATCTTTTTTCCCGTTTATTTTTAATTAGTTTTCCATTAACCATGAATTCTGCATAAAGTTTACCTTTACAGGAGCGTCCAGATTTTCTAGGCTCCTTGGATGATTCCGTATTTGATACGCTACTGAAAGTTTGAGGCACTGGATTTTGATTTTGGTACGTGTTGTCAATAATTTTTTCAATCAATTCCTTATTTGTTATACTATCTTGTGAGTCCTGCTCTTCTTTATTAAAATCTACCTTTGCTACTTTTAATTCAGGCTCATGGTCATCCGATATGTCTAATTTCTCAGCGTTAAAAATATTTCTAATAGAATTCTTATTGTAACTGTCAAGAAAATTCTCATTAAATTTCCTTTTTTTGATAGGTTTAGGAGGTAGAGGTGTATCTTTAATAAGAGTTGGAGGGCTTTCTAAATATAATTCAGTTTTGGCTGTAGTAGCAATATTATAATAATTGTTTTCAGCTTTGGATTCGGCAGCCTTATTTCCCGTTTCACTTGACTTAGGAAAATTGCTTACATTTAACAATGCTGACAGACTTCCAAGTTGTGATTCATCAGCAAGCTTACCAGGCGTAAATTCCGACTCGTGTGGAGGGTTTGTTTGTATTGGACTTTGTAACGATGATATAGGTTCTTTTTGGACACTACCAGGCCTTGTTGCAAGAGTTCGTAAAGGTGGAGCTGGTAATTTATACCACTTGAAATCTGGATTTGCGCAGAAAAAGGCATCTTTGTACTGTAATCATAAACAAACGTGTTAGTAGTGTAAAACTAAAACTTACATTTTACTTTCAACGAGTTCGTTAATTTATCAAAAAATGGTTTGTTCGAACCTCAGTTCTAAACAGTTCTCGAATCGTTCTAGAATTAGTAATTCTGATAGTAAAGCGGTCAAATTCTGTTTCTGTGATAGTTCGATATTCTAAAGCTCCGAACAGTTTTAAAATTCGAATTTTAGGATAGATGTAGTACCACAATAAGTAGTAGTAGAAATATTAAAAAACACCATGCTGATGTAAGTAAATATCAATCATAACGAAAGAATCCTAAACATCTAATGATAATGCACCTAACTACCAAAATTGCGACAGGATTTAAAATTTATTGAAATAGTTGTTGTTTATAAGAAATACATTTTTATAAATTCATTGATAATGGATGTTTCTGATAACCCGGGTTAATATAACGAATATTTTTATACAAGCTGTTACTATTAATTAATACATATATCAAATGCACACACATTAATAAATAACATAACTATAAGAATCAACTATCACAATAAATCAAGCAAATAATATAACAATTCCTTTTCCTTGCGTTAAATTATTCATTTAAAGTATATTAATATGTCAGAGATATTTTTTCAAGTTTATATTTAAACTGTGAAGTAGTACTACCTTTCAATTCCCTTTGGCGAGTATTAAAAATTGTGACACTTTGTATCTATCTACTTGATTTAGTAGTGTGCAGTCATATTAAATTGAAATTTGTTATAATTTCGATGATGTAACAAACTGCTACAAATATATACATTGCATATACAAAAAAATGCTTGAAATAAAAGTTGTGTGGTTGAGACTGAATTTTATTTGCATGCTATCAAAAACACAGTGGCGTGCAGATACAACGGTATAAAAGTTTTTGAAGTGAAAACTTCTATGGGCGCGTTGATGCATTGATTGTTGGGTACTGAACGAGACTGAGCCGTCACGCTCGGAATGTAACGCTCGTTCGGGTAAAGTCGGCTCGAGTCGCGCTCGGCTTTGTATTATAACACTAACTAGCGGTATTTAATTTCAATTAAATTGAAATTTAGAATAAATACGCGAAATATTGTATTTTTATTTTCTGAAAAATTCTTGTCCGCGTGCAGATACGATCCCGAGCCGCCCGGTTGTAAGGCCGGCACGTTACCATTAGACCAGCGTGGGTACTCGTATGAGAATTATCATATTTGTATATATACATGCGTACGTATGAATTTTTGAAGTGAAAACTTGATCAGACCGAGCGAAATGTACTAGAATAATGTATACACAATAATAATAAATATATATATATTAAATGTAATATAGAACGAAAAAAAAGTTGTATTTCGTATTATTAACCTTGTCTTGATGAAGTTTTCACTTCTGCCGTGTGGTCTTAAGCACACCCATTTCTTTTTTTTAATGGAATACCCTGTATGTTATTAAATTTGTATAATGGTGTTTTTACTCTGATTTCAAAAATATACCATATAATACCGGTATCTTAAACCGTTTTTGAGTTATTAAATGTCGAATATCGTAGTTAGTGTACTATGGAAAAGTTAACATTATTAAAGAAAGCTATAAAAATGACAATTATTGTGTTTGATAAATTACATTTCCATTTTAACTATTTTATTAAGAAAATGTCATTCGCCACTGTGTTTTTGATAGCATGCAAATAAAATTCAGTCTCGGCGACACAACTTTATTTGAAACATTTTTTGTATATGCAATAATAATTATGATGAAGGGTGGGTAATTTATAATGAATAACCCTGTACTACGTGCGTCAACAGAGATGCACCATTAGATTTGTTCAAACCTCTAGTTCTGAACAGTTCTAGAACTAGTGCGCATGTCATTTAAGAAAAGACTGTTCGGACCATGCAGTTCTGGAACCAACGAACTATTGTAGCAAACCATAGAACGGCAGTTGCTAATTGAATCAGCGCTTCTAACGGTGAATGTAGGAAGTAAAGGCCGCCATGACAGTTGAGGTCAACTCTTCAAAACTTATCTTGTGGTTTGTCCGATTTTTGAGAGTTTATATGTTTATAGGGTCTTATATATAGTAGTAAACTTGTGTAAAGTTTATAAATACAATGCCTGCTGCCTGTTCAGCTTTTAACAGCACCAACAAAAGAAAAATGTTTGTTATACTAAAATATATCCAAATACCTACGTCTACATCATATGTGTAAAATATATACCGGGATATTAACAATTAAATTGGTCAATGGTGGTCGTGGATTTTAAAATTATTGTCGTAGCGTGCATCGTACATTTAGGTATGTCATAATTTCTTGAATGTCAAAATCTGTCAAGTTATTGTGTAAGAAGTTTTCTAATCCTGCGCGGTTTTTGAATCATGGTTCTCACCACAGAGCACAAAATTTACATGATTGAAGCCTATTTTCGAACGGGTGTGCTAGTTAATGGAACTTGGGAATACAGTCAACGTTTGTGTTTGGACAATTTTCGAGAGCACTTCCCAGCCGTAGCAGTATTACCGGACAATTTTTATGCATGCCTTACAAATTGTGTTGAAGTGTTTCGCGAAACTGGTACTGTGACGCATAAAAAAGGTGCTGGTAGATCAAGAGTTCGTACAGAAGAAGTTATTAATGACGTTCCTCAACGTATGGAAGAAGAGCCTACAAAACCTTTAAAACGTCTCTCTCAAGAAATTCGGTTTTCTTATGGAACATGCCAAACGATTGTAAAGAAGGACCTGAACATGCATCCATATAAGATGCAATCATATCAAGCTCTTCTGCCTGCAGACCACCCCAGACGCCTTGCGTACTGCCATTGGTTCGTTAATGATTTAATGAATGACGATCTGCTGAACTTAACTTTTTTTTCTGACGAAGCTTGGTTCCACCTTTCGGAATACATCAATTCTCAGAATATGCGAATGTGGAGCACTGATAACCCGCATATTTTTATTGAAACGCCACTACATGCTCAGAAAATTGGTGTTTGGATGGCAGTTTCTCGCAGAAGAATAATTGGGCCAATTTTTTTCAATTTCACCGTCAACGCCGAAAGGTATAGAAATATTTTTTTGACTGAATTTGTGCAACAGTTAGACGATAATGAACATCAATACGGTTATTTCCAGCAAGACGGTGCAACAGCACATACTACACGAGAAAATCTTGCTTTTCTCCGCGAGTTTTTTGATGACCGGCTGATAAGTTTGCATACGGAAGTTGAGCTTCCTCCGAGATCACCTTGTTTGACAATTATGGACTATTTTATCTATCCTTATTTAAAAAATAAGATTTTCGCAAATCCGATAGATAATTTGCAAGAACTGCAACAAAGAATTGTTCAGCAATGTGCAACCATAACGCCAGAAATGCTGCAAAACGCTTTTCACAGCATGAGAAGGCGCGTAAACTTGTACATTGAACAAAACGGGGGATATTTCCAACAATTATTGTAATTTAGTTTTCCTGGTTAATAAAAACGTTATTTATTTTATAACTTGTAGTTCATCATTATTTTACAGCTGAACTAAGTAGGTAACACATTTGTTGGTTATTGATAATGTCAGTGTAGCTTGACAATGATTGAATTATTTCAAAAGGATGATTTAAACTAAGACAAGCGTTTTACATTCCATGACCAACGTTGACCAATTTAATTTTTGATATCATAGTAGTATAGCAGCCGTTGCGGCAAAAATTAACAAAAACAATCATTTTTAAAGGCCAGTAACAGCAAGGCACTGTTGTAATAGTGTTGTATTTAAGATTTAAGTATATAATTAAAAAAACATTTTAACTTTCATTTTACCTCATTATAATCAATCTATGTCATTTCTTCCTTTCATTTAACGATGTTAATGAATAGGAGAATAAGCAATTAATGATTTAATGAAAAATTTTAATATTCCTATAAAATTTCAAGAATTATTTATTCCCAACAAGTAGGTAAATTTAAAATATAAGAATCTCTTATTTATGTCAATCAACTCTCTCACTGTTGTTAGAGGGAATTAATTAACATGTATCCAATGCAGAAATACGGAATGTTTACTTTTAATTTGAATATAATAATTTCATTAATTATAATACAAGTTTGTCTATTTGAATTTTGACCTCAACCGTCATGGTGCCCACTGTCACAGATTTTAGGCACCAAATAACCTTTCTATGGTTTACTAGTACAGTTCATTGTCTGGAGCTACAAATTCTGAGAATTAGTTCAGTATCCGATCTTTCAGAACGCGTAATTCAGGAACCGTTCGGAACGGTTCTAACAGTTCTGGATGGTGGGCTAGCATTTGAAATTCTGATAAATCCGGAGCATGCCTAATTGTCATTCGTATCAGCCTTCGCATTTTTCTAGTTATGTTTAGCGTATTTATGTTGAACTTCAGAGTTTGGAGTCGTTGTAGGTTCGTTTTTAAGTTGTCGTTCAAGTGCCTATTTGTTTTTTTTTTTTATTTTAGTTTGTGATATTATTAGAGTATATCAATATATTAGATATCCGAACCTATTATATGTATGTACAGTAATGTCCGGTTATAGCGAATTCCAAGGGACCGGCAAAAAAGGTTCGTTATAACCGAAGTTCATTATAAGTGATGATTTTGAAAAAACACCACTATTTTGAGGGAGTCAAGTTTTATTCTTTTTTCATATAACAAAATACATTACAAACATTACATGTCTGAAACAACTTGAAAATATTAATTATGTACTAAAAAAACGTATTTATTTTAGTTTGTTTTTTTTTGTGGCAAGATTAATCTCTCTGATGTGCACTTCCACTTCGCTTAGCTTATTAAGAATATGTTGCGGAGTATTCCGCGTTTGAAGAAAATGACGAACGACTTCAATATTTTGGATTGCATTTGAAGTGGTTGGAACTAGTGGTACTTCGTTATTTTTGGTTTCCTCCTCTTCGTTCTCATCGTCAGTCTGATTAGCTGTAGAAGACACAGAAGCTACAATGGCATCATCATCCAAAAATTCCACATTTACAAGGTTGTCATCAACGTGAACGTATTCATTAAAATCATATTCACCAAGAGTGAGTTCATCTTGAACATCGTTAACACTTTCTTCTTGATTTTTTGTGAGCCATTCGACTAATGGTAGATTGTCATCTGAGTCAAATTCATCCTCACGCCTGATAAATCCGCCGTGTCGAAAACAATTAGCGATTGTCTGCTTTGACACTTTTTGCCATGCCATATGGATGAAGTTAATTGCATCCAAGAGACTCACAGTGAAGTTAGTTTGATCATTATCAATAGAATTTATAGTTTTCGAGAGTAGGAACCGTCGGTAATTGCTTTTAAGCTATGGATAACACCCTGGTCCATGGGCTGCAATTTCGAACTTGTATTCGCAGGCATAAACACCAACTTAATGCACTCCAAATTTTTTACATCCGGATGAGCCGGGCAATTGTCCACTAGTAATAAGATTTTTCGTTTCTTACGACGTAATTCATCATCCCATTCTCGTAGTTCGTTTGTAAAAATTTCGGAGGTCATCCAAGCTCTTCTGTTACATTTATAATTGACTGGTAATCGTACCACATTTTTGAAACATCGGGGGTTTTTGGCCTTTCCGATCACCAATAATTTTCTTTTCTCTGTCCCCAATAAATTTGCAACAACCAAGACGGTAATTCTTTCTCTAGATAACTTTCCGCCTGTACAGGTCTCCCCTTTGAATCTTAATGTCTTGTCTGGTGTGAGCTTATAAAACAACCCCGTTTCATCGCCGTTAAAAATGTCCTCATCTCCAAAGTTTTCTCTAATTATTGGCCACTTATTTTCCAACCAGTCATTCACAACATTCATATTAACTGAGGCTGCCTCTCCAACAATTTTTCCGCTGCTGATGTTGTGTCTTCGTTTAAACCTTTCGATCCAACTTCTACTAAATTTTAATTCAGGATCTTCCAACAATTTACTCCCAAGATCTTCAGCTTTAGATTGCAACACGGCACCGCTTATAGTTACATTTTTACTTCTTTGCTGAGAAAACCATTTCAAAAGTCCTTGATCAACTTCGTGCTTAGTAGGTTTTTTGATTTTTTTCACATTTGAGTTTCGTACTTGTTCGAAACTCTTCAATATGGTTTGCCTTTGCTTCCAAATTGTAGCAACCTACAATGAAGTTTTTGTTTAATACATACATGCATTATCCTGAATTTAGTTTTTTATTACCGTTGATTTACTTAGTCCCATTTCAGTACAAAGTTCGCTTTGTTTGACACCTCGTTGCAATCGTTTCACAATATCATGTTTACTTTTCAATGTAAAAGATTAACGTTTTTTCTTCGCAACTGCGTCACTCATGGTCTTAAAATCACGTTTGAGAATCAGCGTAAGCACAGATTGATGACTCGACGTCGACTGCTTGCACAAACTGCTAGAATCGATTACTGCATTTTTGGCGAGATACTCGGGGAAGTCCCTTGTTTTCTAAATATAAGTTCGTTATAACCGAAAACTTTTTACATACAAAATGGAAAATAAGGTTCGTTATATCCGAAAGTTTGTTATAAGCGGGTTCGTTATATGCGAAAACAATTAACACGTTTCTTATGGAACCTTGGTTCGTACTTTTCAAACTGGTTCGTTATAACCGAAAGTTTGCTATAACCGGGTTCGTAATAACCGGACATTACTGTATGTACTTGTACCAGCCTGTTACATCATGAAAATAATAATAAATTGCAAGTTAATGTGACCCCAGACTTTTATGACACAGAACGTTCAGAGTCTGATTGATGTAAGTACCAAATCATGTAGGTATCACAATTCAAATTACCAAAAAGGCTTCAATTCTCAATATTCTCCAAAATGGATTAAAAGAGTGTACTACTTCACAGATTAAAAATAATCTTCAAAAAATATCTTGGGTATAATCTGTTATTTTAAATGAATAAGTAAACGAAAAGAAAAGGAGCTGGCTTTGAACACTGAAAATGTATTGTAATATGTTTGTTTAAATACATTATGACTGTAGATTTTATAGTTATGTAATACATATTTATTAATGTGTGTGCGCACTTGATGCAGTTGACAATTATTAATAAAAGCTGGTATTAAAAATTCTTGTTTTATTTACCCGGTTTATCAGAAATATAACATACAGCTTGAGCGCGCGGGGTATGATCACCCGATGCCAGTCGATATTCTTCGGACGTATATTCGGCAAATGATCTCCGCCAGCTGTGTTCGCCAGATATAGATATATAGATTTATTTTTCCAAAGTTGTTATTTCGTTATATTTACTGGAGAGAATCTCTAATTTTAATGTCTATTTCAAGGGTCGTTTTTATGTTATTTTATGGTATTTCTGTACTTATTTATAGTTTTTTTTACCATGAAATTTCTATTTATTTATTTTTCTCTAGACATCTTAGTTTATTCTGCAGATGTTTCAGGCGGGTTGTTTTTATTTCATTCTAAAACCCAGTTGTACTGCTATAACTTTTTACACAACTACATTATTATTTAATTTCATAAGGATAATCATAATTACGTTATAAGTATTACAATCTTCGCGTTATTATCGACTTAGTTATCTAAGCAATCGTCATCACTTAAAGAGAAAATTTAATTTGTTCTTTTTGTCAATCTGCGAAAAAATAATCAGATCAGTATGAGTTCGAATATGAGCAGGCAATGCTAGTATGTTGTGCCGTAACTCTAATATGTATTATCGGACCACGTTTAGATACGAGTTTACGTATACCATCGGGTGATCATACCTCGCGCGCTCTTGCTGTATAATAAATTTATAAAAATGTATTTCTTCTAAACAACTTCTTCATTACTTTTTAAATCTGTCGCAATATTGGTGGTTAGATGCAGATGCAGTAACATATAAATGTTCATTACGTTTGATATTTGTCCACCAGGTTGATGTTTTTTAATTAATATATATATAAATATATTGCTTATATAAAAAATGAGGTGTGGCCACCACACGACTTTCTTATACGTATGAGCGTTTCAAATTATAGAATTTTAAGAATTTTTTTTATACAAAAATTATTCAAAATCCTATTCTAAGTACTTCTAATCTCTTAATAAATCTCTATAGAATGCATACTTTGCAAGATATTATCAAAAAAGTGCTACTCGCTAAGAGTAAAAGTGCTACTTCCGGTGCGAATTTTGAAATTTCATATATACAAAAAATATTGCAAATCTAGTTCTAAATACTTTTGTACTCTTGATAAATATATATAGAATGCATAACTTACGACATATTTGCAAAAAATCGGTATTCGATAAGAGTAAAAGTGGTACTTCCGGTCTAAATTTTGAAATTTTTTTTATACAAAAGTTATTGAAAATTATGTTTTAAATACTTTTATACCCGTAACGTACTTGTCTAAAAAGCATGACTTGCGAAATATCAAAAAACTGATTTTCGATAAGAGTAAAAGACCTACTTCCGGTGGGAATTTCGAAAAACTTTTTAAATAAAATTAATCTCAATTAAATAAAATTATTCTCAATTTCAATTTTAAGTATATATGAATTCTTTATAAATTTGTTTAAACTTAGTAGTTGACGAAATATTGTCAAAATTCGATTTTTTCGCTGAAGTAAACTGCTACTTCCGGTCTACCGATTTTATTGAAAAACTAATCAGATCTCAAGAGGGAGATTATACACGTAAATACAAAATTTGGAATTGATATCTACAGCGGTTTGACCGCTATCGTGGTCACACACAGACACACAGACATTTTTTAAAAACCACTTTTTTGGTATCAAGGGACTTCAAAACGTGGACATCTGCAAAAATCTCGAGGTCGAAAATTTTCATCATCACAATACTTCCTTATACTACGTATAAGAAAGTAAAAATGCAGAAATATCCATTACAAAATTTAAAAAAATGTATTTCTTATAAACAACTGTCATTACTTTTTAAATCCTATCGCAATTTTGGTAGTTATGATTCACATTTCTTCCCATAAGTTTGGTGTTTTTACTTTCTTATACGTAGTATGAGGAAGTATTGTGATGACGAAAATTTTCGACCTCGAAATTTTTGCAGATGTCCACGTTTTGAAGTCCCCTGATACTAAAAGTGGTTTTTAAAAAATGTCTCTCTCTCTCTCTCTGTGTGTGTGTGACCACGATAGCGGTCAAACCGCTGTAGATATCAATTCCAAATTTTGTATTTATGTGTATAATCTCCCTCTTGAGATCTGATTAGTTTTTCAGTAAAATCGGTAGACCGGAAGTAGTACTTTACTTGAGTGAAAAAATCGAATTTTGCAAATATTTCGTCAACTACTAAGTTTAAACATATTTATAAAGAATTCATATATACTTAAAATTAAAATTGAGAACCATTTTATTTGAAAAGTTTTTCGAAATTACTACCGGAAGTATGTCTTTTACTCTTATCGAAAATCAGTTTTTTGCCAATATTTTGCAAGTCATGCTTTTTAGACAGGTACGCTACGAATATAAAAGTATTTAGAACTTAATTTCCAACATCTTTTGTATTAAAAAAATTTCAAAATTCGGACCGGAAATATCACTTTTACTCTTACCGAATAACGATTTTTTGCAAATATTTCGTAAATTATGCATTCTATATATATTTATTAAGAGTACAAAAGAACTTAGAGTTGGATTTGCAATATTTTTTGTATACATGACATTTCAAAATTCGGACCGGAAGTAGCACTTTTATTCTTAGCGAGTAGCCCTTTTTTCCGAATATCTTGCAAAGTATGCATTCTATAGCGATTTATTAAGAGGATGAAAGTACTTAGAATAGGATTTTGAATAAGTTTTGTATAAAAAAATTCTTAAAATTGTATAGTTTGAAACGCTCATACGTATAAAAAAGTCGTGTGGGGGCCACACCTCATTTTTTAATATTTCTGTTACTAATGTTGGTAGCATAAGTTTCCCTAAAATTCCAATTTTATAACTGTTCGGACCTTCAGGATTTCGAACCGTTTTAGAACCAGGATTTGGCCGGACATGCGTATTATTATCAGAACTACTAATTCAAGAACGGTTCCGGAACTGTTCAGAACTGGAGGTTTGAACAAACCTATTATAAACTCTTAAATTTGAATTTGATGTTAGATTACCTCTTTACTGTTCAGTTACATGGTTACATGTAATGTGTGTTTTATGACAGCGATGATTATAACCTAGTTATATGGTTTCCTTCTATTTTCATTTAATATCCTATTTTTCAACTTTAAGGACGCTTATATTAGAATAAATTTTCTTTTTAAGATATAATGAATTTTGTGCTTATACATGAACTACCTGCTTGAATAAGCTTTATTTTATAGGTATAGTTTATGTAGTTTTAAGGAAACTGAATATAGTGTATGTAATTTTTTACATTGCAAGTATTACAGACATTAACACGTTGTGTGGTGAAAGGTTGTAAAAGCTGTACTACAATTAGAACGGGAAAAGGCAACTATTTTTCCTTCTCAAAAGAGTGTAATTTGACATTAAGTGGAAAACAGCATGTAACAAGGAGAGCATCAATCCAGATCGTGCCAAGAGTGGTTTTTAAGTTTTATATTTGTTAAAATGTCTCTTTCAATATCAATTAAATGATTTAGAACAATGTATTGTATCAATGTAAAAGTTTTCCCAACTTTAAGAGTAAATCATATAAAATTTATTTGCAATAGCTTCTAATAAAGAAAAAAATAAAAAAAGATGTTCGTATGTAGTACACAGTATTTTGTTACGCTATTCAATTTAAATTTGTATAAATTTCTTCTATTTAACAAAAAATTCGTTCAAGAGACACGGGTAATAAATTCAAAATTAAGTTATAATGCAATGCAATAATACTTTTAAAAATAGTGCTTTTCTAACTATGTATGATTTTAGTTCATTGAACAAAATTTCTTGCACTATTATTAACATTGGTCATTTCGTTTGCATTATAATGAGGTGAGAGTTTTTAATTTTGAAAATTTAAAAATGCAGGTATAAGTGTTAAAATACAGTGAAGTCCGGATACAGTGAACTAGAAAAATGCATCAAAATTGGTTTACTATATCAGAGGTTTACTATAAAAGAAAAATATGCTTTTGTACACACCTGATGTTTGCCTGATGAAGGGGGGTTATGTATATGTTTGTTTTATAAAAAAAATGCCATGATGTACCTTCGTTGTTTAAAGTTAGGTAAAGTTTTATTTACGGAACATATGTAAATCACATTCTGTATAATACCTGACCTTAATAAACAATAGTAACAAAGACACTAAAAGAACCTACTCGTTGATATTGTACTCGGTTATTTTGGTTTGTACAAGTCTGTTAGAAAAACTAATGTTACTTATATAGCTTTCAAGGTTGCAAAAAGAATTCCAAACTTTTTCGGGAACTTCGCGTGATTGCAAAAACGTGCGAATCTCTACCATATTTTGTGTCACCATTTTCACTGAAGGAACACTGACCATGACATCTTCCTCATGTGCCTCCTCGTCCAGCTCCTCATCACTCAATTCTGCATTTGTCATTGAAAAAATTACATAAATCAGTCATCATTCTAATGTTTCATTTTATGTTTATGTACATACCTGTTAAGACTGACTGAATAATTTGGTCTTCCGTCAAAGACTCTGTTGGAATAACTTGATCGTCGACTGAAACGTAGTGTTCAAAGTCAAAATCTTCAATTCTATTCCTCATTTCTGTTTCAAGAACTTTTTGGGTGTCGGAATTTTCGGAATCTCCTGCTTGTTTCTTGAGCCACTCATTTAGAGGCAATTCGTCATCTTCTGCTTCAAGAAATCCTGCATGTTTGAAACAGTTTGCGATGGTTTCTCTGCTAACTTCCTGCCAAGCCAGGTGAACAAAATTCACAGCATCCAAGAGGCTCACTGAAAACTCTTTTCCATTATCAATTGCTTCTATCATTTTCATCAGCATAATCTTCCTGTAGCGACACTACAGAGAATGAATTATCCCTTGATCCATGGGCTACAGCATTGAACTGGTATTGGCTGGCATAAAAACCAGTTTGATTTGGTCCAGCGGAACATTGGGATGTGCTGGGCAATTGTCGACTAAGAGAAGAATTTTTCTGTTTTTACGCTTACACTCTGCATCCCATTGGAGTAGCTCTTCGGTGAATAAATTAGATGTCATCCATGCTTTGCTGTTTGATTTGTATTTGACTGGTAGGATTTTGTTTTTGAAACATCTGGGATTGGCTGATTTGCCTATAACAAACAGTTTTCTCTTTTCTGTCCCAGACATGTTTGCAGCGACCAAAACTGTTATTCTAACTTTAGACATTTTCCCACCTACACAGCTTTCTCCTTGGAATTTTAGTGTTTTATCAGGGGTCAGTTTGTAGAAAAGGCCGGTCTCGTCGGCATTAAAAATATTGTCAATGTCATAATTTTTGCGAAGATCAGGCCAAACAGTTGTAAGCCAGTTATTAACAACATTCATATCAACTGATGCAGATTCACCAACAATTTTTCCTCCAGAAATACAATTTCTCTTCTTAAAACGTTCAATCCAACTTCTGGAACACACAAAATCTCTTCCTTCAATTTTACTTCCTATTTCACTTGCTTTTTGCTGAAGAATTGGGCCACTCATGGGAACATTTTCTTGTCTTTTTTGGGTGAACCACTTTAATAGTCCCTTATCAACACCTTCATGAGCTGATTTTCTCAGCCTTTTACACCTTGCGTTCACTTGACCATACGACGAAAGAATCCCATCTTTTTTTTCCAAATGATGGAGACAGTTGATTTCGGCAAATTCATTTCACGACAAATATCACTTTGTTTGATACCACTTTCTATTTTTTGTACGACATCATATTTTTCCTTTAGAGTTAACGCTTTACGTTTTTGTTTTTCCATTTGAAAGTCTGTCACTGTACAGTATAACCGTCAACCAATGTTCGCAACGAAGTCTAAAACGCAACTGAGAACAAAACAAAGACGAATGTGCTCAGCGCTTCTGTCTCTAAGTAAAAATCGGGGAATTCCCAGGGAATCCCCGAAAAAGTTCACTATAAACGGAAAATTTAACTTAACCTTTATGAAATTTGGTTCACTTTATCCGAAAGTTCATTATATCCGAGTTCACTATAAACGGTAAAAAATTACATTGGTCTTATGGGAAATTTTATGGGTATTTGAAAAATCCTTCATTATAACCGAGTGTTCTCTATAAACGGGTTTGCTATATCCGGACTCCACTGTATCTATTTCTACATGATATACATACGCTTAATATAAGGATAATTAATATCAAAACAATGGAATCGTGTGGACTTTTTGTTTCAACTATTTCAAATATTTTGTAACACCTAACTGTCTAAACACAAAATTATTAAGAAATTATCGGGTACTGAAATATTTCAAATATTTACATATATTTACACCAAACCTGGTTGGATGGTAGTGGGAGCCCTCGCTCGTGTCGTAATGTGTTCAGTGACTCATTATTAGTATACAGTTTTAACATAATCGTGTCAGTAATCTTTAAACTATCGTCAACCAAGCAAATTAATCGAGTAGTGTAAAAATGGGGAAAGACGAGTACCGCGCTATTATCAAGTTCCTGACAAAACAAGTAAAATCTGTTCATATCATACTGAAAGAGATGTCATCGCTTAACGGAGATTCTTGACCGGGAAAAACTATGGTTTTAAAATGGCACAGTCGCTTTATGCAAAGCAGGGGATCACTTGAAGACGACCCATCGAAATGACCATTCCAGAACTTGTTAAATAAGTCTAAAAATTAATAATGGAAGATACTCAGCTAAAGGAGACACATCTCGCAGGAATGACTGGAGTATCTGTGATCCCACCACTTGTAAAATTTATTTATTTCTATGATTATCTTGGCATAACTAAGGTCAGAGTAAGATGGGTGCCGAGAATGCTCACGCCGCCGCAAAAACAACAGCGCGTGGATTGTTCCCATGCGTTTTTGGACCTCTGTAATGAAGGTAAAAATGTATTGATTCGAATTGTTAATCGAGATAAAACCCTAGGTTAATTATTATGAACCTATGTCCAAGCAAGACCCTATGCAGTGGCATAAAATGGCACAGCACGACCCAAGAAGTTTAAGATGTCACAGTTGGTCGGAAAATTCAGGCTTACTGTTTTTTTAGGACTTACAAGGAATCCCGTTAATTGATTACAAAGATAAAAGGCTTTTCCATAACTGGAGAATAATACGCTTCAATCCTGTAGCGGTTAATAGAAGTCATTAAAGAAAAAAGAAGAGACGAACGATATGTCCTGCTTCTGCACGACAAAGCTCCTGATCACAAGAGTCGTGTTGCGCTGGCTGTACTGCATAAAGTGAGCTTCGATATTTTCAATCACCCATTCTATAGTCCAGACCCTAGCTCTTCGCTTTTTTTAACTGCCCCTACTAAAATGAAAAAAGATCGGGTGTGAAAAAATTTACGAGCGATAAACAAATAAAGGACGCAAATTCGGCGTATTTTTCAGACAAAGATAAAACTTTTTTTTTTATGAAGGCATACACAAGCTAATTGAAAGATCTGAAGAATATATTAGGTTGCAGGTAAATATATTGAAAGAAAAAATAATATTGTATTTTTATTCTCTCTCCCTTTCCTTCATTCGCGTAGTTATGTTCTATTTTCTGAAGAACTTTATTTGAATGGATAGATATTGCTCCAAGCGACGTCACGGCAACATGTGCAAGAATATACCTTCTATAATTCTACCATGGGTACGATTCCTACCGGTACTAGAGTGAGGTGTGGCACCCTATAGCACAGCGCCTTCTAGAACGCACTTTTAGACCGACGCGACAGATACCTTCATGTACAACACAATAAAATCCAATTCCAAGCTGAAACCAAAATGTTCGTCCCAATAAAAGTTAGCGCTACACTGTGCAATTAACACGGAGAAGCATCATTATCATATAGGTAAGTGAAATTCACAACGAATGGCGTGGATGATACAATAGTACAATTAACATATTAAACAAGTACGTATAAGGATTCCGAGTAGTAAGTCGATACAACACCAAAATTCGATAATATACAAAATCCGCAGCCTTTAAGAGGGGCGTTTACCTGTCGAAAATTAAGGCATCGCCGTTTCGCGTTTTTTAAACTCATTTTGTAATTTTAGAATCTTAAATTTGGGTTAGTGATGCAAAAGGCATCAATTTATAATGGCAAGGTCCGTTTTTGTACTAATTTATTTTCTTAAAAAAGTTATGTGTCTCAGAAATAACCCCAAAAATGCATTAATTTGATGAATGTCTAATAACTAAGGCTGATACAAAAAAAGAAAAAAACGACCTCCCCGCGCCAGCTGTACATTTGATGAACGACATAAAAAAAAAAACTTTCTGTAATTATTTTTGAAGATAAAAAACATTAAACAGTAAACATTGTCACACACATTTTACACGTCGTTTTTCGAAGCTTTTGCGTCGTCTATCCCCACTTTACGGTATTCTCTACCAGTCCTAGCGAAGACGAAAATCTATCGGAATCCGTCGGCTATTCCAAGTCAGGGTGACAGTTTGTAATTAAAAAGAAATGTCATATAATATTCGAGTGTAATGTCACGAAATACGAATGGGTGTCATGGAGACAAGGTTTGTCAATAAAACTAAAATTGACATGACTGACAGCATAGAGAAATTGTAGAAATAAATGTATGTATCTATTTAATGAATTGGATATAAATATACGTAAATAACATTAATTAGTGATATTAACTAGTTACTCCTATAACTGCGTGTTCTGTTTTTTTTTAAATTAACGAACGAATCACGCTACAATAATATAAGTTATAGGCAAGCAAAAATTGGATTATCATAAAAGATCAACCATACAAAGAAGTAAGCATGCAAATCGTATGAAAAATCAAAATACGAGGTAAGTAATTTTTAGTCTACAATTTTATTTACATTATTTTGATATTTGTTAATTCGATTTAATTTAACTAAGTACATAATACCAATATGCGAGTAGATTTCAGAATTTAAATATTCATTTTATGTGTATATTAAAATTTTCAACCCACGGTAGTTTTGGATTGCCTTTCTTACAGTCCGCTTTTAATACATACGCTTTTGCTGTTAGGTCTGATGCAACTTCCATTGATTTGTCATCCCCTGAAGGGGTTAATGTTGGAACTCTGAACACATCTATTTAGGCAACTCACAAGGTAATGGGAAGTACGTATTACAATCGAAACTGTAGACTTTGGGCATTATTTACAAATTTACAAATTATTACAGTTACAAGCTTCCAACTGAAAATGAACACGAGGAAGGTAATTTTCTTGTAAAAAAAGAAACCAGGAACGATAATTCAGCAGTTAAAAAGTTTTGGCGGCCATGAATCGTCATATGGATGCAATTCAACTCACATGACTTTTTTAAAAGAATTGAGAAATGGATTAAATTGTACATTTGTATTTAAATGTAGCATATGTGGTGCAATTGAAAAACTTTTTTCTAACATTGAACGTGATAGCTCAAAAGATATGGGCATAAATGAAGCTGTGGTAAGAGATTTAAAAATTTGTAATCACCTGGAAGTCGTTATGATTACGGTGTCTATGTGTTATGTATTTGCTCTTTATATGTTTTAATGTACATAGAAATTAGACTCAAAATAATGTTAGGTGTCCCCCGGGAAAACTATAAACTAATGATTTTGTTATGGTAATCTAAGCTATTTATGTCTATATTAGTGTAAAAGTCAACATTTTCAAGGAGATGCTTAAAATATTTTGAGTATGGCTAAATAGCTACCGCAAACGCTTGTCTTCAAAATGTGCATTGTAGGTTTTTGGAAACTTGTGCACGGGACAACGTTTTATTCAAATGGAAGAGCGTTTTTCAATTATGAATATGCCTACCATGTCTTCGCGAACGTATTATGATATACAAAAGCACGTTCATGAAGTAATAAAAGAAAATGCCGTGGAAGAAATGGCGGAAGCTGCAGAAGCAGAGAAGGCTGAAGCTATATCTAAAGGAGAGCTAGATAGTGATGGGTTTCCACTTCTAACTGTAGTTGTTGATGGTACTTGGGCTAAAAGATCATATAAGTCTAAACAATATATTAAACACAAGAAGTTCTTCATAAAAATTAAGAATACTTGATTATGTACATAATTTATTATATATTATTATTTGTTATACACATGTATGTATTTGTATTATGTATTTGTATATCGATCAATTATTTGTAATAAAGTAACTTTATCATTTCTGAAATTGTTTTTTTATAAGATTTTCTTTTTTATTATTTTTTTCTAGATCTATTTATCATTACAATTGTACATTATAATGAGAAATAATGTTGTACTATTGTGATGGCTGAAAATAAATTAAAAAGAGAGTATTCTTTTATTCTAAACAAATTGAATGTATTAATTTTCATCCGACTTTAAGATGTGCATTAAAGCGAAGTGAAAATGAACCCATTTAATTTGTTCACATCCAAAAATAATAATTAAATATTTCAAAATATGAATAAGTATATGAAAGTAATACGTGACTAGACCCGCAAGAGGGCAGTTCCGTAAGTTTTTCATTCTTTAGACATATGTTTCGCATCTATAGTATTCCTTTATCTATGAATAAAACCGAAGCGTTCGGATCGGAACCTCATAACGTGTAGCTCCACCCACTCACACCCCCTTGCGTTTACTCGTCCCGCGAGTAATATAAGTTGCATACATTTCTATTTGTAGGTAAAGGCCCCTCTTAAGCAATTCTCAAAAACGTACTATTGACTTTCGAACTAGTTCGTGGACAAATGATCATTCTTGCATAAACTAGTCGGAATGCCAATAGCACATTTCTGGAAACTGCTAAAAGACTTTGGATTTGCTGTTGTGTCGTATGATTGGCATCTCACGGGATACATCATCACGTCTATAAAGACGATTATAGTAGATGGAGTATGGTAAAGCAGATACAATAAAACGAAACATCAGAGGTCATCAATCAGGCACAAACAGCAATAAGATTAAAGGTAATGTCCAAATTTAAATATATGGAAGAAAAACTAAAACTGCTCAAGATTGCGAATTGGAAAAAAGCATGTAATAAACCGCAATGACATCGCTCCTGTTTGCTATATTAATTATCTCTCTCATGATCAGAGAATCTTTAATTCCCTATTACTCTAGCCTATTGTAGAATTATTACACTATCTACACTACACTAAGTAGGACGGACAACCCACCCAAGACGTGTTGACTTTACGATAACGCCCGATCGTACATCGCGACAAAAATCAAAGGCAAAGGTCTGTTTACATTTCATCCACCCTTGTATGTTAAAATGCTAAAATACCAGAAATAGATAATCTAATTAAAGTTATATAGAAAGTGTATAAAATACAAACCTCTTTTGCTAAATCTTTATATGGTTTCTTGTCGTTCTCATCAAGTAGTGCCCACCATTCACCTAAAATTCTCGTGACGCCCCGATTTTCTAAGTTGGGAAATTTCTTCCTTACTATCGGTCTGTGTTTTTTGCAAAAAATTAAAAATGCATTCATCGGTCGTCTGGCATGATGGGAAGGTGAAACAGATTCATTTTCTGGCGTTGGTGACATCACGTTATTGGTGTTATCGGTAATCAGTTCGTCATCAATTTCTTCATGTTTAACATCAATTTCATCATCATCTTCTTCATCGTTATTGTTATTATTATTATTGTTGTGACTGCTCCAACAAATCTTTTCTGCTGTCAAATTTAAGCTGAGATCCGTCTTTGTTTTACTTTTATTATTAAATGTTCCTTTAGTCCATATATGACTAATGATGCTGGTGTTATTTTGACAATTTGAATTTTCTATGAAATCGTCTTTAACATTTGGTGAAATTAAATTATTGTCTTCACTAATATTTGAATTTAACGATGATCGAAAGGTACAAGACCGTGGATAGCAATTGTAGGTGTTAGATGTAGAGAGTGAGTTCATGGTTCCCTCGACTGAAACTCCTGTAGGCTTTCACAACCGTCGTTAATTAGAAAATGTACTATTTCTCAACTTCGGCAATTCGACAGCAGTAATCTAAAAAAAAAACATAATTTATACTCACATTTATTTATATAATGCTTGAAAAAATATTCAAATGGAAAAACAGCTTTATATTCTTGATTTTTGCGGAAATTTTCTATTTAAAGTATGTTATCTAGTTCCTCGGTCTTTACTTATAACTAAATTTATTTATAAATTTCGCTGCCAAATGAGAAGAAACATAAATAATACATTATGGTAGATAAATTATTATTTGAACAAAAATCTATGGTTCTCTACAGGAAAATAATGCCGAAAAACTTGTAGCAATTATAATTTCTTCAAAGATTCTTGATCAAACTAATGTATTTGTATACTTCGTATATATATAGAGACAATATAAATTTGGGTTGGTTTATTAATTAATACATATATTCTCCATACAAATAGTTATTGTCTTTCACTGTTGGTGGGTAAAATAGTGTTAAATGAAATCCGTATTACGTGTTAAAAACACGGACAACTCCTCCAACTTAAATGCCATTCTGGATCACAGAAAATATAGTCATGTTCCTAAAATTTAAACAATATATCCTCTCCCGCATGTCTATTATGAATTCGAGATGTATGGGGTTATCATAAAGTAAGGGATATACTTTAACTTATTATAACTTTTTAACAAATCAAGCTAACAACAAAAAGTAAACGAAATCTAGTTGCCTAAGAAATGGGATTTGTTGTATCTATGGAAAACAAAAGCGTTGTCATGACAGTTGTTGACACAAGTGTTAAAAGTAAATCATTCAATTTGGAGTTTATTTTCAAATTAAAACTCAAGTAAACGTAAAGTTTTAACGACTCAAACTGTAATAGCATGGACCTACGAACAAGAATTGGTTTAGTTCAGTGCTATTATGAATGCGGCAGAAATTACACAGCTGGATTACGAAGGTTTCGCACGAGAATGGGTTTGAGAGCGGGGCCCTGTCGTATGAAAGCGTACCGCAATTTGATACAAAAATTTGAAAGAACAGGTTCGGTAATTGACCTTCCGAGATCAGGAAGACCAAGCATTAGTGATGTCCAAGTTGCAGAGGTTCTTCACGAAAATCAGGACATAGCCAGAGGTAATCCACTAGCAATCAGCAGTGCAAATGCGATATCCAAGCGATTGCAAATGCCGTACACCACGGTCTGGAAAATTTTACGCAAAATTCTAAAAATGTATCCATATAAACTCAGAATGCTGTTTGAATTAAAGGAGGCAGATTTGGCTAGTAGGTACGATTTTTCTTTGCGATTATTGGCTCAGATGGAAATTGAACCCGAATGGTTATCCCGTATTTTATGGACAGATGAGGCACATTTTTCTCTGAATGGTGGAGTCAATACTCAAAACTGTAGAATCTGGTCTGCAGAAGATCCACAAGTAATTGTTCAAGAAGGTCTTCATGACAAGAAAGTCACTGTTTGGTGCGGTTTTACAGCTGATTTTATCATTGGTCCGTATTTCTTCGAAGAGCTACAGAATGGAGAAGCCGTATCTGTAACTGTTAACGGTGAACGATACTTGCAAATGTTAAGAGATTATGTTATTGCACAGCTGCAAGACGAGCACCACAGAATTGAAAACATGATTTTTATGCAGGATGGAGCACCTCCGCACATTTTCCGACCAGCTAAAGAATTTTTAACTAACGTTTTTCAAGATCGCGTTTTAAGCAGACATTTTGCAAATTCATGGCCACCAAGATCACCTGATCTTAACCCAGCGGACTACTGGCTGTGGGGTCATTTAAAAAATTTAGTGTTTAGAAGAAGACCAACAACGCTACAAGAATTAAAAGACAATATTACGGAGCAAATTGGTTCAATTCAACCAGAAATGTTAAGAAATGCAGTGTACAATTTAGAGGAACGGTTGCTGATTTTATAAGATCAAAATGGAGGACATATTGAACATTTGCGGTAACTGGGTTTGGGCATACAAAATCCCATTATTTAAACAATTAAATTTCGTTTAGTTTTTGATATTAACTTAATTTGTTAAAAAGTTATAATAAGTTAAAGTATACCCCTTAGTTTATAACAACCCTGTATATTATACCATTCAATAATAAGGAATTATTGTTTGTAACACACTACTTACAAAATGATAACGCTGTTCGCCACCTATTCCGTACCAATTATGTTAAAATTTAACAGACTGTTAAATTTGAACGCGAAGTAAGTTTTATATTCCAATATTTTTATTTCTGTATTGTCCAATATTAACTAACGATAGCGTTGCGCAGGTAACCAATGAATAAAAATATTCCTCGACTCCAGCGTATTATACCCAATGGATATACAATATAACTTATCGTAATATTATTACAGCTCACCACATATAAGTTGAGCGGTCATCGGCGCAGATCAAGAAGTCAGAGAATGCACGACAGAGATGGATAGACCCCGCTACTACCATTCACCCCATTACGTCCATTGCGCATATGACCTTCACCGCTCAACTTATATGTGGTGAGCAGTACTTTCAAAATGTGTTTAAACTTCAATTCTTTAATTTCTAGTCCACGTCAAAAGTGTTTGATGGGCGACAAATACGTATCGGAGCTGGCCTTGGTTCACTAGTAGGAGCCAAAAATATATTGAAGTTTTCCTGTAAGGAAATTGTGTATAAGCTACATAGCGCCTCGAACAAATTTTCACAGCGCCAAACTCCACAGGTACCTAAACTTCACCATAATTGTACTAGATCAAAACACACTACCATAAACACAGAAATTGTAAACAAATTAATAGAAAAACTAATGTGAATACAGTATAAAAGTGACACTTGTTTCTTGTCTCTTCCTACCTGTCTATTAATTAGAGCGACGTATCTCAAAATGTTTCTTCTACATAAAGTGAACTTGATATTTTGAATCACCCTCCCTCCTGGCTCCTAGCGATTTTTACCTCTTCCCTAAAATGGAAAAAGGGCTGCGTGGGAAGAAATTTACGAGCGATGAACAAGCAGAGAACGCTGATTCGGCGTATTTTTCAGACAAAGATAAAACATTTTTATATGAAGGCATATACAAGCTAACAGAAAGATCTGAAAATGTATTAAGTTTGCAGGTGACTATATTCAAAAGAAAAATAGTTTTGTGCCAGTGGAATGGAATACATACAATTAAAGATCGTATTTAAGAATAATAACGATAACATATAGCTGGATATTCCCTACAACTATCTGGAAGCACAAGATATTGGAAGCCTATTAGGTTTCGCAACGTAGAATGTTGTTGCTACATCTAGCCTATATAACATCTCAATAAGAATCATTATTAAAAAATCTGTTCCTTATGGCGGTTTCGTCGATCCAAATGCAACATGTCTAGAATATCACAAACGTTCAAAGTATAACTGATGCCTTTGCCCCTACATTTGTTGATAAAACTATAAATTCCAGTTGGTTCCTCAAATTTGATTATCATGCCAAGTTTCACTGTAGGCAAACACTGAAGATGTTCATTGAGCACTTTTACTTTTTAACGTGGTGTTTAAACCTGATCTTTCCATTAATTTTAGTGTGACTTGTAGCTTATGTAGTTTCTTTTTTTTGCGGGTGTCCATGTTTCAGTGTCATACGTTAGTTCAGGAAAGACACACTGTTCTAGAACTTGACTATTTAATCGTGTTGTAAATTTTCGATCTCTATTTCTCAGAATAAGTTAGTTATTCTTTGTTCCAGGTATATGAACTTGTTTACCACTTCCATCTTTCTGTTATCCAATATTACTTCTTCATTTTGTCGTTTCGTTGATTTTATCATTAGTTTTTTTTGCTCTTTATGTTTATTGACATTATTCTAATGTTTCTTTGAGTTCCTGCAACATTCCTTGTAGACGTTTCATATTGTCACAATTGTTCAGCCTTTGTTCATTAATAATTAGGCATTTGTTCACATTCACTTTTAATTATTTTAATAGCATCTTCTAGCACAAGCGTGAATAATTTAGGAGAAACGGAGTCTTACTGTCGTATCCCTAATTTTATATGATTAGGTTCATATTTGCGTGCAGTCTGACAGAACTAGTAGTCTCCTTGCATATCCTCTCTATTAGCCCGATATATCCTAATCTAGGCAGTTCTGCAACCTTCTTATACTCAACAAATGGTAAAAAAAGTTCCACGTTGTACTGTCTCTATTGTTTGTGGTTTCCCTTTCTTTAGTGTGTATATATTTTGATAGTATTTCTCTGTCGTATCTAGTAGTTCTTATTTATTTTACGTTATTTCATTATTTTCTTTTTGTAATTTATTGATTATGGCGATACCTTCATTTTTTATCCTTCTTAGAACTCTGAGGCTTTTGTTTTCTTCTATTGTTTGTTTGATGAGGTTGTGGAGCTTTGTTATATCGTTATACAGGGTGTCCAGAAACTCTCCTGACAAACGCAGACCGGAGATTCCTCAGATAATTTTAAGACAATTTAACCCAATTCACCCTAGTCCGAAAATGCTTCCTAAGGGAGCTAGAGGTCTTTGAAGATGGCGCCTTGTAATTATTTTTTTTTAATATCTCCCGAACGCTTCTATTTAGAAAAACAATAACTGGTATGCTTATTTATCCTCCAGAGATGAATCGATTCCATCAATTGCGAATTTCTAGTACCGGTCATAGGCGTCCGTTTTGGGTAGGTAAGCGGTTATTTTAACGCATAACTTTTTTGTCTTTAACTTTTAAGCATTTGTGACACTAGATTATTAAATTTTCGGGTATTCTAGTACTAAAAGGTACTCTTACTTTAAGTCGGTAGGATACACCGTTTTCTAGAAAAATCGATTTGAAAATTTTTTGTTTTTTCGTCATTAAAATTCAATTTATTATGTACCTACTTATTTTTAGCGACGAATTTGGCTAGGACTATCAAGGCATGGATGAAAATTAATTTAATAAATCATCTTTTGTTTCAATAAATGCAGCACACAATTCGTAAAAAAAGTTTGAGAAAAGAAGCAAAAATCAATTTGAAACAAAATTTTAGCTGAAGGTTTTCAAAAACAAAGTATTTATTACAATGGAACGAAACTAACAAAAAAAGAACAAGTATCAAAGGTAGATAGTTACAAAAGATGCTCGATGTGATGACCATTAGCCTCTATGCATAAATTTACCCTTTTGCTTAGAGAACGCCGAATTCTTGCAAAAATTCTAAAGTTATTTCTAAATTCGTTGCAAGCATCTTGTATCCTTAGCCAGAGTTGTGCACGATTTTGTATCGGAACGGAATAAACAAATGCTTTTATGTATCCCCAAACACAATAATCGCAAGGATTCAAATCCGGCGACCTTGCTGGTCAAGCAACTGGACCGCCTCTTCCAATCCAATGGTCTTCGTAGTTATTATCTAGAAAGTATCGTACATTCCTGCTAAAGTGGGCCGGACAGCCGTCCTGTAGAAACCATAAGTTTTGCCGAATATTTAAACGCACCTCATCTAACAAATCAGGTAAAATATTTTGCAGGAAATCTAAGTAATCAACACCATTTAAACGAGCAAGTAATTCCACAGGTCCAAGTAGATAATCGTCAACTACTCCAATCCAGACGTTTATGCTAAACCTATGCTGATGCTTAAATTCTTGAACAACGTGGGGATTGTCACCAACGTACGAATAATAGTGTGCATTATATTATGTACATTAAAAATTCCATTTTTTGAGAATGAAGCTTCGTCACCAAACAAAATGTACCTGAAAAAAATCTTCACCTTGATTTATCTGATTTTGTAACCATCTAGCGAATTCTACACGAGCAGGAAAATAGCAGTGCTTGCACCTTTGTAAAATGAAAAGGATATAAATTTTCTTTGTGTAAGATATTTCCTACGGAAGATTTTGAAATTGTGGGGTACATGGCAGATAGTCTTCGAACGCTAATTTCTGGATTTTCCTCAACTTCCATTAAAATAACATCTTCATGTTCTGCTGTTACATCATTATGTCTCCCTGTTTCATTTCTTTTTGGGACCACTGAACCTGTTTCTCTTAATCGTTGATGAAGAGCTGTAAATGTTGAGTGAGTGGGATGCTAACGATTGGGAAATTTTTCAGAGTATCTACGTTGCGCTGCTCGAGCGTTACACCTCATTTCGCAATAAACTAAATGCATATCGGCATATTCTTCATTAGTAAAAAAAAAAACTAATTACAAGGCGCCATCTTCAAAGAGCTCCAGCTCCCTTAGGAAGCATTTTCGGACTAGGGTGAATTGGATTAAATTGTCTTAAAATTATCTGAGGAATCTCCGGTCTTCGTTTGTCAGGAGAGTTTCTGGACACCCTGTATATATTTTTTCACACCCAATTATTTATATAATATTCCAGCGTAATTCCCTTTCCTTTACTAATAAGTTTAGTACACATCTTCTCCTCATTAGTACTATCGTTTCTTTGCAAATTCCATGTGTATTTCGTTTACTGTTAGACAGTTTGGTTACTTCTGATTCGGATTTTTTGAATATATTTGTTATCTTTTTTTTATAAACTCTACATTGTTGTTACTGTATGTTTTTTCTTAATTTTGCTTATATTCACCTTTGTCTTCTGTAAGCGGTTTTTTCCTATTCTATGTTTGTGGTTTGTGGTTGATTGTTTTCTTCATTCTTTCTGTATATTTATCATTACTTTTGGGATTACTAGTCGGTGATCGCTATCAGAAATGTGTTCACTACTCTTAAATCTGTTATATGTGATATTCTTTTTAAGGGATCAATTCATAATACGTAAGTTCCCGTTTTCAACATAATTAATGAGTGTTTGTTTTCTGTCGATTCGTTTCTTTATTCTAAATTTGCCGACGGTATTGTCATTTTCATCTCGTTTTCCTATTTTGGCATTAAGCCCACATTTATTTATATATAGTTGTGGGTCTGGTGTCTATCTATGGTAGTTGAAATGTCATCATAGATTTGTACTAGTTCTTCTGCATAACATGTTGAAGTAAGAACATATAATTGGACGACTTTTAGTTTGTATTTGGTGGGTATTTGTAGTATTACATAAACTACTTTAGCTAATGTTGAATGTGTCTCTATGATGTCTTTTATCATATCCTATGAATTAGGAATGCACCGCCAGCTACATTTTGATTATTTTCTGTTATGGTTTTTGTATAGTAAAATATGTTTCCAGGTTTCAGTTTTCTGTAATTTTCTTCTTTTCTCCTAACTTGGCTTATTCCGTATTCCTATTAAGTCCCATTTCTTAAATGCTACTTCCTCTTTGCTATGGTCAAAGTTTCTGGTAACTGTAGCCGTCCCACGATTTTTTAGCATACTCTAGTCCTTGGTTGATTTCACTGCCAGTTTGATGAATCATCTTGAACCTACCTGACACTGAGGGTCTACTTCACTTCAATTCAACCATAATGGGAATTGGCAGGTGTCTAGGATATGGGAAAGGATAACTGGTTTAAGTGTAAGATTTAAGAGATATTACATGGTTTCCCCTCGGTACTATGTGGTGAAAGAAAACCAAGACTTCCCTGAACTTCACCTACCCTCTGTCCACATTAACAATAACCGTCCGATAAGGATTCTATTCAGCTTTTTACTGGAGAGACTGATTAAAAACGAAAATTGGTTTCATGTACAATGCATCCGGTAAATTTGAGAAATTATCTGGACGAAAAAGTTTCACAACAGCTTTTCAACTGTTTTGTATACTTTACAAACTTCACGAAATCTTCTAATTTCACCGATATTAACAAATGACTGATTGTTGATAAAAGATCTACGACGCCTTTAGAAATTATGAAAAACTTTTGCAATTACATTTTTTCTTTTTTATATGAAGTTGTGACTAATTTTGTATAAATTTGAGAGGTAGATTATACTTAACTTTAACCGTATGGTCGCTATCGTTCATCATCATAATATGTTCTTAATATCAAACATTGGAAGAAGGAAGGTGGTTCAAATTGTTCGATCTTTTCTCGTGCTTTTAGTAACATCGGTTATGTGGTTCTCCTACAAAATTTCCTTGTATTTGGATTGAGTAGGTCAATGCTTTCGGTCAGAGGATCTTATTTTCATAATTGTGTAAAGTATATTTACTCCAGCATTAATAATTCCAAAATTTATTATTCTTCATCAAGTATACCTCTAGGTCCGAATCTGGAATTGTTTGTTATATATTTATTACGTGATCTATTCACAAATTTAATTGTAACGAGTCAATGAAATTATGACATTCAATTTCATTTCACAGTGGTCAAAACCGACAAAAACGTGATCGTAATAAAAGATTTTTTTTGATAATCCTGTAACTTGTGTGTTTGTTCATGCGCGTCATCATACAACTTTTCACCAAGAATAGCTCTTTTATCTTTGTCAGAACCAGAGATATTAATTATCAAAAACTGCAAAATTAACAATATTTTTTATAGGGTATATTTTAATACCCGAAACTTAAGTTGTTTTTGTTACTACCTGAGCCAGGTATATTGCTCGATTTAAAAGTAATTATTACAGGTGAAAGTACTTACTTTAAGGATTCAAATGGAGTTATTACTTTCTAGGAAGCTGTTTTAATTTCCAGATAACATCGGCTGCCTATAATCCTATTAGCTGTTATAGGATTATAGGCATAAATGAATGATTTTTAATGAGGGATAACGTTTATTGCTAGTACTTGCTAGTCCAAGAATTTTTCATAAAATGAAAGATTATAGTGCCGGTAATTAATATAGTTATGGTTTTACCTGCGGAGGGGTGCGGAACAGGACCAAATGTATATAAATGTACGATGAATGCCGTACACATCTAGTCTTTTACTAGAAGTTATGAAGTGCAGTCGTAAGTATAATTTATTATTTTCTTGGTGTTCTCAGAAAACTTTTTAATTTCGCATAACTTGTTTCTTCAGTTAGTGTTTTTAGTGCGTTTTGGAACAATGGCAATTACACATCTCGATCTACATCTGAAAATGAAGGAAGTATCTGGTCAAGGTTTTGCTGTGAAGAAAATTCCTGTTTTGGACTATCTCAGAAAACATTTTCAAATAGATGTGGATGAAACTGCAACTAGTGCGGTCGAGAATTTTATGAGATAATCGTTTTTCCCGCAATACTTTATATAATAGTGGTTCATTTTGCGTATTTTAAATAGTAGATATTGTATTAATATTTACAAGATTAATCAATATTGTAAGGCTACTGCAGAATTATATGTATCTTTGTACAATTGATACGCTGTGCTACATACAGTACATAACATTCTTATTTATTGTGCTGCAATGATTAAAGAAATTCTATTGCCTATTGGTGAATTATCAGAAGAAGCCAAAAAATAGGACGTAAAGGAAGTACCGGAACAGACATACGCAAAAAATCAACCCCGTTAAAATCAATGAGGTCTTATACTATAGGCTCCTATTGAGCTCAGATCTTCTTCTGATTTCATATCAATCCAGAGCATGATTCTGTTACTTGACATTACGGACGAAGACAAACTTGAACTTAAGGAGTACGAGTATGACGACGAAAGCAAAATGTATAGGAAAGACGCAAGTGAAGACTCTGATAATTAGTCTATTTTTGTCTGTGTCTTGTGTTGTCTATGTGTATGTCAGAAATACTTTCTATAGTATGTATGAACTTGCAATAAAACAACTGACAACTGGCAAAAAAACACCACCACCCCCTCCCCCTTACAACAGCAGCTCTAGCTCTTTATAACTAAATATTAGTAGTTATTTATTAATAAACAAATACTTATGAGCTATATACCACAGGAAGTAACGATCGTTGAGATCGTGACATCTTTAGGTACTTATTTCATCCCCCAAGGGGTTGAGTTGTTATCCACTGTTTATACATATTTGTACAGCATAAAATAATTCAACAATATTCGATTTTTAAACTACTTTTACAGCGTGATTAATTTCGATCACGAATTCCTTCATTTGAACACTGTGACGTGTACAAACAACGCGGTTTTTATTATTCAGAACTACTGATGATAACAACACAGTTGTCGAAATAAATATTTTGTAACATCTAATTGTCTGATTACCTAATTACTAAGTCATTATCGTATATTGAAATATTTAAAAGCATATATTTAGATCAAAATTATGTTTCTGTTTTAATTTTTTCATATTCCAGTCACACGATTACACTGAAGTGGTTGTTATGTTCTATTTTTTGACCGACTTTATTTGAAGGGATGGATATACTTGTGCCCCAAGTAACGTCATGAGAACATGCGTACGAGCACACCGTCTGCAAAACTACCATGATTCGACTAGAAACAGTGTCACATTCAAGATATTCCGCATCATTATATTCAAGCTTCACGGTCATAAAGCAAATTTAAGGAGTAAAACAATTTACGTTCAAATTAATAGCAGTTCTTGAATGAGAAGTAAAACTAAATGCATTTATTTTGCTTATCATATATTATCATACACAGCAACTATAGCTCTATCAACTATAAAAATGATCTACCATTGACTCTACTCATAAAATAATACTCACGCTCCGAAGTTTGAGGAGAACCAGTCGTCTTTTTTTAAAACTATTTATGTAATTACTCATAAATCCTCTTATCCTTATATATACATACTTTGTAAATATCTTTCAAATTCAGATAAGAATAGCCATATATAATGTTTGTAATACATAGGACATATCGCGCGACTAGGATGCGGAAGTTGCAGTGTGTTATATCTGTTGTATAAATAAAAATAAAGGGGAATGTAAAGAAACAGATTTATGAATGGGGACTTTATAAATAGTGATAGGTTTAGGCAAGTAACATTTACGGCCATCACCGTAACCACAGAGAAAGAAGCAGAGAGCCCATGAGATAGGCTTTATTGTAGCCCTTCAGTTTTAGTTCATTTAAGGAAAATAGAGGACACTACGATTTAGAATTTACCATTATTTTATATTTGAACCACATGTTTGCCGGAAAAATGAAATTAGGATTTACTATAAGTTATCTTTCAAGTTTAACTAACCGACACCAGATGACGATATTGGGGAACTTGAATTAAGATCTATTTTCTATTTTTAATATTTAACAAGAATACAATCACCTTATTCATCTCATCCCATACACATTTAGCCTTGAGTTGACGACAAAAAACCAATTCACTTTTGTTAGTGAACGACAAAAAAACATATATATAAACATACCATACTTATCAATATAAATTAGGAATTCTTGAATTTCAGATGATATAAATTCAAACATTATTTTCGGTTTTCCGAGTGAGATTTTATATTAGAAAATAAATCAAATAGAGTATATCTATGTACCCATCAATCATCATGATCGTAGTTACAAACACTTCCCAATAAAAAAAGCTTAGAATGACATAAATCCGATAACAATTTTAATTGCATGGGTACATTTGTTTTGGCACGCTGTAAAATTTTATATTCACCTCAGGCACGGATTAAATCATTGATTTTGTTAAAATTTGTTTAATTAATTTACACTCTATACGATTGGAGTAATGACTTGTTAATTTAGCACTCTTTAAATCAATTTTGCCCTATGTACAAAAAAGCAGTATGCGTATGTTTTTTCTTAGTTATGAGGATCGTCATTTTACTTTTAAGGCTGAGTCAGTTTACAATAAAACATTTACATGCCATACATAAGAAAATTGAATATAAAATAAATCCCAGTATTGGAATATTAAGAATCATTTTCATAGGTTGCCCTATAAATTGCTTAATGGTATCACCATCTACATCCTGTTTTGAATGAAACATAAAAAGAGCCCGGAATGATTTTGCTGAAATCAGATTCGTTCATCGATCATAATTTCTTAGATTATTCTGAATTTGTAATTATTGTCCTTTCACTGACACATAATAAAGTTATTTGGTTACCTATTTAACAGTTTATTTAACACAAAATGTTTACATCAATGTAATAGCTTTATATGCATGCATATCATAGAATATCCCTTGGCTAAATTATAGCAAATGAAAAACTTATAATTTGTCAGATATTTATGAACTGTAAATTAACATTAAGAAAACAAACCTCGCCAGAAAAGCGACATCCAAAATTAAGAATATTAGATAAAAAATAGTCTTTGATATTTATTGATTACCTACTTTCTATATAAAACTTACTTCTGTATAAATGAGTATTTCATATTTAGTTCATACATATTTCCTAATCGCGATGCGAAAACATTCTCTAAATAAATTTCGCCTAAAAAGGGTGAGTATGCCATGAAAAAAAGCCAAAACATTGTGATTCATCTACAATCTCGCTTTGAATGAATAAAAAGAGCCCGGAATGATTTCACTGAAGTCCGTCGATCATAATAATAATTTCTTAGATTATTCTGAATCTGTAATTATTGTCCTTTCACTGAAACATAATAATGTTATTCGGTTACCTATTTAGCAGATTATTTAACAAAGAATGTTTACATCAACTTAGTTGCTTTATTAGACATTCATATCGCAGAATTTTTGTTATATGAAAATGAGGCAATATCCCTTTTACAGATGATCGAGTCGAGGTTTTACACCAAGTGTCCAAATGACTGACGTCAAAGACTGTGTCGAAGTGCCGGTGAAAGATTTGCACCTCATTTATTTAAGAGTTTTCGAAATAATTTACTAAATGGCGGTTATGTATAATAAAATTATTTCTTTCAGTGACATAAAGGAGACCTATAGTATTGATCAGAAAAACAAGAAGAGCAGAGCACTAACAACAAGAAGAATGAGTGTGCTTAAAACCACACAACAGAAGTGTAAACTTCATCAAGGCGAGGTTAATAATACGAAATAGACGCGTATAATATTTCAGTAACGTATTAAATAAAACGTATTCGCACATTTATTACATTTACACATGTACACACGCGTATAATATTTATTAACGTATTATACGATTGATCATGCTCTCCCGTCGCCGAACGTATGTACCTACAGTTCGTCTAATGGATCTTTAGACGCACGTAATTATTTGATAACATAAGCAAAGATTGTCGGTCAGTCTATCTATCCTTATTTAATATCGGTGTCGAATATTCAAGTGCGGAAAATACGTATGTCTGCAATAAAAATCATATCTAGACTACTGCATTAATCAATTGAAAAATTAAAAAATGTGAAGTTTATATTAATGCATTATGTATATAGTGCTTAACTTGAACTGGAAGTACCTATTTGATTCGTACGCATAAAAATTAATGACGTGCGTCTAATGATCCATTAGACGAACTGTATATATATAAATAGACGATATGAATACTCCCTTACAAGTCCGGCGCTTGGTCTGATGGTAACGTGTCGACGTCTTACCTGTGAGATCTCGGGATCGAATCTGCTCGGGGACATGAATTTATTTATTCATTTAAATTTCAATTTAATTGAAATTAAATACCTTTATCGACGACTAAACAATAAAGTATGTATTATATTAATCAATATTGGCTAATAATAACACTCATAATACCCGTAGGGAATAATGAAATGCGACCAGTGAATAATGGGCCATAACGTTACCATTATTCACTGCATTCCGCCAATAAGAACATATAATGGGCCATAACGTTACCATTATTCACTGCATTCCGCCAATAAGAACATAACGTTCCTAACGTTGTCATAGTAACGATAGACAAGTCCGGCTATTTTACTGACTGCCTAACCATCAAACGTCATATTGATATAGTAATCTGACATTTTCGTTTACTTATTTTGATTTTTTTTAGTAATTTTCAGTTAGTCGTCGATAAAGTAGTGTATACTAACTCGCAATAATGACTATTATTCCCTCGAGCTGAGTTACTCCCTCGCCGCTTACGCGGCTCGGGAGTAAATTCAGCTCTCGGGAATAATAACTGTCATTATTGACTCGTTGTATAAACTACTATTATATGATATATTTATCTTGTTCCCTTAGCCGACTTTACCCGAACGAGCGTTACACATATACGAGCGTTGCAGGACAGTCTTGTTCACTGCCTATAACAATCAGCGCAACGCGTCTAAAGAAGTTTACACTTCAAAAATAACAAATGCGCATATACCACCCAGTTCCTTTCAAAAAGTGAGTGTAAAATTCTCTGTTCAAGTTTTTAGTCAGATGATGGTCGCAGCTATAAGAGTTTTCAGTTCTTTAGTAATTTAGGATTTTCAATTTCAAACACTAATTCCTTGCAATTTATTTCTCAAAAGTAGGCGGAATTATTATTACTTCAGCCAGATACATTATTTGACAGTTACAGTACATATTAGTTAAGACGTCATCGCCGTTCAACGTCGTTTCAATAATTTCAATTATTTAAAATGAGAACCGACTCTCAAAGCGAAAAGGTGGATATGATTTTAGTAATTAGAGAGTTTGACGAAAATTACTTGCTAGTATCAAGAGTTTATGCTCAAAAATATCCTAACACGCGTCATCGCCCTGACAGGCGGTCATTAGAAAATTTATTGCAAGTGTTATTAGAAACCAGAAAGGCAATTATGGGAAATGAAGAAAATGATTTTGTTGTTATCGAATCTGTTGTAGAAAAGCCACATACAAGTCAGCGAAAAATAAGTGAAGCCAATGGAATAATTAAGCAGGCGGAGCGTCGGAAAAATTATAAAAAGGCACAGCTTTTTCCCGTATTGTATTCAATTACACCAAGCACTTTTGGAAGTAGATTACGATCGTCAACTCGTATTTTGTTTATGGGTTCTAGAGAAGTTTAATAAAGATGAAGTTTTTTTGGATTTTGTACTTATTACGGACGAGTCATCATTCCACAATAACGGATTAGTTAATAGACATAATTTTCACTACTACAGTGACGCAAATTCCCATTTTTTTAGAACTCTCGAAGGCAACACAGATGTTGTGTGAATGTGTAGGGTGGAATAATTGGAAAGCTAGTGATACGTTCTTCTTTAATGGTAACTAACGCATTTTCAAGTAAATGTTAGAAATGAATTGTATAGGCAATATCCCAATAGGTGGACAGGACGCGGCGGTCCACTCAATTGGCCAGCAAATTCTCCAGATCTAACGACTTCTGATTTTTCTTATGGGAATATTTCAAAAATATTGTCTATGATACACCATCAACCACACCAGACATTATGAGAGGAAGAATAAGAATAGCGTTTCGTTCTTTAACACCAAGTATTTTAACAAGAGTTAAACAGTCCTTTCAAGAGAAAATTCGCTTATGTATTGAAAACTAAGGACATCATTTTGAGCACTTGTTAAAACATTAGTTTTCTTTTACTACTTAAGTTTGTTATTTGTTTAAAGTATGTATTTGTTGTTTACCTAGTTATGATGCTTTTTAATTATTGTGAAACAAAACCAATCAAACCGTTAGGTTAATAAATATTAGCCATTTAAAAAATGAATTGCAAGAAACTAAAGTTTGAAATTGAAAATCCTAAATTACTAATATAGTTTTTAGTAATAATAGTAAGTAATGTATCTGTTTGAAGTAATAATAATAATATTGTTTTTAAACGCTCTGTATAATTTTTAGATTTCAACTTTAACTTATCTTAAAGTCTGATGCTTTGAGTAAACAATAAATACAATTTAAAATAATTCACTCAAATATGTAAGACAGAAATAGTTAAATGTCTCTGTTAAGTTATGTATAGGGAGTATAACAGTAATAGTAGCCTTCATTTAGCCTATAGTATCAAAATATGCCATAATATACAAGTGTTCCATTTAAATTTTCATAACTTTGGTACGCAACATTTTATTGAATCACTCTGTATATTTCAAAATAATTTTAAAATGTGCCCGTAATGAGGCAAGGTGTTAAACATTTTGCCACTTTTCGTATATATAAACCGATGGGAATGTGGTGCGCCAGCCTGTATACAGGGTGTAGATAAAGTCTGGAACAAAATTAATATTTCTGTTATCTTCGGTTTGATGGAAAAACCCTGAAACAGGTCGATTTTGTTTTTATCCCGTGCACTTTATAACATCGTGAATTTAATTCTGTCGTCATCTGGTTGTGCGCGGGCGTGACGTCATTAGTTTTTTCAAATGGTAACCCGCCACATTTATTACCCCTTGTCGTTAGGTATTCCATTGTGCATACAACGGTATAAAAAGTTTGGTACCTTACATAACAATTTTTGGGAGAAAAATGCTTTCGAATTTCAAAAAATTAAAATTTTATTTCTAATGAAAAACTAATCAAAAATTATTTTAAAAAATCAGATAAATTATAATCCGAGGTTTATCTTGGATTGTCGTCAAACAAGACACCAAAAAAAAATCAACGGAAGTGTTCAAATTGTCCGCCATTGGCCATTTGACACTGGCCGAGACGGACGTACACGCTTTCTACGACACGTCATATTGACAGTTCATTACTTGGTGTTTGAACTTATCCATTCACAATACTTGCTCCATTGGTAGTGCTGAACGTGCATTGCGAAAATGGCGAATTTGAGCGAAAAAGAGCGGATTCAAATTCTCATTATTGTTGGTTGTGGTGATAAAATACGTAGCCATGAAGAAGCCTGTCAGTTTTTCAATGCAGAAAATCCAAACCGCGCACCGATTTCGCGGTCAACGGTGAGCAAAATTGTCGCAAAATTTGCTGAAACTGGTAGTGTAAAAGACAGGGCTCGTCAAGGTCGACCAAGAATTGAGGAAGATAGAAGGGTCAATATTCTCTTGGAACTTCAGGACAACCCCCACACTTCAACAAGGAACATTGCCAGGGATCATGCAGTCGATTTTACCACAGTAGCCAAATTGCTGAAGAAGGAAAAACTTCATCCGTACAAAATCAATCGGGTTCAGGAACTGAATGAAGATGACTTCGACCGCCGACTCGAGTTCTGTGAACAAATCATGCTACGGTGCGATGAGAATCCCGGATTTGTCGACAATGTGGTTTTTAGTGACGAAGCAACTTTTACCTTGAACGGTGAAGTGAATCGCCACAATTGTAGGTACTGGTCGGGCGAAAATCCTCGATGGGTTCGAGAGGAGCACACCCAACACCGGCAAAAAGTTAATGTATGGGCGGGAATAGTGGGAGATCGCATTGTGGGGCCTTTCTTTCTGGACAGAAATTTAAACGCTGAAACATACTTCCATTTCCTAAGATTTACGCTAGTGCCAACATTGGTAGAATTATTTCCGGATGAAAACACCCCCGACAAGCCTCACCCCAGAATCTGGTTTCAACAAGATGGAGCACCTCCACATTTTGGCTGGCGTGTTCGGAGTTACCTCGACGAAATTTTCCCCGGGAGATAGATCGGACGAAGGGGAACAATTGAATGGCCTGCCCGTTCGCCAGATCTCACACCACTTGATTTTTTTCTATGGGGTCATGTGAAATCAAAGGTGTACACCAATAAGCCAAATAACTTGGATGATCTGAAACATCGTATCGGCGAGGAAATGCGAAATATTGGTGCAGAGACAATACGACGTGTCGTAGAAAGCGTGTACGTCCGTCTCGGCCAGTGTCAAATGGCCAATGGCGGACAATTTGAACACTTCCGTTGACATTTTTTTGGTGTCTTGTTTGACGACAATCCAAGATAAACCTCGGATTACAATTTATCTGATTTTTTAAAATAATTTTTGATTAGTTTTTCATTAGAAATAAAATTTTAATTTTTTGAAATTCGAAAGCATTTTTCTCCCAAAAATTGTTATGTAAGGTACCAAACTTTTTATACCGTTGCAGGCACAATGGAATACCTAACGACAAGGGGTAATAAATGTGGCGGGTTACCATTTGAAAAAACTAATGACGTCACGCCCGCGCGCAACCAGATGACGACAGAATTAAATTCACGATGTTATAAAGTGCACGGGATAAAAACAAAATCGACCTGTTTCAGGGTTTTTCCATCAAACCGAAGATAACAGAAATATTAATTTTGTTCCAGACTTTATCTACACCCTGTATATCTGTGCTATACCTATATAAGTGTTTACATTAGGATATTTTCCAGTTTGTTCACTAAAATCAATCCTCTTCCCACCTTGTATTTTTATAATAATATTCCCCCAAACATTAATCTTACTCAATGAAGGAGCTCTTGGAATTTATAGTCAATAAATCATATAAATAGAAAAAAAAAGTACGCACAAGGTAACTTTGTGTGAATAGTTGATGTAGGTAAGAGTTTTTTGTGCAGAAATGATTGCAAGCAACTATAGACCTTAAGTCTTATGATCATATGGATAGAAATTAAATGAAATTTTGAATCCTATATTTAGTAAAAATGGTTTTGTCAATTATTAGACAAAAATAATTATAATATTTTCAAATAACAGAAAAAAATATACGTAAACTAACTTATTCAGTACCGAAATAAATTACCTAAAATAATATTTTTTTTTAGGAGCGGCATCTGTCGTTAACTAGAATACCAATTGCAGGCTTCAATCTCTTAAATTACAACTAAACTGCAGATTATATAAATTTATCAAATATTCAGCGCCTCTGGTGGTAGTAACCCGGCGACGGTGGCGTAGCCTGGTGTTCGTAACCATTTTAGGGCTACAAAAATTTGTTAATCATGGGCCATCTGGATATTTATCTGTGCCGTAACGTACTTTGCTCGATCGAATTTAAAGGGAGCCGGAAAATTCCCAGTACAACAATTATCGAATGGGAAGTTTCCCATATAAATGCAAAAATATACGCTTCCCTTGATATTTTATCACGGCTTAGAACGAGCCGCATTATTCATTTTAAAAGTATGCCAAATCCCTTCAACAAAACGCCACTTTTAGAATATCAAAAATACACACTTAAGTATTTAGGTAAATAAACTTTTTTTTTTTATTTCACTGTAATTTGACTCAGAATAAGGAGTGATTCAAATATTACGTCAAAATATGTACCATTTTGGCACAATATGGTACATATTTTTAAGATATTTTATTAGTTCTTGCGTACATATGAAATTGTTTACTACGCATTTAAACTATGTATTCCTGGTTTTGGTGGGATAAATCAGAGCTTGGCGATAAGGATTACATCAGGTGTAATCGATTGCGGCTAGGATTACGATTACTGTAATCGTTTATCGAACGAACTTTAGATTACGATTACGGTAATCGTAATTTTAAAAAGTTTAAATTACGATTACTGTAATCGTAATCTAAGTTCGTTTGAGTAACGATTACAGTAATCGTAATTTCAAAAATTTTTGAATTACGATTTTCTAAGTAATCGTAATCGAAGTTGTTCAAAAAATGTCGGAGAGCTAAACGCGGCTCAATTAAACTCGTACGCGTTATATATGAAGGCAATAATTATCCGAATAAGAATAAGAAAAAACAAAAACAAAAAAGTTTTTAAAGAGAGATTAAAAAAATAATGAGGTGTGGCTACCACACGACTTTTTTTATACGTATGAGCGTATAGAAAAATTATACAAAATCCTATTTTGAGTACTTCTATTCTCATAATAAATCATTATAGAATACATACTTTCCAAGATATTCGAAAAAAAGTGCTACTCGCAGACCGGCTTTTGCACGTACTGGACCTCATGACGAAGATATCTCGCGGTCGAAATTATTAGTGCCCGTTCAATAAAGCTCCGCATCAATATTCCATCAACGTATTTATTCAATGCGTGAAACGGCGAAACAGACCGGCTTTTGGACGGACTGGACCCTCATGACGAAGATATATCCCGGTCGAAATTTTAGTGCCCGTTGAATGAAGCTCCGCATAAGTATTCTTTCTTTTTAAATTTCGTGCCGCGTAAGAGGACACAAATTGACTTTTGGTGATTGATTTATTGCGATTTTAGTTAGTTCTTTAGTTTGTATGCAGAAATAGCGTTGCAGTTGCATTGGAACATGTTGCTGCTATACATTATCATGCTTGTATTACATATTTCGCATCTGCTAAAATAATTTAAAATTTTTAAAATATTTGTTTGAGTTGTGTAATAGACATTTTATATATGTCTATTACACAATATTTAATAATAGTAATCCTTCCCAACGATTACAGTAATCGTAATTTAAACTTTTTCAAAATTACGATTACTGTAATCGTAATCTAAGTTCTTTGATTAACGATTACAGTAATCGTAATCGTATTTTCTTTTATATAAAGATTACTGTAATCGTAATCAAGTTGTAATCGTAATCCTTATCGCCCAGCTCTGGGATAAATTACTCCGTATTCTAGGACAGGGTATAATGTATCATCTACATGTAATTACCGGTTTAGATTGTCCCACAGGCCAAGTATTTTCGCATTTCTTACACATTTTATTGTTATGTAATGCAATAATTCTTCTAAGGTATGTAGTCAGTAAATTTATTTATCATTGTCTTTTCACGTAATTTAGAATTGGAAATGCATAGAAAATAATAAAGTCTTTGTACCTTATTTAATACATACTTCTTGTTTTTTAGAAATTCAATTACAAGTTACTCTTTCAATTACAATTATTTTTTTCAAATACAAATTTCTTAATCGTAACAACTTGCGTTAGATATTCGTCCTGCCCTTACCGTCTTCCGTCTTTAACACCAACAGAGATCCAACGCGTTAAAGTTCTAATAAAAAATACTGTAAATTGTCTGTCGTAGCAGCTAGGCCTTTATTTTACATATCTTTCTCAAAGTTAAGGTAGGTAAAGTACGGTTTCTTTATACGATGTACTTGAGCGTATGCGCTTCTACCACATATTCGGTATTCACCTACAACACGATGTTAAAAATATACATAAAGCAATAGTCAGAGTTGCTAATATTGATACGAGGTAGGCGCCATAAATTCTCGGCCTGGCAGGCTTATACAGGTTAAACGTGTTCAAACTCCGTCACGTCACGCATGCACATACGCGAGGTGTACACTATAAATATGACGGTTCGAAGCCTAGTAGTTTTTAGTAACCAGCCAACCAACGTGACTAGCCAGATAGCGTAGATTTTTGGACCCCCTTCGACGATGGTGACGACTGGCGTAGCCTTATGTCTTGTACCGCGTAAGATGAATGGGGTGCGTGATGCGCCGTCGAACACACATTCGTTTGTTGAGGAAAGAGCGCTGCGGCGTCGGTGAGCCACTCTTCCCTTTAGCAAATCGAATCTGCTCTTCCTTTATAAGCTCATATTCCGCGGCGAGTTTCGACAACTGTCTGAGCGTCGACACCGCCTCTCGGCGTATATAAAGTTTCAGTTCTGGGGACATGTTGCTATAGACGCGTTCTAACTGTTCGTCGTCTGTCAATGATCTTCCGCGTCTCATCAGGGTCAATGACGCTGTCAAGAAATCTTTAAACGATTCGTTCGGCTTTTGTAGCCTCGACCGCATTTCTTCTTCCACGAGATAATCGTATCGCGACGGCAGGTATAGCAGCTTGAAATCATCCAGGAAGTCGGCCCATGTTTTCCAATACGATCTATTGTTCCGCAGGCAGAGCAAAGCTTTGTCTTTAAATAATTCAGGTAATGCCATTAACACATGATTATCTTTAATATCGTAGCATGACTGTAATTCATTTATTCTTTCCAGGAAGAAAACTGCATCCGAGCTACCACTAAAATTCAGTCCCCATTTGCGAACTTTTTGGCAAATTGCGGCACTTGAGACATCATCATCGTCGTCTCTAGGCTTCGGACCAACTGTATCGCCTCCTTCTTTGGAAGAGCGAGACTTATGCTGTTTCAGATACGTGCTGAGACGCTTACGAACTTCTTCGACGGTACCGGTAGCGTCAATGTCTAATGATTTTGTTATCGCCTTCTTGAGGGAGTATATCCACCCTAGGGTACCTGGAAAATGTCTGAAGTAACGAAAATTGAATACCGCGCGGTCATTACATTTTTAACAAAAGAAGGGCATACACCTTATCACATTAAACAACGTTTGGACGGCGTTTACGGTGATTCATCTCTTTCGTATTCAACTGTAAAAAAGTGGGCAAAATGTTTCCGTTTGGGACAAGAATCCGTGGAAGATGCTGATCGGTCGGGTCGACCAATTGAAGTGATGACGCCTCAACAAATTTCAATTATTGAACATTTAGTGCTAGAAGATCGCCGTTTGAAAGTGAAGGAATTAGCAGTGATAACAAACATTTCCGAAACAAGTATTCGCCGAATTCTCCATGATCATTTGGGTATGAATAAAATTAGTGCTAGATGGGTACCGAGACTTCTTTCTGCTCTCCAACCTGAACGTCGCGTCGAGTCGAATGTGCGCAGTCGTTTTTAAACATATTGCAGTGATCTAATTTAATTTAATTAATTAATTACTATTTTATTTATTTTATCATGATGTGTATATAGATATTCATTAAGTTAATACTTTGGCAAATTTAATTTTTATTTACGTAAAATAATATTAATTTTTCAAAAAAGATTTTACAACACTTAGAAAAATTTTTAACAAAATTAGGACAATATTTTATAGATTACACGTTATTCTAACATAGAAATTTGTTCACGTATTGGAACTTATAATATTTTCGTAATAATTTTATTGTATGGGTCGATTACCCAAACAGACGATACACGTCATAAAGAATAATTTCGGCCCAAGTAACATTAAAGTACAATAATACCTACTAATCCTAATATTATTCTAGCTTCCGGTAACGTTTTATGTTACCAGAACTGTACGCCGTTGCAACATATAAAATGGTAACATTTTATTCTGTCAAATGTCATACTGTCATAGTTGTTTACATTTTTCAGTCACTTCATTATCATACGTATTTCTTCCATTTTTACTATATTTATACGCCGATTTCATTTTTAACAATCAGTTGTTTTCACAACTAAATCATGCCTAAACCGTTAGGTAAGCAAGCGAAAGAAATAATTCTCTCTTTAATGGGATATTTTGAAAAAGAACGCGATAATAATGCGCCATTGCTACCCCTAACAGCAGTTCGAGAGGTAATATTTTCTGTTATTTATAGTTTATACAATAAACGTTTTAATAATAATATTTTTCATTTAGAGAGTAGCAAGTGCTTTAAATATTCACATTGCAACTGTAAATAAAATATCATCTACATCAAAACAGGGGGTTGGACCATCTAGCCCAAAGCGAAAACGGCCTAGAAGTAAGCCTGTTGTAAATGTTGATGACTTTACTCAGTGTGCAATAAGAAATACAGTATATGACATGTATAGAAACAGTAAGTTCTTAAGGATTTACGTTTATAAAATTAATATTTGAGTTTTTTACAGGACAATATATCACGCTTCATTCACTGAATATTACTCTTAAAGAAAAGGAACCCTTTTCTGGTGGCAAGTCATCTTTACGGACAGTATTACACAATATTGGTTTTAATTACAAGAAGGATGATCCTAAACGAGCTTTAATGGAACTACCACAAATTGTATTAAAACGTGTTACATTCTTGCAACAATATGTTCGTATGAAACATGAAAATGTTTGCCAGTTTGTGTTCCTTGATGAAACCTGGGTTTTCCAAGATGGAACAATTCGTAAATCTTGGCAAAATGAATCTATAGAAACCACAAAAGCTTCAAAAGTAGATGGAAAAAGGTACATTATATTTCTAAGAATAACATATTCTTATCTTATGTATATTTATTATATTATCTTGTTTTAGATATATTGTATTACATGCAGGTAGTTCTAATGGATTTATTCCTGGAGCAGACCTAATATTTCCGACAAATAGTCAGTATTTAGATTGTCACGGTGGTATGAACAGAGACAACTCTTTATACTGGTTTGAACACCAACTTCTTATAAGTTTAAAAGAGCCGTCCATAATTGTTTTGGATAATGCCAGTTTCCACAGTACTGTTAAAAATAAAAGTCCAACATCATCTGCCACTAAAAATGAAATTCAGACATGGCTCACCAATAATAACATTGACTATGACGGAGCTGCTTTAAAAATACAATTACTGGATTTAGTTAAACGGTTAGTACATATATATTTAATTATTTTATTCAATAATTTCATTTACATCTTTACGTAAAGGCATAAACCACCAACTATATATGAAACCGATGATTTAGCTGAGAAGTATGGGCACGTAGTTCTTCTTCGACTTCCACCCTACCATTGTATATTTAACCCCATAGAACTAGTGTGGGGAATAACAAAAACATACTATAACAATCACATTGGAAAATATGCTAGAAAAGTGGACGAATGCATAAAACTGTGGAAAGAGGCATTAACACAAGTAACCCCAGACATTTGGGCAAATAGCGTTAACCACTGTGAAACTGAAATTCAAAAATGGTGGGATAGAGAAGTAGGTTTTGAGAGACAAGATATATGTATTACCTTTTATAATTAATGTAAATGATTCCGATTCAGAAGACAGTGTTAAAGGATGAAGAAAACTAGCATTTCAACTTAATATTATTTTCTTTTTATCATATGCTTATCGCAATGTTACGAGTTTTTTAATCACTAATATGTATAATAATATATAGATTTTGTGTATATTATTTTTGTGAATGTAGTCTAAAATAAATAAACTCACATGTATTTAGAATTTGTTTATATTTTTTGTAGACATAGTCGAATAATTTAAAACATATTAATAGTATTTGCTAATATTTTAAAATGTCAACCTAGTCCTAACCACAGATTATTTTCAAAGTACAGCTTTCTCAAGGCAACGTTTGTAACGGTAGGCCCTGTATATAATGAATAAAGTATAAATATAATATAACATCCAAAATATTTATATTAAGTTAAATAATAAATCAACACAGATCAGGAAACATGTATTATTCATTTATTTGTATTAAATTATTATGTTCCTATTTGAAATGTTCCTATATAAATTCTGTATATGTAAAAGAAAAATAGTGCGTAGGTATATCGGTATAAAAACATAAGTGGCGACAATGATATCAGCGCTAGCCAGGAAGTTATGCGACATCAATAAGAAACCGTTTGTGTGCAACCGACACGTGGGACCTTGAATGTGATGAAGAAATGTAAAGCCCATAGGTGACTCGGGGAATTCCCGAGTAGAAATACGGCGTGGCGTGACTTAAGCAGGGAGTAGGTAGACAGAGGTTCCCTAGCCCGTGAAGACGAAAGACGTTCGCAGGCCGTGTTAAGTAGAATAACACTGGACCGCACCCAACAAAAGGGAACGCTTCTCACAGGCTAACAGTGCTTTACAAGTAATTCTACGCACTAGTTAAAAGTGAAGTAAAAAAGAAAAGCCTACCGAGAAAACTGTTATAAGTTTTAATAAAACCAATAGTGTACTACCTGAAGTAAAAGTTCTATTAATACTTAAGTGTGTGTCGTATCTCCAGACAAAGAAGACGACGATTTCAGTCTGCACGTGAAAACACTGTTTCCAGCGTCATTGCAGCGTATAAGGTACCCAACATTGTTGAATTAAAGGCCTCTGTCATGCATGCAATTTGGTAAATACTAAATTAGAATCTAGTATAAATCACGAGATATGATTTATATAAGGCAACATTGTTGAATCAGTTTATTATATTTGCCCATGTTATAATTGACGAGTAATTTGTATTGTTTTGTACTATTTGAATTGTGTTGTTTCTATAACCTTTGCTTGTAACCTGATTTGTGTTGATAGTGTTTTTAATCAATATATTAATGATGTTCAAATATTCTTTTGCGTGTTATTTGTCTACCTTACTATAGGAAATTTGAAATATAAAATAGAAGTAATAGTACGTGCCGAACAATTTACTTTAGTGTTTTAATACCTGAACCGACCTGAAATTAAGAGTCTTATGCTAAACCGAACTATTTAACTGAGCTAAAGTACGCGGAGCATTCAATAAGTCATTTTATTAATTTTAATTATATTTTAAACACTTACTATTACATATGGCGCACCAGCCGGTGGGCTCAAAAAGACACTAAATTTTCAATTTATTTCAAATTTGTGTGGAGTAGTTTGGTAGGAAAAAAAGTTTTATCAAATATTTACGAAATATTTTCACGTAATTTTTAAATTCTTTTGAACAAAATTTTAATTTTTAAATTAAAGCGCAATTTAAATTTGAATTAAAAGGTAGACAATTCAAGTATAATTTTTTTGTGATATACAGGGTGTTACAAAAGTTGTGTAAACATTTTCAGGGCGCATAGCATATAAGGTATACGGTACAATAATACGTATTATACAGGGTGTTTTGAAAGAAAGGTCATTTTATTGGGGGGTAAATAGGAATAAAACCCAAAATATTTTACACAAATAAGCGGTAATTTTGGAAGCAAATTGGCGAAGTATTATACAGGGTGATCCAAAGGAATAGGCACACCTGGTTGGGGGGTCACTGGAATTAAATAAATAAACATTTTATACAATTAGCGGAGCTTTTAAAGGCAAAAGGGAGTAAAATTTGAACGAAAAAGAATTTTCTTTTATAGCGTTGTTGTCAAATTTTTATTTAGTTGTTGTTTTTGCCTTATCGTTGTTTAAATAAAGCCGCCGTAGTATAAAATAAACATAGCCTCCAAAGGAAATAAAGTTGGAAAAATATTAAAGAAGGAATTGAAGTGAATGCATTTAAGGAGTGGTAAGATGATAGGAGAAAAAGAAACGATCATGGGAAACTCAGAGGTAGAGAATGAAAATGAAGAAACAAACCAAGGAGCAACCGGATATAAAACCCCGGACGAAAATATGGTTGAAAAGGAAGCGACGCCCAAAGGAATGGGAGATATGCAGGCACTTTTTGACTTTATGAGACAATTAAGGAAAGATTTAAAGGAAGATAGTGATGAGAAATTCAAGAAATTAGATAAAAATATGGCAGAATCCAAGAAGGAAATGAGTGAAAAAATAGATATAAATATGGAAACGTTAAAGAAAAGTAATGAGGATTTAAAAAAAGATAGTGATGAAAAATTCGAGGGATTAAAGAAAGACATCCAAGAAGCCAATTACCAGATGTATGAAAAAATAACAAAGAGCCAAGGACAACTAAGAAAGGAAATCGATGATTTCAAGGAAAAAACAGAAACCGAATTGAAAGCAGTCGACGAGAAGGTCCAGCATCAAGCATATGAATTCGAAAGAAAATTAGAGGAGGAAAAAGCAGAAAGAAGACACGAAGTCAATCAGAAAATTGAGCAAGTAAATAAAGATGTTGAAAAAACTAACATGGAAATTGAAACCACCAAAAAGGAAGTCGTGAAGACCAGACAAGAAGTTGAACAGGAAATGGAAAACACCAAAAAGGAGGTAGCGAAGACCATTCAAGAAGTCGAACAGGAAATTGAATGTTTAAAGAAAATAGCGCCAGTAAGCATAGAAAGAATAATAGAAGAAAAGAAAGTACCTATGTTCAACGGGGATAAAAGAGGGCTTCACCCAAAGGAATTCCTGGAAGCACTAAGGAGACATTTCGAATTTGGAACAATACCCGAAAGAAAAAAGCTCGATTTTGCGATAGGCCAATTGGAAGGCGACGCACGAGTATGGGCCAATGCAGTGAAACATCAGTGGGACAATATAGAAAATTTCCAACAAGAACTACTGAAGATGTATTGGTCCGAAAGCGAACAAAAAAGAATTTGGATGGAATTATTGAGGCCTAGGACATATAATGCGAAATTTGGGACTATGACTCAGCATGTATGGTATTGGGTGAATAAGACACAATATGTGGATCCACCAATCGGCGCAGAACTGTTCATAGAAGCAATACGTAAACATTTCTCCTATGAAGTGGAAAGTATTCTACTATCAGCAAAAGCCAAGACAATACCCGAGCTAATAAGCATAGTCGAGGGGATCCAAAATCGAGAGGGGCCTTCTTCACGAAACCATGATAGACGTGATGATCGCAGGGACGTGCAAATGATCCACCAAAACAGAGGTCACTATAGAGGAAGAGGTCGTTATAGCAACCGAGGACGCCGGAGTTCACCACCGAATGTCGATTCGGGAAACGAATAAATGCAGAAGCAAACGCTCCTCGCCTTCTGCATATGAAAATAAGGGAGCCTGCAAAAGAACCAAATTCATGGAAATACACACCGAACAGGACCACCCAATTAGAAGCCCGAAAACAATATATACAGCAGCTACCTCTCCTTCTCAACCAAAGCCACTGTCTTAAGCACGACCAGGAAGACCTCGAGGATTCTCCACGGGATGCTCCAACTATACCCAAGATCCAGATCTATATTGAAAAGGATGAATACGAGGCATTGATAGACACAGGGAGCACAATCAGTGTAATGTCTGAGGAAATGTTAAAACAACTTAAGGAAAAATGTGTAGAAATACCAGAATTGCCTGTGACGAACCTGACTATACAAGGAGCCACTGGAAAAATCGTCAAAATCCAAAAACAAGTAATGCCACAAATTAAAGTAAATGAAGTGGAAATGCCACTTATATTATTTGTAGTTCGAGGGTTAATAACGCCACTCATCCTGGGGACAGATTGGTTAAAGAAGTATGCCGCAGAAATTGATTTCCTCGAAAACAAGCTGAAATTCCAATACAAGGAAAATTACATTCAACTACCATTAACCAACTGCAGGAAGGAGGAAGTTGACGAGGAAACCACAAGCCTACAACTAACGATCGAGTCAGATAAAGAGGACGAGTTGATAATAATGACTCAGATCAACCAAGATGCTGTAAAATTCCGTTGGCAACATACACTAGAAACAGAAAAAGTAGTAAACAACGAAGAGGAAGGTAGTGAAGTATTACCCGAAATAGGAGAACCACCACCAATAGTTCCCGGCCTAATTGAGTCTGACTACGAAACTGCGAAAGTCAACCCACTAACAGTGTGTACAACAGAATGCAATCCAGTAAACAGGGTGGAAAAGGCAATATCCGACTATGAAGACATATTCTCCGATAAACCTGGAAAATGTGAGGTATACAAATGTGTTTTAAAGATGAAGGACAACCAACCATTCGTACAGCGATCTTATCCGATACCTTTCTCAAAAAAGAATGCCGTAAAAAGGGAAATAGAAAGAATGCTAGAATGGAACATCATCGAGAGATCTAGCTCACCATATTCCAACCCCATTGTGATAGTGGCAAAAAAGGACGACAGTGTACGTATCTGTCTAGACGCAAGGAAACTAAACCAGTCAATTGTACCAGACCAAGAATCACCACCCATGATGGAAGACTTATTGAGAAGATTTCATGGAATGAAATATTTTAGTTCACTTGATCTAACCTGCGGTTATTGGCAACTGCCTTTGGACAAAGAGTCTCGCGAGTGTACAGCCTTCCTAGCAGATGGGAAAAGCTACCAGTTTCGGGTACTACCTTTTGGCCTTAACGTATCAGTAGCCATGTTTAACAAATGTTTAGAAAAGGTTCTAGGCCCAGAAGTATTAGCATTTGCCACAGTATTTGTGGATGACATACTTATAGCCTCCGAAACGCTAGAAATACACGAAGATCAGCTAAGAAGAGTTTTTGAAAGACTGAGAAAGGCAGGAATGACCATCAAGCGGGATAAGTGTCGTTTCTTACGAGAGCAAGTCAAATTCTTGGGTCACATCATCACGCCCGCAGGAATAAAAGTCGACCATACGAAAATCGACATGATACAAAACTGCCCATCACCAAGGAATAAAAAAGACCTCCAATCTTTCATAGGCCTGTGCAACTTTTACAGAAAATTCATCGCTAACCATTCCGAATTAATTAGTAAATTAACACCACTGTTAGAAAAACGAGCCGTATGGAAATGGTCAAAAGACGAAGAAGAAATTTTCCAAAAAATCAAACAACGCTTCATGGAAACAGTTACTTTAAAACATCCAGATTTCAAGAGACCATTCTATTTAGCCACAGATGCATCAACGCAAGCATTAGGGGCTCATTTATATCAAAAGAACGAAGCAGGTGAAATTTTGGACATCTCGTTCGCGAGTCGAAAACTAAGCAGCGCCGAAAGAAACTACACTATAACTGAACTGGAACTACTAGGTGTAGTATTTGCGTGCGAAAACTATCGCACCTATATCCTTGGGTATCCAACAATTATACAGACAGACCATAAGGCCTTATCATTTTTGTTTAACTGTAAAGTACTAAGTGGTCGACTGACGCGATGGGTGTTGAAACTGACCGAGTATAACCTGCGAATCGAATATATCAAAGGATCCGACAACAAAGTTGCCGATTTCGGATCAAGGTACGGTCAGGATGATCCGGAAAAGGGAGAAATAATCACCATAAATGCCTTAAGAACTGGAATAGACCAAGTAAGAACAGAATTAAAGGATTTACCAAAAAAGCAAAGAGAAGATCAAACTTTGAACTGGATTATAATCGAACTTGAAGAAAACATCCAGGGAAAAAAATTGAAGTTGGAACAAAACTATTGCATACATGAGAAAATATTATTCAAGAAAAGCCAGCGTTCAGCGGATTGGTGGGTGCCTTACTTACCTAAAGTATTAATAGGACCAGTAATACAGTATTATCATGAAGCTTTTGGTCACTGCGGATCAGCAAAATGTACTTCACTATTGGCAGAATCCATTTATTTTCCAAATATGACGAAAATAGTGAAGCAATACGTATCATCATGTGACACGTGCCAGCGAGTGAAACCACCCAACCAGGCCAGTAAAGGGCAGATGAAGAATGTATTGGCAGAACGCCCACTTGAAAAGGTATCAGTAGATTTGTATGGCCCATTGCCCCAAGGTCGTGGGGGAGTTTGCTATATTTTTGTACTTATGGATATCTTCACTAAATATGTCAAACTGTACGCAATAAAGAAAGCCACAGCAATATGCTTACGGAAAAGAGTTCTACAAGACTATGTGACGGAGGTAGGAAAACCTGAGGTAATACTATCCGATCATGGAACACAGTTCACCAGTGCAATATGGACAAACAGTTTAAAAGAGGCAAACATACAAGTGAACTACTCGTCAGTATATCATCCCCAATCAAATCCAGTCGAACGGGTAATGCGCGAACTAGGTAAAAGTTTTCGAACCTACTGCACCAAGCGACATACAGCATGGCCAAGTTATGTGGAAACAATCGAGAATTGGCTTAACTGCACAGAGCATGACTCCACAGGTTTCACGCCGTATGAATTACTGAAAGGAGAAAGGCCAACGCGACAAATCGAAAGACTCATCAAATACCCAAATAGGACGGACATGACTGGCGAAGTAAAAATAATATTGGCTCAAGAACGTTTACAAAAACGAGCAGATCAACGCAAAACAAGGCACGATCAAAAAATTTCTCCGACGAAATATGAAATAGGTGATCAAGTGTTGGTAAAAAATCACAACTATTCGTCAGCACTAACTAAGGAAATAAAAAAGTTTTTTCATTTGTATAACGGACCTTATGAAATTATACGACGAGTAAGTGAAAATGCTTATTGGTTAGGGGACCCAATCACCAAGGAATACAAGTGCACCCAAAATATTACGAATCTAAGGAAGTATAAAAGACCGCCAAAAGACCCAACAGAGATATAGGGTGGTATGGAAAAATAGTCTGTAAATATACAATACATATCTATTCATTTATGACTATTCATTTAGCAAACTAGAAGTATATATAATCTCAAAATTAATTTTGTAATTTTTTATATGTTATTATGTACACGTTACCATCATTTGCTTTTCATCTAGACTTATCAGCCTGTCAGAAAAGGCAAAGGGGGGTATCTGTAACGGTAGGCCCTGTATATAATGAATAAAGTATAAATATAATATAACATCCAAAATATTTATATTAAGTTAAATAATAAATCAACACAGATCAGGAAACATGTATTATTCATTTATTTGTATTAAATTATTATGTTCCTATTTGAAATGTTCCTATATAAATTCTGTATATGTAAAAGAAAAATAGTGCGTAGGTATATCGGTATAAAAACATAAGTGGCGACAATGATATCAGCGCTAGCCAGGAAGTTATGCGACATCAATAAGAAACCGTTTGTGTGCAACCGACACGTGGGACCTTGAATGTGATGAAGAAATGTAAAGCCCATAGGTGACTCGGGGAATTCCCGAGTAGAAATACGGCGTGGCGTGACTTAAGCAGGGAGTAGGTAGACAGAGGTTCCCTAGCCCGTGAAGACGAAAGACGTTCGCAGGCCGTGTTAAGTAGAATAACACTGGACCGCACCCAACAAAAGGGAACGCTTCTCACAGGCTAACAGTGCTTTACAAGTAATTCTACGCACTAGTTAAAAGTGAAGTAAAAAAGAAAAGCCTACCGAGAAAACTGTTATAAGTTTTAATAAAACCAATAGTGTACTACCTGAAGTAAAAGTTCTATTAATACTTAAGTGTGTGTCGTATCTCCAGACAAAGAAGACGACGATTTCAGTCTGCACGTGAAAACACTGTTTCCAGCGTCATTGCAGCGTATAAGGTACCCAACATTGTTGAATTAAAGGCCTCTGTCATGCATGCAATTTGGTAAATACTAAATTAGAATCTAGTATAAATCACGAGATATGATTTATATAAGGCAACATTGTTGAATCAGTTTATTATATTTGCCCATGTTATAATTGACGAGTAATTTGTATTGTTTTGTACTATTTGAATTGTGTTGTTTCTATAACCTTTGCTTGTAACCTGATTTGTGTTGATAGTGTTTTTAATCAATATATTAATAATGTTCAAATATTCTTTTGCGTGTTATTTGTCTACCTTACTATAGGAAATTTGAAATATAAAATAGAAGTAATAGTACGTGCCGAACAATTTACTTTAGTGTTTTAATACCTGAACCGACCTGAAATTAAGAGTCTTATGCTAAACCGAACTATTTAACTGAGCTAAAGTACGCGGAGCATTCAATAAGTCATTTTATTAATTTTAATTATATTTTAAACACTTACTATTACACGTTATTTGTCAACACTGTTATGACATCACAGTGACGTTTCATATGAAGTGTATCGCCTGTTTGGGTAATTGACCTATACTTATGAAATTTTTCAATCGAAGTGGGACTTAGAATATTTTATGAATTAGATATCATTTTAATTCAGGAGACTCGTTTACATTGGAACTTGTAATTATTTTTTTGGGAGATAATTGTTTATATTTGGAATAAATTTATTAAAAATAAAATTTTAAATTATATTTTTTTTATTTTACTCGAATGTTTTATTTTTATATGCAGGATTATTACACCGTGTGTTATGGTAAAGCATTTTAGTGTCTGTAACGATCAAATTAGATAGCCTAATAATAATTTTTTTTGAATTAAATATAAACACCGCGTTTTAATAAAATTTTCTTTATTATTTATTTACAAGATTAGAAGAGTTATAGTTTAATAATTTTTGTTTTATGTACTTGTAGGATATTTAGACTGTGAAAAAAATTTATTTTGAGATGGATGAGTTTGAGATATTATACGTATGAAGAATTAAGGTGATTTATTAATGTTTATTATAAATTATGTATATAAGTGTTGTGCAAATTTCTTATGTGGTGTTTTATACTGGAATCCTAGAACGAGGTAATTTTTTGTTGTTTTGTATATACTTTCTTTATATTGATTATATCTTATTGTGTTTGTGTATTTGACATTGACGTGTTGGGTAATAGAGCAGGGATGTGTGCAATGAATTAAGTAGATGTTTGATTCATAGCATGGGGTCTTGGTGAATCCTTAAAGCACGAATTGGTCTTGGTGGTACTGTTTTGGGAGCGAGCACAGGCGCCAGGCAGAGCTAATCAGGGCTGAGTCAATTAATTGAATGCACAAAGACATTTTTGTATTACACTTAAATTTATATATATACTTAAGGGGTGAGCACATAGTAGTGTATGTTAGGGTTGTGTCCAACGAGTTGAGAAGCATACTCGTACGGTGGAACTTTGGGGTACCTACCAGTGTGGATTTGCTTTCTGATGGTACTGTCTTGGGAGCGAGCAAAGGCGCCAGGCAGAACTAATTAGGGCAGAGCCATTTCCTTAATGTTTATATTTTTGCAAATGATAAGTCACATAATTTTGTTATTTATATTCCAGTACAATTCACAACATACAATAATTTTTTTTATTTGAAATGTTGATTGTTTACATGTATCTTTCACAAATAAAGAAAATGATAATCATATTTATTTTTAAAATATAAATTTGTATTCGATGTTATTCTTTTATTAATTATAATCTGTTTATTGTTTTGACTATTTGATCATGACATGCATAATTTTATGTAATATTTAAGATATTTAATTTTTGTAAATATACTTGTATAATTTTTAAAATTTTCTTTAATATCCTTAATAAACTATATTATAAAGTTTATTTTGCATTTTCTTTTCTTTACCTGACCTGGTAATAACTGAAGAGCACTCAATTTGATTGGAGAGTTTATTTAGATTTTCTGCCCCTGATAGAAAATTTTCTTTAGTCATTTTAAACTGAGCTAGTTAAATGTAAAATTGCCTAACCTACTATTTTGCAGAAAATTTATTGAATCTTGGTCTAGCATAAGGTCTAGCACTAAGATGTATGCTTGATTCTCACTTACTTACTGATTGAACGGTTTAAATTATTTTTATATAAATCTCAATTTGCACGCACACACACGCGCGCACACACGCGCACACACACGCGCACGCGCGCGCGCGCGCGCGCACACAAAAGAGAGACAGACAGAGACAGAGAGAGATACATTTTTTAAAAACCACTTTTTCGGTATCAGGGGACTTCAAAACGTGGACACCTGCAAAAATTTCGAGGTCAAAAATTTTCATCATCACAATACTTCCTTATACTACGTATAAGAAAGTGAAGAAGACCTAAGGGAACGTAGTTTTAAGGACGACAGTGAGTTGCAAGCAGCTGTTATAGAACATTTTGACGGAAAAACTTCAGATTATTTTTACAAGGGTATCGAATTATTAATTAATCGTTGTAATAAATGTATAGAAGTTAGGGGAGATTACATTGAAAAATAAAAATTCTTATATTGTTCCAAGTTTCGTTTTTGTATATCAGGCCGAGAATTTATGGCGCGTACCTGGTAGTTGTCTAATGTATCTGTAGACGCAATGTGACATCATATAAATAGCTATGGCGATTGGCGTGAAAATATTCACTAATAGGTTTATCACATCCTTGTCTTCTGCTAACTCCGTTCTTATAAAATTAAGAGAAAACAAAGAAATTCCTTTGCATTTTTAAAATTACAATTACTGAGTATTTTAGTGTTGAAGCACAAAACGTGAGCTTTGGTTACTTGTTCATTCTTGGAAGTTCAAAGGGTACCACATCAATTTTTTTAACGAATTTACAAAGAAAACATTGTTCCTCTTATAATGAATATTAAGAGACTAAAACAAGAAATAAGTGCAAAAACCCAAAGAATATCACATTTTCATGTAATTAATCTCCAAAAATTGTAGATATGGCAAAACTTGTAATATCTAGTACAAAAAAGGATTCGATTACTGAATTCTTTGTTTTATTATAAATACCATGAGCCCTGTTTCAATTACAGAAAATCCAATTTTTATAAATGAATTGAACAGCCCTCTTCGTTATTTCTAGAAAAACATGTGTAAAAATCTGGACGAAAACTACCTTGTACTATTACGACTAACATATTTATGGTGAAGAAAGTGTGAAATATGGACAAAATCGAGTATCGCGCCGTTATTAAGTTACTTGCAAAAAAAAGAAAGGCCATTCCATACTGGAAGAGATATCTGTTTACGGGGATTCGTGCCAGGGAAAAAGTATGGTTTTAAAGTGGCACAGCAAGGTAGAAATCTCTTTTTTTTCTTCTTTCCCAGGCCAGTCTGACTGACGTCTCCAGTTTGCACCGCAGCCAATAAGGCTTATTGTGCTCAACCTGTGTTATCTATGTTATCCACTCCAGCAATGTTGTGTCCTGTACGAGGTCCTTTATTAGGTGTCTCTTGAGCATCTCAGGATCTACATTCGGTTGCCCAAAGATGCGTTGCCACCTGTGATCCAGTGCCTCACAGTTTACCAGGATATGCCCGACTGTTTCTGGCTCCTTATTGCAGAATCTACAACTAAGGTCTTCAGCATACAGACCTATCCTTTTGAGATGCACTTTAACAGGTGCATGACCAGTTAAAAGACCCATTGTTGTCCGCAGCCGTTCCCTGCTCATTTTTGTTGCATGGTTCGCCAGTAAATTCCTTGCCATGATTTTGTCCTAGTCTTTAACTTCGGGTCATACTTTTAGGTACCCCTAGAGCCGGTTCTGGGCCTATGAATCTTGCTTCTGATCCTCTCCTAGCGAGTTCATTAGAACTTGAAGACTTCCCATGGCCGGGGTGACCTATCGAAGTGACTACTCCAGAAGTTGTTAAAAAGTCGAAAAATTAATAATGGAAGATGCTCGGCTAAAAAACACACAACTCGCAGAAATTGTTGGAGTATCTGATACAACCACTTTTATAATCCTTCATGATAATCTTGGCATGACTAAGGTTAGTGCAAGATGAGTGCCGAGAATGACCACGGCACCGCAAAAACAACCGCGCGTGGAACGTTCCCGTGCATTTTTGGACCTCTGTAATGAAAGCAGTGATAGTATATTGAGTCGAACTGTTACTGAGGATGAAACTTGGGTTCAACCTGAGTCCAGCAAGACTCCATGCAGTGGCATAAAAAAGGCACACTACCACCCAAGAAGTTCAAGGTGTGACAGTCGGCCCGAAAACTCAAAGGCTACTGGTTTTTAGACTTAGAAGGAATGCTCTTAATTGACTGCAAAGGTAAAGGCGTTTCGATAAGTAGCAAATACTACGCTTCAATTCAGGAGCGGTTAAGAGAAGTTATTAAAGAAAAAAGAAGAGAAAAATGAATGAAAGGTGCCCTACTCCTGCACGACAATGCTGCTATTGTCCAAACCTGGCCCATAACGACTTTTACCTGTTCCCTAAAATGAAAAAGAGCTGGGTGGGAACAAATTTACGAGCGATGTAAAATTAAGGACACAGTTTCGGCGTATTTCTTAGACATAGATAAAACATTCTTTTATGAAGACATACACAAGCTAATTGAAAGATCTGAGAAAAGTATTAAGGTTGCAGGTGAATATACTGACAAAAAAAAATATTTTTATTTTCTCTCCTTTTCCCCCATTCCGCGACCTTAAGAACATTCCCTCATATATAGAAAGTCTTGCCGAGTATCGGCACAAAATACTATATTCACAAAATACTATATTCGTATCGTCCGTATATAAGACCAGTATGCCATACACGAAACTAGAAACAGTATAATAAAATAAGTAGGTGTTGCCCACACGCATCTAATGCATTCGATCCGAAAATTGTCAACAGGTGCTTCAAGTAAAATTAGTATTTTTGTATTTTTTACGAACGGAATAGTTGACAAGGTATTCGCATATTATTTTTTTAGATCTTTTTGAGTAATCAAGGAAAAAAATTAAAGAAAAAGCATTTTAAAAGCATTATACTCCTAACGATAGTAAGAACAGAAGTTTGTCATTCTGTATAAGTCGGAAAATTTTCCATTCGTCGAATTATATGCCGTGAATTTTTCCAGTAAGGGAGAGTTTACCGTCGGTGAACAATGGATAGTTGGATAACTGCTTATTAGATTCTTGATTTCTGGATATGTTTCAGGTAATCCCAGTAGAATCAAGTCCTAAAGATATTCCTTGATATAGTAAACGAAACGTTGGCAACAGCAGTAGAGACCACGACACTGTTTCAACCCAAAAATATTGCAAATCACCAAGCATTTAAAATAGCATGCAAGAGTTATTGTCATCCAAATTTACTAGTCCACTGACGAATATTTTACGGACTAGGGCGTCTATTTAGCGTATGTAATACATGTCACAATGTGATCTACATACTTGACGTGGTGGAATAATGTATTTTATTAATTGAATCCATAACAGTTCTTAATCGTTATTTCGCAGAAACTTTTCAAAACTAATACAATTTTTGACGATAAATCAGCATATCACAAAAACAGTATATAATCGGCTAATACAGATTATTTATATTATTTTAATCAACTCTCAAAGGTCTACCATAAAATGCACAGCATTCCATTTAAGAAACGAACTATTAATAAAACTAAAATATATTTGACAGATATCTTGAGACAAATATTACACGTGTAATATATACAATTTTTGTATTCCAAATTTTTAATTATCTACTTCACTGGGACACTCTATATATTTTATTCAGTACGCGCCTCGATACAGACACTACTTTGCACTTTTTTGTAATTTTCCATAAATTCTACTTTCGACAGATCATCAAGATACCTTACAGAATAATCGCCAAAAGCAACGCATTTTTGGATTCTAAAACATGTGCATATATAATATATTAAATTCAAGTCCTAATAAGGACATTTACTTAAAATAAATAGTCACATATTGAATTGATTCGACCCCTGCTTGATGTTAGTGTCTATTAATATCAAATAACACAAACATTGTTAAAATTTACACTTCTTATTATATCACAACACTTTGTTTCGCCAGATATTGGCTTCTTCAGTTATATGAAGTAAACTTCACTGTAGTGTGCTTTCAAAATCTTACCTCATTAAAAGAGGTTGTTTTTTAAGTAATTAAGTAATCAATGTTGTATATGCTACGCCTTTGAAAACTTCCAATTATGACAGTTGTCATACTTACATTGAAATTATAGACGTCTATTATTATTTACATGACATAACCAAAACTATCAATATTATGACTTTGTGTCTATTTACGTGCACTGTCACCAACCATAAAAAAAAGTATGGCCATCTCTTACGAGGAAAGTAATTGAAGGCACGGTATATCAAATTGGTATGATATTCATAGAAAGTATAAATGCCTACAATCTTGCTTGTGTTATTACATTAATAGATATAATAGGTAGTCATATAACTTGCTGCTTGCGCTTAACATATTTAATTAATAGTAGTAGGGCGTCATTTAGAGAAGTGTTCGCGTCTCTACTTATAATAGACCAAATCCTTCAGTCCAATGAAGCAAATTATAAGTGTAATTGTATTGTACTTATACTGCGCTTGCATTTCAAATAAAATGTGATATGTATCAAAAAACAAGAAAACCTAGGACTGTACATAACATACGAGGTAGGCGCCATAAATTCTCGGCCTGATATACAAAAAAGAAACTTGGAACAATATAAGAATTTTTATTTTTCAATGTACTCTCCCCTAACTTCGATACATTTATTACAACGATTAATTAATAATTCGATATCCTTGTAAAAATAATCTCAAGCTTTTCGGTCAAAATGTTCTATAACAGCTGCTTGCAACTCGCTGTCGTCGTTAAAACTACGTAAGGTGTTTTTTTAAATTATAAAACAAAAAAAATTACAAGGAGCCATGTCCGGACTATACGGTAGATGTTCCAATTCTTGAAAGCCGCATTCGCGAATGGTAGCTTGTGAAATGGCGGCAGTATGGACGGGAGCATTGACGTGCAATAATCGCACACCTTTTGTCAATTTTCCACGACGTTTTGCACAAATACTGTCCCTTAATTTATGCAATAAAGACGCATAATATGTGCCGTTCACACTTGTATTGCGCTTTTTGAAGTCAATTAGCAAACAGGCCTCACAATCCCAGAATATCGTGGCCATCACCTTTTTCGTTGATTGAACGACTTTCGCCTTTCTGGGGCGAGGTTCATCAGGTCACCGCCATTCCATGGACTCTCTTTTCGATAGAGGATCGTAAAACAGAATCATTGTTTCATCCCCTGTGAAAATGGACTCCAAAATCGGTTTTGGGTCGTCTCCACACATGTTTAAAAACGACTGCGCACATTCGACTCGACGTTCACGTTGAAGAGCAGAAAGAAGTCGCGGTACCCATCTAGCACTAATTTTATTCATACCCAAATGGCCATGGATAATTCGGCGAACACTTGTTTCGGATATGCTTGTTATCACTGCTAATTCATTCACTTTCAAACGGCGATCTTCTAGTACTAAATGTTCAATAATTGAAATTTGTTGAGGCGGTATCATTTCAATTGGTCGACCCGACCGATCAGCATCTTCCAGGGATTCTTGCCCCAAACGAAAACATTTTACCCACTTTTTTTACAGTTGAATACGAAGGAGATGAAGCACCGTAAACGCCGTCTAAACGTCGCGCGGTACTCAATTTTCGTTACTTCAGACATTTTCGTGCGCTAGTCACGTTGGTTGGCTTGTTACTAAAAACTACTAGGCTTCGAACCTTCATATTTATAGTGTACACCTCGCGTATGTGCATGCATGACGTGACGGAGTTTGAACACGTTTGAAGCTGTCAGGCCGACAATTTATGGCACCTGCCTCGTATATACAGGTGAGTCGTCTGCGCAGGGAAGACAGATTGTGACTTTATGAGAAAAGATATTTCGAAGTGGAGGCACTTATTAGGAGCACCTTTTAAAATTATTTTGTATTATATAGAGTGTTCCATAACTTGGTGGCTGACCATAGTTATAGTGTTTAAATAAACATCCTAAATATTATACTTTTTTTTTTTTTGTATTCCTCGTATAAATCTTAGTCAAAAAGATAGTAGTAGTGGTATAGTTGTTCATAATAAAAGGTCCTAATACAAACGTATTTTATTTTTTACAATTACTAACTGAATTTGCAGAAAACGGGATTAAAGTTACATGACACATTTTTGTCAAAAGGTGACTTTTCTTGTTATTTGTGGATGAAGCGAGTTTCCACAGTACCGGAATAATTAACAAAAGAAATTTCCATTACTATTCAAATGGAAACCCTTACTTCACTAATAATGATAGATCATCAGCATAGGTGGAGTATAAATATATGAAAAGGCATTCTTGGTGAATAGATGATTTTTCTTTGAAGGCAATATTAACGAAGAAGCTTATGAGTAATTTCTATCAAGCAATTTAGTGGAATAATTGGTCGATTTATCATTTCGGAAGCATGTTTAAAAAAAACGAGTGAATATGAACACTTTTAAATTTTACCTATTTTAGTATTCAAATTTATTGTTTATATTTTCTTTTCCACTAATTACTCATCTATTCAGGTAACAGATCCTGTTTCTACACGTATTAAAATCAAGTTATTAATTTGTTTGGTTTTAAAATTTGTTTACTGTGCCATGTTCTACATATTTTTTGAATTATGTTGCTGGTATAGAATGAATTGTAAATTACATCCAATTTTTTTGTCATTACTCCACTACATACAAAAATCATATTTCTAAGCTAATTTTTAGAAAAATACATTATAAAATCATGCTTGTCAACTGAGAAGCAACTCATTAAATGTCATCCATTCAACTGTCAATTTCGCGTCAAATATCATGGCTCAATATTCCAAGTTGGCAAAATTATATGAAAAAAAAAAACGATAATAGATTATAAATAATAACGCCTTACATGTTCTTGGTGGGAAATTTAGTAAGCAATTCAAAAATGAATCGAAATACAGGGTGTTTCATTTGAAAAAAAAACACCTTTAGGCAAAAATGTGTCATGTAACTTTAATCCAATTTTCCGCAAACTCAGTTTGTAATTACAAAAAAATAAAATATGTTTGCATTAGGACCTTTTATTATAAATAACTCTACCTAAAATTGTATCCATGTCGTTTACGAGAAACATAATTTTATAAAGACATTGAATTTTTCAGAAAAATGATAATAAGTCGAAAACCTTAAATTTTAGGCCTATACTAGCTTCACTTTTCGACTAAGAATTATACTGGGAATACAAAAGTGTAATAATATACATGGTGTTCCATTTAAAAAAAACTACAAGTATGATCAGCCACCAAGTTATTAAACACTCTGTATAATACAAAATAATTTTAAAATGGGTGGCTAAGTGGCTATCAAAGGAAGAAAACCACTTCGAAATATCTTTTATCATAATGTCGCAATATGCCTTCCCCGCGGAGATGATCCTGTATATTGCCGACGTATTCCATTTTATTTTTTATAATTGAATGTAATATAGAATAATAAAAATCCAAGAAATAATACTTTATAAATATTTATTGAACTGTAATTCTATATAGTATACGATTAATATGTGGGGTTATAATAATAATAATTTATTCAACAAAAAATACCAAGAACACTTGATAATAATATGGATTATATTATGAAATTATGTATGTATTACATAATTATAATAACAGTAATAACAAAGCACGACATATTAAATAATTAGAAAGATTGATAATGCAAACAATTATTTATGTCGATTACTGAAATTTACAGCAGTGATATACCTAATAGCTTTGAATAATGTAGCGGCGGAATTTTAATTGACTCGTTTGCTCTCGATCGAAGACGTGGTATCCTAGAGAGCCAACACAGGCACAGGGAAGCCCGTTCGAAAATGTACTTATATTTTAGTTGAAAACGTACTAAATTTGGTAAAAATGTACTGAATGGCGGGAAATTTAAAAAGTTTGTTATAAAAGGATATTTGTTTTATAACGTCATTGTAAAAGAGGTAGTAAAAATACAGATTATAGTAATATAAAAACGAAATTAATATCTTAATCATTGCAGGGATGTTTACAGAATGGAAATTAAAACGTACAGACGCCATATTTTCATATTTATTTTGTCTTTATTTAGTAAAAATGATGATTTTGTTTATACGAATGCATATTATGTGTATTTGTATCAATTTGTATGGGTATCTTGGTATGCATGTTCTATGAAAAGAACGTATAAACGCAATTATAATATATAGAGTTGGAAAAAGAAATACCTATTAAAATTTTATTTCAATATTAGAATAATACGATTCAAAGCGCCTGTCATTGATAAGTTTCGTTTTCTTTTCTTCTCTTAATTACAGCATACGACTTAATTCTGTTTGCTAAGGGTTTTATAAGTTCGCTGAATACTAAACTTCGGGGAGAAGTGATCAAGTATTGTGCTTACTTGCAAAACCGCCGAATGAACATATTTTGTTTGTTATGTATGTTTACTAATAGTGATTTTGTTAATTGTATACGTATGCACATTAACAAATTATGTAGTAACGAAAACAAATACTTATAGTATAGTAATATAAATAGAATTAGTTTCAATATGAGTGTGTGATATAATATGATTCAAATATTATCTAACGTCATTAGAACGTTCTGTTAATTTCTTAAAAAAAAAACAATTTTCTATTAATTTTTATCTTCGTAATTTCGTACTGAAACTAACATTTTTGCAGAAAGTAGTACTGACGTACTGAATTTTAAAGTTTTGTACTGAATTCAGTACAATTGTATCGAAACGGCAGCCCTGCACAGGCACATCCAATGCATTGAATAGGAGGTTGTCCAAAAAAAGAGGCGCTAATGTCTGTTCTTTCAGATAGTGTTCTGAAACTATCTCAAGAACAATGCGCTGTAGTCGGCGTTTCGAATCAGATAAGATCCATCAGTTTGTATAACAGGTTGTTGCGTTTAAAAAGAAGCGGCGAACATTTAATTCATTCACCCCTGTATATTACTTGTTAAATATGTCCAGATCAGTCTAATTTAAATTAATTCCAAATTACATACTCTCAAGTTTTAAATCTATAATTAAATTGCATTTCAAAATTAAAATATCTGCGTCGTATATTTATTTATTTTGTCTATTTCAAATTTCTCTTTTCATTTAATAAATTGCTATTGTTTTAATTAATTTTGTGTTTCCTTTGTATTAGTTTAGTGCAATTTCCGATTTTAATTGTGCAATACTTTAACAACAATGACCCCCGCCTTTATTATTATAACGTGGGTGGCGCAACGGGCATTAGTTAACATCTTTGAGTAATCACAAGCTCTCACTAAACTGAGCTAGATATACAGGATGGGTCACAATATAACATCGACGGTCTACTTCGAAGTCAACATCTGGAAACTTAAATACTAATATTAATCATAAGCGATTAATAACAGTATTACTAATAATAACTGATTCACACAATTATCTTGCACCCTGACTTTGTAGATCTCGTTAATTGGTGACGCCGCGACGAGCTTAGTCACTAATTAATTGAGTGTTTTGGGAAATATTAATTTATTAATTAATTTATTTACATAAGGGTTTTTAACCGCTAATAAGGTATGTATGTATTTCAGAAATCCCTTTGTATTCCTTCAACCGCGTTTGAATACACACCGTATATCGGTAAGACACATCAGATACGTACTCTTAAATATTTGTAAGTTAGTAAAACCATTACAAGTACGGATAATAAAACCAAGTATTTTATACGCAGTAAGTGTAATAGTTAGCAAACGACAGTCCAGAATCCAAAACAACAGTCACTGACGAATGATAAACTAGATATGTTGAACAATTTACATTTACTTTCCTAGTATAAGTAACAGAGCAGCACTTTTGTCTATGTTGAGATAAAGCTTATTTTTATTGAACCAGGTAAAAGTCATGATGAAATTTTGCTGAAGTATATCGACATCTGAAGAAGTAAGTATAATAGACACTCGATATAGTATGAACCGAATAAAACACAATGGTTGTTCACATTATCAATTTATCTCCTTCTCATATGTAACTGAGGATGAGTTATTAGAATTACTCGCTGCCTTCAACAATAAGAGCACAGCAGGTGATGATAAGTTGCCTAGTTTTCTTGTCCGTGATTGCAGATACGTCCTTACTCCTCCCTTGAGAATAATCATTAATTTATCTATATCTTCGAACATCTTCCCTGAACAATGGAAAATTACAAGAATTACCCCAGTTCATAAGAAAGGCGATCGTACATTATTGAGTAATTATAGGCCTATCTCTGTTATTTCTAACTTTGCGAAATTGTATGAGGGAGTATTATACCGCAGACTTCTTCATAGTACTCGATCCCTTATTTCGCCAGACCAACACGGATTCATCGCTGGTCGATCTACTCTTACCAATTTGGCCACTTTGTCTCAATATATTGGAGAATCTTTGGATAAGCGTGGTCAGGTGGATGTAATTACACCGACTTGTCGAAAGCTTTCGACTCGATTGATCATGAAATATTATTACATAAGATTGGTTCATTTGGTATTGTACCTGCTTCGATTAATCTGCTCAGATCTTACCTTTTTGAAAGAAAATGCTATGTCACCTATAACGGATACTCTTCTAGCAACTTTCTTCTTGCGTCCGGCATCCCTCAGGGATCCAACTTGGGACCGTTATTATTTGTCCTTTTCATTAATGACCTGCTCCTCCAAATTGACGGTCCTATTCTTGCGTATGCGGATGACATCAAAATATTTTCTAGGGTTACATCAGCCCAAGATGCGCGGACTCTTCAGACAAGTTTGGACATGTTAGCCATGTGGTGTGAGGCTTTTAGGCTTGGGTTGAATATCAGCAAATGCTGTGTTGTTACGTATACACGTTCCTCTACACCTTTCTACTACGGTTACCAGGTAAATGATACCTCACTTGAACGAAAATTCGAGATCATGGACCTTGGTGTTCTGTTCGACTCTTACTTTACGTTTCGAACACATATTGGGGCTGTCTGTTCTGGATCCTTTAGATCACTTGGCTTTGTAATGCGGGTATCCAGATATTTTAAGAATATTGCCTTGCTCAAATCCTTGTACTCCGCCTACGTTTTGAGTAAAATTGAATGCGCTGCTCCTATATGGAATCCCATTTAAGCACACAACTCGCTGGCACTGGATCGTGTTCAACGTAAGTTTTTAAAATTTCTATCATTTAAAATCGATGGTATTTATCCGGAAAGGGGCACACCTCAGGCTGATTTATTGTTACGCCACAATTTTGCATCTCTACAAGCAAGAAGAGATGCTCTCTGCCAAAAATTCTTGCATAAACTCATCAGAGGCGACATTGACTGCTCCTTCGTGCTCGAAAGATTATTGTTGGTTGTTCCACGGGTTACATCGAGATACAACTCAACGTTTTTGATGCCATTTGCGAGGTCTAACGCAATGAGACTGACTCCAGCATATCTTCTTGCCAGGCTGGGTAATGGAATGGAGTTGGATTTATTCTTCTGAGGGTGTGAGGATTCTCAAATGAAATATTAGGTGGTTTATATATGTGTATGTTTATGTATGTGTATTATAATATATGTATTTATTTACTGTTTTGTATAAATTTTCTCTGTTATTGGGTATAGCCTGTTGGGAAAATAAAGAATTATTATTATTATTATTATTATGATTATTCACCTTCAGGAAGGTTATACGTAATAAACATTGATAATTAACAAATAAACATATAAAATATTGAAATACTAATTAAAAAATAGCAACAAATTTAAAAAACAGGAATAAAAAATGTTTTCTCCCATAGCTTTTATCGGGATACCTTTATCCTTTAGAAAGAAACCTTTAAGTAAAAAAAATGACTTAAGTTCAACACCTAGGAAGTAGAAAATTAAAACTCTCCTGAGTACAAACGAATGATTAAGCCAGTGTATGAAAATGTTAGAAGTCGTACAAGCTGATTTTGAATGTTCATAGTCCACAGGACAAATGTAATTTAATTATACTTTATAAAACCCAGCAGCATTAGTGCATGCCAAAAATGCTATTCTCTGCTTTTCTGCTTTTCTACCAACAGCAGTTTTTCGTCCACTGAGACAAATGTTTTGTCTGGTAACAATTTCCGATAGAATCCTGTCTCATTGGTATTGTACAGTTGCTCCTATGTAATACCAGGTTCTTCTATTACCAGTTCTTCTATTATATTTTTTTAACTAAATTTTAAACAGATCCATGAGTTCTGGTTGAGGGGACAATTTTACCTTAGAAATTTTCAAAAAAGCACGCTGTTGCCATTTATCACTGGCTATAAATTGTTTATGATTTTCTCTGATTTGTGAAAGAATTAGTTTTGCTTTTTGCTTAATTATTTCACCAGTTACAAAACAATTTTTATTTATTTGGTCAAGATACCATCTATACAATATTTTTTCCAGTTTGTTGCTTCGGTTCAAGTACTATTAAAAATTTTGTTACATACACAGCAATTAATTCATCTTCGGTAATTACAGCATTATAGCACGAGCAATGTATTATGGAACAGATAAATAATAAGGAAAAAGCAAGAAGGGCTACACTTCTGGGTCAACGGGGTCCGTCGCGACGACTTTAAAACAAACATGACAGGACCAAGTAATTAAAATATATGTTCACAATGGACATATAAAATGTTAACAAAAAAGAAGCAAGAAGTGGCTATTTTTATAACTGAATAAAAAAAAGAAAGAGAAAAATATTAATAAGAGTATGAATTGATGTAAGTATACGAGTTCATATACATGCCTGTAAAGAGAAATTGAAAATATAATGATAGAATTGAGCAAGCGCAGATGCAAAATAAGTTAGCAACCGAATCTGCAGAAATATAACATTTCATCGGAGTTCCCAGTAGATATGGACAGGGAGTATTCTCTTTAAGAGCGCTCCGGACGGTAAAAATATTTCGATGCTCGTTAACCCCTCTCCCCTTCAGACTGCTGTAAGTAGCCACAGATGTGGCAATTTGGCAACAGCGAGGATTGCTTTGTAAAGAGTGGGAATCGGTACATAATTCATCGTTGATTTATACTAACGACAACCAAATATTAGGAGAATGAGACGATTCGTCTCTTCCGTGCGTTTAGTGATATAGATACGAGTTGATATACAAAGAGGCATAAAGGATAAACGTAGGGCGCGCACTTATTGAGTCGTTTGAATCAGAAAAATATAGATAATACACACATAAAATTAAAATTTGGTGCAGAAAATTTCGATCCGAACCAACTAAGAAACAAATGAAAGGTTATTCAACAAAAATATATTACATTCAACACATTGCACATTATTGTTTTGATAGTTTTGACTTTTTCATTTTTCCAAATATGTGTGATCCGAGAATCAGTGTAATAATAGTTATTTATATAAGAAGGGTATAATTCATTAGATTATGGGCCGATAGAATGTTTTAGTTATTACGATATCAAAATAAAATAAAAAATTATAAGAAAAAAAGAATTATTCATGACTGTTGAATAATACGTTCACTTGCTACCTATCAATAGATACATAATCCTATATTCATATTCAGAGTTGAGATGATTTAAATCATTTGAATAAAATCAGAGTTTAAATTATGATTTATTTAAATCAATGTGATTTTTATTTAAAAAAACATGATTTTTCTTCTTGTAATAGTCTCTTATAGTTTTTATTATATTTATATAATTATTTTAAGCAGAAAAATAAAGAAATTCGTCTTACATTTATTTAGTAACATTACATAAAAATTTTCAAATACAAAGAAAACATAAATAAACATAAGAAAACTGTGTGTTTCATATTAATAAAAAAATACTATTTTTAGCAATGTTGCATTTCTTAATTCTGAATGGACAAGCCCATATGATGAAACAGTTTTTTCGACATCTGCAGAAGAAGCGTTTGCATACAAAATCGGAACAATGATATCCAATGCTTGATTAATTTCTGGAACATTCTTCTAAGATCTCCACCATTTTTTATGTAAATAGATTAAGACGCTTTTATAAAGTATCAGTAATCTTAAAATTTAAAATAATCCAAAAAACACGGTTTTTTATAAAAATCTACGATTGTTTTCTAGGGGGATTTCTAATTGGAAGGCCTCTTGTATAGCGGGGATCCACCAATTCTAGTAGTAAGCACATGTAAAAAAATTCTTCAAGTTTGGGAAGCATTACATTTTTGGAAAAATCCGAATCTCTCCATATCTACAAAATAAAGTTTTACATGTTGCTTTTGTACCGACACAAACTTATACTTTCTTCTTCCACCAGCATGCCATGCTTATTCCACACAACAAAATAGCACATTTTTTTTTTAGTTATTGCTAATTGACTTTGCACTTGATAGTAATAATCATGACTTCATTTTAATTGACCTTTTTCTATTGTTGCAAATTTAATTTGATTTTCTTGAATGGCCACTAGGGGATCCATGTTTTGTGAGACGGATGGACATTTTATTTCAAGAAGATTTTCTCCGATTATCCCATCAGGGTTCGCGCCCAGGTAGAAATTCTCCTTGTCGATAAATAAACCACAGTCAATAATTTTTTCGATATCCTATCGCTCTCGAAAAGCAGCTTTCGCTAATGCTTCGCTCCTATTGCCATACCGTGTATGTTTATTGCCATCGAAGGAATTATATAACAATGTTTTTATTGTGTTGACACAAGATGTTTTAGGGTGCAATTTGCATATACTGCCAAAGTTTGACGCGGTAACTCTAACAGATCTTTCATTTATCCTTATAAGTTTTTTGGCTTCTAGTCGCACTTTCGATGTACAAAATGTCTTCATTTGATTTTTTCAAACCCTGAAGGAACTGTTCCCGTTTTCGGTTGTATTCCTCCATTGAAAAATCATCTCTTACTGATTCATTAGCCTCTGGGCCATAATCTTTATCACAAGCCACTACACAGTGCCTTTTCCTCTTTCTGGTGTTAAATATTTGTCGTTTCACTGACTTTAGTCGCCGTTGTTTAATTTTTTTTTTATATACCGTTTAGTATAAGAATGGGGACTTGTTTGAGTCAAAGCTTTATGTAATACTCTATAAAATTCACCACCCGAATTGAAAGAAATGGAAGCAGCTTCACAACGCATTTGTGTAAGCCTTTTAACGCAAAGTTTATTCGCTTTCCTCCCGTAAATTTGCAGACAATGCTGTTGTAATGTTGTGTTAAATTGTTGTCCATATTCAATATTAAACTGCGAGTATTTACATTCAGACGCTGTAAACATGCTTCTGAAAAATAAATTGAAAATCGGCAGTTCGTTCTATGGTGCATACTGCTATTCCCAGTAAATGACATTTTTTATCGCGGTCAGTTGTTCCTATTAAGAAAACAGGGAACCCCTGCCAAATCAATTTATACGTTGCATCTGCGTGGATAATGATATTCTTTTTTACTCCATTTTCTAATAGAATTTTACCGGTTGCCATGAATCTAAAAACACCGTCGTCCTCATCGGTTGTGAAATTACGATAAAAGCTTTGCTTCGTTCATTGGGGACAGCACTATTCTTAAGAAGCCAACTTTACAGTTCACCAAGAGATATTGTTGGTGAACCGTAAATGGTTTTTCTTAATTTAGACAGAAATATTTTTATTTGGTTTATATTTGGTGGTGGATTATATTTCTGGGCAAGAACATCCAAAATTGCTTTCGGATTTATTTTTTTTGGTAAAGAAATCCTTGATTTCGTTCTTTAGTTTGTCGTTCATTTCGGTACTGGCCTTTGTTGCAATAGAATCACAAGAATGACTTACTTGCGATCGAAATAGGAGAACATTTTCACAGGATGAATCCAGAATTAATTTAATACCAGTTGCACATTGTTGTCCTCGACATTTAACTTTATTACATCGAAAATACTTAACTACACCAGACTCAGTGTTGTTTGTGTTTTTTAAGCTCCAACAAGTTTCCGATTTGACAAAATCTTCTGCATCGTTACGGTTAATGAAGGTTCTTTCGTAATTCCATGTTATGGATCTTTTCTTCGCAAGTTGTTGCTCATTTATTCGGAATAATGTTCTTTTACTCATTTTAATGCGTAATTACTCCTGTTAAGTTGAATGTATTTATTTACTAGCTTATTGATTTATTACTGTAAACAAAACAATTATATAGTGTCCAGAGTTATTTTTATAAAAAAGAACTATTTTAGTAAAGATTCATTTTGTTATCTGAAGGGTAATTTTTTTAAAATAATGGGCGCTGATGTTTTTGTTGGTACGCATAGATTTTGTAGTGTTAAAATACGTACACTGAAGTTCATTCACTTAAAATGAATTGCAAAATTTTTTTTTACTGCAAGTTCAAGTTTTCAAAGGATCTGATATTTAGAAATGGATTAGTAACATTTAAATAATGTACAACTGTAAGCTGCATTTATTTTTAATAATGCTCGTTTAAACTGTAGTGTTATTAATAGGGGTGCTTTGATATCTTTTTTTGTATTTCTTTGCTAGTTTATTCCACCTTCGTTATTTGTTGTAATGTTTATTAAATAATTTTATCTGTATTTGTGAAAAATCGAAAAAGTAATCTCTCATAAGTCTGTTCTTGATTCTCCTTGTGAGCAGAAGTAGCACATTCCAAAATCAAATATATTAATTTATCGATGAAGAAATTGTTTGCTTTTAATTGGTGCCAACACTGGTCTTTCAAAGATTTTTTAAATAAATGGTTAGCAAATGTAACACTAGTACTGTTTTTCAAATAGTAAAATATCAAAATCAAGTTTAAGTTAAAAAGGTCCTGTTATTTAAATTTCTGGAAAATGAAATGAAATGATTTTTTTATAAAAAGTATAAGATTACTGAAATTACATATACTTATGCATATTTATAAATGATTTTTATGCTATATCATTGCAAAAATATAGATATATTGCCCGGTATGTATACAAAATATGTATTATATATTATTATTATTTATTATATGTATTTCAAACACATACTACTCAACAACCACCTCGTGTCTCCGTGTACTCTATGTCTGACATGTCTATTAAAAGCCAGCCGTCATACGTCAGTGTCTAACCATATGATTCTAACTCATGCACATCTTTTAAAATCGTATATTGCCGCGTCTCGTCTCACGAGATTTATGTTAGCAACGTTGCCAATGTAGTTACGAAAATTGATATACACCTTGCCTTCGCCAGAGAGCAGCACCTCCCCGGTCCAAAATTTGATAATCGTAAATTACGTTTGAGCAATTTATAAAACATTTAATATAGCTGATATGCGGTATAAATATTCTACAATAATTAATTCAATTTGTCTATCTATTTAATTTTTTTTTTTAGTCACTAATAAAGAAATAAAAAATGTTTTTTGTTCATTTTAGAAAAAAAAAATAGATACACATATTCAGTATTACTTTTTAAACATGTTTGTCAAAAACCGTTTTCGATTTGATGCAGAAATAAGCTGAAAAAAAGGAAATCCGTAATTCAAGCCGTCCGGTGGCCTCTTAATGGAAGTCCATAGACACAACTTTAAGTTACAGTTGGGGAAAAACTCTATAGATGGCATTTGCATCTCATGTGCCGGGACTCGAAACTACGTAGTTGCAATTATGGTTGCAATTTTAGTTTAGAGGCGTTAGCTCAGTTAACCTCAATTTTGTGAGAGCATGTTTTTGTTATGTTGTTATTATTTTATTTTGTTCGTGGATTTTTGGTTTTTGAAGGAGTGCTTCACTAAATAAGATAGTATATCTAGTGTTCACAAGCGCCTAATAGTAAAGGTTATTGTTAAATAATAGACATTGTTTGAGTGTACCTGTATGTTTCCAGTGCAAAGGTTAATTCATATACATTCTCATATAGGTACTTAGTGCTTTTCAGTTTTCATTTAGAAAAAGCAAGGGGGCCACTCTGCTATTAAAGTCCTAATAATGTGTAAAATTCATATGCATATTTGTAAGTCAGTATTTGTTTTTTATGGAATTATACTTTTTTATTTTAATATTCTCAGTAAACCTATTTTATATTCTAAAATAATTTCTTGTTTATAAATTATGTAAAATACTTTTGACGACTGCTAAAATATTTTATTACCTTATTTTATACATTGTTTATATGAAAAGCTTACTTGAAATTATTTTTACAAAGTAAAATGCAAATCAATATTTTATAAATAATTTTTAGTTTGTTTAGGAATAGTACTAAATATCGTAAGTTACATAATAGAACAGATTCTATGTATAAATACTGTTCATAGATTTTCTATTATACTAATAAATGTAATGTATGCAACAAAACGTATTTTTTATTATCAATTAACTCGCATAAATAGTTTAATGTGAAAAATGACAAATAAATATACTGCACCAAAGCTATTCAAATTACGTATAGTTGGAGAAAACTCCCTAGGTGGTGCTTGAGAAATGCGTCCATTTGATTATTAAGAAGTTTCCTATCTTTCTACTCTCTTATCTATGGATATGGAATAGTTCCTGAGTACTTTGCTTGTTAAATTTTGAAAATCACACAACAGTTCTGATCACAGTTCTCGTTGGAACTCTATGATTTCATCGAAAATCCTAATAACATTTTTCTGTAAAGTTGAAAATTCAAAAGATAATTTATTCGAAATGTAGCGAAGTAAGAAAACACTTTATTTATAATAAAAAAAAATCATAACAGTTCTGTTTCAAAATCTTGCTAGAACTTCAAGATTTCTATAAAAAATACGGTCGTTGCAAATCAAGTCGCCATTATATCATCCGTTTTTTCCTATTATCTCGACCGATTATAATTTTTTTTGAAAATACTTTGCAACAACTTAAAATAAACCTAGGATAATCTGGAACAACTGTCACTTTTCGAGTTTCGAAAATAACAGGCATGATACGTAACACGTAATACATCATATTTGCCTTTCAACGTTATTGTTAGGATACTATCATTTCCAAGATGTTCTAACTGGGCGACAATAGTACATTATGGCATTTATATATTCATGATGTATGAAAACATATTCAACCAAGTGATTGCTTATACCGTAAGCGTCAAATTTTAATTTCGGTTTGCACTTCTATCATATGCAGAAGATGATCTAATCATATACAGCGCTGCCTGCTTGCTAACAGTGGAGGGAGAGCAACGGAGTGGCGGGGGACCCCCACGCCTTACAAATGTCCAGTGTGGCAGCCTCGCTTATGTCTATCTTTACTTTAATTCGTCGCGCTCTTTTCCACTTACTACTTTCCTATCAGAAATTAAAATATGACGACCTCGGTATGTGTACAAATAAATAACCAGTAAAGCAAAAAATAAAAATGAAAAGTGTTAAATACTTAGATGTTAGAACTATCATCAAGAGATACTATTTACATAAAGCGATGGTTTCAGGTTGCATTCGCATGCCAAAGAGAAACCTGCATGTTAGAAGCGTATGCCGTACAATAAAGCCTTTCAGCGGCACCACCAGTCTTTGCGTTGATTGTCAGTAAAGACACTAGATGTATGTGTGTCTCCCAACACATGCATACACGTTTTGCGTATGAATGTATATATTATGTAAATATGTAGTTAAAAAAAAATATTATTAAGAGGACCTTTTTTGCATCATGTCTAGGGCGCGGACACGTACGGTTGATGACTCATCGCCCATGGGCGCACCAAGCAGATTGTAAATTGTAGAAAATGCACAATGAAACATTAATATAGAAAGTAAGATTAAGTTACGAAACGTATAATAATAAAAAAACCAATGACAAAATTTGTTCTTTTGAAAATCAAGTGCCTTTTCACTTTTTCTTTTAGGTACGTTTACTATTCTCAGAGTCATAAATTGCAATGGTAAGTATGTATTTCCAAAGTTAATTATACATATAAGACTTACACGGCCATGGTTAAAATAAAACATTAATCTTTATCCACAATAAAATTTATAAATCCTCAACTTCATTCTAATTTGAAGAGTTTTTCAGAGGAAAATTATATGATTAAATAGATTTTTAATTTAAAATATTAGAATATTCTCTCACACCTATTTAAAGAAAATAAAGGAAGAGTTGCGAGAAGTTGATTGGGTCCCAGTTTTATTATTCAACGATGTAAATTGTTCGTATGAAAAATTTATGGAAATACTGGTAACAACCATAAATAAAAACGTTACCAAAAAAGTTGTTGATATTTCAAAAAAATCTAAACACAATTGGCTAACGGACAGAATAAGAACTATGTCAACACAGAAAAGATAGTTATATAAAGATTATTGAAATAATAGAATTGATAAAAAATTGTAGCAAGTTTTCTGTAATAATTTAAGACTTGAAATAGAACAAGCCAAGCGGAAATCTAATGAGGAATATATCAAGAATTCCACCAATAAGGCCAGGGCAACTTGGGACGTAACCGGTCAACTTCAGGGTCGTGATAGAAGGGATCCCTTTAGGGTTAGTGATATCGGTGAGCCTGCTGATGCCATAACAGCAGTTAATAAACATTTCATTGAGTCCGGTCAAGACGTTAAGAAGAATAAGACAACTTCTCTGGGAAATGTAAAGTATGTACCCGACACCTTTTCATTGCATCTGACACCCCGAAGAGGTTATGGAGGCTATAAATAACTTAAAGAACTCAAAGGCTACGGGCAATGATGGCATACCTGTGTCTGTGCTGAAGTTTAGTGCTGAGGAAATTGTGACACCTTTAACTCACATCATAAACATGTCTTTCAGAAATGGGTTGTTTCCTGACAGAATGAAATATGCAATAATAAGTCCTATACATAAAAAGGGAGACAGGAGTGATCTCCACAATTACCGACCTATTGCCCTTCTATCAAATATTTCAAAGATATTGGAGAGATTGGTGTGCAAGAGTGGTAGGTTTCCTGAGATCGCTCGATGTCCTATACAGGGGTCAGAATGGATACATAAAAGGCCGATCGACCTCGAGAGCAGTTTTCCAGCTGTTGGAGGAGATCTTACATGGCTTAAACAGCAAGGATGTGGTGGCCTGCGCATTCATGGATCTGTCAAAGACTTTCGATACTGTACACCATCAAGTGCTTCTGGATAAGCTTGAGAGAATGGGTTTCCGGGGCGTGGCGTTGGAATGGATGCGGTACTACCTAGTTGGCAGAAAGCAGTGCGTGTCAACCAATGATGAATCGGGAATAGAGATAAGATCACCTTGGCGGGGCATTGTGTGTGGGGTTCCTCAGGGCTCGATACTCGGACCGATTCTGTTCCTGCTGTATGTGAATAACCTTCCTACTGTTGTGAGTGGCCTTGCAGTACTGTATGCGGATGACACCTCATGCGTACTAAGAGAGCGTACTCTGGAAGAGGTGACACTGACGATGGAGAATAATTTTTTGAATCTGAGATTGCGGTTCGAGCGTAACAATTTGAAGCTAAATATCAAGAAAACTCGACTAGTGTCTTTTGGCGCCGGTGCGGGGAATATGATTGTCCGACATGAGGAGGAAACGCTCGCGTGTGGGGATCGGGTGCCGTTTCTTGGTGTCGAGATTGACAGTAGACTTTCCTGGGGACCTCATATAGAGTCTCTCGCGGCAATGGTGAGCAGTTTTTGCTATGCTTTGCGAGTGATTGCAAGAGATCTCGGTGTGGAGGCATCTCCAACGGTGTACTATATGCATGTGTGCAGTCTCGCCTCAGGTATGGCTTAGTGTTCTGGGGAAACGCTGCGGACAGTGGTAGAATTTTTAAATTAGAGAAAGCATGCGTACGTGCTGTATTCAATTTGAAACCTCGTGACTCCTGTAAACAGGTATTTATAGAAAACAGAATACTTACTCTGGCGTCTCTTTATATCATTGAGGCAGTAATTTTTGTGAAGGCGAACTACAATGATTTTTTTAAGAAATATAAGGTGAATCATGCACAGCATACTAGGACAAATGAACGCAATGACTTAGACGCAGCCGCGAACGCATCTCGCTAGGGTGCAGAGACAAATCCTTACGCACTGTATGAAAATATACAATCATGTCCCGAACACTGTGAAAAGAATGACTAACGGCCAACTGAAACGTAACTTGACGAATTACACCTTAAGCAAGGCCTTTTACTCCATTCAGGAGTTTTTAACTGTACCGTATCAGGTATAAGGTGATATGGATTTACCATATATTTTTTTTTATATATTTTTATGTATGTATGTCTTTTGAATTTAAGTGACAGATATTTGACGTATTCTATGTATGTACCAACTGTTGAACATGATCACCAAAGATCGGAAGTCAGGTTTACATTCCAGGTCTGGACTTAAATAAATATGTAATTCAAAATTGGGTACAGTTACTAGCAGTAATACAATAACAAGCTCTACATTATGTATGTAATGTTTTAATATACATACTATACGAATTTTTTCAAGTCGGGTTCGTCAACGCGGCATAGCTTAGCGTCTCCCCCCTTGCCTGCAATAAAGACGTAAAACAATAAACTACCATGACTCATCGTCCACGGACGCACTATTGAAATTTTGTATTTTTAAAGAGTTTTTAATTTTATTTAGATAGTTGGATAACAAGTGGGTGGTGATCTATAAAATACAAAATACATTATTGTATTTTCATTTTGTAGTTCAAGTCGAGTAAACTCTCCGTACTTTATTTATCATACGAAATATGATAAATTTTAAAAACTCCTCGCTCTTCTACTTACGCCGTTGAAAAAGGAATTTGACAGTATAATCGACTTTTTTGCTGTCTTCTCGACGAAAACGGATGTTGCAGTTCACCATATGAACAGTGTTATTCAGTAATTGCGTCATGTTATACACTATTTCTTTTTTCCGTCGTAATTTCGGCCTGATACGTCCGGGTCCATATTAATTACATAAATATAACTTTTTACTTATGCTACAACCAAGAATATTACTTAAAAAGAACAAATGAAGACAAGTATAAAAAATAAATGAAAAGCAAGTATTCAAATGACTATACAATAAAACTAACATAGCTCCGAAATTTAACATAAACTAACCAGAAAAATGCGAGAATTAATACTTATGATAATTACGCATGCTCAAAATTTATTAGAATTTTACCATCCCATTGCCGGAAATGTTTCAACTGTTCTGAAACGGTTTCCGATTCATGAAAGACCGACCATTGAACTTATAATTCTCGGAATTTGTAGTTCCAGAACTGCAAGGTCCGAATATATTTTTTTAATAATAATAACGATGTATACAACTTACTAAAGGTACATATAAAAGTAGCTTGCATTTACCGCGGCGGAGGAAGGCGGTCCAGTGCGGGTTTTTGCGCCGAAAGTATTTTAGTTAAATCATAAGTGCTGTATGTAACGGGCCGATCTACTGTTTACTTTTATCAATCACGTGTGTTATTGCGTAAAAATATCTTATCCACATCCATCGCAAGATACTGCTGAAAGGTGGATGAGAGAATTGCCAGCCATAAAATTCGACGGTATTCAAATTTGCAATGTATTACTCTCGTGGCAGGTAAAAACCCGCGTAGTAACACATTTGTCGTCGGATACACATAAAGCACACACTGCAACTGCTTATGAATGGCAGAAAGCAATTATTTCGGATCTACTTAAAATGCTAGTAGAGTTCAATCATTTTATACAAAATTGTGTTAACCGAAATCCGCATTGGCAAAATATTATTTGTCCTGGATGTACTCAATTGTCAATGACATAAACGGTAAACATATTTGAGTGTCAGTAGATGAAACTACTGATATTAAAGGACATTACTGCAAATGTTTTGGTTGGGGTAATAAACAGCGACACGCCAATGGCTATACATCTACTTGCACCTAAGAAATTCGAAAGAACTAACGCAGAATCCATATCATACTGGGTAACGCCTGGGAACGGGCGATTTTGAATTAACAGTAATGCAACTTGAACCAAGTTTTACTTATATTTATACATGATCATCAGAATGCTAAAACCATACCATTAAATAAAGCAGCCATACGGCAGTTGTTTTTTAAAAATAACATCCTGTAATGACGTCCTTTTTTAGGTACACATTCTTGTAGTCGTGAATGCAAATTCAACGTAACCCTCTGCAACAACTCAAAGCCGATTGACGCAATACTTTCACGAATTCTAGCCTTTAGTTCATTTATGGTGTGAGGACGGAAACCACACACGGCATCTTTCAAAAAACCCATAAAAAGAAGTCACAAATTGATAAATCAGGCGACCTGGCAGGCCAGTTCATGTTGCCGTTCTTCGAAATGAGACGCTCTCCAAAGTGATGTAATGCATTCATGGATATTCTCTCCGTGAGCTGTCGCGCCATCTCGCGCAGGTGGACTCGTTTACAGCAGTTTCACTGCAGTCACAGCAATTGCGTGGCCATCATTATCTTCAAAAAAATATGGTCCAATTATCGCGTTTCCTGCAGTGGAATTCTGAAATTTCGATATGTCGATTGTCAAACCGAAGAGAGATTCACGGTGATCAGCGATAGTCGAACAATCACGCGATTCAGAAGTGCTGTCAAATTAGCATCTTCTAATACATTTGTCAACATCGCAAATAGAATCCGTATGAAGTTGTTTGATAAAACATTGTTGGACTTTTCGTTTTGTTTTCTTCAACGTTTGGTATCATTTTGAGGTACATTTTTCAAATCTTTAATTTCTGGACGTTATTAGTATTGTTTTAATCCGCAAGCTTAATGCGAAAATAGAAAAATTTTCACAGTTGTTTATTAACCTACATCATATAGTATTTAATAGTCATTGTAAGAAGATCCCACCTATGTAATTTATTTCTAGTTACTCCCAGTTGTTCCTCATGCCGTACCAAATATTGCAGCTCGCGAAAGAGTAAATGCAAATCGTGAATTCCGTTTGCAAAGACGGCAGATCCGCGATGATAGGAACCCTTTAAATTTTCAGAAGCAAGCCTTAATGATTTTAACATTATAGGTATTTACCTCATTTTAGAACCAATCAACATTTGCTTCACAGACGTAATATCTTTTTTGTATTTGTGTAATTTATATTAATGGAAACGTCCAATGTTAACACCTTACTTACACACCGAGGTATTTGTTTCCAATTTTTATGACGGCAATTTTGAAATAACGATAGACGAGCTTAAGAGATGTACATATTGTAAGGAAACAAGCCCACAAAAGAAGCAGACATCCGGGCGAGGACAAAAACGTACCGGTAAACGATTCGTAAATCAACTGCCGGTAAACAAGTCGTAAATCATGCACTCAGCGACAGAAAGTCTGGAATGTGGTAGAAGAGTGCCAGAATTTGCTGCTCTAGACCCTTTGTCTGCCGATATAAATGCCGCCGCTAGGATAAGGAATTCATTCCTTCAATAGTAATTCATTCAGTAGTATTCGTACAGTGCAAATAAACATAAATACGGTGAATGGTGCAGTGTTATTATAGTTCAAGAAGTAAATAAATATTACAGACATAAATAGTAGTAATAGAAATAAATACGTTTGTTAATTTATTCGTAGTAGTTTTAAATGCGTTATAGTTATTTTATATTTTTAAATTGTAGCGTTTTAAGTGTGAAAATATACAGACAGTTTTAAAACATTTGCACGAGTTGTTTATTTCCACCCTGAAAACGCTACAATTTGGTGTCAGTGTGGGTTGAACAATAAGTGCAAAAGAAAAAAATGGCTACCAAACGTTTGGAAGAATTAAAGGTCCCCGAGTTAAGGGCAGAATTAGAAGAAAGGGACGCAGATACGTCTGGAAAAAAATAATTCTCCTTGACCGGCTTCGTGACATTCTAATAAATAAAGGTAAGGATCCCGAATATTTGTTTCAAGTACAGGATGTTTCAAGCTTAACTATGGAGACTCTAAAAGAAATTGCAAATAATTCAAAACAATTCGAGACTACTATGGAGACCCTAAAAGATGAGATGTTACAATTCGAAATTACTATGGAGACTCTAAAAGATGAGATGTTAAATAATTCAAAGATTTTGGAAAAAACTTTAAAAAATGAAATTGCAAATAATTCAAAAGCTTTAAGAAATGAAATTGCAAGTAATTCAAAACAACTCGAGGAAGACATTCAGAAGAATTCATCGAATTTGAGACAGGAATTTTCTGAGGTCATCGAAGCCGTAGAACAGAGATTGAGGGACGGATTTAAAGTTCAGCTTCAATTGCCAGCGATGAACGACTGCAGTCCCCATGACACCTCAAGCAAATGCCTGGAGATCTGCCAAACAGCAAAGGCATAGGTAAAACTTCCCACCTTCGATGGAAAGACGTCATGGATGACGTACCTGAAACAATTCGAAGCCGCTGCAGGAGCAAATGTATGGACGTCCACGGAGAAAGCTACTGCCCTGATTGTGTCATTAAGAGGAGAGGCTACCTCAATTGATCAAGCGTCTTGAGATGAGGTATGGGCATGCACACCTGGAGCAGGTGTATCATATACAATTGAAGAATCGTCTGCAGAAAAAGGGTGAAAGCCTCCAAGAATTCGAAGCGGATATCGCCCGTTTGGTTCGTCTGGCATATCCAACGGCTCCAGATAGCTTCTCAGAACAGTTGGCTGTGCAGACATTCATAGATGGTCTTCGAGATGGCGATACACAGCTAGCACTGAGGTTGGCAAGACCAAAAACCTTAATTGATGCTTTGGCACATGGTCTGGAGTTCGAAACGGCAAAGCTGTTCTCTCGAAACCCGGCAAGAGTATGTTCTGTCAGAGATCTACCAGAAGCCAAGAATCCGTAGAACAGGTAGTCCGACGATTAGTGCATCAGGTGCAACCTAAGAGAAGAACGCTCCGATGCTGGAATTGTGGTGAAATGGGCCATGTTCGCAGTAAATGCAAAAAGGAGCCCAAGAAACCCATAGCGAAGCAAGCAGGAAAACTAAAACGGGGCTATGAGCGGAGGAAATGGTCGACCCAGTATCATAGAGCCTCAAATGCAATAGCGCAAATTGCATCCCTTAAACACCAAACCGCTGATACTCTTTCAAGGAGACCATGTCTAGAAAACCGGGTAAAAGAAGAATCGGCCAACACACTTAGAACTACCGTGGTTGACGATCAGTGGCAACCTGACAATTTGAGGATCGATCAGGAAGCTGATGAAGACCTTGGCTCCTTGATGGTTTGGAAAGGTACTGGTCAGTACCAGCTTGGCAAGAAGTAGCTCCTCGTTCACAGGGACTGAAATCCTACTGGACTCAATGGGACTCTCTGAAGGTGGAGAATGGCCTACTCAAGCGTGTTGTGGAGAACCCAGATGGATATGGGCAAAGGATACAGGTGGTCATCCCTAAGAAAAGGATACCTGATGTACTGCAACAGATCCACAAGGACAGGTCCGGAAGACACTGCGGCGTACACAAGACACTCGAGAAAGTGCGCCAACGATTTTATTGGGTGAATTGCACTCGAGATGTAAAGGAATTGTGCGGAAAATGTGCAACTTGTGCCGCCAGCAATGGACCCCAAAAACGAACACTCCATATAAGTCAAGGGTGGTGCGTTTCAACCGATTGGCCCCATACCATGGACGTAACAACGGCGAAGTAACGGATGTGCGACAAATTACCAGAAAACATAGAGAGCGAACTTATGGACATTTCTTGAAAGAATATTCTGGTACCAGGAAGGCTCGTTTTGGAATTACCACGGAGAAGCAACAGGATCTTTTTACGGTACCCTGTGATTATGCCTTAGCTCACTGTGAGGCCCAGGATCTATGTATGCGTGGAGGGATTGCCGTGGAATTCAAGAGGAGATATGGCGGGGTCAATGAACTGATCCAACAAAAGCCAAGGGTTGGTAAAACTCTGGAGAGAAAGCGTGACGGACGATCTATCTTTTACCTAGTCACAAAAGAAGTCTCTATCGAAAGGCCGACCTATCATGCATTGTGGGAATCCCTTGTTGATTTACGAGGACGTGCATTCGAACAAAACATAAAGAAGCTGGCAATTCCGAAACTGGCCTGCGGATTAGACCGTCTGGAATGGAGGATCGTAAGAAACATGCTGGAGGTGGTGTTTCGGCATACTGGTATGGAAATAGTCGTATGCAGCTATCGGCCCAATCAGCCCGTTATACCACCTAAGACGGTGGATTGCCATTTCCACAATACAACTGGGTGCACCCGTGGGTCCCAATGTAGATTCCGTCATCCACCAACAACAAGAACATGGAATAGCGTGTTTCGGGACGAAACGCAGTTTTTAAGAAGAGGGAAATGTAACGAAACAAGCCCACAAAAGAAGCAAGACACCCGGGCGACGACAAAAACGTACCGGTAAACAAGTCGTAAATCAACTGCCGGTAAACAAGTCGTAAATCATGCACTCAGCGACAGAAAGTCTGGAATGTGGTAGAAGAGAGCCAGAATTTGCTGGTATTTCTCTAGACCCTTTGTCTGCCGATATAAATGCCGCCGCTAGGATAAGGAATTCATTCCTTCAACAGTAATTCATTCAGTAGTATTCGTACAGTGCAAATAAACATAAATACGGTGAATGGTGCAGTGTTATTATAGTTCAAGAAGTAAATAAATATTACAGACATAAATAGTAGTAATAGAAATAAATACGTCTGTTATTTTATTCGTAGTAGTTTTAAATGCGTTACATTTATTTTATATTTTTATATTGTGATTAGTATTAAGTGTGTAAATATACAGACAGTTTTAAAAAATTTGCACGAGTTGTTTATTTCGAACCCGAAAACGCAACAATATATTGAAGTAAGACAGACATATAACCGACATCGTACCGCATGTCGAACAAAACGAGCATTTTGTTCGACGTCACGTGATTCCAAATTAGATTCGACCAAACTTCTGAATACCGTGAATCGCAGTCATTCGAGATGTCGTTGAAGTAGGTGGGGATTCGACACGAATGTACAAGTCTTAAATTTCTATGCTGACACTGCACACCACACTGTCACTTGTCACTGTGTAACGGTTCTGGTGTAAGACGCGGGGAAAAACCATCACTCAAACCAAGGCTAAGCTTGATAAATACTAAAAGTGGTTTACTGAATTTCGTTGTGGCTGTACAAGAACGGAAGATGCCGAACGTTCTGGACTCCCAGTTGAGGTCTCTACACCCGAAACAATTAAAAAAATTCACGATATGGTGTTGGCCGATCGGAGATTGAAAGTGCGAGAGATTGTGGGAGCCATAGGCATATCACATGGCTCAGTGGTTTCAATTTTGAATGATCACTTGGGTATGACAAAGCTTTCCGCAAGATGGGTGCCATGTTTGCTCGCAATCGACCACAAATGCAATCGTGTGACATCTTCGCAGGAGTTTTTGGCGTTGTTTTAGCGCAATATGGACGAGTTTTTACGCCGTTTCGTAACCGTGGATCCACCACAACACACCAGAGACAAAACAGCAGTCAAAACAGTGGGTTTCTCGGGGTGAATCGGCGCCAAAGAATGCCAAGGTGGGTTTATTAACCAATAAAGTCATGGCGACCGTTTTTTTGGGATGCACGCGGTATAATCCACATTGACCGCCTTCAAAGGGGTAAAACAATCAATAGCGAATATTATGCCAACTTATTGAGTCGATTTAATGAGGATTTGAAAAAAAAACGACCGCATTTGGCCAAGAAAAAAGTTCTTTTCCACCAGGATAATGCAAGGGTACACAATTAGTGTATGAATTAGGCTACGAATTGCTCCCTCCTCCACCCTATTCTCCAGATTTAGCCTCGAGTGACTATTTCTTGTGTCCAAACGTGAAGAAATGGCTCGGCGGAAAGAGATTTGACTCCGACAATGTAATCATCTCACAAACAAATACCTATTTTGATGACCTTGACAAATCTTATTTTTTGGAAGGGATAAAAAAATTGGAGAAACTTTGGACAAAGTGTATAGAGCTCAAAGGAGACTATGTTGAAAAATAAAATGATCTTTTATCCAAAAACCTGTGTTTCATTCAAAAATTCACCGACATATTGACCCGCCCTCGTATGTTTCATAAAAATAATGCTACTTAATAAGTACTCTTGTTTCTCTATATGTATTTTGTTTCGCCTGTGAAAGATATGTATCAACTCTGGATTCATAATGTCCTCGATGCGTCCCTGGAATTGATAGATCCACGAGGTATGGGCCATGAAAAATCATTAAAACGGTTTGCATCATTCATGTTGTCAATTTCATTAGAACAATCAGTGCCATATAAGCAAAAAGAGCAACAACCAAAGTTGAAACCAATAGATAAAGACTTAGCAATAATAAGATGGGTTATAGCAGCGTTCGCATAGTTAGCAAAAAGAAAAACACTATGAATAAATATGACAAAACCTGTGAAGTATACTAGAATCACAGTATCAATACTAAATTTCAAAATACCATTTTTGGTATGCTTGACAGAGATTCTTACGCGACAATGAGTGTACTACTGAAAAGTAGAATACATTACAACGAAATGAGTACTTAATATAGTGAAGAAACTACTAAAGTAATAAAAAATAATTCCATATTTGGAAATACAGTTCTAAAAATAAATACAATTAATATTTATATTGTAAGTGTGACTTTTGAAGATAACTTATATACCTACCTACATATACATTTTATAATTATGTTGTCGAATCATTCAAAGCACTTAATTTGCAAATGAAAGAACTGGAAGTACAAGACATGCATATTACTATGTAATATATAGGGCACAGTTTCAGGTTTTAGATAATCATATTACCTATCTATCATTTTTAGCAATAGAATTATTAAGAATTGGAAGACTTGATAAGTATTAAATTATTGGTTTAAAGCAAAAAGCGAACGATTAGCTAGTGAATTATTGTTAACTCCTATAGTTATAAGTTTATGCAATAAACCTAAACCTAATAAGCTTTCTGTTATTTTAAAACTTAAGCCTTACTGGCTTCACAGAAATGACTCATTCTTAAAATATTTTCAAACTATAATAATAAACAAACTTACTCCATAAAGCAATAAGTAAAATACTGATCTCAAATAAGTATCGTATTTACATACAGAGATGCAGGAGTATATATACGTACTTAATTATAACATTTATGATTAAAAATAGAACAAACAAGATGATGAGAATTTCGTAACATGGATACTCAACAAAACCTATATTGTGCATTCCCATTTCGAATAAATTTAAAAAATGTTTAATAAACGTAATTATTTATTATTAGATTATAAATATTATTCTATATATAGTCATATGTAGCCTACATAGCAGTGTATTTACATTATTGTTGTGTACGTATGTACCTCAAGTTTAGTACCTATACACTTTAAGTTCGATTTGAATTCTATTATACTAATACAATAATTATTAATGCACGTGATAAGTTTTGTATTACAAAGCAAACATCAACATTAAACGGGCCTATCATCAATGACATTGGCGTCTTTTGTTTAAAAATTACGATAAAAAATAATAAACACATGTGAAAACCTTATACACATCAAGAAAATCTGATTGTTCAATTTATTATAAGTATAAAACAAACAAATGCATTATTAACAATATGGTAGTAATAATAAGTAAGTTAACATATCGAAATATATGTTTTACTTTCAATGTCATTCACGAATGTTAAAAGAATACATACATAAAATATTGCGACATATTCAGCGACCCAGTATTAAATGTTTTCTCTAAAGGAGAAAAAGCAGAAGCTTTAAATAATACTACATGAGAAAGATTCCCTAGAAAATATATTAGGAAATGAAGGAAGAACGATTACGATAAGTTATCGTATTTTACAAGTTTTTTCAAACGATAGGTGGAATAAATTGAATTTCAAGGACGACTAGCACATCCAGAATTTAAAAGTGATTTTTCTAAATGAAATTATTCGTTTTTATGCAACTCTTATATTAAACCACCGTGGATATTTAATGTGAAATACCGTACCAAATGTCTGATGAAAAGTATGTAAGTAATTAGTAGAATAAACATATATTTACCTAGAATATTGTATGCCGTACAAGACGCAATCTCATGACGTCACCGCAGTTAAAAAATACACAAAGCGTTGACAGTTAATTATATTCCGTTTATCTTGCAAATCACCTCTTACATTATTATTTTAAAATAGTGTTCATCACTCACTATGTTTCTGTCATTCTTAAAATAATGTAGTCTATACAACAAGCACTGTAAAATACAAGATGTCGTTCGTTCAGTGTTTAGATTGTCAGCTGTTCCCCCTCTCCCCACTACATACATTTTAATTGGTGGATTCAATGTGTTGTATATTTTAGGATTTCATTATATTTAGTTGTATAAACTGCATTTTATTGAAATATTAAACTTACATTTACTTTAGAAAATATGATTTTTTTATGTTAATTAATAATCTGTTTAATTCATTTAATAAAACATTTTTTTGGTAATTACCCCCACCATTAGTGTTTATTTAATTATGGAATTATTACTCAGTGGGCGTTTTAACACACTAGCAATTGTTTTTGTATCACTTTTTTTACCTATTCAACAAACCATAGAATCAAAGTAGGAATACTAAATATGTCTTTTCATGATTATTAAGAGTCGGACCAATTATAAATACCTATGTAGGTATATCAAACCATAAAATCAATTTCTTGGAGGTAAAGCAAATAATTGTTACTAAAATATCTATGCATTAATATACTGCTCTTATGAATGGTTTCACAAACGTAACACATTACAAATATGATGATTCAATAAGAACCAGAATTTTCGCGTACCTACATAGGTACATACAAAATTTCGGTGTTGTATTTACTTCAAAAATGTATATATTACTGCAAGACAAAATATGCATGTAGTGAGTACAGAATATGCATACACACAGGCATGCCGTAATTTAAGTATATTAAATGTTTTAATTATTTACGTTAATTCCTTATATTGATAGATATTGTCACGAATTTTAATTATAAATTTATAAAGTAGTTATCCCTACATAGGTGGATTTAAAGCAACTTATTTTAGTATAGGTATTGTTTTAGCTTATTACAATTACATATTTGCAAAATTAATAATTACAAGTATTTACATTCAGAGTTATAAACTATGCACAGAATACGGATCTTTCTAATACGTAGTATAAGGCAGTATTGTGATGATGAAAATTTTCGACCTCGAGATTTTTGCAGATGTCCACGTTTTGAAGTCCCCTGATACCAAAAAAATGAGGTGTGGCCACCACACGACTTTCTTATACGTATGAGCATTTCAAACTATACAATTTTTAGAATTTCTTTATACAAAAATTATTCAAAATCCTATTCTAAGTACTTTCATTCTCTTAATAAATCGCTATAGAATGCATCCTTTGCAAGATATTCGAAAAAAAGTGCTACTCGCTAAGAGTAAAAGTGCTACTTCCGGTCCGAATTTTGAAATTTCATGTATACAAAAAATATTGCAAATTCAACTCTAAATACTTTTGTACTCTTAATAAATATATATAGAATGCATAATTTACGACATATTTGCAAAAAACCGCTATTCGGTAAGAGTAAAAGTGGTACTTCCGGTCCGAATTTTGAAATTTTTTTTATACAAAAGATATTTAAAATTTTCATGTAAATACTTTTATACTCCAAATGTACCTGCCTAGAAAGCATGACTTGCGAGATATTCGCAAAAAACCTATTTTCGATAAGAGTAAAAGACCTACTTCCGGTAGGAATTTCGAAAAACTTTTTAAATGAAATTGTTCTCAATTTTAATTTTAAGTACATATGAATTCTTTATAAATTTGTATAAACTTAGTATTTGACGAAATATTGGCAAAATTCGATTTTTATACTGAAGTAAACTGCTACTTCCGCTCTACCGATTTTACTGAAAAACTAATCAGATCTCAAGAGGGAGATTATACACGTAAATACAAAATTTGGAATTGATATCTCCAGCGGTTTGACCGCTATCGTGGTCACAGACAGACAGAGAGACACACAGAGAGAGAGAGAGAGAAACATTTTTTAAAAACCACTTTTTTGGTATCAGGGGACCTCAAAACGTGGACATCTGCAAAAATCTCGAGGTCGAAAATTTTCATCATCACAATACTTCCTTATACTACGTATAAGAAAGTAAAAGTGGTTTTTAAAAAATGTCTGTGTGTCTGTCTGTCTACAGTTATCAATTCCAAATTTTGTATTTACGAATATAATCTCCCTCTTGAGAACTGATTAGATTTTGAGCAAAATCAGCAGACCGGAAGTAGTAGTTTACTTCAGTGAAAAAATCGAATTTTTCAAATATTTCGTGAATTACTAAGTTTAAATAAATTTATAAAGAATTCATATGTACTTAAAATTGAAATTGTGAACAATTTTATTAAAAAGGTTTTTCGATATTCCTACCGGAAGTAGGTCTTTTACTCTTATCGAAAATCAGTTTCTTGCAAATATTTTGCAAGTCATGCTTTTTAGACAGGTACGCTACGAATATAAAAGTATTTAGAACTTAATTTCCAATATCTTTTGTATAAAAAAAATTTCAAAATTCGGACCGGAAGTATCACTTTACTCTTACCGAATAACGATTTTTTGCAAATATGGCGTAAATTATGCATTCTATGTATATTTATGAAGAGTACAAAAGTATTTAGAGTTGGACTTGGAATATTTTTTGTATAAATGAAATTTCAAAATTCGGACCGGAAGTAACACTTTCATACGTATAAGAAAGTCGTGTGGTGGCCACACCTCATTTTTTTCTTTTTACTTGCTTATTTGGTAACATGAAGCTAAGCACTATTTTTTCTTATATACGTATGAATGAATGCAGATACCTTGCATTCATTACGAATGCAAGGTATCTATGACGCCCTTTTTTCAAAATAGTCTTTAAATGTGTTTAAAAAAAATAAAACGAACCATTTTTTCTTTTTTTTCCTTTATTTCTTAACATAGATGAATTTTTTTTTTGTTTAATAGAGTGTTTGAAACTCTTGCTCGCTATGAGGCCCCTTTTTTTTCAAAATTGATATTTTCTTATTTGATATAAAAGAAATTAAAACTAGGCAGCCCACATTACATTCGAGAAACAAGCTGAAGTGGAGGGATAGATCTCTGACCAACAGTTTGTCTAGAGCAGTGGTTCTCAACCTTTTTTCGCCTAGCGCCACTTACTGGATTTTGTATAGATCCCAGCGCCCACTGCAGAAAATCGCGAAGGGACACGTCATGGGCTACGACTATGGATTATGGACTAGTTAATTGATGAGGCTGATACATGTTGAAACTCCATATTTAACTGAATAAATAAAATACGTAAACTTAGTTTCAAAAATTATTTAATAATATCACTACAATATTGTTTCGCCAAACTTTGGCTTCATCAGGTGATGAGAAACTGAATATACAAAATTATTACAACATAATATATAGTGTACACAACAGTATGGGATATGAGTGGGGGTATTTTATAAACTATAGCATTGTAACAACGGGGAATAATTGAATTGAGTCTGATCGTTTAAAGCACGACCTAATTTACTATATCTATTAATTTCTAAGGTTTCTAATAAATTAAGTTTCTGTCCTTTATCTTGAATATGTAAAACTTTGAAATCTCTATTGAATTCGTGTTCTTCATCTATACAATGCGTTGCGAAGGTAGAGTCCGTTTTGTTACCCATATAACTTTTTTCATGTTCCCCGGTCCTTTGTTCAAAAGTACGGCCTGTTTGACCCACATATACCTTATCACACTCACAAGTCAACATATAGACCCCCGATTTCAACCTTTTATCCGTTTTGTCTTTATCATTTCTAATATATTTTTGAACTGAATTATTAGTTTTAAATGCTATTGACTCGTTCTTAACGTTTTTAATTAGTTTACCTATTTTTATTGATGTATGTCCTATATAGGTGAAAGCATTATATTTGTTATCTGACTTTTCATGTACTTTTGGATAAATTAACGATAAAGCCTGCTTTTTTCGTTTTCGTGCAAGAATATTGTCTACTAAATTTACTGTATAGCCGTTATTGTTAGCTATCGTAGAATCTACACGATAGCTAACAATAACGGCTATACAGTAAATTTAGTAGACAATATTCTTGCACGAAAACGAAAAAAGCAGGCTTTATCGTTAATTTATCTTTCACCTATATAGGACATACATCAATAAAAATAGGTAAACTAATTAAAAACGTTAAGAACGAGTCAATAGCATTTAAAACTAATAATTCAGTTCAAAAATATATTAAAAATGATAAAGACAAAACGGATAAAAGGTTGAAATCGGGGGTCTATATGTTGACTTGTGAGTGTGATAAGGTATATGTGGGTCAAACAGGCCGTACTTTTGAACAAAGGACCGGGGAACATGAAAAAAGTTATATGGGTAACAAAACGGACTCTACCTTCGCAACGCATTGTATAGATGAAGAACACGAATTCAATAGAGATTTCAAAGTTTTACATATTCAAGATAAAGGACAGAAACTTAATTTATTAGAAACCTTAGAAATTAATAGATATAGTAAATTAGGTCGTGCTTTAAACGATCAGACTCAATTCAATTATTCCCCGTTGTTACAATGCTATAGTTTATAAAATACCCCCACTCATATCCCATACTGTTGTGACACTATATATTATGTTGTAATAATTTTGTATATTCAGTTTCTCATCACCTGATGAAGCCAAAGTTTGGCGAAACAATATTGTAGTGATATTATTAAATAATTTTTGAAACTAAGTTTACGTATTTTATTTATTCAGTTGATTATGGACTAGTTAACCTGGGCACAGTAATTAAAACAAGAAGTAATAAATTCTACCTCTAAATTTATTTAAAAATATTAATTAATACAAACAAAAATTATTATCGAAATATTGAATTTTATTTAACAAAATTAAATTAATAAATTTGTGAGCCCAACCCATGCAGTCTTCACTAATGCGATCCTTGAGGTTGGTGCTTGCTCACCAGCTCTTTCACGCGAGGAGTCAGCAGAGACAAATAAAGCCGCAAGTCCCCTATGTTGACCACGTCCAGCCTGTTCCTCTTGTCTGAGTGCAGAAATGTAGCCGCACTAAATCCGGTTTCCACTAAATATGAAGTCGGAAACGTGAGAAGAAGCTTGTGAACAATTCCCCACATTGTAGGGAATAGTCCTGCCATGCTGTGGTTCTGCCAGAGTTTCTTGAAGCTTGTTTTGATTCGGACTTTGCAATCCTCGTTGTTGCGAAGTTCCACCAACTCCTCCTGCAATTTAACGTCAACGTCTTCCAGCACGACTCCAAACGGGTCAGTGATCCAGGCAGGTACATCCAGTTCGATGAGGTCTTGGAAGCGCGATGTAAGGTCCTCTTTTAGTTGCTGAAGATGAGCCCCATATCGAAGAAGATCTTCATCTGTGGATGTCTCTGTCATTTGATTAATTTCACTAAATTGGTAAAGTTCTTTCCTAACGATATTACTGCGGAGAAGGGCCAGCTTGTCGATAAAGGTGGTCACTGCGCTCTTGCAGTCGATGAGTGTCACCAGTTTACCTTGAATCTGGAGAGACAACTCGTTGAGTTTCCTGAAGATTGTAGCCAAGTAGAAAATGTCGAATTTGTGTTTCTTCTACTCACCGGCCAACTTCTCATGTTTGACTTGCAGGAAAGTGACAACTAAATCGAACATTTCACAGAATCGAGCCATGCAGTTGCCCTTAGAGAGCCATCTCACCTCGGTGTGAAGCAGCAGCCGATTGTAGATCTCGTCATTTTCCTGGCAGAGGTTGCGGAATAGTCGATCGCTTTTTGCATTTGTTTTTATTACGTTCACGGCCGTGATCACGAGATTGAGAGGGTCATGAAGGCTGGGGGTCAGCCGTTTCGCTGCAAGATGCTCTCTGTGAGCTACGCAATGTATGCAGATGATATCTGGATGCTCCTTCTTGAGAAGAGCAAGGAACCCCTTGTATCGCCCAACCATTGCTGGTGCTTCATCTGTTGCGCAGGAGTGAATGTTAATTAGCGGGATTTCCTTTTCTTCAAAGTACTTCTTGACAGCAGCAAAGATGGATGTACCAGTTATGTCAAGGGGTAAGGACTCTGCAAACAACATGTCCTCTTTTGTTTCCCCAGTTTCGTCGAAGTACCTCACGTAAGACATGAGAAGGACAGTGTTATCACTCAAAGTCGATTCATCAAGCTGGATGGAAAAGTTGGTCTTCTTGAGAATGTCCACCAACTGGATTTCGACATCACTTGCCATCTCATCTATTCTTCTGGAGACCGTGTCGTTGCTAAGGGGGATAGCCTTCACTATTTCTGTCGCATTCCTATGTAAGACAGTCGAAATCACCTCTTTCACGGCAGGCAGAATCAGTGTTTCCCCCACAGTGTGCGGCTTGCCAGCCTTTGCAATCATATATGCAATGTTATACGATGCCATCAGGCCATCACGCTGAATCTCTGTCACCTTGGCAAAAGCAGACGAAATGGACGGGGTAGTTTTCTCCCTGTTATCACGCAGTTTCTTGAAGTATTCTGCGGGCTTGTCCTTTTTGTCCGAATGCATCTTTTCTAGATGGTCACGCATACGAGAGGGTTTCATACCTTCATTTGAGAAGACATTGGAACAAATGAGGCACATCGGTCTTGTGCGATCCGCTGAGCTTGGTACGAAACCGATGGCTATATAGTCGACCGAATACTGGCGTACCACCTTCTGCTTTTTGCCTGGAGGGGCCATTGCTGTCGTGTAAAAAAGACCGATGTTAAACAATTTTGGTTGGAGCAATATAATTAAAGTATTTTGTGTAAGTTAGATTTCTAAAATAATTTGAGTTATTAAAAACATTACCAACATCAATAAATGATTATTACCTGTAATAAACGGTTTTCGATTATAAAAATTGCTCTACCTAGTTTTAATTCAGCTCAAATATATATTGTTTATTTTATAACAGAACCGTGTGTGCTAAATGTACTATATTTTTTATTAACACTCTGTTAATTAATCACACAACTATCGCACACTGAATATTTGTCTCTGTTCGAACGTTATCGCTGACTATCGTAAATAGAATGAATCATGCGAATAATGACTTCGCTATATATACCGCACTGCATGGAATTCTCTGGAAGTCGAACTCTCTCGACCTTGGAACATTCGAGATGCGGTCCACTATACTCACGTTGACTCACAGAATCCGCGCGTTGCGTCATACATACAATAACATAGTTAAGCACAGAAATAGAAACAGCATGTACGTAACCATAGCAACGATGGGGTTAACAATGCATAATAGGAACATTGGTGAGCGCGGATATTAAACATTTTGCATTTTTGTATAATTTTACTAATTTTTTACTGTGTAGTGTAGCTTTACCTTTACACCGTACAGCGCCCACCCAAAATCCTCCAGCGCCCACTGGTGGGCGCTACCGCCCACGTTGAGAACCACTGGTCTAGAGGGCGGGTACAAATGTATAAATATTCGGAGATAAATGAATTTTTATTCTCTTGGATATTGTAGTAGATATACATATAATCTGGGGGTTTTTACGAAAAGTGTTCAAGTGTCTCCCTAAAAAAAATGAGGTGTGGCCACCACACGACCTTCTTATACGTATGAAAGTGTTACTTCCGGTCCGAATTTTGAAATTTCATTTATACAAAAAATATTCCAAATCCAACTCTAAATACTTTTGTACTCTTCATAAATATATATAGAATGCATAATTTACGACATATTTGCAAAAAATCGCTCTTCGATAAGAGTAAAAGTGGTACTTCCGGTCTGAATTTTGAAATTTTTTTTATACAAAAGATATTTAAAAGTATGTTCTAAATACTTTTGTACTCGTAATGTACCTGCCTAGAAAGCATGACTTGCGAGATATTCGCAAAAAACTGATTTTCGATAAGAGGAAAAGACCTACTTCCGGTAGGAATTTCGAAAAACTTTATTAAAAGAATTTTTCTCAAATTTAATTTTGAGTACATTTGAATTCTTTATAAATTTGTTTAAACTTAGTAATTGACGAAATATTTGCAACATTCGATTATTTCACTGAAGTAAACTACTACTTCCGGTCTGCCGATTTTGCTCAAAATCTAATCAGTTCTCAAGAGGGAGATTATGTTCGTAAATACAAAATTTGGAATTGATATCTACAGCGGTTTGACCGCTATCGTGGTCACACACAGACAGACAGACAGACACACACACAGAGAGAGACACACAGACACACAGAAATTTTTTAAAAACCACTTTTTTGGTATCAGGGGACCTCAAAACGTGGACATCTGCAAAAATCTCGAGGTCGAAAATTTTCATCATCACAGTACTTCCTTATACTACGTATAAGAAAGTAAAATGAGTTATAATTTCCAATATATTTATGGTATTTTATGCTGGTTCTTTGAAAGATATTCCTCCACTTTTTTTTTGACACTGAAAATATTTCTTTTGTAAATAGAACACAGTTTGTTTTTGATTCGTAAGATGGCAATTTAATTCTTTTTCAAAATGTATATCCTTCTACCTACCGCTAATGAATTTTTTTATATTTATACTACAAATCTTCTGCTAAAAGTATTTTTTAGTTAATCAACTCCTAGTTACACAAACTGTAGGCGTAATATGCACATTATTTTTTGTCTGGACTCTCCGGCATACTTTGCTAACACAAGTTATACAGCAGTGCAGAATAAAAGGCGGTAAATAATAGGTGCGTCATAAAAACACTGTTTGTACTCAGAGTGTGAATATTGCTTATCGCAATTTATTTAACTATTTTACTTTCTTATACGTAGTATAAGGAAGTATTGTGATGATGAAAATTTTCGACCTCGAGAGTTTTGCAGATGTCCACGTTTTGAGGTCCCCTGATACCAAAAAAGTGGTTTTTAAAAAATATCTGTGTGTCTGTCTGTCTCTCTGTCTGTCTGTGTGTCTGTCTGTCTGTGACCACGATAGCGGTCAAACCGCTACAGATATCAATTCCAAATTTTGTATTTACGAATATAATCTCCCTCTTGAGAACTGAATAGATTTTGAGCAAAATCGGCAGACCGGAAGTAGTAGTTTACTTCAGTGAAAAAATCGAATTTTACAAATATTTCGTCAATTACTAAGTTTAAACAAATTTATAAAGAATTCAAATATACTCAAAATTAAATTTGAGAAAAATTGTGTTGATAAAGTTTTTCGAAATTCCTACCGGAAGTAGGTCTTTTACTCTTATCGAAAATCAGTTTTTTTTCGAATATCTCGCAAGTCATGCTTTTTAGGCAAGTATTTTACGAGTGTTAAAGTATTTTAAACATAATTTTCAATATCTTTTATATAAAAAAAATTTCAAAATTCAGACCGGAAGTACCACTTTTACTCTTATCGAATAGTGATTTTTTGCAAATATGTCGTAAGTTATGCATTCTATATATATTTATCAAGAGTACAAACGTATTTAGAACTGGATTTGCAATATTTTTTGTATATATGAAATTTCAAAATTCGGACCGGAAGTTTTGTATAAAAAATTGTTAAAATTGTGTGGTTTGAAACGCTCATACGTATAAGAAAGTTGTGTGGTGGCCACACCTCATTTTTTTTGTTAGAAATATACATACACAATATATATACGTATATAATATGAAAATAAAAATAAGAAGAACTTATTTTTGCCGCGCTGTCCGTATTGATAATGTTCATAAATTAAAACATTTTTTTTCTTGGCAAATAGCGGCCATAAAAACCATAAATAAAAATGAGGTGTGGCCACCACATGACTTTCTTATACGTATGAGCGTTTCAAATTATAGAATTTTAAGAATTTTTTTACATAATTTATTGAAAATCCTATTCTAAGTACACTTCTATTCTCTTAATAAATCTCTATAAAATGCATACTTTGCACGATATTATCAAGAAAATGAGGTGTGGCCACCACACGACTTTCTTATACGTATGAAAGTGTTACTTCCGGTCCGAATTTTGAAATTTCATTTATACAAAAAATATTCCAAATCAAACTCTAAATACTTTTGTACTCTTCATAAATATATATAGAATGCATAATTTACGACATATTTGCAAAAAATCGCTATTCGATAAGAGTAAAAGTGGTACTTCCGGTCTGAATTTTGAAATTTTTTTTATACAAAAGATATTTAAAGGTACATTCTAAATACTTTTATACTCGTAATGTACCTGCCTAGAAAGCATGACTTGCGAGATATTCGAAAAAAACTGATTTTCGATAAGAGTAAAAGACCTACTTCCGGTAGGAATTTCAAAAAACTTTATTAATACAATTTTTCTCAAATTTAATTTTGAGTACATTTGAATCCTTTATAAATTTGTTTAAACTTAGTAATTGACGAAATATTTGCAAAATTCGATTTTTTCACTGAAGTAAACTACTACTTCCGGTCGGGCGATTTTGCTCAAAATCTAATCAGTTCTCAAGAGGGAGATTATATTCGTAAATACAAAAGTTGGAATTGATATCTACAGCGGTTTGACCGCTATCGTGGTCACACACACACACACACACACACAGACACACACACACACAGACATTTTTTAAAAACCACTTTTTTGGTATCAGGGGACCTCAAAACGTGGACATCTGCAAAAATCTCGAGGTCGAAAATTTTCATCATCACAATACTTCCTTATACTACGTATAAGAAAGTAAAAGTGCTCCTCGCTAAGAGTAAAAGTGCTACTTCCGGTCCGAATTTTGAAATTTCATATATACAAAAAATATTTCAAATACAGTTTTAAATACTTTTGTACTCTTGATAAATATATATAGAATGCATAACTTACGACATATTTGCAAAAAATCGCTATTCGATAAGAGTAAAGGTGGTACTTCCGGTCTGAATTTTGAAATTTTTTTTATACAAAAGATACTGAAAATTATGCTTTAAATAATTTTATACACGTAACGTACTTGTCTAAAAGGCATGACTTGCGAAATATTCGCAAAAAACTGATTTTCGATAAGAGTAAAAGACCTACTTCCGGTAGGAATTTGGAAAATCTTTTTAAATAAAATTATTCTCAATTTTAATTTTAAGTATATATGAATTATTTATAAATTTGTTTAAACTTAGTAGTTGACGAAATATTTGCAAAATTCGATTTTTTCGCTGAAGTAAACTGCTACTTCCGGTCTACTGATTTTACTGAAAAACTAATCAGATCTCAAGAGGGAGATTATACACGTAAATACAAAATTTAGAATTCATATCTACAGCGGTTTGACCGCTATCGTGGTCACACACACACACACACACACACACAGAGAGAGAGAGAGAGAGAGAGAGAGAGAGAGAGAGAGAGAGAGAGAGAGAGAGAGAGAGAGAGAGAGAGAGAGAGAGAGAGAGAGAGAGAGAGAGAGAGAGAGAGAGAGAGAGAGAGAGAGAGAGAGAGAGAGAGAGAGAGAGAGAGATTTTTTAAAAACCACGGTATCAGGGGACTTCAAAACGTGGACATCTGCAAAAATCTCGAAGTCGAAAATTTTCATCATCACAATACTTCCTTATACTACGTATAAGAAAGTAAAACTACATTTTCTTGAGTGTTTCGACATTTATTAAGATGTGTCTTTTTCGAGTGTGTGAAGTTAGCCCCCCTTTTTTTCGAATATCGGATATCTGACAGTTGTTCCAGGTTTTTCTAGTTGTTCCAGGTTTTTCTAGTTGTTCTAAACATTGTTCCAAACAATCAGGGGGAAAAAATCAAAACTGGCCGAGATAATCGGAAAAAACGAGATTTTGCCAGCCCCCCTTTTCTTGAAAATTGTAATTCTGACGATTTTTCTAGGTTGCTCCAGGTTCGTTCTAAATTATTCCAAAGTATTTCATAGAAAAAAACAAAATCAGACGAGAAAATGGGGGAAAATGAAAGCCAAAAGTATGAAGTCAGACCCAGTTTGTTGTTGTTTGTTCTAGGTTGTTCTAGGTTTGATCTAAACATTGTTCGAATACGTCAAAACCGTATCTCTTATATATCAAAAGATATTGCAAAAAAAAAAAATCCGAAAGTGTTAACTTATCCCCCCTTTTTTCGAAAATCTAAATTCTGACGGTTGTTCTAGGTTTGTTTTAGTTGGCCGAGTTAATAGGAAAAAACGATTTTCTAACAGTGCCCCTTAATCTCTTGGGAAAATATGTATTTACTACTTACATTAGATGTTTATTATAAATCTTGGTCAATTTCGATTTTTTCTTTGAAATACCTTACAACAATTTAGAACATACATAGTAAAACCTGGAACAACCGTCAGAATTTAGATTTTCAAAAAAAGGGGAGCTAACTTCTAACTTTTGGATTTCGTATTTTTGTAATATCTTTTGATATACCATAGTCGTCAAATTTTAATTTCGGTTTACACTTCTATCCCAGAAGATGACCGTATAATATGCAGAGATGGCTTGCTAACAGTGGTGGGAGAACAACGCAGTGGCGGGGGACCCTCACGCCTTACATTTCATAGGAAACGTTTGTCGAGTCTTGGCAGCCTCGCTTATGTTTATCTTTAGTTTATTTCATCGCGCTCTTTTCCTCTTTCTACTTTCGTATCAGAAATTAAAATATGTCTACTACGGTATTAGAATAATGTCTAGAACATATCTAAAACAACCCTCAGACTTTCAATTTTCGCAAAAGGGAGCTGTGAGAAAATCGTGTTTTTTTTCTTTGAAATACTTTGAAAAAAAATAAACCAAACCTAGAACAACTGAAAATAACTGTCAGAATTTTGATTTTCGAAAAAAGGGGCGTTCGCGAAAAATTGCTTTTTGCCATTTTTTTCGGCCAATTATGACTTATTTTTTGAAATACTTTGGAAAACAATTAAGAACAAACTTAGAGCAACCTGGAACAACCGTCAGAACTACAAATTTCAAGAAAAGCGGGCTGGCAAAAGCTCGTTTTTTCCGATTATCTCTGACAATTTTGATTTTTTTCCCGAGATTCTTTGGAACAATATTTAGAACAACTAAAACAACCTGGAATACCTTTTAGAATTCCAATTTTCGAAAAAGGGGGGGGGCTGGGTGACTAAGGTATTTACATACAGGAAACCCAAGAACAAAAGACTACAACTAGGAACGCTTATGTAAACTATATGTACAGTTTAGTTTTTAGTAAATTGATAATTGATTGCTTTAAAGTAAAAAAAAACAACAGCAAAACAAAATTTTGTCAAATATCTAGAAGAAGTTAGAAAACAAAAAATTAATTTCCTGTTGCCTTTATTTATACCGGGTGTTTCGGAATTGCACGGCCCTATTGTAGGTACTTGTTCTCCAGCATAAAATAAACAAAAAAGTCCATATAAACAAATGTCTCAAATTAATTTATAACTAAGATATTGGAGCATAAATATATTTATTTAACAATACAACATCCAAAAGAACTGTTTAAAGTGACCACCGTTTTGTTGACTGCAGCATTCAGCACGACAAATGCATGCTTCTTTAGCACATCGTATAGCATCAGGACGATTCTTGATAGCTGCTGCGGCTTCCACGATGCGATTACTAAACTCTGATGAATCCCGATCTCCCGATCTAACGCCGTTAAATCGGTAGTTTAGTAATCGCATCGTGAAAGCCTTAGAAACTATCAAGAATTGTCCTAATGCTATACGAAGTGCCAAAGAAGAATGAATTTGTCGTGCTGAATGCTGCATTCAACAAAATAGTCTCCACTTTAAACAGTTCTTTTGGATGTTGTATTGCTAAATAAATATCTTTATGCTCCAATATCTTAGTAATAAATTAATTTGAGACATATGTTTATATGGACTTTTTTGGTTATTTTATGCTGGAGAACAAGTACCTACAATAGTGCCGTGCAATTCCGAAACAACCTATATATGTAGGAAATAATTTTCTACTACTAGCACTGTCGCTTTAATTTTTCACTAAAACTGACATATTTAATTATTAATCTTATATTTATGTACTTTGTAAATTAATAATATTTGTGTATTCCCTTGATTCATTTAGGTACTAAATTAATATAAAATCAATTTTCTTTTACTTACTTCATATTTTAATGTGGTTATACCTGTTACACATTGTTTAAAATATTATATAATAAATGATAATATAAATTTGTTATTTTGAACACCATATTAAAATAAAATGTCATACGAAAGAACTATCAAGAAATCGAAAATCAATAATAAGAAAATAACTTGGTATGTCTGACCGAAAAATAAAAACCACCTGTTATCAGTGTGGTAAACAGGATCAGTGAAAAGCATTGGAAATTATCAATTATATGTCTTGAATTTTTAGAAAGTATGGTTTCGATCTATAATAACAGAACAGTGAATAAGTGAGAAAACAATATAGAAATCTTCTATTAGACGTTAAATTAATACAAAATTATAGTTTGTTGTAGTTATACCTATTATACCTCCTTTAAAATATTATACCGTATGTGTCAATTTTCATTAGGTATATGGATTCAATGTTTACATGCGATTTATACGTATACAAATAATATGTGGCAACGTGTGTCGCCCCTACTATCCGTCACCAATCCCGACAACAATCGACATCACAACGACTTTCTCCGATCTTCCCACTCCTACATTAAATGTTTAGCTGCGAACACGTTGCCATCTAGTCTGCAATAAAAGCCGTCATCATCAAATGGCCGCCGCGATCTAGTAGTTTATTATTTTCAGAATCCTTTTTTATTTACCTTATTTTTAATTTTATTAGAATTACGCTTTTGTTTGTGACATGCAGCGTGAACGCAGCTTAATAATTCTCTGCATTTACTGAAAGGAGAAAGAAAATTCCTTGCAATGTGTAAATATTATTTCTGAGCGCAGTACAAAGACCCTAGTCAATAGTCCAACAGCTACTGCTAACTTGAGCTCAGTGTTGCCAGATGAAGTGCATATTTTATCGGTAGAAGGAGTCGTAACTTTTCGGGAGATTTCGTTAAAATTCGGTAGATTTAGATTTTTATTCAAGTAACATAATTAAACAAAAAAAACATATTTTTATTAATACGTACTTGATACATACTTAACTTACTTACTTATAAATAAGTATTGGTACATACTTAACGCTTAAAATAATCAGTTAGGAAATAAATATGATACCTACTACCTAATATACTAAACTAAATAATATGTACACACAATGTAAAACAAATGTATGACCTAAGTAGATACGTTATATGTATAAAATTATGTAGGCATGTATTTAGGTACTAGAAACTTACAAGTAGTCAAATTTAAAGATATATACATATATTGAAAATTATTGGTCAAACTGATCAGGATATAAATTTTTAGAAGTCATACTGTTTATCAATTTCTTGTCAATTGAAAATTCAAAACAATTATTTTTGGCGCTATCTGAAATTAATGTTTTAGTGTGAAGTAATGCACAGATTGTGTCACTGTTCAATTTATTTCTCACTTTAGTTTTCATTAAATTTACTGCAGAAAATACCCTTTCCACTGTTGCTGAGGAGTGGGGAAGGCACAGAATTTTGAAAACAAATTTAGTTAGAGTGGGAAACATCGGCGTTTCATCACCCTGTTTAAGTTTTTCGACTTCTTGCCAAAAAGTACATACGTCACTACTTAGCGATTTCACTTCTTCAGTGTTTCTTAATAAACGCCATTCATTATCTAATGGCTGGATATTTGACGTGTCAAGACAATTCGAAAATTTAACAGCTATAGTCGAAATTGATGAAATGGACCCAGATTTAACAACTTCAGGATCAAGAAACTCTAATAATTTCAAAGAATTATTTTTTAATGGAAACCGTTGAACAATTTGTGAACAAGCCTCCACATAAAAATCTAAGCAACGAACTCTAAAAAAATGCAACTGTTCTGCAGAAAGTCTTGACTCAGAAATACCACGCGATCATTTAAATTCTAAATTATAGCAGGCGGGATTTTTTTTATTAGGTTGTCCAGAATGTCAATTATTGATTAATTAACATTTTGAAACGTCACTTTGACAATTCAAATTGTAAATTAGTACTTATATACCAACTTAATTTAAATTTCACAGCCTGCTCTAATTTAGAATTTAAATGATCGCGCGGTAGTTTTCAAGACATTCCCACCAAAATAAATTTCCTCAATAGGAACATAGTTACCTGGATCTTTAAAATTAATATTTTCAATTGGCGTATTGAGTAAATAATCTCGTTTGATAAAACAATCAAAGATGGTTTTTAAAACATTACAAACATTTCTGTACATTACGTGAACCCTTGGCGATTCCGATTGCATATTTTGGTTCAAATTATTAAAAAAAGGCAATACAAAATCAAGAAATTGGAAAAATAATTTAACAGTTGGGTCATTCAATTTTGTTAATATATTTTCTGCTGCCAAAATATCGTTTTGGGCAACAGCATCCGTAAAGTATAATTGCAAAGGACGATACTGCTCTAAAATTCTTGAAACGACAGAATGAACCGATAGCCAACGCGTTTGTGAAGGATGCAAAATTTTGTGTATTTTTACATTACAAAAATTTTGAAATTCGGAAAATTCAGATACTCTTTTTGGGCTAGAACCAAAATAGTTGTATATATCGCGAGTTAAATCTTCCACAAATCTTGGCAATTTGTGGCAGGCGTAGGAAGCACATAAATGGAACGAGTGGCAAATACACTTCATAACAAATAAAGATGGGACATCATTCCTTAACAGACTCATTAAAGAATGATGCTCTCCCATCATAACATTTGCACCGTCAGAAGCGAATCCTAGTAAATTTTCTTTATAAGGAATATTGTTATTTTGAAAAAAAGTTGTAATATGATTGTACAAAGTAGTAGAATCAGCTCCTGAAAGTTTTATCATGCCAAGTAAGTCGTCCTTAACTCTATAAGTATTATTATCTAGGTGTCTCACTATTAAACAGAGATGTTTTTCAACCGTCCTGTCGGTGGATTCATCTACAATTAACGAGAATTTTTTCGACTGGAGCTCAGTACACAGGGATCTAAAGCTGTCTTGCCCTAGCACGTTTTTCACAATGGAGGTTGATTTGGTTCTTCCACATGCCAAACCTTTCGCGATGTTGGAGTCGTGACAAACTTTGGCAATTGTCTTGACTAAATGATCCATTATCGAAAATGGCAGATTGTGTTCTGCTAGAAAAGCACTCAATCGGATTTCACCTTAAAATAAAAAAAAAGAACATTATGCTATAAATTCGGAAAAATCAAAATTAATTATTATTGGAAACAATTTTTAAACTTACCTTCTTTGATATTATCATCTAATTTCTTAGTTTCCCCTCCAGTTGCGAAACTTGTTAATGTTGTCTGTTTTGAAATAGTTTTAGCTTTTTTCTGATGAAACTGCCCGATGCTGTGTTTAATCAATGCGTCTTTTCCGGAGGAAATGTTGATATGTTTATCACAACATTTACATTTTCCAAAATGGTTTCCTTTTTTACTTGCAATTAACCAGCCTTTAAATTGTGGTAATTCTTCCCAGTTTTTTTTATACCGCTGTTCGTATTTCTTCTTTTTAATTGTACCCGCACTTGTACCTTCACCTCCACTATCACTTGGGGAATCACTCATTTTACACGCTTTGCTTCAAAATCAAATTGAAACCAAGAAGTTCACTGTTGAAGTGACGCGAAAAATTGTTTACCCCCATTTATAGCCTCGGGCTACGTATTTTTTCCGGGGTTTTACCGATTTACGATTAAGAAATTTAAAAAAAGTCCCGTGCATTTGTTTAAAAAGTTGGTAAAATGTAGAAACCGATGCGTACCATGGGAATTACAGAGTAGTATTACCTATCTATGAATATAGTTTGCTATTGACTTATAGAGGGCGCCATAAATAGACAGAAAGTTGAATGTTTTTAATTTTTTGTTTCACTGAGAGAAATTTTGAGGAAATTCTGGCAATGATTAAATTACAGGTAACTTTTCGGTAGAATCTTATATTTAATCGGTATTTCGGTAAGACAACTATAAAATCGGTAGATCTACCGAAAAATCGGTAAATCTGGCAACTCTGCAGTTGAGCTTGTATCGGTCTCGCGCTCGCATTGAAGAGGAAAGGTGGGGTGCCTTGTTGTCACGTATTGCATGAATTAATGGCCTATGGCTAATGAAAATTGACACGTGCTGTATAATATTAAAATAAAATATAATTTGTTGTTTGGAAGAATAGCTACTTTGAATTGTTGATATCTATTACTTAAAAAATACGGCAATATTGAACAAATAAGAAACTGAACACGGGTGTATTTCAGATATGTATATGTAAGAAAACACAAAAATTGTGTAGCCAACTTTTTATTCAATAAGAGAATATTCATTCCGAAACATATGTGTATTTCATCTGTCATCCTTACAGTCCCATACATATAAATATAGTGTTTATCAGATATTCTCTGAAAATTATTCCGTTGCAGTCTCCTAAGTGTAGGCCACGCCCCTTATAGGGGAAGTACTTGAAGAGGAGTAGATACGGGGACATTTTCATACTTTTAATTCAGTATATGCTATGCAACCCGTATTACTTAACATCGCAATATTGAAATCAGTGGTCCGGAGCCTTAAAACAATTACCTAACTAAATGCGAACGAAAAATATACACTTTTTACTTCAGTACCGTAAATTCGAAGTAAATATCAAGAAGTTGGATGCCGTTTTTAATAAATCAAAGATCTTCCAAGGATTCTACTTACTTTCCTAATTGACATTTTTGTTTTTAATTTACTATTTGAATCATTATAGTTTTTACATCATAATGCCAGATTACCTCGTTTTATTACATTAATTAATTATAATTTTTTATATATAAATATATACAGATAGATCGTAAAAGGTTGACCGTGCCGCTTCATAGTCATGGTGTATTTGCAGCATATATCATATTCTGAATTGTATCAAGACCAACTGTATCTAACATCGGTGCGCGATATAAGGCCGTCACATAACGAGATTTTTCTGATTCTTATAACCTCAACATATTGATCCTTATGTGGCGCCACCTATCCAAAGCACAATAAAATGCTTGGTTATCGCTGAGCATTTTTAAAATCACGTGATAAAAATATGCAATATGATTAGATTCTATATGGAATGTGAATACCCCCCAGACTGTTTGTGCTTTTCCCACCACTGTTGGAAAGCAGGCATCGCTGCATTTACAATGCATGGGATTGATAGCTAGTATAGAAGTATAAACAGAAATTAAAAAGTGTCGACTACGGTATACTACAGTGGCGGCTCGGGGTGGTTCACATAGGGAGCGCATAATTTCAAAAATAAAAAGTATAATACAAGAACGCTTACCCAATCTTTATAAGTTTCACCGACATACTGTTCCAGACAGGTACTGTTCATTGTACAGTTTGTTTTGAGGGAATAGTAAATATAACACTACAGTTTGATTACATCTGACGATAAACGAAGTCCATTTTGCGTGTCTTTGACTTGCAGAACAGTTCTATCACTTTTTCATTAAAATTTGGGAAATCATTTTCACAAGATAACATAGTAAGGGCATTTAATCTGTCTTCTTTCATTGTATTTCTCGGGAAAGTTTTTATTTTCTTCAGCCGTGAAAACTGGCGTTCCACTTCAGACGTTGTCATTGGGATTGTAATGACAATTTTTAAAAGCTTAACAACTTCATTAAAGGTGTCACTTAATCCATCCAGCAGAAGGCCTAGCAGACCTACAGCACTGACTTCTATATTTTGCCTAAATTCTTCTCTAGAATATAGAACACTTAATTCAGTTCGTAGTCTGCTTTCATTGAGGCATGGATAAAATTTTACTGCTTCTTTAAGGCAATCTTCCGGAATTTTTTTTTAAAAGAGGAGAACTGTTTAAAAGAGATTAAGTTTGCTAGTATTAAGTGCCCTGTATACCGAAATCTAGTTTTTATTTCAAGCAAAATAATATCGCACACTTCAATAGTTTCCCTCCGTCTTTGGCTACTATCAGTTACTCTTCGTCGCGTTGATGGTCGAGGAGTCAGTTCTGAGTCATTTTATTTAATCAACTGATTATCTGTGTCAGCGATTTCGGTTCGAATTTTTCCAATAGCGTGTTCAAAATTATCTAAATTATTCTTGATTTTTAATGCATCTGTATTGACATTTTATAATTGATTAAACAATATGTCCACATGTGGCATAATGTTATGAAAGAAAGTTAACCAATAGATAAAATTTTCTCCTCTAAAATTCGCAAATTGGCACCAGCTTGGTGAATGGTAGTTTGTAAACTAGCTTCTCCCTCGATTTGTTCTAGAGCTTCAATTATTTCTTCTCGGTGCTCATATATTGTATTCACTGTCCTAGAATTGAAGTTCCATCTTATTTTTGAAGGACCAGGTAAGCTTTTTCTCTGAAGGAATTCTTCCAACCTTGCAGCTCGTTGTGGTGAAGTGGAGAAAAAAGTACATAATCCCGTCAGATTGGCAAAAAAATTCTGCAATTACTACTGCTCGATGTAGCATGTGACATAATAAGATTTGTCTGATGTGCGTAACAATGTACAAAATTGGCCCTTGGATACTGATCTTGGACATGTCTTTGCACGCCGTTAATAGCACCACTCATGACTGCTGCCTCATCATAGCTCTGTGCAATCAGTTTTTCTGGGTCATCAACAAGCAAACTAATTTCGTTAAGGATGGAGGCAGATAAAGAATTAGCATCATGTCCACTACGCAGAAGAAATTTCCAAAATCTTTCGACCGGTCTCGCGTTCACAATATATCTTAAAACAACCAACAACTGAAACTGATGGGACACATCTGTGGTTTCATCAGCTATCACAGATATGAAGTCGGTTGCTTTAATTTCACTGGAAACTTGTTCATGATACACGTTCAACATTGCATCAAGCAGCTCATTCTGTATCGTTTTTGATAATCCCTTAAAAACCGGTGCTGCTTCGATGTGGTCTCTGAGCGATTTATCCAATTCTGTCGTAAAATTTATTAATTCCCGAAAAATGCCCTTGGTATTCGACGTTTGCCGTTCATCATGACCCCGAAGTGCCAGTTCAAACGCGCCACAAAATCTAATGCAATTTATTATTAAATTTAACACATGCCTATTTTTTGTTACCTGTTCATTGTGTTGTTGAACTGCTTTTCTATATGATGAATCTAAAACATTCTGAATGTTATTTTTTCCTAACATTCTTAGACTAAATATATTTTTCAAATTCCCTTCGGAATTTTCATGTTTCGTAATTTTAGCACTAAGATGAATTAAGTCTTTTATTCCGTTCTTTGACCAAGACGGTTCACTACCAAACAAAAGACACGGAAAACAAAACAAAGTATTTTTAATTTCACACCCACAAATCCAGTCATTTTTCTGATAAATATTCATTTTGAATTTTCTTATAACGTCTTTACCTTTAACAGATTGTTTATTTTCTAAACATAATTGAGGCATCGGCCGTTTAAGATTTTTTATTGCGATTTTTTCATCATACGTTAACCGCGAAAACGTGTTATTCTGTAACGCAGAGACGAAATTCATCTTACAACAGCGGTGAGCAGACTGAGAATCTAGGATCTGAAATCATGTGGCGGGGTCGAGTACTAAGACTCCTGGGCCCCCTTTTCTCGTGATAGGATGTCGCAAAGTTCGCGCGACGTGGGGGATGATAGCTATGACGTCTCATGATAGAATTGAAGGGAGGGGAAAAGCGGACGGGAGAAACACGGACTCAAGTGGAGCTGTGCGAAGACGCTGCCCTAGGCACCCTGGAGAAGTATGTGGGGGTGTAAAGTGTAAGTGTGGTCATCAGGCCACTCCGCGAAAGAAGTGTCTTAAGGTGGTCGGAGGAGGTCCCTGATCCTCCGGACCCGAACCTTGGGGAGGACCGAGTCCTCGTTTGGGGCAGTAATTGCGTTAAGTGTGGTGTGGACAGAAGCCTCCGCCCTATCCCACGCGCCGCTGGCAAGTCTCCAGTCCGAGGTCAGACCTGAGGCTGTCGTTTCTGAAGTACCACGGGGCACCCGAGATCTGCCTCACCGTGGTGTTCTGGAGAGCCTCTAAGCGGCTCATGTTGGTCTTGGAAACATTTAACCACGCCAGCGATGCGTGGGTCAGAATGGGCCTCAGGATGGATTTGTAGATCAGAAGCTTTGTCCTCAACTCCAGAGGGCTCCCAGAAGACAGGAGCGGGCTCAAGGAGGCACGCATGTTTAGAAACTTGCCCCTGAGGGCCTCGATATGTTCCCTCCACACGAGGCGCTGGTCCAAGATAACTCCGAGATACTTTACTTTCGGGGACCAGGGGACCGGGGTATTACCCACACACACAGGCTCAGGTGGAGGACACCTCTTGTTGGTAAAGCGAATGGCCTCGCACTTAGATTCATTCACAACAAGCCGCCACTTGGCCAACCAGTCCACGATACCATCAACCGCCCGCTGAAGCCTTCGGACGAGGAGGTTGTCACTACGGCATGTAGAAAAAACTGCCGTATCGTCCGCATACATGGACAGCGAGACCTGGGGCTCCCTAGGGATATCTGCTGTATATATTAAGAATAGCTCCGGCCCCAGGAGAGACCCCTGCGGGACACCAGTAATAAGCGGCCTCACACCCGAGCACACACCGTCCACCCGCACCACAAATGTGCGGTCCAAAAGATAGGAACGTATCAGCCTGACCATGCCCGGACTGATCCCCATTTGTACCATTTTAAAAAGAAGACCCTCGTGCCATACAGAATCGAATGCACTGGCGATGTCAAGGAAGACCGCGCCGGTCACCTCCCTACTCTCAAGACCATTACGGACAGCGTCCGTTAACCTCACCAGCTGGTGTTCGCTGGACATACCCTCCCAAACTGCTCGTCAGGAATGAGGCCGAGCTCGATAACTTCATCTCTCAAGCGAGTCAAGATACAAAACTTAATGAGTTTTGAGAGTGAGGAGAGTAGACTTATGGGTCGATAGTTTCCAGGGAGGGCAGGGTCCTTCAGGGGTTTAAGGACCATCGTAACAACAGCACGCTTCCAAAGAGAGGGGAAGTGACCAACCCGGAGCACCGCGCCCGCCAGAGTTGCAACGGCCACGAGGGCCGGATCAGGCAAGTTTTTGAGGATCTTGCTCACACGCTATGTATTATACGGTATGGAAGTAGAACAAAATACAGTTCTCCCCACTTTCAATGTAATGTTAATGGCTTAACTCAGCAACGGTTGGGCTTTGCTCATGGGTATGTTTCTTGCGCTATTAGTCGTCATTATATCTGTGACGACGATCGGTGCAATGCTTTCATTCAGCAGGCGGATCGGGAACCGTTCCCGCTCCAACCGTTCACTTCACAACAGTTGAGTGTTCGCTGGACAGGACCGCTCACCTTTATGTGATCGTCTTGTCATCTGGTACTTTTCATTGCTGCCATATGTTAAAATTATACAAATGAAACCGAATAAACAATAATAATAAATTGTTTTTCTGCATTAAGTTTTGGCGTAGTTTTTGGTGTAAGGGCTGGTTTTTCCAACCCCGAATAAAATACTGGGTGAGCTCCAATATTATATTACATTTATTTCTGCACAATACCTTTAATTTGTTGTATCTTACTTTTCTAGTAACTTTCTTCAAAATTATGTATTAGGTTGGTCTTGGAATGCATCAATGGCGCATGCGTACAGAATACGCTCAGTAAGTAAGCGTAGAATTTTTCCGCTCACAAAAATGGCGGCCGCTCCTGAACATTTTCAGAGTGAGCGGTGAAAGTTATGTGACGGTCTTATATCGCAGAGCGATATCAGATACAGTTGATCTTGAATGTATTTCGTCCGTGCGACATCTATTATTTTACGTGTGAACTACTTTCAAGAATTTTTGCTAAATTTACATGTTTTAATAACTCAAGAAATACATTCCATAATTGAAAATATCTTTATTAAAAATAGATTAACACAAAGATCGATACTACATATAACAAATAATTTAATACAAAGATCGATATTGCATATAACATTACATATTTAGAAATATTATAGCATATGTTCAAAATAAGATCCTCCATTTTATAGACACACATTTATACATCTTTAGATAATTGAAAACATTTTGTATCATTTCTTCTGTTACAGCTACGAAAATAAGCCTCCACAATAAACTTATCTTGTTCTTCGGTAAATGGCATTGTTGATTTCACCGCAACTTTAAAATTAAGCAAAAATCATAATGATATTCGTATACACACAAAAAAATAGCTTACAATAACAACGCCTTTTATTGCCTTGAGAAAGACAGTTTCTAATATTCAATTAAACGCAGTAAACCAAGGGAAAAAGAAACAACAAAAAGCTGACAATTATGTATAAATGACAGAATATTGGATTGACAGCCACTTTAGCGAAGCTATGTACAAACTAGATATTCATATTACAACAGTGAACGTGTAGCAAACTCGTGCTAAAGTTAATATATTGATGAAGCGGAACGGTCAACCTTTTACGATCTCTCTGTATATATATACATGATATCCAGACCATGCGAGGACGGAAGATTACGGCTTTATTATTAAAGTTAAAGAAAAGTGTTTTAGACAAGAGTTGTAGCCACTCCTAAAATACACATTCTAAAATTAGGCAAGAAGGTTTTCACTTTCGTCAAGTTTAATAATCTATAATCAATTTATTTATTTTTAAATAAATGAATTTGCAGGAATAACAAACGCAAAATTAACATTTACGCTTTCTTTTTAAATAGAATATTTTTCTTCTAAAGTACAGTATTTTTTATAAGCTTTTTAATGATACCATTTTTTCCCTATCCACACTTAGTATTTTATAACTTATTAACTCTTATTATTAATAGATTCTAAATTTAAACGAAAAAAAAAAAAGAATTTAAGTTGCTGTCAGCTTTAATTATTAATAATAACAAATTACTACAGTATATTGAAAAACAAAAAATAATATTTATTAGATTAATGCAAAATCTTAAATAAATAAATAAAATGCAAAAGTATAACATATGCAGCAGATGCTCAAAAATTCCACCGTCTTGTTGAATGCACAATTCGAGGCGGCGGCGAAAATTGTTTTTAACATCTGTAAGCGTTTGCTGTCCAATATTTTCAAAAATGGCCATTATACGTTGTTTCATGTCATTAGGTGTGGTTGGAATGTTTCGATAAACCTGTTCTTTAACATGTCCCCAAAGAAAAAAATCAATAGGAGTTAAATCAGGAGACCTTGAAGGCCAAGCTGTAGGACCCTCCCGATCAATCCATCGTTCTTCACACCAGTTATTTAAAAAAAAATTTACACTTCTATGAAAATGTGGTGGAGCTCCATCATGCTGATAGGTACCACATTATTCTTCGTGTATGGATATCGACATTTTCCAATAAATTAGGTAACTGATGTCTTAAAAAATTTGCGTGTATGGCTCCTGTACCGTTCCTTCAAAGAAATAAGGACCAACAACTTGTAAATTAATTATGCCACCCTATACATTAATTGACCATTGATGTTGAAAGTCAATTTTCTGACCCAATGGGGCTTTTCTGTTGCATAATAATGCATATTATGTCTATTAAATAAACCGGTACTTTTGAAAATAGCTTCGTCGCTAAATAAAATCGAAGATTGAAAATTCGGGTCCAAATTCACTCTGTTTAACATAATGTTGCAAAAATTTAAACGATTTACAAAATCATTTCAACGGAGGTTCTGATATAATAACATATGGTAGGGATGGTACTTATTTTTCTTTATGATGCAATTGATAGTACTCCTGCTTATTCCAGTCTGGATATTCAAATTTCGTGTACTTGAGAATTTTCTTCCAACGATAGCAACATATTTAATTCATTTTCCGCATTAGTAACCCTTCGATTTTTAATCTCCTTTTTGGAATAACCAACATCTCCAGATGCTTCAAAACGTTCTTTTAATTTTTGAAATGTTTTGATTCCAGGAGGTCCTGCATTTGGATAACGTTGACAGTAAATCCTATTAGCTAATAAACAGTTTCTTTCGCTCTCACCCAATGTGTAAATCATATTTACCATTTCATCTTTCGTGAAATTCATCGTAAAAGTAAATACAATTATCAGCGTTATTTTGTAAATACAACTAATGACAGATATAAAATTCAGATATTATTTTAATTAAAAATTCACAGGTGACTACGACTTTTTTCGTTTAAATTTAGAAACTATTAATAATAAGAATTAATAAGTTATAAAATACTAAGTGTGGATAGGGAAAACATCATCATTAAATAGCTTATAAAAAATACTGTACTTTAGAAGAAAAATATACAGGTGTTCTATTTAAAAAAAAAGCGTAAATGTTAATTTTGCGTTTGTTATTCCTGCAAATTCATTTATTTAAAAATAAGTAAATTGATTATACATTATTAAACTTGACGAAAGTGAAAAACTTCTTGCCTATACAGATCTCAAAAATTCTTTCAGGTTTCGTCTCGGAGTCTCCACAAAGTTGGACATGTTGAAACACAAAATTGCGAATAAAGCTACAACGGTAAGAGATACCCCTACAGATGTTCATATCCATGTCCTTCTTTTTAAGAGTAGCATCTAAATATGCCAAAATATATGGGGTGTTCCATCTAAAAAAACACAAGTTTGTATCGTCACTCACTTACGCAACACTCTGTATAGTTGAAAATAATTTTTATATTATTACATTTTTGTAGTCCCCGTAGAGTTTTTAGTCAAAAAGTAATAAGATAATATAGGCCTAAAGTCTAAAGTTTGCGACTTATTTCCATTTTTCTGAAAAATTCAATGTTTGTATAAAATTATATTTCTCGAAAACGACGTATTAGATGGCAACAATTTTCTGCAGTATTGTTCACTATAAGAGGTCATAATAGAAGCATGTTTTATTTTTTTACAGTTACTAACTGCCTGTGCAGAAACCGATAGATATCATTTTGTTTAAGATTAAGACAACAAAATTTAAATTTTAGAATTTAATAAAATATAAATGCAAATATTCCAGAGAGAGCCCCCCTTTTTTCGAAAATCTAAATTCTGACAGTCTTTTCAGGTTGTTCTAGGTTTGTTCTAAATTGTTCCAACGTATTTCAAAGAAAAAGATCGAAATTGGCCAAGATAATAGGATAAAACGATTTTGCAAGGGGCGGAATGACTTGCACTTTCTGCACATTACAGTGTTCAAGGAATTTTTTGTATGATGCAGTTCAATAACAATACTTTATTGTGATTTATAATAAACATCTAATATAAGCAGGAAATATTAAATATATATTTTCTCAAGTAATATAATTTTCCATTATTACAAAACGATATTGTTACCAAATACTGATAAACTATTACAAAGAACAAATCAAAACTGGCTGAGATAATAGGAAAAATCGATAATTTTTCAGTCCCCTTTTCTTAAAAATCGAAATTCTGGCGGTTCTAAAGTAAAGTCATAATCGCCCGATATAAATAAAATTAAAATCAAACAAATGCCCTTATTTTATTTTGTGAATAAGCCTAGCCACTTTTTCTTTTCATGTTTTTTTTCTGTGAAGAAAAACACGTATGTCGGAGTGCGGCACAAAAATACAACTATATGGGGTAGACTCTGTCGCTCCTCTCGTTTTCTGCACGTCCGCTTCCTAATGAATTTGTCTAAACGTCCTAACAAGCTGCACTATTTAAAAGAAAATGCGCTCATCTCGTATGTGATAGTGCGAACTATTTCTGTGCAGAAATTTGCCAAACTCGATGGCATTTCAACATGAGAATAAATTTAATTTGCGTATTCGCACTATTAGTGGCCTCTTTTGGTGTATTTTTAAACTAAATATAGAGTTGTCGTTTGCTGGGTAAGGACGGATTGTTTGGAAGTATTGTCTGTGGCCCATTGTTCCTTTATACCTTGAACCAAGGTCACATAATGTGGTCATCCCTAAGGTCTTCCTGCAAGAGAACATAATTCCAACTATGGATTAGATGACGTGAAGCTCAAGAGCGTCCAGATGCAGAAGACTTTCCAACACGCAATAGAAGCTCTAATTTATGCCACACACCAACTAGTTGTATCACTACTTTGCTTTTCATAGCTTCTTTACGTTGTTACTTAACTTAAGAATAATTAATATATTTTTCATTTTTGTCAAATAATTAGAAAAGGTGATTTTCATAAACTTAGTATGGCTTGTATATTACCTAAGGGACATGAAGATAGGAATAAATGTTCTAACTGTTTCAATCAGTGTATTTACATCAGTTTAGTTTAAGATTTAAGAACAGATGACATATTCAGAATGGGAATAATAATTAGGTTTATACTGATTAAAGAAACTACATAAAATTATATATTATATTTTAAATTTATATAAAAATATAAAATACAGAAATCCTACAAATTATGGTTTCCTTAATAGAGTTTCCTTTCTATACCAATTCCTTAACTTCTCTTAATAAAACACTTGTAATACCATAAACTGACATAAACGCCCATCAAATTATACAATTCATAATTTTTCATTTTCAGTAAAAATACAGAGCTAGAATTTTCATATTTGAGTTCATATTGTAATGTTACAAATTTAGAAATGATAAATCATTAAATACTTCTTGACATTACAATGTGGAAACAAGTATCCAAAAGTAACTACATATTATAGTTTGAGTATAAAATTTTAAAATTAGTTGAATGATTGATATTTTCAATTAAAAAGTAAAAATCTACGAGGAAAGAATAGAGCAGGAGAGAGTCTCCTTAAAAATAATATTTGTCCAAAATGGTAACTCAATATGGCCGCCTCAATGCATAGAATATGTATGTTACACCACTGAACACATAATCAAACATGTCAGATATATGACAAGTTATTCAAAATACTCATTTTATAAATCATGATTGGTCAATATTGCCATAACTGACCTGCCTTAAAGTGGTAACTCCGTCTAAATAATACCTATTCCCCCACCAGTTTATTATCTCTCCTGTTCTATTCTTTCCTCGCAGGTAAAGATTATGTAAATCATTGATCTTATAATACTTCATAGATGGACGAAGTGTAGACAAAAAGATAATGGTGCCAACATTAACGACAGATAGGTTGTTTTTAATCAGCTGATCATGAAATTTCATACAATTTTCTACACTTTTGTTGTGTTTTATTTAATACCTTTTTACTTTTTGATTATCAAATAAATAAAATGTATATATAATTTGTTATTATTAATACCAATTTAACCTAAAGTAGGTTCATAGCACAATAAAAAAAGCGTATTTACTATACATGGGCGAGATAGGGGAATACGGTTGGGTTCCACTCAGACTAGACCGACTCGTGTTTTGTCGGCTCTCGGGCACCGTATTTTCCCCGAGAGCCGACAAAAAACGTGTCGGTCTAGTCTTACTGAATCTAAATCGTATTCCCCTATCTCGCCCATGTATATAGTATTTACCAATGGTATGATACTTAAATATTTCATTATTTAAATTTAGGTCATATAGTGTTACTTTTATGTAATTATTTTTTTATAATTCAAATATTTTTAAATTAAGAAATAGTTTTTGTTTTTAGTCTATGATAACATGAATAAAGGCAAAAGCATCAGTTCCTCCTCTTTTATCATGTTTAAAATGTTAAGACTTTCATTCTCTAATGTTGTCATCACTACTTTATGTTTATTTAGAATGCAAAGCTCCATCCATGTACTATCAGGTCAATGATGTTCCTTCTAAACTCACAGCAAATTTTATCTTCTGAATCATTTATTTTACACATTCTTTTTTAAATTTTCATTCCATGGCAGTGTACAGAAAAATAATTTGCAATTAACTTTTATATAAAATTATTTAAAAAATTATATTCAATTTCCACTGTTATTAAAAGAAACTCTTTCTTCCATACCATCACTTTCTGTAACTAAGGCTCTTTCTAATATTACTCTACCTTCCTTGTAACGCTGATTTTCTTCTGTTGCAAATTCATACATCCAACCAAGTTTACATTCACAAAATTTACAGGAAACATCTCTTACCTGCATTACAAAATATATAACAATTGTTTAAACAATAATCCTCAATATCTTTACCATATGTCTTCCTGTTAGCATAACTCTATCTTGAACATCGCTATACATGAGATTTACCACTTTATTAAAAAGAAAGGCCCGACCTGTAGCACCAGTAAATCGTGTACTAATTAATTCTGCTCTGTTTGTTAAATTAGTATCACATCTAGCACAAGAAAAAAGTCGGCTACCACCCATGTGTTCCAAAAATATTCTACCCATTCTAGAACAAAAGGAAACTTCATAAAACAAAGAAAGATATTGCTAATACATAGTTTCTTTATGTAAAACTACTAAATTAGATAAGATTTAAATCTTACGTGAATATTCTAACGTTCAGTTAATCAATTTTGAAAAATTGTATTTGTATCACAAAATAAAGAACAGCTGTTTATATGAAATGCACAGATGAAATGTTAAACGTCATGCATATTGCACATCTTTGACATCTTGCATATGTCAATAATACACCTGAAATTAGAATCAGAGTCCATCTTCTATGAGAGAAGATCACCAATTCAAACTTATGCTCTTCTTTATATCGCTGCTTTTTACGCGACCGCAATTAGAATTTTAGCAAATTTTACATTTTACATTTTCCACCGCAGCGTGTACCAATTTAAATTAATTGTCAAATTTGACAATAGAATCCCATAAGCTCAGTTTAAAGTATACATGGGCGAGTTAGGGGAATACGGTTTAATTTCAATCAGACTAGACCGACTCGAGTTTTGACGGCTCTCGGGCACTGTATAACCTACCCCGTTTCCCCGAAAACCGACAAAACACGAGTCGGTCTAGTCTGAATGAAATACAACCGTCTTCCCCTATCTCGCCCATGTATAGTTTAAAGAACTTGTTAGCAGTGGTTTTGAATATATTAGGCATGATATACAATATTGTTTACATTATAAATTAAATATTTAGCCATGTACTGGAGGTAGAAGAAATGAAGGAAGACGTTTCCAAGCTGCCGACTTAATAATATGAAAATTTCTAAATCGCAAGACACCTTTCGCAAAGATTCTCCAATATCACGGTCCAATATGTATTTCTATCAGTGGTACATATATATAACATATTAACAATAATAAATTATCAGGGTTATCGGTCCGTGTATTCTAGTTAAATAAAATAATTTTTGTATTGTTTTGAGCTTTTCAGTTTTCTTTTAGTTTAAAGAGATTACGATGTACATTCTGTTTATTAAAGTATGTTTATATTGAATATTTTATAAGACAAAATTTATAACATATTTGATATTATATATTCAAGTTTCAAGTATACTTCTAATACTGCTGTTGGTATTAGGCACAGATTCGTGTGACGCGTCAAAAGGATAGGAAGACAAGAATCGCGTATAAGTGGCGCCATCTCATGAAGCATATGTATAACACTGCTATTGATCGCGAAAATTATATATCGAAAACTGTAACACATAACTTAAGAGAAAAGCAATGTTAGTAAAAGAACCTATAGAGTTCACTAACGTTTAAAATAAGGTTTCAGGTTAGAATTTATTATTATTTTATTATTTATTTTAGTTGCAATGTGACGAAATAGGTAAGTTATCGCGCTAGTGCTTTCCAATAATTGTTTTCTGGTTTAGACTAAAATTTAATGTAACGCGAAAAGTTAATTATAATTATAGAATCAGTGATTTGAATTGTCTTACTGTTTTTGCTTGTTTTACTTTTCCATATAAAATGACTGGGAGGAATACACATCACTGTTGCGCACCAAATTGCAAGAATGTATATTATTTATATATTACAGATACTTCTTACAGAAATAAACACTTTTTTCAAGTTACTGCAAACAGGGAAATGATTTGGATAGAATCAGTTCGCAAATTTTGTAAAGCTGATTTTAACCTCCCGAGCAAAAATAGTTTCTTTTGCGAAGACCACTTTGAATTAAAATGTTTTAAAAATACTAAGAAGAATAGTCTCAACAAAAATGCAGTGCCAACAATATTTTGTGAATCAAACATTAGCTCAACATCCGTTAATTCTCTTAATGGTAACATTTGCTTGAAAAATACTGTAGAGTCAGTTAAACAGTTTGTTAGTGAAACATTAAAGAATGCTGAAATTAATAAATGCCAAACATCAGTTTCAGATGATTTTTCAGAACCACCATTTAAAAAGCCAAAATACACTTATTCCAAATTGCCATCTGTAAATACCACTGCGAGTACTAGTACTGTTATTGTTGACGACACCATGCCGGATGAAGCAGAATCAAATACTGGTTGTGTAAGTACTTCACCTAATACTTCATTTTGTCAAAACTCTACTTTTTAATTATTAGATACCTCTTCATTATTAATAATAAGAAAACATTTTGACGATATCAATAGTAATTTTAAAAGTCACACTCGCAGAAAGGCAATTCAAAGAAAAATGAAAATCCTTTGTCAATCTAAAGTTTGATTAAAGATTGAAAACAATTATTTAAGTATATGCAACCGTTGTTAATTGTTTTTAGAGTTTATATTTTGTTAATTTGTTTAAAGAATGTTAAATTTTATTTTAAAGTAATGACAGAATATGCATTACTTGGCATATTTATCGATTCCATTCGCTTTTATACCGGTTTTGTGCCAAATATATGTTTATTTCGGTGATTATTTACTGAAGAAATTGCGTACATTGTTTTTGATTTTTTAATGGATATAAATAGTTTTTTTAAGCAATGGTAGATACATATGTCTACGATTCTACTGATTTTTCTAACTCATACTGTTACTATGAGTACTTACTTAAACTTTCACTGAAAATAATAATCAGTAGTACATCGTACTGACGAGAACCAATATAGTTCGAAACAAATGTATCTAACAATAATATTTTTCATAAAGACAGATAAAGGTAAGTATGTTTGTCATATTAATCAATATTAATTACTAGTGATTATATTTTCCTATTTACAACAGAATAAAGCATTTAAAAAACAACTACTGCTTCTTACAATTTTTAGTCATTGCTTAAAATGTGAAACCAATTATAGCTAAATGGATATATTAAAAAATTCTATCTCTAATACCATTATTGTGTAACTTATATGAAATAAAATTCATTATTTATTGACTACGAAATTTTGTAAAAAATCAGGTCAATTTTTATATTAGAACTTGTATTTTTTTACGAAAATTTGTAGTCAATGATTATGAATTTTATCCCATATATATATGTTGTACTATAAAAATTGTGGCATATTTAAATTTACCGCCAACTGCTGGGTATTGAAGATTGTTTGGGAGTGACATCTATTGTACAGTTTTTGAGTTATATTTGTCTCAAACCAAAAACGCATAGGGCAATGTAGTTGCTATTTGTTTACATATGGAACGTTAGATGGCGCTAGTTGAGTCGTGCTTCCCATGAAAGACAGAGAAAAGAATCCTCTTGTAGCACGTATTAGGTGAGTATTAAGGTTTGTTATGTTTGGTTTCTTGCCGATTTGACACCTGACAGTGTTTTGTTCAGTTTTTAAAATCTTTTTAATTTTTATACAGTTTTAGAAATACGTTTCAAGATTGTAAATAACGGAATTGCTAAAGTTAAATGAATCTAAAGGATAAAATATATGAGGACTTGAATACTGCTATTGAGAATTATGGTGAAAACGAAGCTGTTGTACATTACAGTGAAAATATGGGCACTGAAAAGTTAAAATATAGAGATGTAGGAAAAATAAGTGACATTATTGTTGAAAATTTAAAGTACTTAAACAGGGATTCAATATGTTTTGGTTTGCTAATGGACCACAATGTGATTATACCATCAATAATTTTAAGGTAAACCATTATATTTTTGTATTGTTTTGAGCTTTTCAGTTTTCTTTTAGTTTAAAGAGATTAAGATGTACATTCTGTTTCCTTGATGCAAAAATAGCAAATGATGTTACTATGAAAAAACTTGGTATTCAATATATTATAGTATATAATACTCAGTGCAACAATCAACTTATTAAATTATTTTTCTCAATAACAATTGGAAATAAAGTATGTGAAGTATATGTTTATGAAAGTCAGAGCAGTACATACAAAAACATAGATTTTGTTGTACACACATCTGGTACTACAAATATACAAAAAACTGTCAAAGTTGAACATGAATGTATCGCTTCCAATATAATCTGTTTAAGGTAATAATATTTTAATAATACATAAAGATTTGTGTATAATGTCTAAAGTGAATCATTATTTTTAGGAATAAATTAAGCATAACAAGTAATGATGTCATATATTTTGGCACTTCATTGACTTTTGATCCTGCAATAATTGAGTTATATTTAGGATTAACTGCTGGAGCCATATTATTTATAGTATCGAAAACAATTAGGCAAAACCCAATTGCCTTATATAGAATTTTATTTGAAAATCATTTGCCAGTGAAGACAACAGTTTTACAAATGTGTCCTTCAATGTTTTTGCGATGGAAAATATCAGATATTGAAAATATATTGCAGAAATCAAGTTTAAGGGTTCTACTTTTAGGTGGTGAAACTTTTCCCAATGTCTTGCAGACTTTGAAGAAATCTATGAACCTAAGAATATTTAATATTTATGGAATTACTGAATTATCATGTTGGTCAATACTTTCAGAAATAACTGATAGTAGTGAAATTAATTTAGGAAATGCTCTAGATGACACAATTCTTGAGATCAAAGATGAAAATGGGAAAAATGTAGCAGAAGGAGAAGGAGAATTATTTGTAGGTAATATTTAAGATGCAGGCTAAGTCTGAAGAAACATACTAAATAGTTGATGTAGGTATATTCAACAAGTAGATTTGTGGCAATAATACCTAAAATTTATTATTGTCTTCCACTTATTTTTCAAGATATAATATCTTATGAAAGTAAACTATATTCTTGCCATGACACAGGTGAAGGAAAGAATTAACATGTGGCCCGTATCTACTGGCACATGTTAAAAATCATTGGTGGTTGGGTTTTAATGAATTCTTTCTTTGATCTGCACTGCCTCATTAAAATGACCATAACATGGTATATAGTTTACTTTGTAAAAGTTGCTACATGTTTTTTTTTTTTTTGGTTACATTTCATATATTTGCTCTATTAATGTCTCATTTTCAAAAAATTTTATGTTGTAAGTAAGGAAACTATCAAACTTTTTCTTATTGTTATTGCTCTGGCACATATCGTTCATAGTTTAATTCTGTAAGTAATAAGCAAATAGTGCTTTCAAAATAATATCAACATTTTTAATGATACTTTCCATGGCAAATAGGTCATTATATATAACTAGCTGGATTTTTCAATCTCTTCGAGCTTGAATTCGCCTCTTTTGATTCCGCTTACAACTTTATTACAATATTCTGTAAAACGCGAGCATTTCCATGAAGCTTTTTATAATATCAGATTTTCTAAACTTTTGACGCCCCCTGTATATACGTCTAATTTAAACTTTTGCACAAACTGTCATTGCGTCAAAAGTTAGTTAACGTTTATTCGTTTCTATAAACTTCAAAAATCTATTGAGAGATCTAATTGTCAAATGGAATGTCATTATTGATATAACTAAATGTGGCAATTGTGTGTAATTTTTTTTTGTATTAAGGACCATTTTGATAATATAAAAAACTCGTTACTGTTATTCTTATACTTGCATATGATAGTACATTTTAATTTTATTGATAATTTATAGTAATGGGAGAGAAGGATGGGAGATATTTTATTAGATATTAGTGCCTTCAGCATAAAACAAATACATATAGAAAAGAACGATACAACAGTAATAATTGTTAGTAACAAAAATACATAAAAAATAGATATATGTACACACTTGAACCAGCATATTTTTAGTCCTTTGCCATTATGATCCATACCATGACTGCTCATTCCCGCCCATATAAATGTTTGACAGAAGTTACTGAACTTCATAAATTTAGAGAATTTATTCAAAAAATCTCGAAAGTACCAACCCATTTGATCCCTTAGATATCGTTCTCTTGTAATCAGCCAAATAAATGCATATTTCATCCCCAAACTGTCCAACATTTGTTGCCTTTCTGACGTTCAAAATTGACAATTGGCCGATGAAAGTGACTATTTAGATTATTCTTTCTCGATATTTTTTCTTATTCCGAATCTTTGGATTATTATAGATATACATAAACCTTTGATATTATCAATAAATAATATTGTTAATTTTGAGCCTTTTTGAGTAGACACTAAATCACGTTGTATTGCACGACTGTGTTTAATAGTTCTGTCGCTTTTGGGCAAGTGTCATCACGAATTGACATTGATTGCTCCTTTTGATGTTTCATAAGCTGGAATCCAATTTTAGCTTTCGTAAGATTGTCGTCAAAAATCTAACTTCAGATGGATGCTTAAAGTTTCTTGTTATTTTAAAGGATGTTGTACACTTGAAACGAATTACATACATAACATTAGCACTTTATTAACTGTTCTTCTTCGATTTTTGTTATTCGGCAACGTGCAGTTAAAGTTTGCATACAGAAGAATTTAAAATCTACATATCTTCTCCATCATATTTTATGTTTAGTTTACGTTTTGTCATATAAATACTAAGTTATTGTTCGATGAAATTAATGCCCTTTAGTATATTCTTTAATGCTTTCGTATTTAATTTTCTCCATCTGTATATTTGCCTGTCTTTGATATTTCCAGTTTTTAATGAATGACACCTGCAAACGTTTAAAATGTTACACTAAATATATATATATATATATTCACCCTGTGGCGTTAATTCTTTCCACTTTATGACAGTGTTCGTTTTGCTCTCTCTTATTGTCAGTTCATTGTGCTTATTGCCATCGTCCTCATAACTATGATTCGGGATACGTGTGACAATTTTACCCATTTTTTGTAAATTAACACCGTTCATCGTTATCAGAAAATTTCGAAACATCAAACTCCTTCACAAAAACAAACACAACTCGTCAGCGCGAGATTTTTTTACTGCATCCTCCAACAGAAAGGCTTTAAAAGAGTCGTTCCCTCGGCTGCGAAGGATTTCGCACGTGGACAGTTCACTCAAACGTCGCGGAAAAGTCTGTTCTTTCGGATTCTGAGCCTTATTCGGCACGCTAAACTTCGATGGTGTGGCATTTGTTCGTCAGACTGAAAGTTTTTTGTGCGGCTGTCATACCTGACATTTGTAACGGTTTTTAACGTGTTTTACACAATTTTTTTATCACGAACGCCGTTAGTCCGAATTTTTTCATAACACGCGAGTGCCGATTTTTGCACGCTTCTCTTCAGCGGCCAATATCTCTCCATCGAGGAACAATTTATAGTCGCTCGTACGCCTACGCCAAACGACAGCTTTTAATTCCGCTTATCCAGAGAGGAGTTCTTCGCCCCGTTTCACTAATTTTCGTCGATTTTAACGGTTCGGTTAAGCTATTTTGACTCGGACGATTAGAGTGGGTCACTCGAATGGCTTTTAGTATGTATACAAAAGCGAGCAGCCGTCGTTTGTTAAAAGCATGGGATAAAATATCCTATAATAACCAGTTTTAGAAGAAATTGACTGTAAAACTTGTTTAATAAAAACTCATTTATATTAAAGTGTGTTTCTAGCAAGTAAAAATAATAAGAAAATTGATAAATGTGATTGTTTCAAATATTCTATAATTTTAGGTAGTTATAAAAGAATATGCTATCTTGATAATGAAGAATCTGATACTATAAAAAGGCCTTTAATGAGAAAAACTGGTGACCGAGTAATAATAAAAGATAACAAAATAATATACAAAGGACGATTAAATGATACTATTAAGAGATTTGGTAATCGCATTGATTTAACATACATAGAAAACTTCATATATGAACATGTAGCCCTGAGAAATGTTTGTATTTGGCTAGAAAGTTCCCAGAAGCTCATATTGTTTGTATTAATAAATGAAGTGAATAAAGCGATTGCCTCTAAAATATTGGATAAATTGAGAGTCAAGTTATTGCATTTATTACCGCAAGAATCTATGCCTGATCACATAGAGTTATTAGCATCACTACCATTAACGAAACATGGAAAAATTGATAAAAGAGCTTTGTCGCATGAAGCACATAAAGTTTTAAAACACACTTCAATGCCAAATAAATATTTAGTTAATATATTCTCTGACTTATGGCATAAATATTTTGGAAACAATAATTTGGAATTGGTTGAAACAAAGACGTTTTCTGAACTAGGCGGCACTTCCGTACTTAAAATTCAGTTTATTGAAGAATTACGAGAAGATTTCCATGGGGTCTTATCACCTTTTGTTATAGATTATATCTTTACAAGTTCCTATGAAAAAGTACATCAGTTTCTTGAGAATTTGTATGGCTGTGGTAATAAAAGAACAGTACCTGACGAGCATAATAAGCAGTATAAATTTTCTAAGCAAGACAGTCAACTATTGTCAATGCAAATTGAATGGACTCATGACATGCATGCATGCGTGGACAGCACACCAGTTGTAGTGCAAAACAGAAGGTAGGTAATATTTACTTGATTTATTTTTGTGCAACAAATATAAATTATTACTACAGCTTTATACAATGAGTGATTGAATATTCCTAATTTGACATCTGTTCGTCTAACGGATTTATATTTTCTCATGGTCGTCTTAGAGAATTTAAATGTTTTGACTGAACTAGTGAACATGTATGTTTTTTCAATCAATATTAAGAAGTCTTCCAAATGTATTTCCTGCATATTCTGTAATAGAGGAGCCACCAATTTGTCTGCACAACACTTTAGATTTCTTTTTCGAAATAGAGTCTTATTTTTTGAAAATTATATTTTTTAATCATACTTTTTTAAAACTTTAAATGCTTATTATTAACGATTTTTTATTACAAAAATTTCAGGAGATTTTAGTACACGTCTTTCTATTTCAGTAAAGAGTTTTAATTTAGTAGATCATTTTACGCTTTGAAGGCTGGGCAGAATGAAATAGCTTTTCAATGTAAATTACTAGTGTAACTTGTGATATTTGCAAACAAATTGTAGTTTTATCTTGTAGAATATACCAAACATGAAATCATTTTACATATTTTTTTATTTTTTAATGAAAAAGATATCAATATTTTTTTTTATAATTTCAGGTTGATCTTAGTAGGATCTTTTTCAAACGTATTTTCTATTTTGAATGTAGATACTGGAGAAGAAATTGCAAAAGTTGTATTCCCAAATGCTATTGAGGGCTCTTGTCTAATTTCTTATGGCGAAGATTTTGCTTATATCGGTTGCTATGATTATAATATGTATTGTATTGAGATATATACTGGAAGAATCATGTGGTTATATGGGACAGGTGGCTGTATTAAAAACAAACCTAGCTACATTTCTAAAAATACAATAGTTTTTGGTTCTTATGATAAGTTTCTTCATTGTATTGAAACTAAGGTATATATATATACCATGTGCTTGCTGTCAAGCTGCAGATACTGTTTAACAGTTTACTGTAAGATAAAACGACGACACTGAGAGTTTGTATGAGTTAGTACGAGAAAGCAATATACAAACTGCTTTTTGGTCGAGTGTAGTGCTGAGGCTAGACGGGCTAGACTGACTCTCGTTTAATCAGGGCAACAAGGATAGATAGCAGCTGTACTGCAATTTGTATATTGCTTTCTCGTACTAACTCATACAAACTCTCGGTGTCGTCGTTTCATCTTACAGTAAACTGTATCCGCAGCTTGACGGCAAGCACATGGTATAAATAATAAGATTTCATTCACGTATTTTGTTTCTAATACCGTCGATTTCAGGCTGGATCAAGTATTTGGAAAGTATTTGTTCACGCCCCTGTAACAGCTGATCTTTTAATAGTTAATAAAATAATTATTGCCATGACAATTAAAGGAACTTGTATAAGTTTGAATGAATATGGTGCGGTACTTTGGCAGATTGAATTGGGTTGCCCTGCCTTTGGATCTCCTGTACAATTAAAAAATGAATTGGTTGTAGCAGATGTTTTAGGAACTTTACATTGTTTCAATTTCAATGGTCAAAAGGTAATTAATCCGAGATAATATTAATTTAATTCATAAATTTATTTATTTCATCATACGCGTACAGCATTCTTGTGGTAAGATACGCATATTTCGGCATACCAGGGGTGTTATTTATGTATTGGGAATAACAAACAAAAACAAATACATTTTTATCGTTCAAAATAATTTTATTGTTTTTCAAGCTAGTCTCCGTGATAATCGTTGCACTTGTACATACGTTTGAACCAATTTTCACATAACTTTTTTCTTTTTGATTGATGTATCTTCACAACATGCATTTTGAACGTATCAGCCGCTTCTTCAGGAGTCGATAATCGTTGACCACGTACTTTGTTCTTCACGTACGCGAACAAAAAGAAATCACTGGATGCCAAATCACTTTTCAGATCAAATATTGAGATGTTTGTGCTGATGTGCGAGGGCTGGCATAGCATGATAAAGAATGATCCTGCGTCGCTGGTTGTTTTTTCTTATTTCTCCAAAGACTTTTGGCAAACAAATGGTTGGGTAGCATTTAGAATTGACTAATCTACGATCCTATAGTATGAAAAGAACCGCATTTATAACTATCCGCGAGTCAAAAGAATTACACGTTGAACTTAATTACTAGGGAGCGGAATCGAGCGAGCTAAACTACCACGGAGCCACAACCGTGAAAAGAAATAATGTAAACAACTGCGTGTTGTTTACATTATATCTGAATAGCACTAATTCATAGGGCGAACTGCAACATCTGTTTACGCTCGACAAGAGACCGAGAATCAGAGAAAAAAGGGCAATAAAATAAGGAATTTATGAGGTAAAATTCCTTATACACGGGCGTAGATAACGGCATCAGGAGTGTTTAAAATTTATTATGTTTACGATATATTTCCAAGAGAAATAAAATTTTCATTTATACCTTACGTTAGTTTCCTTGTTTCATTGTTTTAACTATTAATTACGTACTTCGTAATATTTGTAATAGTTCCTGCCGGTTCATTGAATCTACTTCTTCCATTTATATCGACGTAAGTGTTAATTGGATTTTGTTAAGATTAAGATTAAATTTTTTAGTTATCGTTTATTTAGATCTAGAACATTGTTTATGTTACTTTTTCAGATATGATATGGAAGAACGTCGAGAAATACATCGTGAAACAATGGCGAGTTGGATTGAGGGTCATACTGATTGTATGTCCATTGTCAGTGATTCCGATATTTATTGCAAAGTCTGTAAAATATCGTTACAGAATGCCAAAAAATCGAACGTACAACGTCACTTAGCATCGCTAAAACATACACAGAAATTGGACCCGCTGAAAGCTGACAATTTTAACGAAGAACTCTGTGAAGTTTTAATGGCGGCTAATATCCCACTAAAGAAACTTGACAATCCCACTTTCAAAACATTTCTCTAAAAATATACTGGTCGACATATTCCTGATGAATCCACCTTACGCAAATGTTATGTTTCTAAGTGCTTCACGAAAACAGTAGAATACATTAGAAGACATCTTTCAAATCAGTACCTATGGATAAGTGCCGACGAAACTGATATATTAGGACGCTGTGTGGTAAATATTGTAGCTGGTGTACTACATCCAACTATTCCATATAACGCATATGTAATAGCATCTAAAGTTATAAATACAGTTGATGCGGAAACAGTTGCTAAAACCATTGACGAGAATTTGCACAAAATGCTTCATTCGGACGACAGGTACAGGGAAAAAATACTTTTATTTGTTAGTGACAGTGCCGCATATATGTTAAAAACAGGCAAACTATTAAAGGAAACATATCCTTATATGCTGCATATTACTTGTGTAGCACATGCTCTCCACAGAATCTGTGAATATATCAGAGACATCTATCCGGAAGTTGATAGACTTGTATCGGCTTTTAAAAAAGTTTTCAGAAAAGCACCATCGAGAGTGGCCCTATACAGGGAAAAACTTCCATCTTTGTCACTGCCACCCGCGCCAGTAATAACTAGATGGGGAATATGGCTGGAAGCTACTAGTTTTTATGCAGAGAATTTCGATAGTTTACAAAATTTCGTTACATGTTTAAATGACGATGCTCGAAGTATTTCTGAGTGCAAGGAACTAACACAAATCCCAAATTTAAAAAAATCAGCTGTTATTCCTTCAGGAACACTTTGGAAATTTGCCTAAACTAATCACATATTTTGAAAATCGAAATCTCAAACTAAAAGATGGATTAACCACATTAGATGCGGCTATTAATAATTTCAAAAGTATTCCAAGTGACTTCGGATGTGGCCTTCGGCAAAAGTTAGACGCAGTTTTTAATAGAAATCCAGATTTAATAACATTGTGGCAATTGTGTATGGGGACAATGCTGCAAACTGCTAAATACGCTGAAATAAAAGAATATATCCAGTACGCACCTATAACCAGTTGCGATGTAGAAAGGACGTTTTCTATCTACAAGGATGTACTTCATTCAAAAAGAACAAATCTTACAGAAGAGAACCTTGAGAAAGTATTGCTGGTGAATATTAATACTTCTTTACTCGACTTGAACAACAAAATCAACAAATAAGAATGTATTTTGTATTTTATGAGTTGTTATTCAATTATATAAATAAAATTAAAACTTCTTTAAAAATACAACATTTCAATAGTGCGCCCATGAGCGATGAATCATGGCTCGCTCGATTCCGCACCCTATTAATGACTTACTTATAATTAATTTGAATATTGGAACTGATCGCGATATTGAGATAACAGATCTAACCCGGGGCGCCAGATGTTTTTTATGGTTAATGAGTATACATATTAGTAAAACATCAAACTAATTATACAATTGAATTTACTTTTTTATTTACCACTAGCTCTAATTAGGTCGGAGAGATTACTCAATTTCTATGTTTTAATAGATACCGAGAAACCGGCCCTCAAAGCGCAGCGTTTGTGAGGTTTCTTGTCTAAATGTATTCCTTCTCTTTCTTTCACTTTGAACTATTCTCTACAAGTTATAACAAGACTGATATTATATTTTAAATAAAACTAGCAAAATTGAAACAATACATATATTCAATATAGCAAAAAATAGAGGAATTTACATACATTAATTCGTACTTACGACAGGATCTTACTATAGATATATTTATATTACATTTAAATTTGACTTTACTTTTAATCTAACAAGCAATAACTTAGTTTAAATCTTACTATTATTGTGGCCTTTGATTTGAACAAAATATGTTATTTATATGAGCTCTCTATTTAGCTAAGTATTAAATAGTAATTGGTACCTTTTTAATTACTACATAGGTTGATGTGGCTATCGGGAGCTTCTGTGACCCAATCAGTTTTTATTTCTTCGCACTTTCGGCGGCACTTCTGCAGAGGGGAAAACTGGGCTTCTTTTGCCACTTCAGTTTCCGACACTCTGTCGATTAGCAAGTAAGCACTCTCGCTAATTAATTTTGGCACTTATAAAAAGTGGTATCATTGGTACAATGCCTCTAAACACTTTTGAAAATACGCTTTCTTAGCCGGCATTGACCATACACCTTTTGATTCGGAGCGGTCCCTTAGGCCGGTATTCCACGAATGAATTCTTTTACTTTTTTTCGTCCTTTCCCTTCTTTTTCATATCTTGTTCGTTTTCTGGAAAGTTCGAGACTTCTTTAGCATCGTAACCAATGATATTCGTTGCCGCCGTAAATCATCAAGCGACCATCCCTATTCTGGACTATGCCAAGTACACGTGTTCGTGAAGACAATACTTAATGTTGTCTACACTTCCACATACGATGATGTCATGCATATGTACAATACTCATATAAAACAGTCCATTCAGATGTACCAATAATACTAACATTTATAACAGATTTTATAAAATTACATTTCATACAAGTGAATTTATTTTTAATGTAAATTTAGATTTAACATTTAAATTTCCAAATAACATATTTAGAGGTCGGTTTAAAAAAGGAATACATTTATCTTTTTCATAATGAATATTGATTTACGAGTTAAGATTCTTAATACTGAGATACTATGCCCTAGACACTTAATATAAATGACTCTACGAGGTAGGTTAAATAATCCGTCCCGTTACAAGTAGTACTCTAGCCACATGCACATTCCCGACATTATTATCACTAATAATACCCTTTAATACATCTTGTAAGAGGAAAATAGAAGCAAATGTCCAAACACATTAAATGAAAGCTATACAGGGTTTTTCACTTAACCCGTTCGTTAGAACTTTTCTATGTTAACGCCTTAGGACAGTTTTGAAAATTTGTAGCACGTAATGTTGATACTTGGTCTGTTAATATAAAATATTTACACTCATTAACCACTTTTCGTTATACAGGAAGTCATAGCCAACTTTGATTTTTTAAATGGAATGTTATATTTTTTATTGCTTTTTTAGATTCCTTGTAGAGTGCTGTAACACATTTAATTAGGTTTTATTTTGTGAATAATTAACCGTTTTTGAATTATTTTGATTTTTGTCAAATTTTTTGTTTTTTCAATGCACTTTTTACAACCACATATCTAAGGCCTATTTGAATAGAATTACGTCATATTTCTACTGCAAACAGGGAAAGGTATAAGATTATGAGTAATGTGTAAATATTTAATAAATCTCATACAGGGTGTTCGAAATTTATCGATTATTTATGTAATCTTAAATTTAAGAAAAATCGTTTTTTTTAAATGGAATAGCCTGTAGATGAGCACGCCCTAGTAAGTAGATGAATATCTTGCATCATATAGATATAGGTTTCCCTATGCCTATCGCTCACAGTTTTAGAGATATTAATGATTTACTTGCTCAGCGTTCAAGTTTCGAAAATCGTCTCTTACTCTAGCTATAAGCTGTTCTTTGTTTTACACGGGAGATGCAAAAACCTCATTTTTTATTTGACCCCATAAATAAAAATCAAGGGAAGTCAGATCGAGGGATCTAGGTGGCCATAACGAGGGTCCATTGCGGCCAATCCACCTATCCTCAAAGATATTTGTTATTTCCCGATATACCTCATGTGAAGAGTGAGCGGGTGCTCCATCCATTTGAAACCAACTTTGCCGTATGAGATTGTTTGGTAGGTTATTCAAAAATTGCAGTACTACTTCTCTTAACAACTGTAGATACCGGACGCTCGTTAAATTCTCATTATAAACTTCGTATTCAACGCGGTTATTTACAATCATTGCAAAAACGTTGAGCTAAAAGTGTCTTTTGCTTCTCTAATGGCATGTGGATTTTGTTGTGCCCAATGATGACAATTTCTTCTATTAACTATTCCTTGACGATTAAATTTCGATTCATTTATCCAGACAATTTTTGATAAAAAATCAGGATCTTCTTGTGTTTTAGTTATAATAAACTCGCAAAACTGAATTCTTCTATCTTGGTCTCCCGGACGAGAAGCCTGAACAGTTTGAAATGAATAAGGGTGCATCTTATTTTCCTTTAAAATCCTATGTATAGATGTACATGAAATTCCTACATCTGCAGATGCCGCCGGTATAGAACTGCTTGGATGTGCATGAAAATATCCCAAAACAACGATTTCATTACCATCGTCGCCCGTAATCGGTTTTGGAACTGTCTTCTTGACTTGAATACCAAAAGGAATGAAACTTGACTCCATTCGTTTAAATTTAGTTTTATTCATTGCTGGTAAATGTGGGCATCTTTCATTAAAAAGTCGACATGTTCTATAAATTATTTGAAGAGATTCACCATGAATATAGAATAAATTTAAAATATCTCTATTAGAATAATTATTGAATTCGTCTTGCATATTTGTGAACAACTTAAAACCAGTTAGAAACGAAATGAACTACCTTTCAATTTTGCCAGATCAAATTTACTTTTCAAGGCTTACTACTACGATTTTTCTTGAAAATGTTCAATTTAGAAAATAATCATTAATATCTCTAAAACTGTGAGAGATAGGCATAGGGAAACCTATATCTGTATGACGCAAGATATTCATCTACTTACTAGGGCGTGCTCATCTACAGGCTATTTCATTTAAAAAAACCGATTTTTCTTAAATTTAAGATTACATAAATAATCGATAAATTTCGAACACCCTGTATGAGACTTATTAAATATTTAGACATTACTCATAATCTTATACCTTTCCATGTTTGCAGTAGAAATATGACGTAATTCTATTCAAATACGCCTTATATATGTAGTTTTAAAAGTGCATTGAAAAAACAAAAAATTTGAAAAAAATCAAAATAATTCAAAAACGGTTAATTATTCACAAAATCAAACCTAATTAAATGTCTTACAGCACTCTACAAGGAATCTAAAAAAGCAATAAAAAACATAACATTCCATTTAAAAAATCAAAGTTGACTCTGACTTCCTGTATAACCAAAAGTGGTTAATAAGTGTAAATCAAAATAGTATTGTAAACTGTCTCGATGAAAATGTGTGCTCTTTCAGCTCATTGTTTGTTTAAATACTTTAACATGAACTATGTTTAACATTACATTACCTTTCTCGCTCTTGAGTGTGTATAGGTTTGTGTAAAAGAGAGTTCGAGAAGCATTTTAAATAAAACATACTATTGGCTTCACAAGATATATGTATATACAGGGGTGCTTCAAAAGTTAATAAAATCGGACATTCTAAAAAGCCATGACAGTGATTGCTTTTTACACGAAAATGTGAAGAAACTGTAAGCGGACGCGAAAAAACCGTTCATGCTAAGAGAAATTGACGGACAGCTGTAAGCGGACGCGAAAAGGCGATTCAAGCTCGAAGAGATTGATGGACAGCTAGTATTTTATATTAACAGACCACTCATGACGTGAAATTGTTGATGATGGATAACTATAACTTGAGCTAAAAAAATTGTTTGGGCTATTTCCATCGTTTCGAAATAAACTTGCAAAATTTTCAGGATATTTTTCTATTTTATCTCGGAAAGTATGCATCCAATTGTGAAACTGTTGGCGTATTATACCATCAAGTAATGTGGTGTGAAGTACATGCAGTGATAACACTCTAGCGTTAATAGTTTCGAAATAAACTTGCAAAATGTTCTATTTTATCTCGGAAAGTATGCATGCAATTGTGAAACTGTTGGCGTATTGTACCCTCAAGTAATGTGGTGTGAAGTACATGCAGTGATAACGCTCTAGCGTTAATAGTTTCGAAATAAACTTGCAAAATTTTCTATTTTATCTCGGAAGTATGCATGCAATTGTGAAACTGTTGGCGTGTTGTACCCTCAAGTAATGTGGTGTGAAGTACATGCAGTGATAACGCTCTAGCGTTAATAGTTTCGAAATAAACTTTGAAAATTTACAGGCTAGTTTTCTATTTTATCTCGGAAAGTATGCATGCAAGTTATTAACAGACCAAGTATCAACATTACGTGCTACAAATTTTCAAAACTGTCCTAAGGCGTTAACATCGAAAAGTTCTAACGAACGGGTTAGGTGAAAAACCCTGTATATACATAAATAAGTATGATACAAATCAAATGTTTATATTAATGCGAACCTCAGTATTGCGTAAAAACTCATGCAGTAGATCAACGGTGCCCAACACCAGGCCCGCGAGCCATAAAATGGCCCGCCAACACATTTGATTTGGCGCCTCACTACCGCGTCTGAGTCACACAAATTTACAGAAATGTTTCTGCCTGTTGGGTTGTATTCTCATATTATCAATTAACGCTGTCGGTCAGTTTCGTTAGGAGTGCAGGTTTAGTTGCATGTATTGTTTTTCTTAAAAGTTTAACACCTACCCGAAGTTTTGCACTCTGATTGCTGTGTGTGTCGTGGTTTGTACTGGATAAAATGGCTCAAAGCAAACCAAGTTTGTCGAATAAGGGACAAAGTGCATCAAGCTCCCGTAACTTTCATCATTTCTTCATTATTTACCAATTAATGGTAAATAATGTTAAGTTGAAATTATTTATAAAAGACATAGCAAGAAAAGACATTGTTCATTTTCCAACACTGTTGGAAATTAAGAACACCTCAGTAAATATTTTACCTAACTGGGATAAATATGAGATGGCGGAGTTACACCAAACATTGAAGAACTACTTAACAATAAGAATATACAGAAGGCGCATTAAAACTCCACTATTTATCGTTTTCGTTTTAATTTTTAATTTAGTATTGAATATTTACAGATAATAGATATGTGAAATATGTCTACTATTTTCTGATGTTTTATTGTTACCTTACTCAACTGTATCTGAACATAAATGTTTAATAATTAATTTTTTTCTGTGACGGGAAAAAATTTTGACATTTTATCTTTCTTGACAGGTAACAAAATGTCACTTTTTTCAACCCGCGCAGAAAGTGCTCACTTTCTGCCCGGTTAAATTGACAGATATTTGAATACTTTACAGGTTTCCATAGCAACGCAGGTGTAATGTCACTTGAAATGTCACATCGATTGATTTTCTGACTTTAATATATAGTATTAACGTGTTTTTTTCAATATTAAATCGTCGTTTTTCCCATCACAGAAAAAAATTGTGTATTATACACGGGAAAAAATTAGATTTTAGCTCTCGGATAAATCTTACCTCGAGCTAAAATCTAATACTTTTTTCCCTTGTATAATAAATAACTAAAGTTTTAATTTATAATCAAGTGTATGTATATTGGCCCGCAAGCAGATTAGCTTTACAAATACGGCCCACTTCACATTTAAGTTGCCCACCCCTGCACTAGATTCTTGAAACGGATTAAATTACGAGCGTGCTAACATATGTGACCGCAAGTAATTGAATAGTCCTAAGCTATCACAATACGGTTAACAGTAAGCGATGTTTGGGATAGCAGTAGTCAGCTTCTACGCCTTCTACCGTACCGAGACGCAGAACTCTCTTCTATATACACCTGTAGTTTTTTTCGTTTAGTCTGGTAGATAATTTTTTTCTGAATCTAGTAATTTTCATTTAGTTATTTTTTGTTCATATTTAATTTTAAAAAAAATTGCAACCCTCATTCGCTTGCTATGAAATTTTCAAGTGTGTTATAAAAAAAAACGCAACACAAATGTGACGTCTATCATTCGAAAATTAACTGGGAGGTCTGCATCTGTTATTTACATTTTTTTACTCGTTACACAACACTGCCACAGCAGTCATTTATTATTCATAATTGAATCGAAATCACGAGTCAAAAACAAAAATCAGTGATATTTATGGAAAAACATTTTCAATTTTTATTCTGTATTCTGTATTTGTTGGATAAATAAAGATGGTATAATAATTATTAAAATGCTGTAATTATTACCAATAATGCACCTTCATTTCATTGTAAAGTTGGAAAGCGTCCATAAGAAAGTGATTAGTGTGGAAGTAAATTTTGGTTTGTCTTGAAATGCGTATAGAAATTGAGTAGATTTGGTATAGGCAGCACTAAAGTGTCACTGTAAGTAACAAAATTAGCGAATTGTAATAGTGGCAAAGTGAAAAAAGTACATCAAATATGTACAAAAATAGTTTCATGTATGTATAGCTCGGTTAATATTTGATGGCACCCAGGTTGCGCGAGGCGTGGCTAAAATATGTATTATGTGGGTTACAAACATCGGTATTGAAAGCAATACACTACGATAGACAAAGTGCAACAATGTTTTCAAGTCGGTCCTTAACCCTTCATATGTAGCGAAATCTAAACCCATCTCTCACGTTTCATGTTGCGTTCTCCTTTTTTGTCTTAAAATTGTCATTTCACGCAAGTACCATCAGGTCTTAACCGAGCTATATATCAGTTTAATGTAATATTTGAGTATATTGTACAAAAAAGGTAAGGTTTTACGGACTGAATAAGATCATTTAGTTCCAATGCTGTAGAAGAAATGTTTTTACATGTTAAGCTCAGAGGAGGTGCAAATTATGCTACCGGTGCAAGAGCAGCTGAATATGCTATGGGGCAAATACTGCGGTGTAGAAGAGTAAAAGTTTCAAAACCTTCCCATACATACAGTTGAAAGCGTCAATTAAGTTAGAACCGCAACATTTTCAAAATCCAAGAATTGATTTATAAAATTCAAATAAACACTATAAAGTATAATTGGTTCCCAATTAATTTTTTTTTGAACTATTAAAAATTGTTATTGTTATTCGTGAAACTGCCCAACAACTTAATTTTTAGCAAAACTTTTTTAATTTTATTTAGTTATATTTCATTATTTTAATATTATTAATATTAATTATTGTAAAGTTAACGTTTAATGTGTTTTTTCAATAAAAATTGAAAAACCACTTTTTTTGGGTTTATTATGCTACTAGATGATGTTACACATGGGCCGATATTTTGAAGTTATCAGAATAAATTTCAGCAATGTAAATCGAATTTATGTTATGGCATTAATATAACACAGCGATAGCGAAATCCACTTCCAAAGTTTGATATAATGACAGTTTCTATAAAGGTTACCTCGTCCAGGCATTTTCCGGAAAAAGAGGCATGGCTTATGGTGCAATTATGTACGTCACCGTGTTCCAAATTAACATATACAAAATTTTGTTTATCATAACAAATCATATAATTTGTCTACCTAATACAAGCTGTTACTCTACCATCGTTCTTCTTCTTCTATTACTTCGCGTACATGCATGTAATAGTGTATACATAAAATTCGCGCACAGCGACTTTATACATAGATGTCTTAAATTTTGGTGTTAATTCCAATAGCTTTTCCGGATAGTAGTTTAAATTGTTCGGCTTTCTCATGTACATGTGCGTTCCGTTTTTAAATATTTTCATCCTCTTAATAAATCTGTGCGAAATACACAATTTGCAAGATATTTCCAAAAAACTGCTTTTCGATACGAATAGAAATTGTTTAACATCTGTGAATGGATACATAGCGAGATACTCGCAAGAAATTGTTTTTCGATAATAAAAGACCTACTTCGAAAAACTTTTTTATCAATTTTTAATCAAAGTTACTTTTGAGTACTTCGTATTCTTTAGAAATTTGTCTAAACAGGGTAGTTGTCGAGATATTAGTAAAATTTGATTTTTAATTGAAGGAAACTTCTACTTTCACCCTGCCGATTTCTCTGAAAATGGAAGCAAATCTTGATAGAAAGATTATACCTACTCCTAAATATAGTTTTGTGTTGATAGCTTACCGAAATAGCCCATCCGAATATTATCTACCCAGACAGGCGTCGATAACGCAAAATTGCAATCTTAGAGGTATTCTCGGATTGGAATTTTGACATATCTTCCGAGCGATATTTACATGTTACATAGTGTTGCCTCATTTGTATCGGTTGCTCATTGTCTGTCGTCGATCTGAATACCACACGATGTTCTTCGATAGATATTGTTGATTGTTTCCCTCAAAATCAATCATGATTTCATAGTCTAGTGAAAGTTGTTTTGCAGAAATGTCATCGTTCATTATGGATGTGGAACTATTCCTGTGATTCAAGTCAGCAATAAAGCCATTTTCATGTATTTGTTACTTTCTAAATATTGGCTTCAGGTCAGTTTCGTATCCAGGATTAAGTCCAGGTACTTAACTTCGATCCCAAAATGATAAAGTTAATTATAGAAAGTTGTACTTATATTTTAAACTGGCGCAACGTCTTTTGTTGCTGAAGGGAATGAATGCAAGTCTTAGACATACTGGATCACCCTTCTGTTATCTGTAGTGATGTTTGTCTCTTTCTATAAACAGAAATCGCAAATTTTCCCGTTGTAAGTTTGACACATCATCGATATACCGTTGAAAAATAGTGTCAAGAACAATATCTACTACAGAATTCCCAAATAATGGGGCACCCTTTAGAACTCCGTACACTACTACAGTATAGTTTTAGATGTACCGGTAAAATGGGGTGGATTTATGCCACTTTTTATGGTTTTCAAAGAATTTCGGACAATTATAGACACCAAAAATGTTTGTAAAAATTAACGATATACTTTGAACCTTTGGTTACTAAATTGTGTAAAAAAGACTTAGAAATTTCCATTCGTTTTTCTAAAATTATTTATAACAATTGGCACAATTTCCCCCCATAGGATGGGGTGGCTTTGTGCCAGCTACTTGTTTACCGTTTTAGCACAATGCCGCCTATATACAGGCTGAAAATGTGCAAGGCCCAGCTTCATATTATAGTGAAACTGTATGGTATGAGTGACATGGCCCAATTTCACCCCAATTAGTTTTATCTCTGTTATTTTTGTGGTACAATTTCGCCCCAAATAAAAGGTTTAAGGAAAAATTTTTTTTATTTATAAAATATAACAAAAACTAGATATTCTTACAAACCAAAATAAAACAAAAGAACAGCCAATTCTCACATAGAATAATAACTAATAAAGATAATTAAGCGTATAAATCCATATCGGGAACTCGAAAAATTTGTCTTCTGCCGATCTGAATTGGAGAGTTGATTTTTTTCTTGACGATATCTGTGTGATCGTAAAACAGCTCATCTTTTTTCTCAGGCCATTTCCAATTGTTGCCGCATTTACTCATGGCACTGACGGAAATTAAAGTATGGGAGTAGAAAAATAAAAGAATGGCACAGTCTTAATAAACTGAATTTCTAAATAGGTAGTGGCACAAATTCCCCCCTTATATTGTCGGAATCTTATTCAAGGTGACACACCCTGGTTATTTTGCACTACTCGACCACTCCGTATTCTTCAAAAGATAACCTATATAACACCTAATTACGTGTGAACTTTGAAACGGTCATTATTAAAACACTTTAGGCAATCCAGGAGAAAGTATGCGATAAAACGAAAATTTTGCAAAAACTCACCTACTTAATAACTTGACGGAACAGAAATGGAGGGTATTGCATACACAAACCATACATTTCATTCTATTCGCCTCTAATATCGGTATTCTTGAACAAGAGTTCGGGGCGGTAGGCGAATCGATGTGCCGATATGGTGCGAATATACACGATCAACACGTAGTGGCACAATCACGCCCCGGCAGGCACAAAATCACCCCATTTTACGGTATATAAACATATCTCCCCGAAAAAAACTACGTAACCGGTTGAGGGATTCAGATATATTAGGTCTGTTATGATAATAGTGATTGGAAGCTGCTTACTATATTTTTCCTATAAATTGAATTTTATTTCTGATAAAACGCTACTAGGAAATTTAAAACATTGGCGCGATTAGAGATGTCATTAATATTAATGTCAATTTTCTTTGACGCCTTTTCCCAAGCATACACTTGAAGCCCCGCGCAGTGCAATGGAAGTATCTGCCACTCTGTAGGTATGTTTGTTCAAATCTTGTATTTTTGTAACTTACTCGAAATGATGCCTGAAGACCATTTTTACTATCCGCGTTTGAAGCTGCCAGAAAACAATAAGTAACAATACACTTTCTGTTATCTGCTTATTTACTTGTAAAATACTCAACAAGTTTAACCTTGTATGTCAGGTATTTTGTGTATGTCTATAAAGAATTGATGGTTTTAAACTGTTGTTGATCAGAACTTCATTACAAATTTGGTATAGCTGTTTAAGTTTTGATTTATTACCGGCAAAATAATAAACTATTCGAAAATGTCTGTTGATTCCAAATTAGGACTGATATATAAGAAGCTATTTATTGATCGTCTAGCTCCTTGTAAGGCGTGACAAAACTACTTGCTTTTAACCGTCGATCCATAATACTTTTTTCTATAATAACTTTGATGATATAATGAAAATCTTGTTAATTAAGTTTATATATTTTTAGCATAATTATATAATTATTTTGTTTCCTGCGTAATAGCGGAAAATATTTTTCTTTTATAGAAACAATTTCATTTTCCCTTAAAATGTCACTTTTATTTTCCATCCATAAAAATGTGAATTTCAAATAGAATTTAATTTTTGAATGTGTGACAAAACTGTACACATTGCTTTACAGTGTATATGAAGCTATTTAGTTTTTTTATTTTCAGTTATGGGACATTAATGTACATGGAAATATTTATTCATCTATTCTCTATCACGATCAACACTTGCTTTTTGGAACTCACGATTCTACAATATATTGCTTTCAATATACGAATAATATGAAGCCCACATTAAAACATGAACTTTCTATTGATTCCCCTACATCCTCAGCAGTCAAAATTCTAGATCTTGGTGACAAGAAATATATTACTGCAGTATGTGTCACCGGATATGTTTACATAATTGAAATGGACGGCTTTTCCATTGTATCAAGATTAAAACTTAATGGAGATATTTTTTCTACGCCTGTGATATTCCAAAATAAAATATTTATTGGTTGTCGTGATAATAACTTAATTTGTATTAATGTAAAATAAATGAATAATATTTAAAGTATGTTTCATTTCACAGTTTGAGTAGATAATGAGGAGAGCACCATATTCAATATACAGGTCTATCATACTATGACGGATATCAAGGCTATTCTTCATTACTGCACATCTGACTTTCTTTATAATAAAGTAGATTCCATATTTGTAAAGTTTACAGTATATAATATAATACTTTTGGGTGTCCTTTACAGGTTCGTACCACTTTATATCTCCGCGAAGTGTACGGTTACTTATTTCTCTTGGTGTACATCTATTAGTGTTATCTTTTCCCTTTCAATAACGATGCATGTCTTTTAACAGCAGTTCTTTCCCTTTCTGTGATATTACTTTTTCCATACCCTCCCCCACCTCGCTTATTATTATTATATAAATTATTAAGTACAGCAAATTTCATTATATGGGATTATAGTTTGTATGGTAATTTTTTGCCATTTGTATACACAGAATAAGCCGTATGGGGGAGAATACAAGGTTTATTGTGCTTTGTAAAAAGGTTTATTAGATTGATTAAATGATCATCGTTTCTGTCAGATATATTTTCTTCGTTACGTTTCGGTTATATACACTAAATACTTTATAATACTTTTATTAATAAATTAACATCTAAACTCGTCTAAGGGTCTGCACAATAGACGAAAATGATTGCATTTAAAAAACATTTTTGTTCTTATTAATTTTATATAACTATCCAAAATACATTTTGGTCAATAACGACTTACGGAGTAGCAAACGTCTATACATCCATAAATAGTATATTTTGACTGAAATTATTATTTCTTAAATAGCATTTATCAATAACAGTTTACAAAAATTCTATTCCTGCTTTCTTATGAAAAAATTTCATTCAGTTTTTGGAGCCAGATACGATATTCTTCCTTAAAACATTTTTATAATCCGACACCTCATCACACAATTTTTGCATGTCTTCACCAACGTCTCTGTGAAAGAGTGGTCGTCTACGAGTCATAAGAAAGGTGGCACTGGAACAAGAGGTTCTTAATATGATTGAAGGTCGTCTGGAATTAAGTAGAAGGCAAATTGCTAACACACTAAAACTAATGTAGACAATTTTAAAGGATCGCCACTTGTATTCCTACCGTATTCAACGAGTCCAGGCACTTTTGCCGCGAGATTTTTCCCATAAGAGTACACTTTTGTCAATGGAGTCTTCAAATGATTACCCAAAATGCTCAATTTTTAGAAAACGTATTATTCACTGACGAATCCAACTTTTCAAGACAAGGGATTACAAATTTTCATAACCACCATCCATGGGCCGAAGATAACCCACATGCAATTCAAGAAGGTCGGTACCAATATGATTTTTCACTTAACGTGCGGGTCGAAATTATTGGCGAAAATGTTATTGGTCCGTATTTTCTACTGTTGAGGCTAAATGGTGCATCCTATACAAATTTTCTCCAGGGGCAGCTTCCCATTTTACTTAAAATGTTCCACTAGCTATTCGACTACGATTGTGGCTTATGCACGAAGGTGCGCCTGCCCTTTTTAGCATAACTGCTCGTCATTACTTGGACGACGTGTATCTAAATCGTTGGATAGACCGAGCAGGACGTCAACCATGGCCTCCCAGATCACCAGACTGAAACCTCTTGGACTTTTCCATCTGAGGTCACATTAAGTCCTTGGTTTGTACGACCCCATTGAATGTGTAAATGATTTACGGAATCACATCATTGCAGGCTGCGAGACAATACAAAACACACCCGCAATATTTCAACGTTTGCGCCAATCTATGAGACGAAGACTTGATTCCTGCAGTTTTTATAACTCTGTTCCGTTTGATCTTATCTTTTTATTTTTTGTGATAAATATAATTTTGTTTTGTTTGTATTTTTTATTTTATATTCTATTAAAACATAAGATGGTACTTGTACATGCCTACATTAAAAGTCAAAAGAAGCGGAATAATTATAAAATACTACGAATAAAGTCATAATTTGTGCAAACAAAACGTGACATCTACCTACTAGATTTTTTCGATTTCATTCACAGAAGATACGTACATGCACGGATTTTTTTATTAAGAAACTATTACTTTTACCACTTTTACGGAAGAAACACAAGGGTTAAAAAAGTTTAGCACTAAATCATTCTTTGCAACAGATATTTTTAAATCAAGAAATTTTATTTTGTTAAAAAGGTCTGGTAAAAAAAAATATGGGTTGCATGTTTCACCTCTCTAAAAGATCACAACAAAATTAAAAAAATATTTATAGGTAGCCTTTTTATTGGTAGAACACCCCCACAAAATGCCATTTCTTTAACTCTTCAGCAGTTTTAAGAAAAAGAAAAAAAATGAGGTGTGGCCACCACACGACTTTCTTATACGTATGAAAGTGTTACTTCCGGTCCGAATTTTGAAATTTCATTTATACAAAAAATATTCCAAATCCAACTCTAAATACTTTTGTACTCTTCATAAATATACATAGAATGCATAATTTACGACATATTTGCAAAAAATCGTTATTCGGTAAGAGTAAAAGTAATACGAAATAAATCCGAATTTTGAAATTTCTTTTATACAAAAGATATTGGAAATTAAGTTCTAAATACTTTTATATTCGTAGCGTACCTGTCTAAAAAGCATGACTTGCAAAATATTTGCAAGAAACTGATTTTCGATAAGAGTAAAAGACCTACTTCTGGTAGGAATTTCGAAAAACCGTTTTAATAAAATTGTTCACAATTTCAATTTTAAGTACATATGAATTCTTTATAAATTTGTTTAAACTTAGTAATTCACGAAATATTTGCAAAATTCGATTTTTTCACTGAAGTAAACTACTACTTCCGGTCTGCTGATTTTGCTCAAAATCTAATCAGTTCTCAAGAGGGAGATTATATTCGTAAATACAAGATTTGGAATTGATATCTGTAGCGGTTTGACCGCTATCGTGGTCACACACACACAGAGAGAGACAGACACACAGACATTTTTTAAAAACCACTTTTTTGGTATCAGGGGACTTCAAAACGTGGACATCTGCAAAAATCTCGAGGTCGAAAATTTTCATCATCACAATATTTCCTTATACTACGTATAAGAAAGTAAAAACAATTTTTTTATCTCATTTTTGGAAGTGTGCAACTTTTCGAGGACAAGCCTAAGAGCTTTGTTTACATGAAAGACCCCCTTTAATTTTTGCCAAGGAATCACTCTCTGGAGGCTTTCGCACTTATTTGGAAACATCCTGTATATACAAGGATTTTAATTAAACCAAATTAAATGGTTGTCAATAGGCTATATTGGCAAAAAAAAATTTTCAAATTCGAACATACTTTTTTTTAGTAGTTTAGAGATTTTTATTCAGAAAACATTAATGCATCTCCAGTAGATGCTTACTTTAAAAAAAAAACAAATTACTATGGTCTATGCAAAAACTACGCTTCATTTTGCGCTAAACATTGCCGCATTGCATTGGACAACATTTCTCCAGGAAGCTCTCATTCCGAAGTTGACGTCGGAGTTCATTTTGGTTTCTTGAGAGGCTCATATATCCATAAATTGTCCGCTGAAGATTGCATCGACTTGGAAATCTGTTTGGCTAGCGTTGCTTATAAAGTTGTGAGGCTTTGTAAGTATTATAACCTCACTCAAAATAAACTCGAAGCAGTCCTAAACATTGGTCGCATTCAGCAAAAAGGATCGGGAACCGTTCCCGCTCCACTTGTTCACATGACTACAGCCGAGTGTTCGCTGGACAGGACCGTTCACGCTTGTGATCACCTTCCATTTGGTACTTTTCACTGTTGCCATATGTTATATTATACAGATTAAACTGAACAAACAATAATAATAAATTGTTTTTCAGCATCAATCTTCGGCGTAGTTTTTAGTGTAAGGGCCGGTTTTTCCAACCTCGATTAAAATACTCGGTTAACTCCAATATTTATAATACATTTATTTCTGCACAATACCTTTAATTTGCTTATCTTACTTTTCTAGTAATTTTCTTCAAAATTATGTGTTGCGTTGGTGTGGGAATGCGTTAATGGCGCATGCGGACAGAATACGCTCACTGAGCGACCGTAGAATTTTCCCGCTTGCAAAAATGACCGCTGCACAACATGTTCAGAGTGATCGTACGTCTTCTGGACGTCAAGTGATCACTGAACAGTTGCGCAAATATTGTGTCTGCTGAATGCGACCATTGATCATTTTAGAATTTTTTGAAGTTCGATTTGACAAGTTGTACCATTACTTGTTTTTCCATCCACCTTAATTTAGTGAAATTAAATTGGCTCCTCCGATAAATAAGGGAGTTATGAACTCGTCTTTTTTTTTGACAGTTCCAAATGTTACGCTCCAGATATATTGATGTACAAATTTAGTGCGACACATTTACAGAAGTATATTTTGCACATAGTTCTTTTAATTTTTGATACATCCTACTCGATGTTCAATGCAACTCTTCCTTATTGATGATTTTTAAATTATAGACTCTTATTCCTTATGTTTTATTTGCCTGCCGGATCTGTTCAGATTACTTACGTCACAAGCTGATCTGTGGTCACAAGTGATCTCTGCGAACAAATAAAACGGTAATACATGCAATACATATCGGATCACATGAATTGCAGGCACCAAGCGTACCGCCAAAAACCATTTTAAATTTATAGTAATCGTAAAGGTACAGTTGGATTATACCAATTATACCAAGCCCAATTTACGTTCAATTGTCAGCTATTTGATTTGAAATTTTATATATTTTAATAATAGTAATACTATACGCTATATTAGCCATTGTTTTAAATTTACTCGTTACTTTTCTATTTAATTTACTGTTTATTAGATATATTGGATATTCTCTCTAATATAGAAATGCCGCTGAATACAAATAGAAACAAAATCTCCACCGAAGAAATGTGGACGTTTCGATAATTCAACCATTTAACATTTACAGTGAATGTAATGCCGTGTTTACACGGTCAAATAAATTCATGAATAAACTGACAAATTTATTCACGAAGAAATTCATGAATTTATTCATCAATTTATTGGATCGTAACCTCCGTGATATTAGAGGCCCCGAACAAGGCTTGTGTCACGTGATCTGACGTCACGAATGCCGGCTGACGAGCATTACAGTTTAGATTTGCCGTGGTCGCACATGTCAGTCGCGTGAACTAGATTTCGCAAGTTTTTCTTTCAAAAACTCTCATAAAGAAGTTCAAATAAGTTAAAATGATAAGTTAAAGGTGTAGAATTTCAGATTTACCTGATTTATGTGCAGATAATTTCTAAAATCAGTGAAAAGAGAGTGTTTCTCAATTAGCGTGTCGAGTTTGTGGGTTAGCAATGTATTGTATGTGAAAGTTGTTTTATTACTTATAAAGAACTTTCGGATGGTGTCGTTTATAATATGGTTGTGTCGTTTATATAAAATAATTAGTTAATCAAGAACAGTTTGACTAGATACCCATTAAATCGGCGCCGGCTTTGTCAAAAAAGGTTTAAAATCCGTCTTCACTAGAACGACAAAATGTTCCACTAGCTGTCAGATTATTTGATGAAAAAAATATTGAGGCACTGAATCAACCTTATAATGAAGTTAACACTGTTGGTACAGCAGAATTTTTAAGAACTATACTTCATTGGTGGAGAATAGTAAATGTACGTTCACACAAATCAGGATATCATCAACGTGATCCTTTCAGAGACCCAATAAGAGAACCAAGTGACAAAAATATTCAGTTCTTGTTAAAATTTTATGATTTCCTTTGCGCCTGGGAATCTTTAAACGCTGGAATTTTAAAAAATGGACAAACTGGCAAACTAACATCTGATACATTCTTTGCTCTGAAACATACGACAAAAGCGTCAATTAATTTAGTCCAGTATTTGTTTGAATGCTTTCAAATTAAATACGTTTTGTTAGGAAAGTTCCAAACCGGCAAATTAGAGGGACGTTTTGGCAAATAAAGGCAAATGAGCGGGTCACACTTTCATGTTTCAGTAACACAAATTCTAGAGTCAGAAAAAAAACTGAAAGTTTTAAGTCTTCTTAAGTTAAAGACCGTCAAGTTTGGAACATTTTCATTGAAAGATTTTTCACTAGATGACACAGATGAAAATGATTGCTATTATCTGAAAACGTCTCTTCTTCTTCAGATATATTAAATAATTCATTTGACATTGCAGTGAATGCTTCTGTATTATCATCTTTGTTCTATATTGCCGGATATTGTGCACATTCACTAATTAAGTTTGTTAATGGTTGTGACAATTGTTTAACATCCATTATTACCAATTCAGATTTTGTTATAAATTTTACCAACTGTGGTGAAAATGACTCTGCAGATATTCGCAAATATTTGAAAAATTTAACAAGACGTGCTCTAAGACAACTCTATTCAGGCGTATCAGATATATAATGAGCTTATTTCAGACAAATATGAAACTGAATTTCTAAAGACTGGTAAACAAAGGATTATTTTACGGGAATTGACAATGTTAAAATTGGAAAAATATGTAGAAGAAATCAATGAGAAATGTATTTTATGCAGCAAAACGTTGAAGTCGATATTGTTAAAAAATAGTCATGTTCTTGCCAATATATTTCTTAATAACTATTCAAAAATAATCAACGACAAAATTAACATCCAAAACATGGATCTATCAAAGAGAAAACTGATTAAATTTAATGGTTAAGTAGTTATAAAAAACACATTAACGCATGGAGATAGGGCTGTTGGCGAGGCCTCCATAAGAGCCAACGCGTCTATTATGGGTATCTCAACGGTGACGTGAAAACCCTGTTCATTGTTTTTTATCATAATAAGTTCTTTTCTTGAAATAATATTCAGTTTTACTCACAAATGTAGAATTGTCTCTATGTTGGGTATTTTACTTTTCGCAATTGTCAGCCGACTTTCGTGACGTCACGATTGCTTGTTCGCGGCCTGTACTTTCTCGTAGGTTACGATTGGATCGTGTAAACGCAAACATTCATCCAATATTTTATTGATGATATCCACTAGTACCAACCATCAAATAGTGACATTGGTTTTCTTGCAACCTTTAAATGTTTTTGTTTTCATTTATCAATTTGGAGGTTATGCGTAAAGCCTAGTACACAATAGCAATACGTAAAGGCCGTTTGACACTTACGTAAATTTTAAATAAAATTCACAACTTAATTCACACGCAAATTTTGTAATAAATTCATATCGTGGCATACATAAATTTTAGCTTGTAGATTTGGTTGTTAATTCACATGTAAATTATTTAGAACATGTTCTATTTTCTGGGTGGGTGTTTCTAGTAAATCTGCGCGCGCATCGATATGGGCAGGTAAATTGAATATCACTGCAATACACTGCGATATCACGTTTGTTAGAAGTTAGTTATTGCTGATTATTGTACTTATTGTCGGTATCTAGATTCTTGATCAACAGTATATAAAAAAGACATATTGGTCAAACGATCAAGTACGAGCATTAATTAATGAATATCAAAAGCATCCTGGTTTATATGCGGTGAAAACCAAAGACGATAAAAATTGACATGCACGATCCTACGTACTTTATTTATTTCCCTCATAAAGGTTTTTTGTTTTGTAATATTTTTTTCAATTAAATTAAGTAAATAGTTAAATTGTACACTTGTAAGTCTAAGAAAATTCTTGTATGCATTCGAATCTTCTATTTTCAACTGGTAATTTATCAGACTTAAGATGCCTTTTCTTTTTCGATTTAACCACGATCGAGCTCATGACTTTTTTACGTTCTTTTACCACGGGCCGTTACAACTACGGTTGTTGCGATTATTATAGTAGTAGTTAGAAGTAATAAACTGTCGTCTACTGCGTCCATAACAAATCCAATAGTGTCCAATATTGATTTAAAAAGCAAACAAACCAACATAACCATAACCTCAAATCATAATATTTAGTATCTAGTGCGCATGTTTAATTATAAATTTGTTAGCAAATTTTATGCAAAAAGTTGATGTGTGGCAAACAGGCATTTCTAGTGAATTCACATGTAAATTTGTAATTAAATTTGTTATCAAAAGTTTCTATATGATACTGTGTTAAATTTACATGTAAATTTAATTCCTAATTTTGTATGAAATTTACGTAAGTGTCAAACGGCCTTAAGACGTAAAACGTAAAGTCATAAAGATATTCATAGTATGACTTCTAATGTAGTTTTACAGAATAGTCCGTAGTGAATAACGTAAACCGCAAGTTCTTACGGAAATTCCGTAAGGATAGAATTTTACGTAAAACCCGTAATGATCAACCAATAGAAATCCTTTGCTTGATACATCTCTACCATTTCGCAAGTGAATATATGAAAACAAAACAAAAGATAACTTATCTACTTCTGTTCAGTTTGTAAAAGGCCACCTCAAATAATGGATCATCAGGAGTATTGCAGCAATTATGAAGTTATTAATGAGTTTGACGCATCAGAAAATACTGTTAAAAAGCTAACCCGAAAGGAGGGTGATGAATTATTAATTGATTTGGTGAAATAATATCCGCATTTGTATAGGTAATAAAAAAGACGAAAATTTCAAAGATCAAATAATGAAAAATAACTAGTCAAATCGTTCATGGTTAGAGCCTTTCCAATTATGTAAAATGTCAACAAAGTCGATTTTCTATTGGTTAACCGTAAACCGTAAAATTAGATTGTGTAAAACAATACTCTTACGTATTGTATTTACGTTTTATGTCTTACGTCTCCCGTTTTACGTATTTCTATTGTGCACTAGGCTTAACTTGTTAAACTGATATTTGTAGGGGTTAATAATACGCGATTTTATATGCAAAATATGGACTTATAGCTTGTTGATGGATACAAAAGCATATCCGAATATTTTTATATGTACTTGATTGTAGTAATCACAAATATCTTTTTTTGTGAGACTTGATCATTATCATTAAAATATTTATTTGTTAAGTGAAATTATTCACTTCTCACAATCGATTTTTTGTCGGTCCTCTACAACGTTTGTATAGAATAGCAATAGTTGCTTGCATATTATTTATTGGAACATTAATATTTCTTTACAAATACGACTGATTTTACTAATTTTATCAATCTTTTATAATAAAAAAATTATTTACGGGGCAGAAGGTTCACAATGCGAAAGTTGGCATGTATTTTAAATTAAAATGTTACTATATTTCCCTAGAAAATTGACGAAAAATTAGAGCGGGTTCTAATTCGACAATTTATTTGACATGGAAAAATTGACGGAATAAATTCAAGGTCAAAAATTTCATGAATTTATTTGACCGTGTAAACACAGCATGAGGAAGAAAAGTAGAACATAACCTGCTAGATAAAAAAAAACCTCTTAACCATACTTTTTGTTTGTCAGTATTCGGTTTGCCGCCAATAATTTTTGGCATCACTTCAGGATCAAGAACTGAGCCTTTAAATACTTAAATCGCTTGTAGCGTGGTGGGAAGCAGTTTTGCTTACTTCAAGGTCAGTTGGGTAACGTGACTTATGAAGTTTCACATGAATTGATCTAGTTGAACTAGCAAATAAAAAACTTGACTTATTGCGTATTATATTCTTCTAATTATAATAACTAAAAGACTATCATTTTAACATGTAAATGGATCACATTTTTGTGTTTTGATTGATAATAAAATAATTATTTGCCATGAAGGTTTTTATTGTTCTTCATGTTTTACAACAAATTTTCTTCCAAATAAATTATCTTTAACATCACAATAAATAATATATCAATAATGGTACTTAAATTCTTAAAATTACATAATGATTAACATCTTCGTTTTCAACTACTATATAGTAAATGCATCGTTTACGTAAAGCGATATATTAACATATTATGGTATTAAAGATAACGTTTATATTATGTATATACTTTCATATATATTATATATCATATAAATGAAACCACAAAAAAACACGAGCTATAAACATTCGTGAGCGAACAGAACTATCCTAATTTTGGAATGCAAAAGCTCAGTGAAACAATACACAAGTGTAGATAGACAAGACATATGGTTTCCAAGTATGCTTTTTAAAATTTTTTGGTATCCATCACAACAGAAAATTTCAGTGCCATATCACCAACATTTCACCATACATGCATCTACTAAAGTATAAAGCTAATATGAATATAGTAATTCAATGTATTTTATTCTTTCCTCTTCAAGCTCTTTATTATGTAAAAAGATTAATAAGTTCCAAATATACAAATATTTAAAAATACATAAATTGTGCTTGAAAATATGAAACTGTATGATGTGTCATGTGATGACTGTCATTGTTTGTAAAGCGCTTTTGTTTTACTTCAAATACACTCACTATTGAAAGCACAATTTACATAGGTATAACAAAATATAATTACTTGATTCTTAAATGTACTTGTGATAAAATTGTAGAATACAGAATGATTTGTAAATGATGTATTGTTTTATAGCTTTATACCTATTATTGATAATGTTTATTTAAGCTAATTACCTTTTTTTTTTAGCAGATCTAAAAAAGATACTAACAAACAGCACTAAAATAATAACATATAGTAATTAAAAATTCAGTTTCCATAAGACAATATAACATCTGCAAACATCTATATAGTACATACATTCAAATCTAATCACAAAAGTTTTCAAAAATAAATATGTATACATAATTAAACAAATATAAAATACATCGTTAATGATAATAGCACACATATGTAAAGGAGTATACGAAAATCGCAGTAAAAACCTTGCACATAGATTCTAATTCTTGATGTTATCCTACTGAAAGCTTCCCTTATTGTTCTTCGTCCCCAAGTTCGTGTTTAATCTTAGAGAAGTCAAATTCCTCTCCAGTACCTCTCTTGAATATGTCTAGCACATCTAGACATGTGGTTTCGAAATGCGTTGTTGCATCGTAAGATTGAGATATAAATATCTGTGACTGTAGCCCATCATCTGTGGGTTCATAATAATCAGAAACTGAAACAAATTTCTGACGAATGATTCCTAATAGATCTAACCCAGGTTTGATTTCAGCTTCTGGATTTTCAGTTTCTACTGTCGTTGATACCATTGCAATAAACCATCCCTTGGCTGCTACTTGGTGTGTATAGGACACCATAGAAACGTAAATATCGGAACTACGACCGACTTGTTTCTGGGGAATGATAATTTGAGTCGATAGAGCATCTTTTGTGTTGGCAATCGGGTGATCCACCAAGCAGATGCATCGGATAACTCTACCCTTCTTACGTACTCTGTCTGGAACATAGCTGGGATCACAATAAACTTGTTTGCATTTTGCAATTTCGTTGCCTGATCTAACGCCTACTACACGGCCCCCCTCTCCAAGAACAATTTCATCTATTGGTTTATCTAGCATGTAGGTTCCTCCATAGATAGCAGACAATCTCGCGAAACCTGAAAGAAGTAAGATATGTAAATCAGCATTTGTTATAAAAGTGGATCAGTATTTACAACTGAAATAAAATATGCAGTCAATAAGAGACAGGGTACTACTTGTATTTCCCCACAGGTTCTGGTATGATTGTAACTATGAAAAATATTTTAAATAAAAACCAAACTGAATATTTCAATTATACAGAATGTTCCATTTCGACTGTGTCGTTCCTAGGTTCAGCTTTTTAAATAGTGCTATATATTATAGTTTGTTCTTAAAAAATAGTGGTTGAACAGGTGATTGATTTGGGAAATTTAATTATTTGCAACATTTAATTCATTGTAAATAAAATTTTAGTGAAACAAATAACCAAGTGTGAGCTTTCTTTTACCTTTATTATTTAATATGTTTCACCAAGTGTCTAGCGAGACCTCAATAATATATTTAATCCTCGTTCAATTTCATGGCACATATTTTGAGAATCTATTGTATCAATCATTTCTCCAATGTTTTAATGCGCGTCAATGGTTTTATACACCAAAGAATTAGCAGTATTATTGTTCACCATTTTCTTTGAAGTGGATTTGTTGGGTCAGTTTTTCATCATGCCAATAAATAGTACTTATTCCAAGCCCGTAACATGCATGGACTAAGCATCCCGCAAATGAAATGCTTAATCAGAGTCCGTTAACAGTAAGTAAGTTAATTATAGTGGTATTCTTACAATATCAATAATCAGCTGGGCAAACTTACATAAAAGGTAGCCAATAGTTTCTTTATAAAAAAATCGTTGAACCTACAACTCCACTTTCACCATAATAAATTAATTGTCAAATTTGTCATTAGAATCCCGTAAGGGCGGTTTAAGTTTTTTTTGCAGTGATTGTGAATATTATAGGCATAAACTAATCAACTATAACCAAATATAAATTACATATAAGCAAAATCGTATGATTATAAAATGATGTTTACTGAAATTATACGGGCGATATAAGAAATAAAAGTAGACATTTCAAGTTGCTAAGTTATGAATAATGAAAGCCATATACAAATTGTAATTTATACCTATATTCACAATACACTTATATGGTTATGCTCGCTTGAGTTGTCAATGACGTCATTGCGAAGCAAGTCAGATTGACAGTTCTCATATCGGCTTGCTTTTTGACACAGTTTTAAGTTGTTTTATCGTTTTTTAAAAACAATATTCTATTTCATATGCTGTATACGGTTGTCATAAATACAATCGTAAAAGTAGAGTTAGATTGCATATTACAGGTTACCCAAGGAAGAGACGGTACGAAATGTGTAGTTAATTGCGTGTAAAAGGGAGGATTTAACGTATTAGAAAAATTTCCAGAAATCGAAATTATGCAATTTAGTAGTAGTTTTTGATTATAGTTGTTTATTTAATAATATACGCAATTATTGAAGTACTCAGGTAAAGTGGTATTTTAAAATTCAATCATTACTATTTAAGATGTTTAACTTTTTTTGCATGTTTGAATTACATTATATTCAAAATAGTTTATTCTGTGAGTTTATTTTTGTACTGTGCTATCTAGAGGCTAGATGCATTAATGATCTGTGTAAATATAAATTAAAAATTGTAATTGAGGTATTGATAAATATAGTGAATAAAATTATTGCCAAATTATAAATAAAGATATTTATTTAAAAATAGGAGAAAGAATATCGGGTTAATCCGCTGTAGTGCAACCGCAGACACGTGTTTCAGACTCGTTGGTCATCGTCAGTACGGTGTAGCCAAGGAATAAGGTGGGATATCCTTGGAGATAGAATCAAAAGGAAGACCATCGGGAAGACAGACCACCAATTGCAGCTTAAATGTCAGAAGATCCTCAGGTCTGAGTGACAACAACTGACACCGCCGCGAGGCAGACATTGTCAACCCGCGTGCCGTCCAACCCAATTTGACATTGTCAACGCGGGTTGACAATGTCTGCCTCGCGGCGGTGTCAGTTGTTGTCACTCAGACCTGAGGATCTTCTGACATTTAAGCTGCAATTGGTGGTCTGTCTTCCCGATGGTCTTCCTTTTGATTCTATCTCCAAGGATATCCCACCTTATTCCTTGGCTACACCGTACTGACGATGACCAACGAGTCTGAAACACGTGTCTGCGGTTGCACTACAGCGGATTAACCCGATATTCTTTCTCCTATTTTTATTATGTATCCGTGATATTTCCTTTATTGATATTTATTTAACATATATTTTGAGACTTATAATATTTTCTTTTACACAGATATAAATTCTATTTAGTGAATTCCATAGATATGAAGTAATCGACATTGATAATCTACAGCTACATTTCTTTTAATGGAAGGTCTCGGGGCAATTGAAGAGAAGATAAACCAACATTTGAATAAAGCAAATACAACTTGGCTGGAGTTTGTTATGTTTAATATACTTACATATTTTATATGTTTTCAATAATTATAAATTACCCACCGAAATACAAGAGCATGAAACTGACTCCACGACTTCAAGCCATAAATTAATCTTGATCTTAGATTAAACAATACCAGTAGTAATGTATTTCAGAATTTTAACAGGCTTTGTATCATAATAATATTAATTAAGTTAAAATAAAATTGCCAAATGTAACTTTTATTTCACCTTTTTCCTGCCATAATTTTTTTTTAATTTGAAGAGATTTTATTAGGTTTTTGTGTTTGATAAAAACACTGTATTTGAACAAAATACAAATATTTATAAAAGGCAGATAAAATGTTATATGTTCCTTAAGAAAGATACGAGGGCGTATTTTTATGTTATCTACCTAGCCATGAAACAAAAGAGTGACGATGTCAAACAAATTATTGAAAAATTGCTGTCACTGTTAGAAGTGCATGTGCTGTTAGAAGTACATGTGCTAAGTTGTGTTTAGCTTACGCTGTGTAGAGAGATTTGAGACGGTCCATTTCTTGATAAAATGAGTGAAACTAAAGTTGAACATTGCAGCGTAATAAAGTTCCTAACAAAGGAAGGCAATGGTCCAAAAGCAATTCATGAAAGAATGGTTGCTGTATATGGGGAAGATACACCATCTTATTTCCAAGTAAAATATTGGTCCAAACTCTTTCGATGGGGCCGAGAGTCAATCAATGATGACCCAAAGTCCGGGCGACCCGTTGAAGCTCGAACTGAAAACATTGTGCGAAAAGTCGAAAATTTGGTACTGAAAGATCGGCGTGTAAAGATCTCTGTCATTGCCAATGAAGTCTGTATATCCGAAACAAGTGTTCTCAAAATTTTGCATGAGGATTTGGGTATGAAGAAGGTGCCTGCACGGTGGATACCCAGATTGCTTACACCTGAACAAAAACTGTGCAGAAAGAAGTTTCTCAAGAAAATTTGGTCAAGTTGGAGAGGGACAAAACATTTTTATCTCGAATTATTACCGGGGATGAGACTTGGGTATATTACTGGGACCCTCCTACTAAACAAGAATCCATGCAGTGGGTTCATAAGGGCTGTCCACCACCAAAAAAGGCCAAGACACAATTTTCTGATGGCAACCGTTTTCTGGGATGCTGAAGGAGTTTTGCTTATTGAATATATGCCGAGAGGGTCTACTATGAATGGAGAGGCCTACGGAAACAATTAAAAATTTAAAAACTGCTCTGGAGGAAAAACGCCCGCATTCTTATCCACAAAAAAACTTGTTGCTGCACGACAGTTGTCGGGTTCATAAGGCAAACAAAGTTCAGCAGATAATCAATGACTGTGGGTTTATAGAGTTAAGGCATCTACCTTATAGCCCCGACCTAGCTCCATCAGACATCTTCTTATTCAAAAATTTAAAAAAGCATCTCAGAGGAAAGCGTTTTGCTTCTGATGAAGAACTCAAAGAAGCTATTGAAGAATATTTTGCGGGGTTACCGAAGCATTTTTTTCGGAGGGTATGGGGCAACTGGAAAAAAGATGGAATAAGTGTATTAGTGTTGAAGGGAGTTATGTAGACAAATATTTTTGTTTGTTCTCTTATGTGCTTTTTTCATGGCTAGGTAGATAACATAAAAATACGCCCTCGTACCATGGGGTTATAGATAGATGTTTGTAAAAGGTAGGAATTTTAATTATGGTTGCTAATATAAATAACAATTTGGATAGTTCAAGAAGTTTATATCAATTCGTTTTGAGTGAATGTTTTTTTAACACTATTAAAAAAAACTATCCAATTTTGTATCAGATTGAAATCCAAATACTATTCTCACTATATCCTTGCCATATATTAACGAAAACAACCTGAAATAGTTAACAAAACCTGAAATAGTTAACAATAAATTAGAAATTCTTAATAAGCAAAAAACTACGTATGTATAGAATGCCCCAGAATACTTTATGAATGTTCACAGATGTACAAACGTGTTGCTCTTTATGTGACAATTTGAAAGAAAGATTGAATCAAATAATAGTTGTATAGTAAGCTGATTAGTAAGCTTTAAAGCTTCAAAATTAGTCTATGTCAATGCTTCACACATTTTACACGGTCAATCTTAAAGTATTTTGAGCATCTGTATATGCTTTATCAAAGCATCTACTTTTTGCTTTTTAAAGATTTTCAACTCATTGTTTATTGCTTCAAGTTGTCTTTTCTTTGAATCTGGGAAATGCATCTGAATTTAAATCTCTGTATGATTTATTGGAAAAATTTAATAATTCTTGTTGGAGTAATGTATGAAAACATGATGGCTCAAAATGAGCGGAACAGATACAGCAAATTTTTTTTATTATAAACAATAATAAAATAAGATTTCTGGAAATACCATTTTTTTAATTATAAACAATAATAAAGTTAGATTTCTGGAAATACCATTTTTCAAATTTATTAAATCCTGCCTTTTACACGCAATTAAATGTGTGGTTAATTGCGTAATCTCTTCCTTGGGAAACCTGTAATATTCAATCTGACTATCTCTACTTTTTCGATTGTATTACGACAACTGTATACAGCACAACCAGACACGTTAAAGAGAATATAAAAAAAAAAACCGATAAAACATCTTCAAACAGCGTCAAACTGCAGCCGATATGAGAACTGTCAATCTGACTTGCTTCGCAATGACGTCATTGACAGCTCAAGGGAGCATACCGGTATAAGTGTATCGTGCCTATATTTTATTTAATACTATATTAATAATATTTATCGATGACTAAACAATAAAGTAGGTATTATATTAATCACTATTGGCTAATAATAACACTCATAATACCCGGAGGGAATAATGAAATGCGACGAGGGAATAATGGGCCATAACGTTACCATTATTCCCTGCATTCCGCCAATAAGAACATAATGTTCCTAACGTTTTCGTAGTAACGATAGACAAGTCCGGCCATTTTACTAACTGTCTAACCGTCAAATGTCATAGTGATATAGTAATCTGACATTTTCGTTTAATTATTTTGATTTTTTTTAGTAATATTCAGTTAGTCGTCGATAAAGTAGTGTATACTAACTCGCAATAATGACTATTATTCCCTCGAGCTGAGTTACTCCCTCGCTGCTTACGCGGCTCGGTTCGTAAATTCAGCTCTCGGGAATAATAACTATCATTATTGACTCGTTGTATAAACTACTATTATCGACGACTAAACAATAAAGCAGGTATTATATTAATCGCTATTGGTTAATAATAGGACTCATAATACCCAGAGGGAATAATGAAATGCGACCGGGAATAATGAGACATAATGTTACCATTATTCCCTGCATTCCGCCAATAAGGACATAACGTTACCAACATTGTCGTAGTAACGATAGACAAGTTCGGCCATTTTACTAACTGTCTAACCGTCAAACGTCATATCGATATAGTAATCTGACAGTCTCGTTTAATTATTTTAATGTTTTTTAGTAATCTTCAGTTAGTCGTAGATAAAGTAGTGTATACTAACTCGCAATAATAACTCGAGCCGAGTTACTCCCTCGCCGCTTCACGGCTCGGTTCGTAAATTCGGCTCTCGTTTGTATTAGTTTGATGATAATTATAGCATACGTCAAAATATAGTTGACAAGTGTCAAAAGGTGTATGATTATTATAATTAGATTTGTCCAAGATGAAATCATGGCCACCTGCACCCATGCATTAAAAGTTCTTATGGGAATATACTTGTTGATCCACTTTTAAGTAATATGTCTATTCTGCAATAAGAATCAGCTTTTACTTACAAAACTCATTTTTTGCAATTAATTACAATACAAGTGAAATAGAAATGTTCACAATTTATTGCTATATAAAACAATATACAATATAACAAATAATTTGCCTTCATCAAATATGTATGTATGAAAATTGTACCTACATAGAGGTATATAAGAATTAGTTTGTACCATTCCATTTTAAATACCTTCCAAAATGTTATTCTTTCATAATCATGTACAAATTTTGACAACATATTGGTATCTTCTGAAACTATTATAAGCCCAAAAGTTCCTGCATTAAATTGAAACAATGAGATACAACCACTTATGATGATGTCATGTATTGTCCTCAGTGGTAAATGTTTTACATAAGCAGCTTGTGTTTCTTTTGATACCAAAGTAAAAGACACAACACATTCAGTAAGTATTTTAAGTATATTTGAATCTTCTGACACTATAGTAAGCCTACATTTCCATGCATGAAATAGAAACGATGAGATACAAGCAGTTAGAATGTCACGTCTATTGTTCTCAGTGGAAAATGTATTATAGAAGCAGTTTGTGATTTCTCTTGAAACCAAAGTGAAAGGAACACTAGGTATATATATAGTCAATAAGTAATACCAATAATTTTGTCTTTATATCCCATTGCAATGTCTCTATTTTCACATTAAGAGCATAACACAGATATTTGATTTTTTTAAAAAGATTCGATAGCGCTTTATATCTTTAAAATTCACTTTTAAAAAGTATTACTAACATAGACAATTAAATTATCAACACATAAATTGTTTGTAAAAACTATTAATAAAATTCTATGTATGGTGGAACAAAAATGATATGTTAGATGGGAAATATGCGAACTAGGCTAATAAATACTTTCGCCCATTTTTCTGGGGCTAATAGTCAAATCAATGAGATACAGTCACATTACTTCGATGACTGTATTTTACACTGACTTTTGCGGCAATTTCCTCATCTGTTCTGATTATTATTATATTTAAAGGGACGACTCTCATAGATCAGAAATTTATATAGTTTTAAAAATTAAAATTTAAGGATTTTGTTCAATGATTTAATAAATCAATTCAATATTTCTAAAATGGACAATTATGCTAAAAATAAACTAGAATATTACACTAGAATAATAATTGCTCGACAATTCCGCCTGTAGTAACTCCGCTATTGTTGCCACTTCCAAGCCCGAATAAAGAAGGCAAGAGAAGAGATGGTTGGTATTGGCACTATTGGAAAATGTTAATGCCGATGAACAACATATGCTGAGATACGCACACCTGAAAAAACATCCTTCAAGCTGATGGCAAAATACTAACACCTTAAAACTGGAACAACTTGGCTAAGGGATGAAGACCCCGGCAGAATCCCCGACCCCTCGAGTGGGGGGTGGTTTCGCGAGAGAGAACTTACCCCTACCCCCTGAAAAAAGATAATCTTACAAAAGTTCTAACTTAGCTTCGGTAACACAGGAGATCGCCTATACCACCTTATATCTCCTCGAACGTATGTATGGAAACTTAATTCCGCTGTTGTATTTCAAGCGCATAAAATGGGCTAACCGCCATCCAACAAACGCTTTGGATAAGACGTATAGTTAACGATACACAATACAATACATTTTAGCCGAAAGCAGACGGGATTGGGTGTTTCGGCGAGGCGTTCAGAGTGGACAACAGATTTACAAACAGTTTAACGATTTCGGGCAATTAACAACGATTGTGCAGGATTAGTGTAGCACCGCACATTTTCAAAGTTTTTACCTTAAGTCAGTAAATGACAGAGTTAAACAGCATTTACAAACAAATTAATTGAAGAGCACTAGTATTAACTTAGCTCTGGTTATGAGGAAAATGCCTTGTTCAGAGGTAATATGACTCGTTCACTCAAGTTTGCATTGTTATTCTAATCTGGTGGGTTGCTCTGCATCAGGCAAAAAATAAGCAATCACATGCTATATACTTAGGTTATGTAATCAGTTTACACCAGATACTTTTGCCTTTTATGTCTTTGGGACTGTCCTGTCAGGAAAAACATTACATTAAACCGAAGTGGCCACTACGACAGAACTTTATACCAGAAAAAGACAACGTACAACAAGAGTTTTTAGTGAAAAAAAAAAAAGATCATATTACCACCTTTGCAAGTAAAATTAGGGCTCATGATAAACTTTGTTCAAGCACTGGATCAAGAAGATGGTGGTTATAACTACCTTTGAAAAAAGTTTTCAAAAATAACATAAAAAGAATTAAAAAAAGGTACTTTCTTGGACCTCAGTGATAGAAAATTTGAAATCTAATTAACATTAAAAGCATGAAATTACGAAATTTTACTAATGGACATTTCACAGCGCTGGATGCAATATGTCCTTTAAAGTGCACATTCTACAGGTTTGTTTTTGTTTCGCTATGAACGATTCCAGAACAGTTGACGTCATGCGCAGAATTATGTTAAGTGTTCGGGTTTCCGGAACTGCTCTGGAACCAAAAACGTCGTGTTTTGGTTTGTGATTAGCAGTTCTGGAACCGTTCAAGAACTGTAGAACTAATTCGGGCAAAAGGCATCGAATCGTTACAGAATCGTTCGGAACCGTTCAGAACGGTGTACTATGACGCATCAGTTCTGCGCAGTAACAGGACTGTGTTAGAACCGTTCGTAATATTAAACACAAACAAACCTTACATTCTCACTTGGCACTTTTGTCCGGACAATATTTAAATTCAGCTTACTGGCAGGTAATTATTACCTGCCAGTAATACCAACTTTAAATATACCCCTAACGCACTACTAAGAATTTAGTTGACTACTAAGCTTAGTACACTATTAAATGAATGTAACTTTTTTTTTAAGTAAGAGGTTAATTCAATTTTATTAGCTTCTAAATGTCGTTATAAATATGGCTATTGAAGTTCTTTGAATTAAACAAGAACGACCTAGTATGTTAGAACACAGCAGGAAAAAGTAAAAATTGTTTGGCCATTTTATTTTTTTCTGACACAATTTAAATCTGTATAAAAAAAATTACGCATTGTAAAGGTTGTACAATAGCCATGAAGAAAATACTTATATGTTATAAGTTTCTATGTATAAAACTCAGCTATATATTCAAACTTTAAAAATATCCCAATAAGAATACCAATAAAAAACTATTTGGAATAGCCTATATTTTAATATAAATTTGAAAATATTGAAATATATTGATTAACATTTTGATAACTCTTATTTTGAATATCTCATCATTCAATATAATTAAAAATATTTTAGAATTTATATACATATAAATTAAATAATTACAAAATGTATATAAGTAATGTTTTGCAAATATTTCTTAGAAGTTTTTGCCAATTAACAGTGCAGAAAGAGAAATCTAGTAACAATTATAATAGTTGTATATAGATAGTTATAATATCTATATACAGTTTAAACTCTTAAGTTAATTATTTTAAATTTCTTAATGTATTAAATAATGAACGGATATAATGTGATATAATTTTTCATTTACCACATTCCATTTTATTTATGCTTTAATTCAACACAGATGCCAATATTTGAACTAAATGGAAAATGCATATAAAAATTACATAATTTGCTTTAAACAAAATCAATCTTATTAAATTTTTTAATAGAACTGTAAAAGTTACTGTATTAAAAAATACTTTTAGGGTGTATTGATTATCTATGTATCAATTATCAGTGCATGAAAATAGGACACAAATTTTTTTATTTTAGGTAGTAATATAAAAATTCAAATGCAAAAAAATATTGAATTATTATGAATTAAGAGACAATTTAATAACAAATTTATATCTTCTTCAGTTGGTTATAATTTCATTAATAAAACTTGCATTAATCTGTTTTCTAGAGTACAGTTATTTAACCTTGAAATTAACTTGTCAATGACCCTTCATGCATTAAATTTTAATTTGAAACTAACTTCTTTAGATATAGAAACACAATTAAACTTTATATTAATATTGTACTTACCCTGTGGTAGTTCACCAAGACCATACATGGGATACAAATATGGAGATTTTCCATAACGTGCTAATGAATCTGAATATAATTTAATACGTCTAATTGTTTGAATAGCAGGTTGTTCTAGATAATCGTCATCTCTATATAAAGCAAGAGCATGACCAGTAAAGTCTTGTGTATTTTTGTCTAAACCAAACTTTTCATACAAGGCTTGCATATTTGATGTATTTGGGTCAAAGTCTTTCCATGTTCGTGGATCTTGCTCCTGGAAGTCTTGAACATAAATCAAGAAATTACGGAACCTTCTTTTCTCAAACATTCCCATCAAATCAGATGCAAGAGCTTCCTTTTGGTCAACAGGAACCTAATAATTGACAATAAATTATAATTTTAAAGACATGTTTATAATTTTACATAACTTACTTTTGAGATTTTTCCACCTTTGTAAACATAGCTGCCTTCAACAGATTTAAATTCAAGGTAGCGTGTTACCCCTGTATGTATCAGAAGTTTGACAAGTTGACCATTGGCCATTAGAAATTTTGGTATCAGATCAACATTCCAATCACGACCCCGGCCATAGGATTCATCAGGCGTAGGTGCCCCAAATTTGTTAAAAAGTTCATCTAATGGACAGATGGAGGCCGACTCCCCTCCGTAGTACTTGTTACGGTCTATATGGAGAACTTTTTTTCCAGAAACAGAGAGCATTCCACTCAAAATACATTCTTTGAGGCCAGTTCCCAAAACAATCGCATCGTATTCTTCATCCATTTCTTCTTCAAGGAATTAACGATCTGCCCAATATCAAAGAAAATTTCTGATTCACTAGTGGCCCACCTGCGCAGAAGTGATATCGGACAGAAAAACGACGACGTCAATTTACAATGTTGTAACATAATAGGAATAAAAGAACTAATAACTTGCAAATTGACATGAATAAGCACCATCTATGGTCATGGAAATGAAATTAGCTAAAGGACTAACAACAGGAAGACAAATAATATTTTAATAGTCCTTTATTTATTTAATATTGATCATTATTAAAGTAATAACTCTACATAGATAGATCATATTTAAGCATACAATTAAGTAATATATGCTGCCCTCTCTTAAGTGTTTTCTTTATTATAACATGTTCTTAGACTAAATTTACCATTTTATGTTTTCTTATATATTCGTTACATTGTTTATATCTATATAGTAAATATTCATATTAATTATGTATTTATTAAAAATCTATTGATACTCAAATTGGTTTCATTTTAGCGCCAATGTGAATAACAATTAACTCATTATGAATCGCCATAGAATCACGAACAAATTTCCTTGCAGAATGCTGATGCTGCCCTCTTGTCAGTAATTAATGAACTTTCTTTTTGTCAAGCATTGCTTCAAAATTAAGTAATGTAGATTTTATTTCTTGTATTTCTAGATAATTTTATAATAGCAGAATAGAATATTTTCCCAGTATATTATTTATCTCAATAAAATATTCTGTTTATGTTCTTTATTTTTTTAGGTTGATCATGCGCAAATTTGTGTTTTGTCATATGACGTTTAACAGTACATGTTGTGGGGATAAGTAAATGTAGTGAAATAGATTAGTTCACAGCTGTATGGTTAAGGAGTATAGTATATTTTTGGGATATTGAATTTTCCTCGCCTATGATGTTTCTTTAAATAAATCTTAGGAAGAGAGTTGTGATATTTCATTTTAATAATCGTGAAGTGTACATAATTTTTTTTTTGAATACGAATACGTGCAAAAAATATGTTAATAACAAGTTAATGTGTTAACCAACGAAATTGGCAACAAGAAGAACGAATTGCTCTCGACATCGTAGTGATGAAAAAGACATTGTGTAAAAAAGTTATTTATTCGAATACGAATACTGAATGGAATAATCAGAATAATGTCGGGAAATGGCAAGATAAATGAATCAGGTAGTAATGGAACTCAGGTGGACGTTCCAGTACAGTGTTCGACATATACGTTTCCAGAAATCAGAGCTCAAGAGATGGTACGAGGTCACGGTAGAAGTGCAAGCCATGGAGGAGGTGCAACTTTGGATACGAGTAATTCTGGAAATGTTGTTGCTCGTTCTGCTCTTAAATCTAGCAGAGGTCATCAAAGAGCGTTTTCGCAAGGACAAATACCAGAAAGTGGATCTATGCGTCCTAGTCACAGCAGAGTTGGTTCAAAAACTGATTTCATCCTTCCTCCTGGACACAAAGAAAGTGATACGGCATCCGGTAGTGCTTCTAGAACGTCTGCAAAGGGTCATTCAAGGCAGGCGTCTAGATCTGAGTCTATATATACTTTAAGGCGATCAGCACCACCTTCTATGTGGACGAGGTTTTTATGTTTTGTGTTACGAAGAGAACCCCGGTACGAGCAGGAGGAACGATTTCGTATTATAGTGCCTAATCACACGGTACCACCAAAGACACCTAAAAAAGAACATCCGAACGGTTCTCGGCCTAATAATAAAATAAGGACAACAAAATATACCTTACTGTCGTTTTTACCAAGAAACTTATTAGAACAATTCCACAGGGTAGCTAATTTGTATTTTATTTTTATTGTGTTGCTCAATTGGATCCCGGCAATAAGCGCGTTCGGTAAAGAAGTGGCAATGATACCCGTTTTGTTTGTACTTGGTGTTACAGCTGTGAAGGACTTATTTGAAGATAGAAGAAGACATGCTAGTGATAAAAGAATCAACAATTCAACGTGTAGAATATATCACAGGTATGCCTTCCAAATAATCTCCTTAAAATACCTATATTTTATATTGCCTGATATATTTAAACAGTTTCAAGGATTTAAGAATATAGAAAATAGTATTTTTAAATTTTAGTTGAATGTATATAAAAAGTTGCCATTTCTGTTATTTCCGAATTTAACACCTTTTGTCTTTTTAAAATGAAAAAATGAAATTGATATCTTACCCAAAACAAATAGGTATTTAAATTCATTTAAAAAGATGACTTATTATTATTATTTAGACATTTTATTTATTTCATCTTTTAACATTCCCAACAACTTTACGTCAATTACAGGCTGTTACGGCTCCTATGAGTAATTTTTGCACAAGGGCCTGTCGTACGGCTCTTTGTGTTCCCCTATTCTAAAACCAAAGAAACCAAATTAAAATTTGAAGAATTTTTTTCTTATCCCTATTGAAATCGATATTGTCTGTTGGTGGAGGTGTCGACATATAGGTATTTTCCTCATACAGATTCTCTAGTGAAATGTACTATTTCATTATTTATAAGCAAAAGGACTAAATTCTATGATGTGGCAGAGTTCAAGACCTATCTTTTTATATTCTCGTAGGTATTTAATGTAAAAACATAATATGAAAACTCAACCCTTTTTATTATTAATTAACTTACTTTATTATTAGCTATGTAGTATCTTTTATACTTAGTTGTTCACTTTTATGTAGGTATGTATATACCGCGCGATCATTTAAATTCTAAATTAGAGCAGGCTGTGAAATTTAAATTACTAATAATGATAAATAACAAAAAATATGCAATCCATCAATAATTTAATTTAACCCAGCACTTGTTTTGTACGCATTTAGTAGGTACGTCAAAGATGTTGGATCCGGTTGAGTCAGAAGTGAAAGTAAATAAAAGGAAGGGTATTTAGCAACATGCTACCCTGTTTTGTAAATAGAATTCAATAAAATCAATACGTTAAATTGAGTCAAGATGTATTTCCGCATTCGTATCAGTACAAAGTTTAAAAAAAGCAAAATGGAAACATTGTCTTAGTGTATTTAGAACATTTCTCAATAAAAGTCAAATTAGTTATCAATTATTTATAGCATCAGGAAAGGTCTTTACTTATACATAACGTTATGGATTTAATGTTAGTACCTGTACATATATATTACACAGAATTGTCATCTGTAACCACTAATTAAATGTAGTGCATAATGATAGAATTAAGCTATTTTGTATTGCGAAACTGAATTAAAATACCTATAAGTACATACCGTGTCGACATATTTTAATTTCTGATACGAAAGTAGAAAGAGGAAAAGAGTGCGACGAAATAAACTAAAGATAAACTTATAGCGAGGCTGCCAAGACAGTACACTCGACACACGTTTCCTATGAAATGTAAGGAGTGAGGATCCCCCGACACTGCGTTGCTCTCCCACCACTGTTAGCAAGCAAGCATCCCTGCATATTATAAGGTCATCTTCTGCATGGGATAGAAGTACAAACCGAAATTAAAATTTGTCGACTACGGTATATGCATACATTTGAGTTTTACAAGTAAATATGTGGAACTTACCTGGTGTATATTGTGTAGAATTTGTATATACAATATATAATACATGTATATAATATAAGTTTTAGAAAGACGCTTTATTTAGAAGATATAGACGAGAAAGGTGTTAATATTTTAAAAATTACTTAGTAAAACTGTGGTGTACTGAGTACTGCACTGGGTCTGGGTGGAAAAAACATATTATTTGTAGTCACACGAGTTTAGTGAAAGCAGATATCGAAAACACCATTAGTTTAACCGAAGAGTTCATCACGATACATAAATATCGGTTGTCACTGACGTCATTGCAAAGCCGGTCAGTTTTGACAATAGTCAGCGTGTGAAAAACTATAATCGGTGCAATCTGGCATATTAAATAGAATATTAATTAAAAAATTCAATAAAGAACTCAAAACATATTTGAGATGACAGCTGTCAAAATTGTATCTATGTATTGCAGATTCATACGTTGTTGTTTACGTTTTTATTGTGTTTTGTCATTTTCTCTCTTTGTAATTTCGCAGAATTAATTGCGTCTCGTATTTTCATTTGATAATTAAACCGTTGCTATTGAAGCTCTGTGTACCGCTATATTATCATTTTTATCTACATTAATGTACACTACTCCAGTGGAAAATGAAGAAGATTCAAGAATTGCATAATTTATGTGTGTTATACAATAAGAGATAACCCTAGTGTTTTTGAAAGAGTTTGGCAGTTAGTGAGGAGAAGACTATATATGCACCTTACCTGATGGTAGTCATGTAGTAGAAAGTATTATGTATTGTCTTATTTTTGAAAAGCAGTTATCGCCCGGTACTTTTGAAGCAAAGCGTCATCTGAAGTCAAAAGATCTTAAAATAGCCCAAGGAATAACCCCTTGAATTTTTGTCCTATGTTTAGTAAACATCCTTAACACTACAAAAGAACAAAGGTTCCCATTATCTGTATCATGGAGTATTCAACTTTAGATTAAAGTACATATAAACTTTGTGAAGATAACATGCATGCAGTATTATGGTCTTTTTGAGGGGTATTGGGATTTATCATTTAATAAAAGTATGTGAATATATACTTTTTGTATAAATAATATGATGATAACACTGGTTAACACTAAAAATGTACAACTTATCCTGCTGAAGTCGAAAATCAAGGTTAACATTTTTTTACAGAATAGTTTTTGAGATATTGTGAATTTTTTCATTTTTTCATTTCACTTAACCATATTTCGGGCTAGATGTGTCCTATTTGGTCGTGCTTGTTACCAAATGAAAGACATTGAAATGATGAACAAATACGTATGATGGGATCTTGAATTGGTTAAGCAGCTCTAAAAAAAAAATAATTATTTTCATCGATACCTAAATTTTTATTTTTCTTTAAATCTGAATTATAATCCAGATTAAAAAAAAATAAGCTGATTCTGTGACCACGGAAAAAAATGAGGTGTGGCCACCACACCACTTTCTTATAGGTATGAGCGTCTCAAACTATACAATTTTAAGAATTTTTTATAGAAAAATTATTCAAAATCCTATTCTAGGTACATACTTCCATTGTCTTAATAAATTGCTATAGAATGCATACTTTGCAAGATATTTGAAAAAAAGTGCTACTCCCTAAGAGTAAAAGTGTTACTTTCAGTCCGAATTTTCAAATTTTATGTATACAAAAAATATTGCAAATCCAGCTCTAAATACTTTTGTATTCTTGATAAATATACAAGGTGAGTCATCTCCGCGGGTAAGGCCGATTATGCCTTAATAAGTGAAGATATTTCGAAGCGGTTTTTTTTCTTCCGATAGCTGCTCATTAGAAGCACATTTTAAAAATATTTTGTATTATACAGAGTGTTCCATAACTTGGTGGCTAACCATAGTTATAGTTTTTTAAATGGAACACCCTATATATTATTGCATTTTTGTATTCCCCGTACAATTTTTAGTCAAAAAGTAATAAGATGGTATAGGCCTAAAATTTAAAGTTTTCGACTTATTCCCATTTTTATGAAAAATTCAATGTTTGTATAAAATTATATTTCTCGAAAACGACGTATTAGATGGATAACATTTTTTGCAGTATTGTTTGCAATAAGAGGTCCTAATAGAAGCATGTTTTATTTTTTTTACAGTTACGTTAGTTAGTTAGTAGTTAAGACGTTAATACTTTAAAAGTGACTATTACTGAGCTATTGTCGCTTTTTGTCAGTACTATACTATATTAATTAAAACCATAAAACTGACAAAATTATATCAAAAAGCGACAATAGCTCAGTAATATTCACTTTTAAAGTATTAACGTCTTACCTGTTTTTGATGTGAAATTTAATAAGAAATTCAAAAATGAACTGATATACAGGTTGTTCCATTAAAAAAAATGACCTTTATACAAAAACATGTCATGTAATTTTAATCCAGTTTACTGCACACGCAGTTAGTAACTGTAAAAAAAAAAGAGATGCTTCTATTAGGACCTCTTATTATAAACGATACTGCAATTTTTTTTGTCCATCTAATATGTCGTTTTCGAAAAATATAATTTTATACAAACATTGAATTTTTCAGAAAAATGGGAATAAGTCAACAACTTTAGATTTTAGGTCTATACTGTCTTATACCTTTTTGACTAAAAATTATACGGAGAATACAAAAATGCAATAATATGTAGGGTGTTTCATTTAAAAAACTATAACTATGGTTAGCCATCAAGTTATGAAACACTCTGTATAATACAAAATATTTTTAAAATGTGCTCCTAATGAGCAGCTATCACAAGAAAAAGACCGCTTCGAAATATCTTGTTACCCCGTCGATAATGGATGACGATCGATAAATCAACGATGTTCTTATATTTTTAATCAAACAGATCTATTAAAAATATAATTACAATGATCAGAAAATTATCTGTCTTGTTTATCAATTTGACAAAAAAAATGCAATCTGTCTAATTTGTTTTGTTTTTAGTTCTGTCAAAAATGACAGAACTAAATAAACCAGGTGAGAAGCTTCAAACACCTGCAAACGCGTCGTATGTAACGGCAACGTATATATAGGTAAAAAAATGGCCACTCCCTGGAAGACGCCGTTTGCAGGATGTTTGAATAACATTGAAAGCAAAATGAATTTAATGTCTCTAGGGGGAAAATTGTCTGTCTTATAACTACACACGCGAAAGACTTGGGACGCACTTGCGAAAAGTGGTTCTCGCACTCCAAATTTGTTCGTAGGGGAGGGGAAAAAAATTACGCACTAACACTGGGCGCTACCAGGTGCTCCGGGTGGACAGCATACTCTTGCGACCCTGGTTGCTCCTGGTGGGCAATAGACCGTTGAGGGGCCGGTTGTGCTGTTGTTCCTGGCGGGCAGCAGGCTCGTGGGCTGGATTGGAAGGTTCATGACATGTATGCCGACATATATATTTTTAATGTTTAAAAATGATGTTTCATTTCATAAATCCATTTTGCGCCGAAATATAGTAATTCCGTAAATCTCTGTTGTCGCGTTTGCTTAGTAAGTGGTTGATAAATAGTTAATAGGAGGTTAGTGGGTGGTTAATGGGTTCTAATTCTGGATAGTAAGTAAGTTATTTCTTATAGTTTGTAATACGATTGATGGTTGGGTTGGACAGCGTTGGCTGGATTCCGCCAAATAAATAGAGACGCTTTATTGTTATTATTTTTATTATTATAGTCTTATTTTTTTTCTTTTTTTTTTAACTTGTTCAATGGCGTAATTAGATACATTTTACTTCTATAGTTTTATTTGTATGGAATAATATATCTACATGTAATTAAAAATTGTATAATAATTTACGGTTGAGTTGAACAGCTTTAGCTGGACTCCGCCGAATAAAGACGATTTATTATTATTATTATTATTATTATTATTATTATTATTATTAATAATATATTCGAAATATTTGGCGTTTCATGACTTTCATGGTTCTTGTTCAAAGAGTGGCTTTATTTATGTATATTGTAAGAAATATGAAATTATAGTACAAATACTATAATTATAGTACGGTTGGCAACACTGGTGCCAGGTTTAAATTACGACGGAGCAAAGAAATAGTGTAAACAACACGCAGTTACTGAATAGTACTATTCATATGGTGAACTGCAACATCTGTTGCTGATGCGAAAACCACTACAAAAAAAGTCCATTAAATTTTCTTTCTTCAGCGTAGGTAGAAGGGTGACGAGTTTTTAAAATTTATTATATTTACCATATATTTCGTAAGATAAATAATAATTATTTACGAACCAAGTGCGGGAATACATATTTCACGAATGAGTGGCCATTTTTAAAGCGCGAGCCGAAAGGCGAACGCTTTATGGACACGAATTCGCGAAATGTTTCACGCACGAAGTTTGTACAATATTTTTTGTACGAATACTTAAATAATACGTTATCATTTATAACACACTACAAATTTGTTCATATTAATTCAAACATTTTCAGTTGGCAGTACTTATTATTTGAATTGACATATGTTGACATTTAATTTTTACTTCCCGAACGAGTGCGGGAAATAGAATGTTATGTTATATGAGTACAAAAAGTTATATATGTATATGCCTATTCATACTTATATTACTTTCGTTTTTTCATTGTTTTTACTGTTAATTACATACTTCGTAATTTTTGTAATAGTTCCTGTTTAATACCTACCGTTTCATTGAATCTGCTTGACCCAATTATCTTGACGTAAGTGTGCACTGGATTTCGTTAAGTTTCAATAACATACGCATACATTTTTAGTTATCATTTATGTAGATTTAGAACATTATTTATGTTACTATGATATGGAAGAACGTCGAGAATGGCATCGTGAAACAATGGCGAGTTGGATTAAGGGTCGTACTGATTGTATGTCCATTATGAGTGAAATTTATTGTAAAGTCTGTAAAATATCGTTACAGAATGCCAAAAATTCGCACGTACGCCACTTAGCTTCGCTAAAGAATAATAATAATAATAATAATAATAATAATTTTAAAAGTATTCCAAGTGACCTCGGATGTGACCTTCGGCAAAAGTTAGACGCAGTTATTAATATAAAAACCAGATTTAATAACATTGCGGCAATTGTATATGGGGACAATGACACAAAATCTAACTGCTAAATACGTGAAATAAAAAAGTATTTCCAGTACGCACCTATAACTAGTTGCGATGTAGAAAGGGCGTTTTCGATCTACAAGGATGTACTTCATTCAAAGAGTACAAATCTTACAGAAGGGATCCTTGAGAAAGTATTGCTAGTAAATACTAATACCCCTTTACACGACTTGGACTACAAAATGAACAAATAATAAGCTATTTTGTATTTTATGGATCACCACCTACTTGTTAACCAATTATATAAATACAATTAAAACCTCTTTAAAAATACAACATTTCAATAGTGCGCCCATGGGCGATCAGTCATCAACCTTTCGTGTCCGGTCTGTAATAATTATATATTATTTTGGAGGTATCAGGGTGACGCATGATACCCTGAAAATAACAAGTAACCAATAACGTTTAACAACTCATGTTTTGATAAAATAAAGTTGAAGTGATTATTTTTGTAGGCCTATTTTATAGAAAATTCCAGTACTTCGACGTCAAAAAAAAAATGAAAGACGATGTCTAACTGTGTCTTGCCAAAAAGTTCTACCTTGATGTGTTCTGTGTCACTTCAGTAGCCTCACGAGATATAGACAAATGGGTGAAAACGATATCTCCCTTTATCCATTGTGGCGTAGGATGAGCTGACCTTGAGGTCGACGCCTTCGGGGCTAGACGTTGTCTTTTTGAAGCCAAATATTCATCATTATCAGAACTTCAGTTACATTGTTCATCCTTGTTCACATTTGAATCGCACTGATTTGGCACATGTAATTCAAAAATGCAAGCTATATCTGCGATGTTTTCCTCGTCCGTAAGATGATCAACTTCTGGCGGGACATATACAGCGTTAATGATATCTTTGATGGAAGAATTGATTAAAAATATTTTATGTAACCAGAAATACAGGCACTGACCAAAAGATAAACATATTCATTATTTTATTGACTCATGAACTTCACATACTTTCATTTCTGTACTGTTTCTAGAAACTTTCGAGAAAACATTGTTCAACACTACAATAGTCTTACAACCGACTTGCACGCACAATAAATTAGTTCTGGTGTGTTCTTTAAGAAGAAGAAGCTTTACCAAACGTAAAACTTCTTTTAATTTGTCTAGCTTTAGAGCATTTAAGACTGATATACTAAAGTTCGCGAATTCTTTTACAAGGTTACTGCCTTAATTATATTCCATGCCACCGTCAAATACATAAATTTCTTTCTTTCTTTTAAACCAATTAATTATTTTAATGACATACATCGCTTGGAACGTACATACATACAATCACAACGTTTTCATTAAGAACTATGCACTTGACCAGCTTAAAACTAGGGCAACTGTTTACATGAGGGATGTAGAATGTTGAACGAAACCATTGTGATGACTTCACATTCCACGTGAAGTCGTCACAATTTTAATCATTTGGGACGGACCTTCTGAAATTTTGATCAAACTTGGTAAAAATAGTATGAACAAAAATGTAATGTTTCATTGTCGAATTATCGGTTAATAATTATTGAAATTTCATTAAAAAATGCCCTACTTTGAGACAGTTAGCCTCATTATCTCATGAACGAAAAAAGATATAAGCTTGAATTTTATCTTACATTAAAGATCCTTTAATGAGCTTTAATTTGGTGTATAACATGACACAAATTTTGAACTTTAATTTTTAAATTAACTTTAATTAAACATTTAAATTATAATTTCTGAAAAAATCATAAAATTACTTTGCCCCTAAGATTTTGATGAAACTTGGTAATTTCATACTATTCCCAAAGAATGTAATTTGAAACGACAATACATTAGGTTATACAAGCAAAAATTGCAGCAGTATACAGGAGAGTCTAGAAATGCTCTCATTTCACAAACACATATTTTTAAAAAGTCTGGCACTGATAACATGCATTATTGCCGCTTCTTGCGAATTAGCGCTGGAAATTCTCAAAGCGAAAAGCCTTTTAGCGATGTAGCGATTAAGTACACAAAACAATTCACGGAAGCAAAAATTGCAGAAAATTTTAAAACAATCACAGTGTCGCATCAAACAATTGCAAGACGGGTAGACCATATATGTAAATCAATAGGTATCCTAAAAATTGCACGACATAATTGAAAAATGTAAATATTTTTTACTCTATCTGGACGAAAGCACCTATCCGACTTCAGCCAACTTGTAATTTTTGGTGGAACTATTCAAGAGGACTTCAGTGTTGCAGATCTTATTTCTGTACATGGTACAACCAAGGAATAGGATATTTTTAAAGCTGTAAATAAGGTGGTATAACGCCATGGGGGAGTCGATAAATGTTCCTGTATTGCCACCGATGGAGCCAGAGCTATGATGAGAACTGAATCTGTATTTGCAGGACTCTTAAAACAAAACAATATCACCTCTCCTGTGATACACTTCATTGTTCACCAAGAGGTCATTTGCAGAAAGTTAAAAAATAATATATTATAAGAGGGGGCAATGACTCACAAAAAGTTTCGTGATTTTTTGTCAAAGTAGGTGCTACTTATGGGGACTAGTTACTTCACACCGATATTCGTTGGTTAAGCGCCGGAAATTGTTAGCAACGTTTCTTCGCTCTATGCAAGAAGATTCCCAGTTTCCTTAAAAATGAAGTGAAGTCCGACAGTACGGACGTGGAAAATCATATTGAAGATGCAGTATTTCTATCAGCATTTCCAACAGACCTGACATCTCACCTTTACGAATGTCATTTGAAGCTACAATGAAAGTAGCAGAGTATTGGCAGTTTATATGGTGAGGATTTCAAAATAAACTTAAGCTATTCAAGTCTGCACTAGAAAAACATGATTTTTCATTTTTTCCAAGCTGTAAAGAGCACTTTGAAGAAATGAAGGACTCAGAGAATGTTTCATAATTAGGTCGTATAAAATACATTGACACAGTTGTAGAAAAATTCGAAAATCCAAGGAGAAATTTCAGTTTTTACTTAGCCACATACTACTGTGTAATTTGCAGTCAGAGAACGTTAACCCCACTTGCGAAACTTAAGCCTTACAGCAGGTTCATTGCTAGGAAGCACTTATTTTTGCAAAAGCAGCTTATCCGATATGAAACTTATAAAGTCAAAATATAGGTGTTCCCTGTCTGATAAGGCACTTACTCAGTTGCTTCGCTTGGAAACAACAAATATTAATATGTTGATACATTGGTTAGTGAAAACCAACATCTCCAAACTTCCCAATATTTTTTTGACCAAGAATGTCGCCACGTGTAGACATTCTTGGTCAAATTTTGAGTTAAAAGTCCTAATCCTAAACCGATATATCAGGCTTCCTTTGTCTTCAGAATGAATTTGAAAGAAACATACATTTGGCAACATTGAACACGCATGTGCTAGTTATAATCTTCGGAACATTTTTACACGTCGTCATGTGAACCTTACATTTTAAATTTAAAAAAGAAACAAACGAAATAAAATTGGTTTCTTAGATTACATATTTATTACGAAAATATTACAAAGTTTAAAAAAGTTATGATAATATTGACTAATTTTTGTACATCTTCTTGATAGAAATCGAATTGAAATCCATCAGTTTGTAGACATAGCTACACTCTTTGTGGTATCGTTTGTACTATTAGCTCAAGTCTTTCTGGTGTGATTTCTAATACTGCGGCTTCAATTCGGGCTCTAACATCGTCAGCGTCCTGTGGAGGTGTAGCGTAAACTTTACCTTTAATGAAACCCCAAACAAAAAAATTTAATGGATTGAGATCGGGGGATCTCGCAGGCCACAAAAGGGGACCGCCACGACCAATCCATCTGTCTGGGAAGTGTTCAGTCAACCAGTCTCTTATATTACGAGCAAAGTGCGCAGGAGCTCCATCATGCATGTAAATCATATTACGGCGTACGTTCAGCGGTATCTCATCAATAACTTGTTCTAAAACATTTAAATATTCACCGGAATCTAGGCGATTTGGTAAGTAAATTGGTCCGACTACCCTGTGGTTTATTATACCCAGCCAAACGTTAACAGAAAACCTTCTTTGGTGACCGTATTCGCGAAATTCATGTGGATTTTCATCTGCCCAATGACGAAAATTATGAGTATTAAACACACCATCTCTGGTAAACATGCACTCATCACTCCAAAGAATACGTCTTAAAAAGTCACCTTCTTCCTGAATTCTATTTAAGATTGTATTGCAATAATTGATTCGAAATAAATTATCATTTCCGTAAAGAGGCTGAACTTTAGAAACATGGTATGGATGAAGCAAGTTTTCTCGTAGAACCAAATGAACAGTCTTATTACTGGGAATATTTAGTGTAGAAGCTAATTGACGGATACTCGCAGAGGGATCTTCCTGTATTGTGCTCTTCTAGTTGCACGGTACGCCTTTGCCTTGGTCGACCTGCGTTCGCATTTCTTGGAATAAACGAACCTGTTTCACGAAGTCGTTGGTCCAGCCTTCGAAATACATTTTTACTTGGATGCCTCCGATTTGGAAAACGCACTCGATATTCCTGCCCTGCCATGCTAGCATTTTCACGACAGAAACCGTATATCATGTACATATCGGCATATTCGTTGAACGTAAAATACATAATAAACAAGCAGAACAACTAGTAAACACGAAAACCCGAAAACTGATTAAAACTATACAAATAAACACGAAAAATAAGCAAGTCGAATGAAATAGGTAGATTACAAAGTGTCAAAATTTGACAGTAGTAATGTATTTGACTAGAACAACATTAGGCTGCCTACTTATTGTTTTACAACGTTGTCAGATGTGTTTTTCGTCAAAATAAGTTAATAAACAAATATTAAAAACAAACTTTAAAATCAAAAAGAAAACTTTAACGAAAGGATAATAAGAACAATTCTTCTTTCTTCTAAATTGTAGCTCTTTCTGTCAACAAATATCAAGTAATAATGCTTATTTCAAGACTGAAAGTCCGAACTTTAGGAACCTCGTGCAAAGATATGGAGCATGGTACAACATTTTCGTATTAGGATTTTGGACTCCGAATTTAACGAAGAACATCGCCGCGTGTAGTGGGTCCGCCAATTTATACACACCTTGTATAGTGTGTCCAGCGGTCCTCGACCCACTTGAAGTTGGACAGCCCTGCTCTGTATGAAATGATTTGCTCGTTTTTGTAATAATAAAATTCGATTCATAATTGTTAATGTGCCTCAAAATAAAAGACCTTATGTGATCACAGAATGAAAATTATCAAGGTAAATCATTTTTAAGATACCTACGCGTTTTCATTCTACACAAAATATATAAAAGTTGATATGGTAATGTTAATTGAAATGTAAATTCAGTGCCAGTTAGAAAAGAACAAAATGTATGCAAAGCACAGATACGGAAACTGGAATCTGGAAGCGGGATTAGTCTTTGCTGTATTCTAACAAAAATGATAAATGATAAATTAATTGCTTGTTTGAGTCTTAAGTATTTATAAAACTACATCCGTTATGGTATTAAACTAATATTTTGAGATTATTTAATTTATTTTCTTACTATCATATGAATAGGTATACATTTAAATTTTGATTTTACTGTGCACCCAAGTTCAATAGACACGTGGAATGCGATGAGGTTTGTAGTACATATATTGTTTCCCCTATTCTATTTCTGCTATTTCCAGATAGTGTGGGATACAAAAACATACACAATGCGTTAATAAGTATTATACAATTATGTCTATGTTTACCTTCAACAAGTAATTTTAATGTCTAATACATCCTAAACTCATTATTACATTGTCTTATCCGTACTAGAATAAAGTTCATTATAATTATCCAACGATTGTAATATACTATAGAAATGTAGTTTTGCTCGGCGTACCTAATAAAATTTGTCGAATGCAAAAGAAACGTGTCGATGACGTAATTTCATGTAACCTTAAACTTTACAATCTTCAATAAAAATCTCCTTCAACGTTAAATGATGTAATCAATATCTGGAATAATTGTAAAATCGTGTATTGATGGATATAGTTACGCCCCCCTTTTTGTAGATATAAGCACACATATGCATTGTATGTACATATGTACATACATGTCGTAATTGTTTTTTTTCCGCTAGCGTGAAAGATAAGTACATTATTGACATTTTTTTTGTATATGTATGCTTACCACAGTTATATTTGTGCCATGCCGTACAACAAATTATTTCTTTAAAGTAGGTATTATACGAGGTAGGCGCCATAAGCTCTCGGCCTGACAGGCTTATACAGGTTCAAACGTGTTCAAACTCCGTCACGTCATGCATGCATATACGCGAGGTGTACACTACAAATATGACGGTTTGAAGCCTAGTAGTTTTTAGTAACCACCCAACCAACCTGACTAACGCACGAAAATGTCGGAAGTAACGAAAATTGATTACCGCACTGTCATTAAATTTTTAACAAAAGAAGGGTATACACCTTATCACATTAAACAACGTTTAGACGGCGTTTACGGTGATTCATCTCCTTCGTATTCAACTGTAAAAAAGTGGGCAAAACGTTTCCGTTTGGGACAAGAACCCCTGGAAGATGCTGATCGGTCGGGTCGACCAGTTGAAGTGATAACGCCCCAACAAATTTCAATTATTGAACATTTACTGCTAGAAGATCGCCGTTTGAAAGTGAAGGAATTAGCAGTGATAACAAACATTTCTGAAGCAAGTGTTCGTCGAATTCTCCATGACCATTTGGGTATGAATAAAATTAGTGCTAGATAGGTACCGCGACTTCTTTCTGCTCCCCAACGTGAACGTCGAGTCGAATGTGCGCAGTCGTTTTTAAACATGTGTGGAGATGACCCAAAACCGATTTTGGAGTCCATTGTCAGAGGGGATGAAGCAATGGTTCTGTTTTACGATCCTCCATCGAAAAGAGGGTCCATGGAATGGCGGCGACCTGATGAACCTCGTCCCGGAAAGGCGAAAGTTGTTCAATCAACGCAAAAGGTGATGGCCGCAATATTCTGAGATTAGTTACCATCAGTTATTAGGCATCTACGACCCAAACAGTTTAAGAACCGATTGCATCAGGTTTTGTCGGTGAAAGCTTATTACTCCCTACAGGAGTTTTTGGATTGTAATTTTAGAGTATAATCTTAAATACATGTACCTAGTTTTAAGTTCTACACTAGCAGCAATAATAAGGCTAAATCCTTTGTATTGAGTGATCTGTGTATTTGTATTTTTTACTTTTTAGTTTCTTTTTGTTACATGACTTGTCCAACGTACCAATGTATAACTTGGATTAATAAACTATACTATACTATACTATTGTGAGGGCATTTTGCTAATTGACTTTAAAGAGCGCAATACAAGTGTGAAAGGCACATATTATGCGTCTTTATTGCATAAATTAAGAGACAGTATTCGTGCAAAACGTCGTGGAAAATTGACAAAAGGTGTGCGATTACTGCACGACCATGCTCCCGTCCATACTGCCGCCATTTCAAAAGCTGCCATCCGCGAATGCGGCTTTCAAGGTTTGGAACATCCACCTGTAAGTCCGGATATGGTTCCTTGTGTTTTTGTTTTGTTTTCTAATTTAAAAAAAAGACCTTAGGGGACGTAGTAAGGACGACAGTGAGTTGCAAGCAGCTGGTATAGAACATTTTGACGGAAAAACTTTACTTCATTCAGTCTAAGAAAGGTGTAGGGTGGTGCTACAATTTGGGCACAATTTACATTAGCATGATAAATTTTGCATATTGATGCATGTAGAACAGATATTCTGTTGTCACATGGTAGTCATTTGTTAAGAGATATATATTTAATAAAATGATGAACTTTTCCGAGTGTTTATTACTGTATTTATTTAAAAAGGCTTAGATTGTATTGAAAATATTAAAAAGGTCAGTCTTTGATATAAGGATCGGAAGTCAAGCTTACATGATGTAAATGCCGGGGACGCAACGAGGACATCCCGCATCCCTGATTTGATATTTTTCACAGGCTAATCAAAATAGGTATAGAGAAACAAGTGCTTACCAAGTAACAGTAAATACATCTTCTCTAGAAGCAATATTGCAAGGTTTATAAAACTGCTTTTTGATAAGAGTAAAAGTGTTTGACTTTTGAATTTTTTTACAAAAGTTGTTCCAAATCATCCTCTAAATACTTTTATATTCTTAAAATATATATCTATTTTCTTTTGTAAGATCTCTTTGTGCTTTTTAGCATCTAATCAAATCATAAATGGTCTAATAGTTAGTAAATATTGATTTAAATTTGTTTGACAAATATATATACTTTTTAACAAGTAGATAATTCTAGATCCAATATAATCTAACTGTACTTCATTCAGTCTAAGAAAGGTGTAGGTGGTGCTACAATTTGGGACAATTTACATTAGCATGATAAATTTTGCATATTGAAGCAAGTAGAACAGATATTCTGTTGTCACATGGTAGTCATTTGTTAAGAGATATATATTTAATAAAATGATGAACTTTTCCGAGTGTTTATTCCTGTATTTATTTAAAAAGGCTTAGATTGTATTGAAAATATTAAAAAGGTCAGTCTTTGATATAAGGATCGGAAGTCAAGCTTACATGATGTAAATGCCGGGGACGCAACGAGGACATCCCGCATCCCTGATTTGATATATTTCACAGGCGAAGCAAAATACGTATAGAGAAACGAGTGCTTACCAAGTAACAGTAAATACATCTTCTCTAGAAGCAATATTGCAAGGTTTATAAAACTGCTTTTTGATAAGAGTAAAAGTGTTTGACTTTTGAATTTTTTTACAGAAGTTGTTCCAAATCATCCTCTAAATACTTTTATATTCTTAAAATATTTGTTGCAGAATTACGGGTAGAGGTAAATTGAATAAAAACACACTTCTGCGTAATGTGACGTTTCGACTGAATATTTAATAAGCAGGTCTGATGAAGACTGAGATATTCAGTCGAAACGTCACATTACGTAGAAGTGTGTTTTTATTCAATTTACCTCTACCCGTAATTCTGCCTTGAGTAGTAAGAAGTTTTTCTACAACATATTAATTAGTGTCAGAGATTTATATCAATACTTTACCAATATTTATATATATATATATATATATATATATATATAAATATATAATTAATCTATATTATCTATAACTAATAATATTGTGTCGGCAATACCTATGTAATTAGTGTTTATTGCCATGCGTGTTAAAGCAATTTCTTTTTGAATTATTTATTGCGGTGTTATCGGTAATTTTCCATGCATTTTCATATTTGACTATTAAATGTTGTCGTGATACATAGGCGTATACAGAATATTGATTTAAGGAGTAATGGAACAGATAACTATTTCATTCTATTTTTATTAGAATACTTAAGCATGCATTAACATTGCAAGCAGTTTAGGTATGCATTAATTAGATATATGTAAGAATGTAATACCGTCATAAGAGTGATATAATGTGAAAGTAATTTGTTTGATATAACGAAGTAATTAGTGAAGAACAACCACAAAAAATAATTTTTCTACTCCCATACTTTAATTGTATTATTAGATATTCCGAACCTGTACTATAATGATGTTCATTACGATACAGATTTTCATTATGTTACAAGTTTATATCCAATAGGAATACAGATTTTTCATTACGATACAAGTTTATATCCAATAGGAATGCGACATTTCAATATTCAAACAATATTCAATATGGCGACTGCATATCTGACAGATATACAAATTAAATAAATGTGACAGTTCTCTGCAATTTACAAGTAAGTACTTTAAATTTGTGCTTTTTTGAAAATATAAACGGTAAAAATGAGGGATAATGACAGTGAAATGTAATAATTGACTCCACCAGAAATTATGGAACAAGCCTTAGTAGCCACGAACAATTTATTACCAGCCAAATTCACAAAACCGTACGGAAAATTTTAACCTCAATTTATGAAATGGATTGTTCAAAAAATATGTTTTATTATGGGGTCGTAGAAAAAATAGTGTATGCAACTCGCATTTAATGGCTATTAAGACACTCGTATTCATTACAATACTCGGCTTCGCCTCGTATTGTAATTCTCTTACTCGTGTCTTAATAGCTATCATTAAATGCTCATTGCATAATATACTATTTTGTAATTATTATCAGTGGAAAACTATCAGAATATTTATTTTTTATAGCCGACCGTTGAATATATTATTGATTTATATAATATTTATCCTAATCTAATTCTGAAAAACGAAATTACAATCCATCCCTTCCATGTGGCGAATTCGAAGGTATTGGCGCGGTTGGAGTGAGGTATTGATAGCAGTGAAGGGGTGCCTTATACCACTTGGAACATTATCGGAATATTAGCAAACTTTGTACCTCTCAGGGATTCTTTTAAATGTGGAAACAATTTAAAATCTTGGGATATACATATTGCTGTTAACTTAATGATGTTAAAATCATAATTTAAATTATTAACTGAGTTTAAATGATAACCGAAACGCACAAAGGCATATAGAAAGAACTACGTACAATTCAAAACATTATCACTATAGTTTTACATGCATTTTTTTTAAATAAATTTCTGTGGTGGCCACGCCTAGAAAAACTTTAATGCAAATTTCTTAGTTTGTCATTGTTCTGTGTTCGTACTTTATCCATTTAGGTATTAATTTTAAATTTTAAAGTATGACATTGTTATTATCTATTCTTCAACAGTTAATACAATCTCCAAATGAGGCCGTTCTCAGCAATTTTTTACTGCCCCTGTATTTATTCTATTTAAATTTATGGTATATATAAGCTATTATGTTCCACATATCATTTTTTTGAAGTTATATTTTTTACTTACAGTCACACAGAAAGGTATCCTAACAAGAATTCTTTTAACCACGAATATTTCCCACAATTTTTACAATTTTAAATCATTATTTCCAAGTCAATAAAATTGTAATTTTATGACGACTGCTAAAAAAATTTGGAAAACGAACAATTAGATGAAGAAAAACTGGATAAAGAAAAAATGGACAAGTAAAAGTAGACGAGGGAAAACTTAGCTCAGGCAAAGCATCCGTAGATATTCATAAAGCATTTGAAGTATCCCAAAATAGTAGAACAATCTAAGCAACTCAAGTCGCGACTATCCACGAACGCCATATCTGCCAAAGTATGGAGACCTTATTATATTGACAGAGAAAGATAGAAAGAGGAGAAAGAAAAATGGAAAAAAGGAAAGGAAATGAATCTGAAACCAAAAAAAAAACAACATCGAAGAAAAAAGTTCTTACCAAAATAAAAAGAAACCAAGTACCAAACGTGCAACTAGCACAAGCGAAGCAGAAGTGCTGTGTCTGCGAAGAAGAATTTTACAGTGAAGGCGAAGAAGAAGGTGACGAAAATGTTGGATGTGATACTTGCCCAAGGTAGTTTCATTTAAATTGTACTAAGCTTGTAGAACAGTCATATGAAGGATGTTAAAAATCAAGATTTCTCCTGCGATTTCTACTGACGATGAATAATTTAAAAAGCATCAAGTATTGAATTTTTGTATTTACAATTACCATGACAGATTTAGATATCTAGTTATTATTTTTTCCCCTCAAGAGATTTCTGTTTCTTGTGAATCAGAAAATAATGTTATTTTCTTTTTATTTCTATGACTATTAGGGATTTAGTTTTCTTTTGCCTTATTTGCAATTGCTAGGTTATATACGATTTGTTGTTGTTTACACATTGGTAGTGCCGCTCTGCTATTTCAGTAATTTAATGGTGAAATTGAAAGTATTTAATTAGTTAAGTGTGCATCAGGTTAAAGTACATAAGTTACTCCAGTCAGTGGTGAGTTTCTTATTCACATGTATGTACTAATTAGATCACAAACGTGAATTAAAAGATCTATGCACATTTCAATTCGAGACATATCATCCTTTTTCTAGAATTTTTATACCATATGCAAGTTTTATACCTCTCGCTCGCACACGTATGTCACTTTTTCGATATTGTTGTTTTTCGGTGCGTGTTTTTTGTTTTTTCCTGCTGAGGTCGTAATTGTTATAATTCAAAATTATATACACACTCTTTGTTGTTTCCTTCCTTCTCTTTCCGCGGCCTTTTTTGTTTGTAAATTGTTAGACACCGGGAAGCCCCCCCCCCCAGGTGTGAAACGAGTGTCCCCGTTTATCCTTTCTCCTTTGTAAATTGTGCCTAAAGGTAAATACTGAGGATTAGTAGAAACATTTTAACAAGATCAAAAGCATCTATAAGGAAAAATAAGACAGAATTAGCAAATACTAGTTACGTAAGTTTAATGCATGTCTCAAATACTGAAGATGAGAATAAAGATACCTCGGAGAACATAATCAGGAATTTGCGTAATAAGTTGGCCGAGGACATTTTCCAAAAAGATACTTTACTAGAAGAAATTAGAAAATTAACATCCAAAATAATAAATTTAGAACAAAAATTAAAAGTTAAGGATGAAAATACATTAGATCTTGACGAGTCAATCTTAAGTAAAATTGCAAATAAACAGAATACATATTTCTCTGTTTCGGTGTTAGAACAACATTATTCTAGCAGCCATTTTGGTGTTAGAATGGTCTCCATTCTAACACCGGTTTTTGGTAACTTTTTATTTTAGTAGAAATAGGTTGGTGGCATAAATTTTTCATAATCTTTTTCATACTTGCTTTTCGATTTACCTGGTATTAAATTATTTATGGCGTTGGAGGCCCCGTCCCGCAATTTTAGTGCCGCAGATGGACGCTCTTCATCTGACATTCCGCCCACAGATAATATGAGATGTTTTTCTAATTTAAGCAAACTTTTCAATTCAAATAATTCTTACAAAAGTCAACTGTCAAATATAAATGTAAATCATTGCTACCAATCGACTACGTCACGTTATCAAAATTTCCCTTAATGAATATTTTTAACAATTTTTCTATAAATAAATAATATAAATACAATCCGAAACAGAGAAAATAGTGTAAAATACTCGTAACAGAAGTCCATTCCAGCATTCTTTCCTTCGGCCACTCGCGCTGCGCGCTCGTGTCCGAATTTGGAAATCATGCTGGAATGAAAGGCCTTCTGTTACTTGTATTTTAATATACTAATCCAATATTGGAACGCAAACAGAGATGGATAAAACAGCCGAAGTGGCGGTGCAAACAGTAAAAGAAATCGTAATGAATATTTCAATACAAACTGAAGAGATACCGATCATTCCCCATCATGAGAAAAAGAAAGTTTCGATGGGGCTTCGCAAGGGGTCGAAAATATTGATACTGGCAGATGATTATGGAATAAACTTAACAGCGTAATGCGCAGAAAACTAGATGACAGCAAATATGACATCGTATCAATTGTTAAGCCTGGTGCCAAACTGGGTAGCATAATGAATGGTTTGGATGGACTAGTGGCTGAGTTTGGTCTTTTGATTGTTATATTTTTGGGAGGCTCGAATGACATAGGGAGCAAGACGATGCCACTCTTTAAAGTATTATCCAAAAATTTAAAAATGGTTACACAGAGAGAGATGTACTATTTGCGTCAATCCCATTTACGACTTCCTGTGTTCAGAAGAAGTATATACCCAAATACAATTCAAGATTATATGAATACTTAAATGAATTCAATAATTACTACGAGAGCCAAGTCAAATATGTTGAAATGAATAATAATACCTGTCTAAGAGTAAGTCGCCAAAGAATAGCTACAAGTATGTGTAGCTTAATTCAAATGCAGAATAGTAACACGAACTTGATTACTACCAACAGCATACAGGACAGTAAACCCATGGATAATGCTAATAAACAGCTTGACATTGATACCGAGTCGGGTTTGATTAATATTGTTGGAATACACGACAATAAACCCAATGATAATAGCATTCATGAAACACACGATACTGATGACAGGACGGTGACTTTTAATAATTTCATTCAGATACAACTTCCAGGTGCTACATCTGAAAACTTCACCTATATTTCCGATGCCTTTTCAAAAAACTAAAGTATAACAACGAACTTTTTTTTATGCATGTTAATGTACAATCCATTTTAAATAAGTTGCATCAGCTAGAATTATTAGTACACGAGAAAAGGCCTAGTTTTTTTATGCATAACAGAGTCCCTAGCTTTACCAGGATATTATATTCTGTCGTTTTTCTATCGCACCAATTTCAAACACGGCGTCCTTCAGTGAGGAACTAGTCTTCGAATGTTGTGGGTTAACATTCACAACATACAACAGGAGATACATACTGGTATGCAGTTATAGGTCACCGAGTGGTTTGCTGGACCAGTTTGTGATTAGATTAACATCCTTATTAAATCATATATTTAACAGTGAATCTTTTCTTGTTGTCTGCGGCGACTTCAATATTGACCTGAATGCTGCGAGTAGACAGACTTCAATTATTGGTGAATTTGGAAAACCGACTCGCATAGTTACTCGTAATGACGGTGTCTGTGCTTGATTATGTGCTCACAAGTGTGTCGGGTGATTGTTGCGTGTTTGATGTTTCTGATGTCCATATTGTAGATCATTTTGCTGTATCTCTGCGAGTGCTTTATGCTGCGGCGAATGACGACACAGGGAATACTGCGACTGCATCTCGGAGGGATATCTCAAGCAAAACTTTTCGGGAACTCTACAATCAGATTGAATCAGTTGATTGGTGTAAAATCTTTGACCATGTTTTTAATGTTAGTGACTGTTTTGGAAAATTTTTATTTATTACTACGATCTTTGTTGCCCTCGAATTGAATTGCATAGAACAAATAAGATATCTGATAGAACATGGATAACACCGGAAATTGTAGTCAAGAGTCGTCAGTTGCAGGATTTATTTTGGTTTGCGCGGAATTGCGGTGTTCCTGATCGTCGCGCGGACTATGTTCAAAAGAAGCGTGAATATAAATTATTAATGAAACAAGCAAGATATTCTTACTATGAGAGGCGCTTCAGCCGCAGTGGTAGTAGTGCTCGAGCTGTTTGGCGATGCGTTAATTGGGTCGTAGAGTTGGAACCGGTGTTATTGCCTTGGATATAGATGGCGAAAGTGTCGTGGATCATGGCGTTGTTTGTAATTACTTCTTGCAACACTTCGTGGATGCGTCAGGTGACAATATGTTAGCGCCTTCTGATTTGACTCTGTCTTGTACTGTCGGTCAGGGATTACCGAACAGTATGATTTTTTTTCGATGTTTTGCCGGAAGAGCTTGAGGCAATCTGTAAATTAAAGAATACTGCATCGGCAGGCTTTGATGATGTCCAGGTGTGCGCGGTTAAGCGTGTTGCAGAACTGATATCTGTACCTTTGGCCAGGATTCATAACATGTCGGTTTCACTGGGTGAGTACCCACGTGATCTCAAACTGGCTCGTATTGTACCTATGTTCAAGAAGTTAAGTTATACAAATATTAATAACTATAGGCCTATATCTATCTGTATTAAGAGTATTTTTGAAAATTTTTGAGAGTCTGGTTTCCAGTAGAATCCTCGATTACTTGAACAAATATAGAATTCTTTCCGATTCACAACATGCTCCACTGCAACCGCATCGATTCAATTTATGCAGTACAAATTGGATAACATTGATGCGGGGAAGTACACGGCCGGGTTGTTTTTCGATTTATCACGCACATTTGACAGCCTTCATATTGAGTATATCGTCGAGAAATTGTGGGCAATTGGTATACGAGACCCGTTGTCATTGTGGCTTGAATCCTTTTTAAGGGATAGGCGGATATCTGTAGCCCTATCTGGTTATAGATTTGATGAGGGCCTTAATAAAGCAGGGGTGCCTCAAGGGTCTGTGTTGGGCCCATTGCTATTCCTGTTGTTTATCAACGATTTGCCATCGTATTTGACTGAGGCGGGACTTAAAAGGAAAGTTAAGGACTTCATAATCGAGCATACGTTTTATGCAATTCAAGATTTTTTAAATTTAAATTAAGTTTTGTTTAATGTTATAACATTATATTTGACCGCTTTACAGTCATAATTTGAGTCCCGTTTATTTATTTATTTTATTTCTAGGTTGTTCATAGTTTTTTGTATATTGTTATGTTTGTGTTTTGGATGTATATTTTGACAATGTAAATATCTGTTAATCAGATCTATTACAACAAAGAATATTATTATTATTATTATTGAGAATTTGTTTTTGGTTTTTTACACTTATTAATTTAGCGTAAAATACACATTTATCTTTTATTTACTGATTTCACCATTTTACTTACTCACTTTCATTGAAAAGACAAAAAAAAACAAAACAAAACGGAACGATTAATATGAGGGCACAAAAAGTTTTTACGGACCTGGTGAAAATTGACTAGGTGTATACGTGATGTAAGGATTTGTCTTTTCTGTACAAAATTACTTTTACTGTAATCTAAATTTACCGTCTCCAACACATAGATGTTCAATTAGTGCTTGGATTTTCAATATATTGTTATTACTTAAAGTAGCAGAAATATGCATAGAGAACAGATACTGTGCCTATTTTCTTCATCATTTAAAAATATTTTGAAACACGGGGCGGGGGGGGGGGGGTTCAGTTTTTGGCAATCACATACCTACAGCCTTGGGATTTTTAAATGGAACACACGCTATACTATTGCATTTGAGAACCCTTGAAGCATATTTTTGGTTAACTTTGTATAAAATTGTATTTTAGATATTTATTGGTATTTATTTTGGTCTTTAACAGGTGTTTTATAACAGAAGTATGTCTCATTCATATATATTTAATGTCAACTTCGTTTATACGAATTCCGGAAATAAGTGTAAACTTCTATTATTCTTGATACACATGCATACGACCAAACTTAGATATTTTAATTATTAGGAAATTTATATTCAGGAATAGTGTTCATTATAATATCAATAATAACATTGAAAACGGAAGCATCCATTAAATTAGGTGTATAAATAAGGTATCATTTAATTCAAAATAAAACTCTTAACAGATTGAAACATTTTCTGAAATTTTCGTTTGTCTATTATTGACTGGAAAATTACTAGTTAAATTAAAACGTTATCTCACACAAAATTATTATATTCCAACATGCCATAAAGCCACTAAAAAACTACACTTACATCCGTATAAAGTATCTGTTGTACAGAAATTGTTGCCAACAGACTTTGAGAAATGCATACAATTTTGTACGTGGTTTAATAATAATCTTGCGAATGATAATTTGTTGGACATCACATTTTTCTCAGACAAGGCCTGGTTTCATTTAAGTGGATATGTTAATTCCCAAAATTATCGACACTGGTCATCCGTAAACCCACATGTTTTTATTGAAACTGACATGCATCCTATTAAAATAGGTGTTTGGTGTGCAATATCACGAAGAAGAATAATAGGGCCAATTTTCTTCCATGATACAATAAATGCAGAACGATATAGAACACTTCTTTTAGAACCATTTATTAGACAACTCGACGACAATGAAAGACAATTTGGCTATTTTCAGCAGGATGGTGCTACCGCTCACACTGCATATGCCACAATTGGATTCCTCCATAGATATTTTAATAATAACCGACTGATTAGCAGAAATAGATGGCCTCCTAGATCACCAGATTTGACTCCTCTGGATTTTTTCCTATTTGGGTATTTAAAGAACACGGAAGATGAAATTATTCAAAATGTTTTCAATTCTCTCAAAACACGCATAAATGTGTGTCTACAAAATGAAGGATCTCATTTTGAACATATGTTATAATATTTCTAAATATGTAATGTTACCTTATGCAATATCGATCTTATATTAAATTATTTTTAATAAATATATTTTCAATTATTAAATGTATTTCTTGAGTTATAAAAACCAGTAAATTTAACAAAAATTCTTCAAAGTAGTTCATACGTAAAATAATAGATGTCGCACGAACGAAAACATACAATTCAGAATATGATATGTGCGGCAATTACACCATGACTATGAAGCGGCACGGTCAAGCATTTACGATCTCTCTGTATTTAGAATAGCAGTCTGAAGTTACTTAATAGACAGTGTTTCGCCATATTCCTTTTACTCACCTTGGTTAGTGCATGTGTCTGTTGTCTCTTCCAGCATTAGTTTGCTGTCACTATTTACGAAACTTATATATTTATATTCTTTTATATTTCCAGAATCTAGTTTATATAACAGTGAATTTGAAGAACAGGCCACTGCTGGGTTATATTAGGTATATATATTTTCTCTCTATGTTTATAATTCTTAATTATTTCATACTTTACGCTGTTCATAAGTGTATAAAATTACGATTCATAAATCCAAGTAACTTTCTACTTATTAAGGAACAAAATATCCTTTATTAAATTTTATATTTTTTTATGCTCTTCAATTGAAGCTCTATTAGAGTAAATTAAAGTTTCTATTAGAAAAATAAATTTGCAATTAGTGGTTACGCATGCTTTTATTTACTTTTATAATAGTTTTTTACGATAACATGAATATTACTTTCACTTTCTTAATGCTTAGAATATGCCTATATATATGTTATATGTACTGTACGTGCTAACGACACCCGTCAATCTAGAAAAAGAATAGATGAGTATGTCATAATTTTTTTCCTTGGTATGATACCGTTATTGATTTTATTAACACAATTTTTTCCTTATGTGGGTATCTATGTTTACCTATCATCCCATTGAGGTGCTTCAACATACATACGCTGATACATTGTTTGAATTTCTGATATCACTGGGCAACAAATTTTCGAAAAGTTCATGCTTCCAAGCTGAAAATAGTCATTTCGTAATGAATTCAATGTGCTGAATACGAAAATGACTAAGAAAAAGCTGAATTGGCTACGGGTTTTCTGTAAAATGTACGCATATTTCAGAAAAAGTGTACTTATGTCAATATTATAATACATGGTAAGAAAACATTTACGCATATTTCAGAAAAAGTGTACTTATGTCAATATTATAATACATGGTAAGAAAACATTTACGCATATTTCAGAAAAAGTGTACTTATGTCAATATTATAATACATGGTAAGAAAACATTAGTCTGCTTCCGGCTTTCGACTTCTGTTGGCCTGCCGTTTGTAGTGGACTTGTGGAGCATCTCTACTGATTGTCCAACAATAGTCAGCTAGCATTGACGTAGACCATTTGCCTTGGTACCGTTGCTCCATGGTGGCAATGTCCTGATGAAAGCGTTCGCCGTGCTCATCGCTGACCTGCCCGCAGTTATCAGGAAAGAAATCTAAGTGGGAATCAAGAAAGTGGATCTTTAAGGACATATTGCAGCCGAATTCATGAAACATAGCCAACATATCCTCAACCAGACACTTGTAATTTTCTGCCTTGTCATTCCCCAGGAAGTTTGCTGCCACTTGATAGAATGCATCCCAAACCTGTTTTTCTTTACCTTGAAGAAGTTCCTCAAACTTGGGGTCTCGGAAGAGCTGTCTAATTTGAGGCCCCACAAAGATGCCCTCTTTAATTTTGGCTTCACTGAGTCGAGGGAATTTGTCATGCAGGTACTTGAATGCTGGTCCATTCTTATCCATGGTTTTTACCAAGTTTTTGACAAGACCGAGTTTGATGTGTAAAGGAAGAATGATGATTTTGTGTGGCTGTGCCAATGGTGGGTGCTGTGCATTCGTTTCTCCAGGCTTAAAAAATGCTCTCGGAGGCCAGTCTTTCGTGATGTAGTGCAAATCGATTGCTCTGCTGTCCCACAGATAAAGAAAACAGCAGTACTTTGTATATCCCTGCTGCAAACCCATCAACAGAGATACTACCTTCAGGTCAGAACATATCTGCCAGTCATACTTGCTGTAGTTAATCGTCTCCAGTAGCTGCTTTAGATTGCCGTAAGTCTCCTTCATGTAGACCGCATGTGCAATAGGTATGGATGGAAGCTGGTTCCCATTATTCAACAAAACCGCCTTTAGGCTCAGTTTTGAAGCGTCTATAAACAGCCGCCATTCGTGGGGATCATGTGCAATACCGAGAGCTTGTAGTAGACCATCAATATCGCAGCAGAACACAAGGCTTTCTTCTTTCTTAAAGAAAGATTCGAAGAGCTGATGGCGAGTGCGAAATGAAGTCACTCGGACATTCTGTTCCAGAAGATTCCACTGTCGAAGTCTTGAGGCCAGTATCTCCGCTTTGCTTTTCGACAGATCCAAATCGCGAACAAGATCGTTCATTTCATCCTGGGTAATTTTATGTGGTGCAGATGTTTCGTCAAAGCACGAAAAGTCATCATCCTTACTGCCACGTTGAGGAGAACTCGCCGACGCATGGCCATCCTCATCATCTGAACTGATACAAAAATCTGTAGGAGGTTCTGGAATTGGGAGTCCTTCGCCATGAGAGACAGGTCGCAGAGCAGATGGTATGTTAGGGTATTCAACTGTCCACTTCTTCTTCTTGGTGATGCCTCCAGAAGCTGGTCGTACCATACAGAAATAACAGTCGTCAACGTGATTGGTGGGCTCCCTCCAAATCATGGGCACAGCAAATGGCATTGCCTTTCTTTTGCCATTAAGCCACTGTGAAAGATTTACGGCACAAGTGCGGCAGCATACGTGTGGGGCCCAGTCTTTGTCCTGGTCGCCTATCTTGCAACCAAAATACAAATGATACGCTTTCTTAACTGTTGCACTGATGTTCTTTTTCTGTGCAGCAAATGTCACTTCTCCACAAATATAACAGAAGTTATTTGCACTATTAACACAGTTACGAGGCATTGCTACTGTTTAGTTACTTTACACTATAACAATCACTTGTGTATGCTAGAGCTTCGAAAAATATGCGCGAATGAACGGACATTGCACGAGTTAACTGTCACGTCGGCCATTTATAAATAAACTATAATTAGCTATTGCTTGATATTGCGCAATCAATTTCGCAACACTCTCAATGGAAACTTACAGTAAATGCTGCATTAACTTCTTTGCATGAAGGGGTGATGCAATATGACGCAAAATTTCGTAATTTCTCACTAAATTGCATTACATTATGCAATAGCATCTATACAATGGACAAAACGTCAATATCTCTTGAACGTGAGCCAATCAACTTTTTTCAATGTGATATTCGTGTTCAGCACGTTGAATTCATTCAGGATTGGGTACTTTCACCTAAGAAGCAATTTCACTGTTGAGCAGTGTATTTAGAGGCATTTCTTCCAATATAGTTTTTGTAAATATTGCGATTAGAATGATAGTATTTTTCTTTCAACATCTTGTGTGATGTCTTATTTTTGAAAATTGTCCAAAATATCTAAGTGATAACGTCTTTAACTTGTGAAAAACTAGACTTGTGAAACAAATATATAGCACCTTTAAATTTGCCATAAAAAATGAGGTGTGGCCACCACATGACTTTCTTATACGTACGAGCGTTTCAAACTATATAATTTTTAAAAAAAATTTAAGCAAAACTTATTCAAAATCCTCTTCTAAGTATGTACTTTCATTGTCTTAATAAATCGCTATAGAATGCATACTTTGCAAGATATTCGAAAAAAAATGCTACTCCCTAAGAGTAAAAGTGCCACTTCCGGTTCGAATTTTGAAATTTCATGTATACAAAAAATTTTGCAAATTTAACTCTAAATACTTTTGTACTCTTCATAAATATATATAGAATGCATAATTTACGACATATCTGCAAAAAATCGCTATTCGGTAAAAGTAAAAGTGGTACTTCCGGTCCGAATTTTGAAATTTTTTTTACACAAAAGATGTTTAAAATTTTAATTTAAATACTTTTATACTCGTAATGTACCTGCCTAGAAAGCATGACTTGCGAGATATTCGCAAAAAACTCATTTTCGATAAGAGTAAAAGACCTACTTCCGGTTGGAATTTCGAAAAACTTTTTTAAGATAATTTGTCTCAAATTTAATTTTGAGTACATTTCAATTCGTTATAAATTTGTTTAAACTTAGTAATTGACGAAATATTGGCAAAATTCGAATTTTTCACTGAAGTAAACCTACTTCCGGTCCACCGATTTTACTGAAAAACTAATCAGATCTCAAGAGGCAGATTATAGACGTAAATACAAAATTTGGAATTGATATATACAGCGGTTTGACCGCTATCGTGGTCACACACACAGAGACAGACACACACACACAGAGAGAGAGAGAGACACACAGACATTTTTTAAAAACCACTTTTTTGGTATCAGGGGACTTCAAAACGTGGACATCTGCAAAAATCTCGAGGTCGAAAATTTTCATCATCACAATACTTCCTTATACTACGCATAAGAAAGTAAAAATTATAATTGTAATGGATATATTTATTCCGGAGTTGTCTATGGCCATTAAATGTTGTAGTTAAACATTTTAGAACATTTTCAAAGATGGCCTCATTAATATGGAATTTATAAAATTCCATACTAAGTTCAAAATCGACTGTTTATGCGTTTCATAACACGGGTTAAATAAACAAAAACCAAATAGCTCCAGCTTGAAGGCTATGATACGGGTTTTGTAGAACACGCCATTTACAAGGTGGAATAATTATCATTTAAATTTAAAAAAAGTATCTATAACAGATAATTCTTAGTGAAGAATCGAGGACTAGCTTTTCCATAAATCGTGTCTTCTCCTCACTCGTTCACGAAGGGCAGTCAGAACCTCGACGGACACTTAGAGGACGATTATCAGGGATCAATTTACCAATTTTTTTAATATTGTCATTCGTTTTTGATGTTGAGGGTCGTCCAGGGCACGGTTTGTCTTCAGTCTGGTCACGTTCCTCCTTAAACCTTTTAATCCACTCAGAAACTTGTGTGCGCAATAAACCTTTGCAGTGGCGTTTACCATTGAAAGATCTCGCATTCGAAATTAGCTCGCAGGAGAAATTAGAAGAATTTGACTTCAAAATAATTTACAAAAAAGGAAAATACAACACTGCAGATGCACTGTCTAGAATCGAAATTAATCCTTTAGATACACAGTTACTAATGGTAAATATCGATGAAGATAAATTTAACGAACTATCAAGTCATACAACCAACAGGCGGCTGAAGAAATCTACGACATTCTAAGAGAATTCAGGGAGAACGATATTGTAGATACGATTAATTCGAATATAGCAGATCCATCTTTACCGCCTATCCCGATTCAAGAAAAAGCAATCAATAAACCTTACCAACTTCATGTAAACACAGTGTTTGCAGATCCACAACCTGTTAAATTTACAATCAAATAAGGTAAAACCATCTATTATCTTGAAGTAACAAATTCAACAAAATTAATAACAGACCTTGAAAGAGTATTTACAACCCAGTAGAAAATATATAACTCGACACAGAAGAAATGTACAAAAATTTCTTTTAGATATTTGGAGAACAAGGACCCGAAATTATCAGATGTACTAAGAAACTACGAACGGTAGTTGGCGTAGAAGAAAGAAAAGATTTAATAAAATAAAGAAGGAAAAACAAATCATCCGGGATTAATATAGCAACAACATATTATTTACAAAGAAGATATTACTGGAAAAATTTGGAAACAGATGTTAGATTGTAAGTTTCTAACATCTGTTTCCAAATTTGGAAACAGATGTTAGAAACTTACAAACAACTGCAAAATTTGTTAAAATGCTAAATACCCTATCTATAGTGTATTCACAACTAACGAATAGTTTAATGATGGTAGCCCGAATACTGTATGATATCAGGTACATCTTTAGTATTTGCTAGATTAAATACAATGCATCCTGAAATACAAATTGTAACGTTGTCAAATAATTATTAAAATTGTAAACAAATACATACTATAATCGCAAATGATATAAAGATACAAGAAATTACTGCATATTTGTATCGGTCAAACAAAATGTATAAATTATTTAATTTCAAATATAATATTGAAATAATTTTAATCTTACAGGGGAGGTGTTACGATTCCACCTTGGAACGTAATTATGAAATCAAGTAGAGTACGTTGTTATGCGCTTCATAAAGTAGATAAAGCAGCTCTTCTTTAAGTGTAAGATTCCTTTTAGCATATACAGTTAGTTGTTACGTATACATTCGTAGTAACTGTTTATAAGGTTTTTACAATAAATTAATGTTAATTTTAAAAAAGCGTTTTATTATTTGAAAAACATAACTCATTCTAGACTTGCTTGTACCTTCATGTCCTTTTGAATTTGATGTGGCACTTTTTGAACCTTGTATAAGTTTAAGAACAGGTTAACAAAGCTGATAATGTGCTTCAATACTATAATTATTATTACGAGCAGTTGAAATTTTAAGATACTTTCCTTTTAATAATTTTTCTTTTTCATTAACACTATTTATTCATATTCATGTCTATTTCTCGGCTTGATATTGATGCTATAGAATCTATAGATATCGTTGATGCTACATCAAAGTTTTCATCGACCGCGTTTTCAGTTTCATGTAGATAAAGGAATAAATTTTTTTAACTTTTTACTTGCCTGAGATTTATCAGGAAGATAATCAGGATCTTCATCTCATGAATTGTGTGTGGATCCACTTCATCGTCATCCCTAATATATTTTCTCGATATATATTTGGGAAAGGGAATAATTTATATTTAAATCTAAAACAACAGCAATTATTATCGGTTGTCTTTACAACTCTATCCAGGCTATTTGTTTTATCATGCGCAAACATTGCTATAAACTGCTAATCCGTACTCCGCAACAGATATGAAGCGGATTAATTGAAGAAAAAGATATTTGGGGAATATTACAGTATATAGTCAAAAAACATCTCCCCATTCTCCAGCTTTACGTTGCGTATGCCTATCATTAATTTGCTTTGTGAAAAATAAAAGCAATTTAGGAAAGAACCTCAACAGAACCATAATTAAAATTGTTGACAATGTTGACATCGGTGGTATTAGGTATATATATATATATATATAAAACGTCCTAAAAGCCTAAGTGTGGTATAGTATTGAATTTGCTTTTAGCGCTTTTACAATTGATCATAATCCTTAGGATACGAACCATGAAATGGAAGATTCTCAATAGCATAACGTTTTGACAAGTTTTATTTTCATTTTTCACTTTTTATTATTTTTAGAAATATTTTTTATGCAAAAAACAAAAATATCTGTTAGTGTTCACTGTACGAGGCGCATTCAAGTTCTACTCACCCGAAAGCTATGAAACTGATGTTACTTTTCGACGTAATCTCCCTGCAGACGTACACATTTTTCACAACGTCGACGCCATGATTCCATGGCCGCGGCAAAGGCTTCTTTAGGAGTCTGTTTTGACCACTGGAAAATCGCTGAAGCAATTGGAGCACGGCTGGTGAATGTGCGGCCACGGACAGTGACTTTCATTGTTGGAAACAGCCAAAAGTGACTAGAAGCCAGGTCAGGTGAGTAGGGAGCATGAGAAATCACTTCAAAGTTGTTTTCACGAAAAAACTGTTGCGTAACGTTAGCCCTATGTGTGGGTGCGTTGTCTTGGTGAAACAGCACACGCGCAGCCTTTCCCGGACGTTTTTGTTGCAGTGCAGGAAGAAACTTGTTCTGCAAAATATTTTCGTAGGATGCACCTGTCACCGTAGTGCTTTGGAACACAATGAGTAAGGATTACGCCCTCGCTGTGCCAGAACATGGACACCGTCATTTTTTCAGCATTGGCGGTTACCCGAAATTTTGTTGATGGCGATGAATCTGTGTGCTTCCATTGAGCTGACTGGCGCTTTGTTTCTGAGTTGAAAAATGGCATCCACGTCTCATCCATTGTCACAATCGACGAAAAGAAAGTCCCATTCATGCCTTCGTTGCGCGTCAACATTGCTTGGCAACATGCCACACGAGCAGCCTTGTGGTCGTCCGTCAGCATTCGTGGCACCCACCTGGAGGACACTTTTCGCATTTTCAGGTCGTCATGTAGGATTATGTGCACAGAACCCACGGAAATGCTAAGACTGGAGGCGATCTGTTCAACAGTCATTCGGCGATCCCCCAAAACAAGTCTCTGCACTTCTCGATCATGTCGTCAGACCGGCTTGTGCGAGCCCGAGGTTGTTTCGGTTTGTTGTCACACGATGTTCTGCCTTCATTAAACTGTCGCACCCACGAACGCACTTTCGACACATCCATAACTCTATCACCACATGTCTCCTTCAACTGTCGATGAATTTCAATTGGTGTCACACCACGCAAATTCAGAAAACGAATGATTGCACGCTGTTCAAATAAGGAAAACGTAGCCATTTTAAGTATCTAAAACAGTTTTCATTCTCGACGCTGCTGCTACAATTCGACCTGTCGTACAGTGCTGCCATCTCTGTCACGTATTGACAACGAACACACGCTCATTTTAAAACAATGCACATATTTCTATTTCTTTCCAGTCTGGAGAAAAAAAAATGGAGGCCTTAGAACTTGAATGCACCTCGTATAATTCCCCAAAATAATATCTCTTTTCCCATTAGTCGTTGTTGTATTTGTTTCGGTTTTAAGATATAGAAATGTTGGCACATAATAAAACAAAGAGGTTGTATTGTATAAGAGATCAACTAAGATTTGATTAATAAAGGATTCTTCAATTGTTGCCCATCACTACGACGTCTATATCAGCAGTATTAGATATCACCATTAGCAACTCTAAAAATATTGCTATATATTTTTAAACATCTTGTATAGGGAAATATGTGCTAGGGGCCCATAAGCTCAACAAAATCGTCTAAAGAAACGTACCTTACCTACCTTAATTTTGAGAAATATTTGTAAAATAATGATCTAGTAGTTGCTACAAAAAACTACAATAATATTTATTTGAACATGTTGTATCGTTGTTGGTGTTAAACACGGAAAACGGTAAGGACAATGCGGATATCTAACGTAAGTTTATGCAGGAATAATCCTGTCTAGATATACAAATAAAGCCGCTGTGACTAAGTAATTTGTAATTGAATTAAAGAAAAAGGTATGTAAATACAAATTACAAAGGATTCACGATTTTTTAAGCAATTACAATTCCAAATTACTTGATACAAGGGAATTAATTACAATTACTAATTTCGAAAGTAATTTGTATTTGTTAGTAACTTTTTGTTAAGTAATTTCCCAGATCTGTTTGGGAACTCTTTTATATGATATACATACATACATACATGCAATAGAAGATGGTTGAGCATGGACGCAAGTGATTTACTTTGAATGCGATTTATTAAGGCGGATCCACATCAATAAAAATTTGCGTTGTGTGTTGTATTTGACACAAATTTGCTCGTGTTCGTTGAAATTTTTGTTGGTGTGGACTATGCGCCGCATAGAAATGCACACAAATAGTTTCATGACGAACAACGCACGCTATCCGTTGTGCTGTCGGTTTTCCAGCCAACTTCAAAGAGATTTGCGTCGCACAGTAGTGTTAATGTGGACTTGATTCTGAGTTCATCTGTAGTTTTGTTTCATATTTCTGCGTAAATACCTATGTTTGGGTGATTGATCATGTCTCATATTTTAAAAAAGAAATGTGCATTGTTCATAATTATATCGGATTATCTACACCGCACAAAGAGGGTGAGCACAGAACGGCGTTACTGGACAACACAGCTTTTTTTACATAGAAGACAAAATGGTGGTGAAAAAATACTACGAACACTAGCTGCTGATGAGACAACAGGACAGTTTTACAATTTTCTTCAGATGTCACAAGCAGATTTTGAAGTTCTCCTTAATTTGATTGGACCGAAAATTATGAAAAAGCCCTCAACAAGCTTGACATTTTTTTCTTTGCTTCTTCAACTCCAATACTACATGCTTTAGCTATTGTGCCCCAGGCATCAGCTTTTTTTATTTTATTCTAATGCTGACAGTGTTTTGGGTTCCATAACAAGTCATGTTTTGAATATTCCTGAATGAGGTTCAATGAATCCTCATTGCTCCATTCCATGGTATTTTATTGTATTTATTTTGATAGTCGTTTATTGGTTATCTTATTATGCGACTTACGACGACTATACTCCCGACACGTGTTTATTAATATAATAACAGGCTCTCTAGTTGGAAACTATTGCGCTCTGCATGAACAAATCTGCACACGTGGATTCGGCCGTACAACACACAAGATAAATATTTACTTGGTAAAATACTTAACCAGATTTAAATTTGCGCCGCATATATTTTTGCTGAATTTCAAAATTCAACGTACAAGATAATTTTTTATTGATGTGGATCCGCCTTAAAGGCTTTCTAATTTTCCAGTTATGACAATCACTCTTTTATAGTTTGATTATTTGTAAATAGAAAAATAGATTTTCTTATTAAAGTTTATTTACACCTGAGAATAAGAGGTGATAATATAAATAACGTAATTTAATTAATCTCCTGACTACGTAAACTCTCGATAAATATATGATAAATTATGATTTACTAATTGCATTTGTAGATGTTGCTTGTTATAAATTGCGTGTTCGCAGTTTTATGTATTTACATTACATTTTAAAACTGTGTACTTCTTTGTTGAACACAAAGACTAGCGTATTAGTAAACATTATTTAATTGCATTACAATAACACAGCAAAAGGGAACATACAGTTTTGTCGCACATACATTAATGTTATATCTTTCATTTTTGTAAATGTACATTATAGACAAACTGAATGATAAAATAATAATTAAGGAAATCATAGTTGCTGCACGGAATTACAACTATAAGTACTGCTTTAATCAAGAATATATATTTAATTTAATAATGATAAATATTAATAATAAGGTCGCTCTGTTTTACTTCCGCGGTTTTTTGGAGCAATCGATTGTTTAGTCATTGTACCATACGTATTTAGAATATTTTTCAGTGGGCAGGTAGTAACAATTTCATTGCAGAAATACGATATATGCACATACAAGAAGACTCGAAACTACTGGAAACATATATAATATAATTGAATCATCAGTTATGCATATAAAATGATATCTCTAGATTCTAAGAATATTTATACAATTGTATGGAATCCTAGCCTGTATAGAAATATGTAGAAGATTTAAATTTTGATTATTATGGAGTTTCATTTAATTCAGTATATTGACACTAGTATATTAAGATAGCCAGTAAAAGATTAGAATAAAATAATGGTATTATTTATTTTACTTTTGTCAATAATAGAAAGGCCCTTTGCAACTCTAGCTCCTCAGTGAAAATAAAAATTATTTATATGGAGACGACTCACCCTATATATATATATATATATATATATATATATATATATATATAAAATATATTACAATTCTTTGCCAAATATACCAATATTTTGAAAAATTGAATAATTTTTAATACCGACTGTCCTATGCTTATTTGATTACATTTTAATTGATACATATTTATTTTACATTCTATATTTGTCAATGTTTTCTAAATGACAACCAGTTGTCATATTGTTATTACTTTTATTTCATTGTATGCCATTACTACCAAGAAGATATTCAATTTTTCAATATATATATTTATATTTTTCAGATATCTTATACAGAACACAGGCGCAGAAAAAAAATTATGTGAAATAACATAAATTTCATTTTACAGTGATTAGGTTGTAAGTAACTGATGTACAAATGCATCAAAGTAAATTCACAATTCAGTTGTATTATTAAAGAATTCAAATTAAAATTACAAATATATTTGTATAATTAAGTTGTTTAATCACAAATTGAAGTGAAAAATTCGGATTTACCGTGTATATTTCCAACATTTTGACGTGTATATGACTTTTAAAACATAAAATTACCATGAAAACACTGGTTCCCCGGTAACCAATTTTTTTGTACATAGATTTTTTTATCAGTGCGTTCCTGTGTATTGGATAGGGGGTTCTCTTCTGACGAATTTATTCCAAATTCTAGTATGGACTCGAACTCAAGATGTCTTATTCTTGGACTTATTTATTAATTACCTGCTCTTATCTTTCACTTGCCCAGTTCTTGTCTACTCGGATGATGTGAAAATCTGTAGTGCTATTTTTAATATTCAAGATTAATTTCTGATTCAAGAAATTGAACAAATTTGATTTGTGCAAACAATTTTCTCTGCACCTGCATGCTGAGAAATGTTTCGTGATTTCTTTTACGCGTTTCTTTTTTTATTATGCCTACTCTAGTAACGTTACTTTTTCTAGAAAGTCCTTAGTCAAGGATCAAGTGTCTTTATCAAGTCCGAATTTACTTTCAAAAGTAATGCAGGTATGCTTGTGTAAAACCTTAGATCATGCATCTACCGCATGTGTCAATTTTCATTAGCCATAGGCGATCAAGCCATACAATACGTGGCAACCTGGTACCCCTACTTTTCTCTCCAATGCCAGCTACACGACACCGATACATGCTCGCAAATACAACTTAGCAGTAACCATTGGATCACGGATTCGGGTGTTTCTAATGTGTTCAGAAATAATATTTACGAGTTGCAAGGATTTGTTTTTATTTTTTCTTTCAGTAAATGCAGAGAATTATTAAGCTACGTTTACGCTGCATGACACAAACAAAAGCGTAATTCTAATAAAATTAAAAAATAACCATAATAAAATAACCCTAACAAAATAAATAAAAAAAGGATTCCTCCCTGCACAGCAAGACATTGCACTAGGCGGTCGTAGAAATATACTCATACGTTTTCTTATATGTGAGCAGTTACTGAATTAGCAGCCTCAATTATTTTTTTTCTCAAGGCAACTATGTTTTCTGCTCTACTAGCTTCATGGGTATAAACAATATTTTTTAAATATCCCCACAAAAAAAATCATTTGGAGAGAGATCAGTAGATCGCGGAGGCCATTTGACGTTTCCCGTTCCAGTAATAAGACGGCCAGGGACCACAACTTGTTCCCAGCTAAACATTGAATATAAAATCTAAGCCGGGATCGGAGAATATCGTTGTGATGTCGGTTGTTGCCGGCATTGGTAACGGGCAGTAGGGGTACCACGTTGCCACGTATTTCATTCATACGTATAGATCGCACTTAAACATTGAATCCCTATACCTAATTATATTTGACACATGCGGTATATTAAGTACACTTGAATATGTTGTATGAATATCATATCTATAGGATGGATAGGACATTTTTGAAGTTTCTTTAATATGATTATGTCTCAGAAGAAGAAGTGATTCAAATATCGCGCCAAAATGGTATATGTTTTTGATTTCATTGTTCTTGCGTAGGCAAATTTAATATGGAATCATTAGTACGTGATATCCATTATATTTTATAACATAACCAAGCCTAAAACTGTGAACAGTCTCTTACATTTTTGCCTTGGCTGATTATATTTTACTGTGTTTTTAAATACAATTTGAAAAGTAGGTACGTCTGATCAGGCAGGTCCTAGCAAACCGGTAAATTCACCACCCAAAACAGCGTCAACGATTAAGTTGTCACAAACTGTTGAAATATGTACAAACTCTAACGCTACCAGCTCAAAAAATGGGAACAAAAGTAATTGTCATGAACATCTCAAAGACACGAAGTATGATATAGGTATTAGGTACTCCAATTACAATATATTATAAATATGTATCTATTATAGGACTGGCAAAATCAATCAACTGTATATTGTAATGGCTGATTTTTTAGCAACTTTCGTTTTGGCAACACTGTTTTTGGCAGCTCAGCTGTTTTCGTGTAACATGTTACTGTCAAACATGTTCAGTTTGGTCTATAATTAAAACATGAATCGACTTACAAACGAACAACGCTTGCAGATTATTGAATTTTATTATCAAAATTCATGCTCTGTTAAGAAAGTGCATCGTGCACTTATTCCATTTTATGGTCAGTTTGGGCGAACTTCTGAGGCGGCTATTCGGAATTTTGTGACTAAATTTCGCACCAAATTTACATTATTGGACATTAAACCATCAATACGCATACGTAGAGTGTGGACAGAGGAAAATATTGCAGCTGTATCCGCCAGTGTTGTTGATGACCGTGAATTATCAATTCGGCGCCGTTCGCAGCAATTGGGCCTCTGTTACTCCACTACGTGGAAAATTTTGCGGAAGGATTTAGGTGTAAAACCTTTTAAAATACAGCTGCTGCAAGAATTGAAGCCACACGACCTACCGCAACAGCTAACTTGGTGAATGGGCGCTGGCAAAGTTGGATGAAGATCCACTTTTTTATCGGAAAATTGTGTTCAGCGACGAAGCTCATTTCAGGTTGAATGAATACGTGAATAAGCAAAATTACCGTATTTGGTGTGAAGAGCAGCCAGAAACATTGCAAGAATTGCCAATGCATCCCGAAAAATGCACTATCTGGTGTGAATTATAAGCCGGTGGCATCATTGGACCGTACTTTTTCAGACGACGAAGGCAGGAACGTTACTGTGAATGGCGAGCGCTACCGTGCGATGATTACAATTTTTTTTGCCCAAAATGGAAGAGCTCGACTTGGCTGACATGTGGTTTAAACAAGACGGTGCCACATGCCACACAGCACGCGAAACAATGGCCCAATTGAGAGGCGAGTTCGGTGAACTGTTTATTTAACGTTTGGGGCCGATCAATTGGCCACCTAGATCGTGCGATTTAACGCCTTTAGACTATTTTTTGTGGGGCTATGTTAAGGCTCATGTTTATAGGGACAAGCCCGCAACGGTTGACGCACTGGAAGTCAATATTGAAGAAATTATTCGTGAGATACCAGCCGATATGTTGGAGAGAGTATGCCAAAATTAAACCCAGCGTATGAACCATTTGAGGCATAGCCGCGGTCAATATTTACATGAAATCATCTTTAAACATTGAATTATATAGATCGTTCTATCGACTGAAATAAAGATTTCATACATTCCTCTAAATGTTAAGTATTTTTTTTTAATCAATCCGAAAGCTCTTAAAAAATCACCCTATATAATTAAAGTGGAGGAACAGGCAAAATAACATCTCCTAAAGAAAGAGTGGACAGACATTTGATATTATGTCATTCAAAATAATAGGATTTAGGTAATTTGTTAGTTGAAGCCCATTGGGAAAATTGTTTCTCCGGTAAATTTATTCGCTAAAACAAAAAGGCATACTTCCAGGAATTTCGAAAGATTTGTTTTTGTAAAATGTCTCTAAAATTCACTTTTTAGTACTTTTGGATTCTCTAGAAATTTTCGTGTAAACTTAGTAGTTGACGAGATATTAGTAAATTTTCATGTTTTGCTTGAAGTAAACTATTACTTTCGGTTTACCGATTTTACTAAAAATCTAATCAGATCTCAAAAGGAAGATTATACTCGTAAATATAAAGTTTTTTCATGCTTATGTTATTTTATATTGTAACGTTTTCGGGTTCGCAATAAACAACTCGTGCAATTTATTTATTTAAAAACAGTCTGTATATTCATATACTTAAAATTTATTACAATACAAAAAATATAAAACTAACGTATCACACTTAAACTACTACAATTTAATTTAACACTTGTATTTATTTCTATTACTAATATTTCCGTATATTTATATCACACTACCGTATTTATATCACTTCTATTTATATAACACTACTATACTTATTTCATACTACTTATATTTATGTTTATTCTTCGGCTACCACTTCAAAGAACTTATGTTTATTTATTTCTACGCGCGTCGGCTACTTCTTAAGGAAGTTCTTATTCCGGAATTACTCCGCAGTTACTCCTCCATCGGTGATCCAGCCGCCTTATATACGTATGAGAAGAGTCCGGCTTTTTCTCCACCTGTACGAGAAACGTTCTAGTCTTTTCGCTATGCACGCCGTACGGCGTGGAGATGATTCATGGCTATTTACATTTCGTTTTTATACGTCACGCGGAGATGATTTACAACCTTTTTTTTATTGTCGCTCGAATGTCTGCTGGTTTCGTTACAATATTATCACTAAATTTCGCTCCTGGCGAGGAACAGATTGAGTTTTGAGAATAAGTGCAAATCTGAAGGGGCTAGATTCGGTGAATAGTGTGGTTGGGACAAAATATAGAAACGCAATTTTTGCCAGTTTTCTCGAATAGTCCGACTGGTATAGCACTTTCTCTCAAGGTATTTAGGGCCTTTTCGATAATGAAAACTTTAATTTTTTCCAGAAGAGCAGTTACGTTGATAGTTCGGCCCTTTACGAGCTAGTAGTTATCCAAATATTAAGAAATGTACATTTATATCTGACTAGAATATCCCTGAAGTTTAAGCAATATCAGCATACTCATTATTATAGGCGTTGTTATTTGTCGTTTCTGATATGCCTTAAACATACGTTCATTGAAAATGAGCAATAACTGTATTTATTATTTACTTACTATAATAATTACTTGTCCTTTAATTACCTATTACGTTCGAAATGAAATATAATAGATTTTTTTATACGTGTTACGCTTCATTTGTGTTGAAAGTGAGCGTCACGATAATGCTGTTAGAGACCTAATACGTAATATACTGGAATATCTTTGTGCATAGTTCTTGTTTCTAGTTCTGTTTAATAATAACTAGGGATCGGAAGTCAGGTTTACATGACGTTAATTTCAGGATCGCATCGCGGATATCATAAATCGCGATTTGATATTTCTCACGCGCGAATTAAAATACATATAGAGAAACAAGTACCTACCAGGTAACAGTAAATACTTCTTCTCCAGAAGTAATACTGCAGGGTTTCTAAAACATATCACACATCGTGACCGATGATTGTTCACGTCGAAAGTTCAAATGAAAGTAAATACCATTAATTGTTCCATATGCTGAATATCTGCTTTTGTAATAGGGGCATATACGTATAAAGTACGAGGTAGGCGCCATACATTCTCGACCTGACAGGCTTATACATGTTCAAACGTGTTCAAACTCCGTCACGTCATGCATGCATGCACATACGCGAAGTGTGCTCTATAAATATTCGATGTCTAGTAGTTTTTAGTAACCAGCCAACCAACGTGACTAGCGCACGAAAATGTCTGAAGTAACAAAAATTGAGTACCGCTCGGTAGTTAACCCTGTAGGGTGCACTACCACTTTTCGTTCAAGAAAAATTCTGAAATTTTAGTGGGAGTTTAATGAATACTATAGTGTACCAATGGAATATATTTTAGAAAAGTTTCTTTGAAGAAAAATGAAATTTGCAGTTGTAGCAATATGTTAACATTGAACATTAATGTAAATGTATTGCAACTAAATAACGTAGGTTTTATCTCATTTATTACGTATTATTACAAAAGATAAAAAAATATAAAAAAATGCCGAATGTTAAAAAACACTCGTTACTATAATAATATCAAATATTTATCAATTTGGTACATGAAATTGCATAAAACAATTTTTTTTGTCCGTTAGGCACAACCTGCTGTTGCATTTTTGGCACATTATTCTTGAAAAACCCTTGGAACAATGGCGGCATCGTCCCTTGGTAGTATGTACTGGCCAATGTGCGATTGTGTCTGTTCTTGTGATTGCCAATGGTCGGGGTACAACGGGGTATTTGATTCTCTTCACTGCGGGAGAGCATTCACGAGATGGTCTACCGTTTTATAACCTGTGAGTGCGTGCATTCGTTTTTGTACCCAATTAGGTAAGAATTTTGGTTCAAAAAAAATTTTACAATGTATTAGTCGGTTCCTAAAGTCTTAGTGTATCTATTTATATAAAAAAAATAGTGAAATATTGGTGGAAACATTGTGGAAATGTAGTTTGAAAACTGCCGTTGCCATTTGGAATCATTGAATCATTGTTATTTCAGATCATGGATAATATGGCAACAATTTGCACCAAATCCTTTTATCCCAAAAAGGAGAAAACAACGATTATTATGCCACCCGACCCCCAGACATCAGATCTTTCAGATGTCTCAGATTCAGATGATGACCAAATAGAAGAGGTAATTATTGCTCCGCATAGTGGCTCCGAAGAGGATAATATAGATACCAACATTCAGGATATTATTATTCCCGAAACGGATGAAGACAGTGAATCTGACGGCAGTAATTCTATAAATAAATATGTTACCAAAGTGCAAGATGAAGATTATGTAACGACCTCTGAAAGTGAGGAGGATTACGACATAGAAAAACCTTCATCATCAAAGAAAAGGAAACGCAAGAAGAAACCCAAGGTCCAGAGGGCTAATAAAAAGAAAGCTAAAAAGACTGTAGTCCAACCGACTAGAAAATGGGTTGATAATGATCTTCCACACATAGATCTACCAGAAAATTAGGAACATTACCATGATGAAGAACTTGTAGAGCCTCTGCAGTATTTTTTACAGTTTTTTTCATATGATTGCATAGAACTAATTGTAGAACAGTCCAACTTATACTCTACGCAAGAGACAGGTAAAAGTCTCAACACAGATAACAAAGAAATCACAGATTTTCTTTCGATACTAATTTTGATGGGTATAATTTCCCTACCAAGCTACAAGGATTATTGGGCCACAAATACAAGAATTCCACAAATAGCTGACATAATGTCCTTGCGAAGATTCAAACAAATTCGCAGGTACATACATTTCAATGATAATATGATGATTGATAACACTAGTAAAGATAGATTTTATAAAATACGGCCTTTGTTGGATATGATAAACCACAACTGCTCTCAGTTTGAAATAGAAAACCGTTTCAGTTGATGAAACTATAATACCATATAAGGGTACAAGAGCGGGAAATCTTCGGCAGTATATGCCCAAGAAGCCCCACAAATGGGGGTACAAATTTTTTATGAGAGCTGGTGTTTCAGGAATTATCTATTCTTTTATTCCGTACCAGGGGTCAAACACCTTCTCGTTACTGCAAGGAACTGCAATGGAATTATCAGAAGAGGAAACAAATTTAGGTAGTGGGAGTAGTGTGGTAATTGGTCTTTGCAAGACTATCCAGAATCCTGAAAATAGCACAGTCTATTTCGACAATTCTTTTGCTACCATAAAACTGTTTTTCTATTTGAAGGAAAAATTCAATATTTATAGTTTGGGAACTCTACGGAGTAACAGAATAGAAGGTTGCCCGCTAATCCCCGACAAAGAGCTACTAAAAAAGGGTAGAGGTCAGCATGATTTCAAATCCACTGATGATAAATGTATTGTTGTCAAATGGGCAGATAGTAAATGCGTCTTGGTTGGAAGTACAATTTATGGTATAGCACCTATAGGCAATGTACTTAGATACTGCAAAGAAGAAAAGCGGAAGAAGGAAATTACCTGCCCATCCCTTATTTTGGAGTATAATAAACATATGGGAGGTGTGGACAAGTCTAACTCGCTAGTAGGACTTTATCGTACCCCAGGAAGAGCCAGGCGTTGGTATTTTACAGTTTTTTCAAGAATAATGTGCCAAAAATGCAACCAGTTTTCGTTCAAGAAAAATTCTGAAATTTTAGTGGGAGTTTAATGAATACTATAGTGTACCAATGGAATATATTTTAGAAAAGTTTCTTTGAAGAAAAATGAAATTTGCAGTTGTAGCAATATGTTAACATTGAACATTAATGTAAATGTATTGCAACTAAATAACGTAGGTTTTATCTCATTTATTACGTATTATTACAAAAGATAAAAAAATATAAAAAAATGCCGAATGTTAAAAAACACTCGTTACTATAATAATATCAAATATTTATCAATTTGGTACATGAAATTGCATAAAACAATTTTTTTTGTCCGTTAGGCACAACCTGCTGTTGCATTTTTGGCACATTATTCTTGAAAAACCCTTGGAACAATGGCGGCATCGTCCCTTGGTAGTATGTACTGGCCAATGTGCGATTGTGTCTGTTCTTGTGATTGCCAATGGTCGGGGTACAACGGGGTATTTGATTCTCTTCACTGCGGGAGAGCATTCACGAGATGGTCTACCACGTTTAGGTTTCCCGGTTGTTGATAAAGATCTAGCAATTTCGCTTCTGAACTCTTTCAGGGGTTTTATTATTTTTTCTTTTTTATTGTGTTCTTTGTATAATAACCACTCGTTGACGATACACATGTCTATCAAATAGGAAAAAACTGGAAAATACCAACGCCTGGCTCTTCCTGGGGTACGATAAAGTCCTATTAGCGAGTTAGACTTGTCCACACCTCCCATATGTTTATTATACTCCAAAATAAGGGATGGGCAGGTAATTTCCTTCTTCCGCTTTTCTTCTTTGCAGTATCTAAGTACATTGCCTATAGGTGCTATACCATAAATTGTACTTCCAACCAAGACGCATTTACTATCTGCCCATTTGACAACAATACATTTATCATCAGTGGATTTGAAATCATGCTGACCTCTACCCTTTTTTAGTAGCTCTTTGTCGGGGATTAGCGGGCAACCTTCTATTCTGTTACTCCGTAGAGTTCCCAAACTATAAATATTGAATTTTTCCTTCAAATAGAAAAACAGTTTTATGGTAGCAAAAGAATTGTCGAAATAGACTGTGCTATTTTCAGGATTCTGGATAGTCTTGCAAAGACCAATTACCACACTACTCCCACTACCTAAATTTGTTTCCTCTTCTGATAATTCCATTGCAGTTCCTTGCAGTAACGAGAAGGTGTTTGACCCCTGGTACGGAATAAAAGAATAGATAATTCCTGAAACACCAGCTCTCATAAAAAATTTGTACCCCCATTTGTAGGGCTTCTTGGGCATATACTGCCGAAGATTTCCCGCTCTTGTACCCTTATATGGTATTATAGTTTCATCAACTGCAAAACGGTTTTCTATTTCAAACTGAGAGCAGTTGTGGTTTATCATATCCAACAAAGGCCGTATTTTATAAAATCTATCTTTACTAGTGTTATCAATCATCATATTGTCATTGAAATGTATGTACCTGCGAATTTGTTTGAATCTTCGCAAGGACATTATGTCAGCTATTTGTGGAATTCATGTATTTGTGGCCCAATAATCCTTGTAGCTTGGCAGGGAAATTATACCCATCAAAATTAGTATCGAAAGAAAATCTGTGATTTCTTTGTTATCTGTGTTGAGACTTTTACCTGTCTCTTGCGTAGAGTATAAGTTGGACTGTTCTACAATTAGTTCTATGCAATCATATGAAAAAAACTGTAAAAAATACTGCAGAGGCTCTACAAGTTCTTCATCATGGTAATTTTCCTGATTTTCTGGTAGATCTATGTGTGGAAGATCATTATCAACCCATTTTCTAGTCGGTTGGACTACAGTCTTTTTAGCTTTCTTTTTATTAGCCCTCTGGACCTTGGGTTTCTTCTTGCGTTTCCTTTTCTTTGATGATGAAGGTTTTTCTATGTCGTAATCCTCCTCACTTTCAGAGGTCGTTACATAATCTTCATCTTGCACTTTGGTAACATATTTATTTATAGAATTACTTCCGTCAGATTCACTGTCTTCATCCGTTTCGGGAATAATAATATCCTGAATGTTGGTATCTATATTATCCTCTTCGGAGCCACTATCCGGAGCAATAATTACCTCTTCTATTTGGTCATCATCTGAATCTGAGACATCTGAAAGATCTGATGTCTGGGGGTCGGGTGGCATAATAATCGTTGTTTTCTCCTTTTTGGGATAAAAGGATTTGGTGGAAATTCTTGCCATATTATCCATGATCTGAAATAACAATGATTCAATGATTCCAAATGGCAACGGCAGTTTTCAAACTACATTTCCACAATGTTTCCACCAATATTTCACTATTTTTTTTATATAAATAGATACACTAAGACTTTAGGAACCGACTAATACATTGTAAAATTTTTTTTGAACCAAAATTCCCACAACTTTAGATAGGCTGTTGCCACATGGAAACATTGACAAAATAGGTGTAATAAGCGTAGAAAAGAAGAAAAATTTTTTGAAAGTTCAGTGTAGCCAAATGGCTACAAGGTGCCTTACAGGGTTAAATATTTTAAAAAAAGAATTTATTTTTTAAAAATATTTATTGAGTAAAATGCATATGTTCCCGCTCGAGAACTCGTATCTAACTAAAACATACATCTTCTCGTGAATATTATTACAATGGTTAAAAGTGCTAACTACATATGTATTTTCTTAATACTATATTAATTCTAAAGAAGAGTCCTTATCGTCGTGCATTGTCTCGGTTTCACAAAGACGGCGTCGTCCCACGACATGTAACTCGGTCATTAAATTTTTAACAAAAGAAGGGCATACACCTTATCACATTAAACAACGTTTAGAAGGCGTTTATGGTGATTCATCTCCTTCGTATTCAACTGTAAAAAAGTGGGCAAAATGTTTCCGTTTGGGACAATAATCCCTGGAAGATGCTGATCAGTCGGGTCGACTAATTGAAGTGATAATGCCTCAACAAATTTTAATTATTGAACATTTAGTGCTAGAAGATCGCCATTTGAAAGTGAAGGCATTAGCAGTAATAACACACATTTCCGAAACAAGTGTTTGCCGAATTCTCCATGACCATTTGGGTATCAATAAAATTAGTGCTAGATGGGTACCGCAACTTCTTTCTGCTCTCCAACGTGAACGTCGAGTCGAATGTGGGCAGTCGTTTTTAAACATGTGTGGAGACGACACAAAACCGATTTTGGAGTCCATTGTCACAGGGGATGAAACAATGGTTCTGTTTTACGATCCTCTATCGAAAAGGGAGTCCATGGAATGGCGGCGCCCTGATGAAGCTCGTCCCAGAAAGGCGAAAGTCGTTCAATCAACGAAAAAGGTGATGACCACAATATTCTGGGATTGTGAGGGCATTTTGCTAATTGGCTTTAAAGAGCGCAATACAAGTGTGAATATTATGCGTCTTTACTGCATAAATTAAGGGACTGTATTCGTGCAAAACGTCGTGAAAATTTGACAAAGGGTGTGCGATTATTGCACGACAATGCTCCCGTCCATACTGCCGCCATTTCACAATCTGCCATCCGCGAATGCGGCTTTCAAGAATTGTAATATCCACCTTATAGTTCGGATATGGCTCCTTGTGATTTTTTTTGTTTTCTAATTTAAAAAAGACCTTTGGGGACGTAGTTTTAAGGACGACAGTGAGTTGCAAGCAGCTGTTATAGAACATTTTGACGGAAAAACTTCAGATTATTTTTACAAGGGTCTCGAATTATTAATTAATCGTTGTAGTAAATGTATAGAAGTTAGGGGAGATTACATTGAAAAATAAAAATTCTTTTATTGTTCCAACTTTCTTTTTTTGTATACCAGGCCGAGAATTTATAGCGCCTACCTCGTACATACCTACAGCTTTTTAGTGCCGGCACATTTAGTCACGGCTCGGAAAAATCTACTTCTTTATCAATAAAAAAACTCTACAATTATATGGTATAGTACGAATTCCTGGATTGTTATTTAGCACAGAAATTCGGATCCAGTTGTTGCATTATAGCTTATGTCGTCAAGTAGCACATGTGGTAATTTTTCACGAAATAAGTGCTTGCGTACAGGTGCATTCACAAAAACATTCTTGACAGGAGTTATTAATTTATCTGCGATCGGGTAACATTTTCTGACTTTTTCTGATACTCGATGAAGAGTATGCTTGGAGCATGTAATATGCATCATGCTGTATGTTTATTGCAAGATCCGACTAGTCGCCTTCATATATGCATCCGCATCTGTTACAAATAATAATACTTTTTCTGTATTCTATGTATATTATTAATTTTGTATTACTCCGTATTGTTATATTAATGCTCTGCTGTTTAGCGGACACTAATCCTTCAGGGACAAAAATCGTGAAATATGCTAATATGCAAATGTCTGATCAGTAAATCTAGTAGTAGTAGGCTATATTGATTCAAAATAAATAATCTAATACAAAAATGATAATTATGAAAGTAAATCATTTAAGTAGATTTATTGGAAGATTTTGATTTATCAAAAAACGACATCCAACTTCATTACAAGGCACACAATGTCGACCTGTGTGTTTAATGTCAAACGAGTGACAAAACATATAAAGATGGAAACGCCAAATGTCTAATTAAATGTAAGAAAACGCAAATATTCGTTCATAGAACTGCCACTGGTTTCATCAAAGATCCTGATTTATCATGGACAATGTTTAATTCTACCACACAAATAATATCGACGCGAATTGTGTAAAATATTGTTAGAAATGCATCATGGGCATTTCCTGTACAAAAATATAAATCTCAATTACTTGTGTGGTGTTTACCGTTCGAGAATTGTGTGTGTTTATTATACTCATAAGAATACAAGGTCTCCATTATCTATGAGCATATTCATCTTTATACACAGTACCCTATTTGTTTATAAAATACAGCTGGGGAAATACGATATACATGTACGATGTTACTCTCTATATACATATACGTTTTACGTATAAAGGTATATATGTAAGTCACAGTAATTATTTACTGCTTGATGTTAGTTTTAACATCCATGTGTTCACACTTTTCATTTTCGTTTTGAATAATTAATGTTTATATATGTGAGTATTTATAAAATAAATTTGATTTATTATTAATATATGTCTAATTCTTAAACACAGTCCATTTTGAATCACTGAACGTAATATACAAACAAAATATAAAGGTTTATATAAATCAACTGAGGAGCTTACTATTTTTTTCTATATTGGCATAAAAACTTTAAAGCATAACCACTTGAAACGGCCTGATATTTGTGATATATCTAATACACTAAACGGATTGTACACTAGCAAACAGAAAACAGGAAGAACTTGTCAGGTAAATATTGTAGTCGGGACTTCGTATCTTGCAATGCACGTCATCGCTCGTCAAATGTTTACCAGTTTTCAAGTTGTATATTGATTATTAGACGTCAAATTTTAGGAATTGATAGAATATTTGAAATACATTTGTTAGACGACATGAGAAAAAGAAAAAGGAAAAACGACGAATATATTTGAACAAATTTCTCACAAGACGCCATTTATTGAATATGATGGACTGATTTTCCTGGCAGTTTTGGTTGTTACTTGCACCGCAAAATTTTGAAATATGTACTTTTGGAGTATGTAAAATACATATGCGATACTTATATTTGCAAACTATTATGACATGTATTTGAAATGTAACCATTCTACGTCAAAATTATTTTAATAAAAGTTGCAAACCACAGTAGATACCAAGCAGTTGTAATTTATAATTTTATATACATTATCTTACACTGAATCGATTGATCGTGGAGTTTTAAAACAGGCGCGCGCAGTATGTTGTTTAACAAATATTTAAAAAAGAATAAGTAATTATGTTGCAAAACATTAGAAAACACGGTATTTCATACTAAATGGATGGATGAAACTATTTCAATGCTTTTCTGATTGTAAAAACTTTTGATCCGGTGCAGGTGCTTTTTAATATTACAGAATTGCAAAACTTCGCTAGGTAGCTGGATGTGGAACAATCTTTATACGAAAGAAACTTAACATTCGGACCAGAAAAAAACAGTTTTTTGCACATATCTCGCAAAATGCATTCAGCACAGATTCATTATTAATTTATATAACTGAAACTTAATTCAACAACTTTTGTATAAAAAATTCGCGACGACACGCAAGGAAGTCTAGTGTTGCGCACACCAACTTTTTTATTCTTTGCTTTCCGAGGTCAATCTTTTAAGCTTATATGTCATTTTGTAAATTGCTTTGAAAGAAACTGAATACAATTTCCATAGTAGCACGATCACCAAGTGCAAATGTGTTACAAAAATAGCTTACTTACAACGATTTATCTGAGATATTTTTTTTTTTACTGTTTAAAAATATGTAACTGTTTTGATACATGTGCATTGATTATATATAAGGAGATATATCAACGAGCACTTTTTCACAAAAATTGTAAATATTCTCAATAGGTGTCGGAGCAAACCAGAAATTACCATCTTATGCAGTTTTTCCCACAATTTGGGAATTGTAGATTTAGCGCTTTCTGGTATTTATTGGACGTACTAAAACTTGGTTCACAGCCTGCTTTGTAAATATGTAATAAATCCTACTGATTTGACACTTTGTTTACATTTGTATAAATCGACATAATATAGGGCCAAAAAATCATCCTCTATTTTTTTTTCTAAATGCTCCTTTGTATTATTACGGAAAATGAATATAAATAGGGAAGTTGCTTGAAATAAATGAAAGAAACAGTATTTCCTGCTTTTCTCACCTCACATAATTGTTTTAGATATATATTGTGATATTTTTATTATTTGTTTTGACTTGTCATGCTTTCTAAATATATACAGCTTGAGCGCGCGGGGTATGATCACCCGATGCTAGTCGATATTCTTCGGACGTATATTCGGCAAATGATCTCCGCTAGCTGTGTTCGCCAGATATAGATATATAGATTTATTTTTCCAGAGTTGTTATTTCGTTATATTTACTGGAGAGAATCTCTAATTTTAATTTCTATTTCAAGGGTCGTTTTTATGTTATTTTATGGTATTCCTGTTATACTTATTTATAGTTTTTTTTTTACCATGAAATTTCCATTTATTTATTTTTCTCTAGACATCTTAGTTTATTCTGCAGATCTTTCAGGCAGGTTGTTTTTATTTCATTCTAAAACCCAGTTGTACTGCTATAACTTTGTACACAACTACATTATTATTTAATTTCATTAGGATAATCATAATTACGTTATAAGTATTATAATCTTCGCGTTACTATCGACTTAGTTATCTAAGCAATCGTCATCACTTAAAGAGAAAATTTAATTTGTTCTTTTTGTCAATCTGCAAAAAAATAATCAGATCACTATGAGTTCGAATATGAGCAGGCAATGCTAGTATGTTGTGCCGTTACTCTAATATGTATTATCGGACCACGTTTAGATGCGAGTTTACGTATACCATCGGGTGATCATACCTCGCGCGCTCTTGCTGTATATACGTCTGTATGTGCAATATATTGAAGACCAAAATTCTTATTTTCCTACCTTTAGTGACTTAATAAGTTCCTACACAAGCCCCATAAGGTATTTTAAGTTTCAATAAAAACATATTAAAATTTCGATGACCCTGCAAATGCACAATATTTTTTCTCAGTTTTTGTTCAATGTGTGTGTATATGATCCCTGTTTTTATAATATACTTATATAAACAAGGATATGATGAATGTTATTAAAATAGATAATGAATGTATCTATAATGATGTGTCCTATCAAAACAATTATTGAAGAAATGTAAACGAAATGTTTTAATTAGGATCGCTAATATAATCGCAGGAATAAGATAATCTCTGTGTATTGGAATTGAGCCAGTGAATTCTAAGTTAGCCGTTTGTAAAGTGTAAGTAGGTTGGCTATTGTTGGACAACTCAGTATATTTATCTATCTGAATCTGAACTATCTTTGTTTTATTTGTTATTTAATTCCTGCCTTACTTTCTTATTTTCTGGCCATAATTAAAACTATTCGTGTGCTTACTGTATAGGGGTGATTTACTCTATTATTCATTAAGTATATCGCGTTCGCTATTTAGAGGGATGCTTTCTGTCTGTATGTATTAGGAAGTGAAAATATTTATTACAGTTAATAGAAAATCTGTTTGACATAGGTGTTACATTACATACATAGGTACTCAGGTACTTTCCAATGTTTTACAAAAATTGATTTATTCCAAATGTATAATTTTACATATTATTAAGGATAAAACAAGAGACATGCTTGAAATTACTTTATTTGATTTTTTACATAGATTTTTTTATAATAAATAGCACAGAAATCAATAGAAATAACAAATAATTTATAGATTCTTCACCTTTTTTAATTTCAAGCTTTCTTTGCCAATTACATGCTTAGAAGAAGTAAATTTACATCTCTTAAAAATGACACATGTTATGCAACGTTCTAATAGTTGCACCTTATGTTGTTTACAAGGTTCGTCAGTTAAAAACGATGTTCTTTCCAGATTTCTTGTAACTTTGTTTAATATCCTTTTGCGTAGTTTCTTCTTATGTTTTGTACAATCAAAATATTTTTCAAATGTATCTAAAGTCAATTTAATTGCTTCACATAGCTGATCTGTTGGTGCTAATAAACTAAATGCACCTTCTTCAATATATCCATACATTTTATTTAATATGAGTAATTCATTTTTATTGGAAAGTGTAGAGGTAGTATCAACAAAAGAGTGGTAGCAAATTTTACATTTTGTTTGCTCAAACGATGTTCTAGCCAGGTAGCCGGCGAAATATGTAATACTGCATTCTTGTAATGTAGTTTCGGTTTTTGTAGGTGTTTCAACAGTCCCTCCTGATAAAATATCACAAGAAGATGTGGAGAAGCTACTGGAAGAGTGCAGTATTTCTTGCGCTGTAGAATCTAAAGAAATTGGCTCCAATAGATCTATTTCAGTCTCTATTTCTCTTGATTGATGTTCACAGTTTGATGCCTCCGAAGGTGTTAAAAGAGAATTTATTGCATATGAACGGAAAGTGGTTCTGAATGTTCGCGCGCTTGGATTAGGGTTGTATCCTCCTTTTTGACGGAAAATGGAAAATAAATTCTCAATAACATCCTGGTTGGTTTTTCTAGTAAGAATATATGCATCAGGATGTTTGGTTGTTTCACTGTCATACAACATTAATATTCCTCGAATTGTTTGTAGGAGTCCATCAAAACATGGTGGTCTTGATGGTGCTCTTGTTTGGTTATTTTTTTTTAAATTTTGAATAAAGACTAAACTTTCTTCTAATGTTGTTCTTACTAGCGGATGGCTATGATGTAAACTACATTTGTATGGGTTAGGATCATGAAATGTGCTGCTATTGAGTGTATCAAAAAGATTATTTATCGTAGATATAAAATTTGCAGTGTGTAAAGATGTATTTGATCTTAGTTCTCCTGTTGCTACACAAGTCCGAATACAACTTGCCACGGAGTGACTGAAAATTTGTGTAGCTAACTTCACTGACATTTTTTGAAATCCTTTAGGATTTATATGTTTTTCCGTGATTTTTGGCATTGCTCTGCAAGGTTTTGTGCTGTCAATATCATAGGCTTTACGTATATCTTGAAAACTAATAACGGTGTTATTTGAAATAATAAAATCGGCCTTTAGTAGATTATTGCGAAAATTCTTTATTAGATGTGGCACATCATAGACAGCTACAATGGGGTGATTTTGAATATTAAAGAAGGGCTTTTTCTCAGTCACTCCCAATTTTTTGTAAGTGCTTTGATTCGAAGCACCTTGATCGCAAACTGTTGCATAAGGGAGTAATCCATTCTCTAAACATCTTTCTATTATATCTTGCAGTAGTACTACAAGCTTGTTTGCAGGCACGCCAGAATGACTAAGGAAGTATGCCAGTGACAACTTCCATCTTGAAAACAACCCTCTAGCAAGAAAGACTAACGCATACCTTGCTGGTCGGCTAGTTCTTCCAAGATGTCCCAAATCCTCAAAACCTTCTATAAGATCCAGATGTTTGTTGTATTCACTTATTTCCTTAAGTGACATTTCATCGAAGCTTATCACGCAAGCTCTCTCTACAATGCTCCAACTTTCTATCTTTCTGCTAATTTGCCAAAAGAGCTTTTGGCTAAGTCCTGGTAAAAAGCTAGACCCACTAATCCATCGTTTTATTGTACTAGGTGCTGGTAGTACAATTTTTTCAAACAAGAACTTATACGCTGTGGGTGATTTATAATATAATGCCAACGCAAAATTTTTCTGATCTAATGGCCACTTTCTTACACTATTTTGTCCTAATTGCATATTCACTAATGTTTTGCTACATTGTTTTTTAAATAAATATGTATTCAGTTGATGATGTAAATTTGAGAATCTCACTTTTTTTTTTAATTTGGATATTTGTGCTCGTTTTCGTAAAAGCAATTTACTTTGACTCTTAATATTGCTCTTTAATTTTTTTTCACGAGATGTATTTCTTCCAGATATAGTTGAAACTTCTGCAACAGGAAGATTTGTGATATCACGCAGCCAATCCATATCCGCTGATTCATCCATTAATTCTACCTCTTCTTCCCCTTCGTCTTCTTCCAAAGTTATATTTTCATCGCTTCGTATTTTTCTTTCATACGTTGTTATAATTTTAGACGGGCCTGGTTGCGGCTCAGATATTTCCCGTTTTCTTTTAGAATCGTATGGTTGGGGAACTGCTGATTTTGTTAAACGATTCTTCAGTATTTGATTAACAAAACTGTCACTCTCGAAATGTCTTTGGCAAATTTGATACCTTTTTAGGTCTTCCAGGGGTGTGGTGGCTAAGGAAGAGTTTCCTATAAACCAAAGAAATTTACATTTATAGATTTGGAGATGAATTAATACCAATTTTCACTTAAATAGTATTTTATTACTTTATTAACTATAATTATTAATTAAAATGTTTATTATGTGAAAAATCCGTACTCTATCATCATTAATACTTGTTTGTTTAATACCTTTTGCTTTACAAAATAATGTAATTTATTAATTAACTTGATCTTATACCAACATTTTTTTGAAAGTCTTGTTGTGTTAGTATTGGTAATTTTTTATACAATGATAAACACAATATTCAGAAACCTTGCAAATTAGCACAGAAAGTTGAGGGTTGCGATTTTTAATTTTATCTCAAATAACTAGTACTTTACTCTTGATATAATTTTACGTTTCCTTAATTTTTAAACATCCTTTACGTTATACCGACATTCTGGTTATAGCTATCGACTTTTCAGAACAAGCGAAACTCTTTATGAAGAATGACTTTCTCAAAAAATAAGAAATAAAAGATTTTAGGGGTATAGTTAGGTCAATCCGGGACACACTGTATATATAGGTCTAAGTTAATATAATAATCCTGAATAAAAAATTGTTTAAACTCTGTCATTTAAATGTAAAAGATATTTGAAATTATATATGTATGTACTACCTATAAATAAAAATTTATGGCTTAGTGAGTTAACATATGTATGTCAACATACATATATCCTTATTATCTGCATATAGAGATACCTACCTATGTGTAAAATACTGTTCTTAAAATTAGGGCAATATAAAGGAGAACTTTAAATATTTAAATATAAGTACATCATAATTCGAGCTGAGGGATTTTGCGGGGTGCCAGGATAGTATTCAGGTAAACGCACGAATATAATGACCTTGTTTCGATCGGTGATGCATGCGCGATTTTATTGCTTTACATGCATTCGCTATTTATATCACTTAGGTATGTCAGTTATGTCGTTATAAAGTTTATATTTAGAGAAATACTAAGCAAAAAAAATTAAATTCTTAACATACATAACATAATTTTTTACAAAAAAAAAGACAATTTCTCGGTAGTACGTATATTTTAGTAACTATGTGTACATTTTAAAAAAGAAGTCTATGCCTACATGTTTATACAAAAAATAAATAAAATTTGAGTTTATAATTAAATAATATATTCAGGTGAACGTATTTTCTACATAATTTAAATTGCACTGAAAAATAAAACAATCCTTATATTCAGCAGAAACACCATAAAAAGATCTATCGACAAAGCACAATGTCGCCTATTCATACATTTATACATAAACTCGATGCCGCTCTAGTACATAATGTATTATGTAAACATAATACATGCCGCTCTAGTACATAATGTATTATGTAAACATAATACATTATGTACTAGAGCGGCATCGAGTTTATGTATAAATGTATGAATAGGCGACATTGTGCTTTGTCAATAGATCTTTTTATGGTGTTTCTACTTAATATAAGGATTGTTTTATTTTTCAGTGCAATTTAAATTATGTAGAAAATACGTTCACCTGAATATATTATTTAATTATAAACTCAAATTTTATTTATTTTTTGTATAAACATGTAGGCATAGACTTCTTTTTTAAAATGTACACATAGTTACTAAAATATACGTACGACCGAGAAATTGTCTTTTTTGTAGAAAATTATGTTATGTATGTTAAGAATTTAATTTTTTTTGCTTAGTATTTCTCTAAATATAAACTTTATAACGACATAACTGACATACCTAAGTGATATAAATAGGGAATGCATGTAAAGCAATAAAATCACGCATGCATCACCGATCGAAACAAGGTCATTATATTCGTGCGTTTACCTGAATACTATCCTGGCACCCCGCAAAATCCCTCAGCTCTTCATAATTATTAGGGTAATAAATAATGAAAATATTAACGCAAAATTCCAGTTCTGTTATCTCTTTCTAACCTTAAAGAGACAAGGTAGGTATTTCATGGATGTTAAAAATTAGAGGCCCTTAACTGATATATTATGTAAACACACTTATCAATAGCTGTTTCTGTTCTAGCCCATCTGGTTTCAAATATGCTTAGGCTTTTTCCTTGAATTCTGATATGGATGTATCTCTAATACATAATTTCAAATAATTTTATTTCTGGGAATATATCTATTTTGTAATGACAGCAGTTAACAGATTTCGGAATATATTTTATAATTCAAATTAGTAAATAATAGAGTAATCGACAATGAAGAAAATATATGTACTTATATATTTAAAATAAGGACAATTATGGTTATTATTATTGTTAGTGTTATTTCTGTGTCTGTCTAATTTCCGCTGTCTATAAAGGGTAAAATTTCTTCCTGCAGTAAGATGAGTATATTTATTATTAAACCCAAAAGGTAAATATTTGATATTAAATATGAAACTTACCTGAATTTAATATCCATTGCTTTACACGTTCCAAATCTTGCACAGGAAATGAGAACATACTTAGATTCGGAACAGTTCTTCGGTTGTTCTCACATTTAAAATACTGACACTTATTACCAGCCATATTTTTCGTTTGAAAAGAAAATATGCAAATTCAACTACACTGGCTTCGTTGGCGCCCAGAAAATTAAAAAAATATTTTTCTATTATACCTACTTACGATAGTTCTGTCATCTAGCGTTGAAAAGTATAATTATAGGCAGCATTTTACTGGATGTTCTACCTTTTCAATTTGATATACATATATATATTGGGATGTAGGAACACTAGCGACTTTAAGCGGCCTCATCCCGAAACTGAGTTTTAAGCGTAGCCGATTTTCTTATTGCGTTGATATATCTCATAATCAATGTACATGTGACTATACAATATATTCTCAAACCTCTTTATTCAATATATTAAGAGATGTAAAGCTAATTTTATGACATTTATCATACAATTTATAATGTGACCCTGCTTTTATATTTCTAGGACTGACGCATACTTTAGGCATTTTTCTGGCCTATTTGGCACTTATTTCAGGAGCTGAAAGTCTCTACTGCTTTGTTAACAGAGTTATGCTTCATGTACAATAAAGTAATATTAATTAATGGATGGCAAAAATACTTGCGAAATTTGGATTAACACACATTTTATTGATGTGGAATAGTTTATTTGTACAGGGTGATTCATCTAAGCGGGTAAGGCCGATTATGCCTTTATAAGTAAAGATATTTCGAAGCGGTTTTTTCCTTGTGATAACTGTTAATTAGGAGCACATTTTAAAAATATTTTGTATTATACAGAGTGTTCCATAACTTGGTGGCTGACCATAGTTATAGTTGTTTAAATGGAACACCCTATATATTATTACATTTTTGTATTCCCCGCATAATTTTTAGGCAAAAAGTTATAAGATAGTATAGGCCTAAAATCTAAGGTTTTTGACTTATTACCATTTTTCTGAAAAATTCAATGTTTTTATAAAATTAGATTTCTCGAAAACGACGTATTAGATGAATACAATTTTTGGTAGAGTTATTTATAATAAAAGGGCCTAATACAAGCATATTTTATTTTTTTGCAATTACTAACCGAATTTTCAGAAAACTGGATTAAAATTACATGACACGTGTTTGTATGTCATTTTTTTTAAATGGAACACCCTGTATATCAGTTCATTTTTGAATTGTTTATTAAATTTCATGTCAGAAACATGTAAGACGTTAATACTTTAAATGTGACTATTACTGAGCTACTGTCGTTTTTTGATATGCTTTTGTTAGTTTTTGCAAAAAAGTCAATTTTTTCAAATGGAACATTCTGTATATTATTTCATTTTTGAATTTCTTATTAAATTTCACATCAAAAACATGTAAACCGTTAATACTTTAAAAGTGACTATTACTGAGCTATTGTCGCTTTTTGATACAATTTTGTCAGTTTTGTGGTTTTAATTAATATAGTATAGTACTGACAAAATTATATCAAAAAGAGGCAATAGCTCAGTAATACTCACTTTTAAAGTATTAACGTCTTACATGTTGTTGATGTGAAATTTAATAAACAATTCAATAATGAACTGATATACAGGTTGTTCCATTTAAAAAAAATGACTTTTATACAAAAACGTGTCATGTAATTTTAATCAGTTTTCTGCACATGCAGTTAGTAACTGTAAAAAAATAAAGCATGCTTCTCTTAGGACCTGTTATTGTAAACAATACTGCAAAAAAATGTGTCCATCTAATACGTCGTTTTCGAGAAATATAATTTTATACAAATGTTGAATTTTTCAGAAAAATGGGAATAAGTCAAAAACTTTAGATTTTAGGCCTATACTATCTTATTACTTTTTGACTAAAAATTACACGGGGAATACAAAAATGCAATAATATATAGGGTGTTCCATTTAAAAAAACTATAACTATGGTCAGTCACCAAGTTATGGAACACTCTGTATAATACAAAATATTTTTAAAATGTGCTCCTAATGAGCAGCTATCACACGAAAAAAGCCGCTTCGGAATATCTTTACTCATAAAGGCATAATCGGCCTTACCCGCTTAGATGACTCACCCTGTATATAATTTTTGATTTACAATATTGGGACATTTTGATTCCTCATCGCTTTTTCTCAATTCCGTTTTTTTTTTCAAAAATATTTTAATTTATTTAGGCCTCCTAACCGCGTAAGTTCAATATATTCTATTGCTAAACAATGAACAAACGGATAATAGGTAGATAAACTAAAAAGCACTTTCATAATAATAGAGTTTGTTACAAGTAAAATCGTTATCTGTGGCAGGTGTAACATGCATTATTAAAACAAATGCACGTGAGTGCACTTGGCCGGTAATTCCATCAAGTTAAATATGCATGTGAGAAGAAATTCGGTATCTATTCGTGTAAATAAATTAGTGGCTTTCCTCATGCGATCTATTTAACTAACCATATTTTTCGGGAAAGATAAGTAATTGCCCGCAATTATATAAATTTTAAAATTAACCCGTAATAATCAGTGTCCATTTTTTAGCCCCGAATATACCTGATTCCACGTGCAGTTCCATAAATTTGTATACGATTTTTGCTACTTTGTTAATATAATGAATACTATTACTTCATTTGAAAATTAAACTCATTTAAATTGAAACAAATAGGGACATTTATTTGAATATAAACATCTTCAATTGACTGTAATTTAGTTTTAATTGTAAGGTCTGTATATCAATTGTCAAGTGAAACTGATTTTTGTTTGAGTTTTATAAATACATTTTGCATATACTTCTTCCGGGTTTCGAGATATTTTGAGTTTTTAAATATATTTTAATTGTTAACATTAAAGCTGAGTATTACTTCAATTACATGAAATAAAAACAATATAGACGGAAAAACCATGATACCGCAAAATTAGAATTGCTTACCTGTTACAAACTCTAATAAATAAAAAAATATTTAGGAAATCATTAATTACTCCTCTCGTTTTGCAAGTTTGGGAATGGCATTGTGTAAGAAAGGATGTTGAAAAACAATACAATTGAGTAGAATTTAAGGTGCCATCTCGCCCATCTCAATTACATTGCAAACATGTTGCGAACATATCTCACCAGAATCTGTTAGTAAGCAACAAAATGACAATAAAAAATATGAGCATAATCTACAAACTTATCTCCAGGGGACTGGCTACTTTTAATAACGGAAGTTTGTTCGATTAATGTGGAAAAAATGTTAAAAAACAGGAAGTTTTCATACGAAAAATCTGCTACTTTATTTCGTAATTACTTGGAATATATAGATAATTGCAAGATATTAGGTAACTTAGCCCCTGGAGAAATAAATTCTCTTTCTTTTGATGGTTAATACAAAGCAATTAATCGTATTTTATAGCTGTCTTGTGCTTTTAATTGTTTTCAGCCGGGATTCCGATTGATTTGGATTTAACAATATATACATAAACATATTTTTATGGAAAAGTAGATTTCGTTTATTATAATCAGGGTGGTAGGTGCAGCAATTCTTAAACAAAGGGCGCTGCCAACGATCGGGCATTATTAGCTTGGAAATAAATCACAATAATATTTGTTTTTAAGAATATTCGGGGCGCAAAATTTTAACGTCTACTGCAGACATACTTGTGTATAGCTTACTCAGTCATACTCAGTTACGTTATATATGCGTTTCTGTCAGGCATCAAAAGAGTAATCTTTAAAGAAAAAAAGTATCATATTTACAAACAACATGCTCCTCAATTACAAAAAACCGAAAATAGAATTTATGCGTCTCGGATTCTCATTTAATAATAAATCTACTGAAAATATCCGGCCAACAGTACCTATTGTCAACCATATTTTACGAAAAATATTTATGTTTTGGTGATGATGTACAGTGTGTCTCAAATTACATGCGAATTTGAAAATACTTTCTGATTTAATTTCCACTTAATTTTCAGTCGAATTCCATAAATTAGCTTTTAATTTGCAACATATTGCCGTGATCCCTACATTGGTCAGGCATTGTAAAATAAATAAATAATTATGTAATAGAATAAGTAAATAATTTATTAGTAGTAAGTGTAGGTATAGAAAAATGTATCATAAGTTGCATAACCGCAACGGCGTAACATGATAATGTAAGATGTATGAAAAATAAAACTGAAATAAAATTTATTTGAAAGGTACAAAAATAAAACTGAAATAAAATTTATTTGAAAGGTACAGAAATAAATACCAAAAGTAAAATTCATGTATTCTATATTTGTAGAAACGAGGAGCACAAGATGCAATTTCAATATACAAAGACAGAACCAAATTTTATACATTGTGTGAGAGTCGCATTAAATATTTTGAACAATAAACCACTATTTAAGATGAATAACGTATTAAGAACAAAGAACAGAGAGAGAGTTATGATGAAAGATGGTGTAGTCAAAAGAGTCATTTGAATGCCGTAAAGTTATATGAAAAAGGTGAAATTAGATATTTACGAGATGAAAACATCTTTCATCATGAATAGACGAAAATTTGTAAGAGATTGTTATTTGTTCGACATTTTATGGTCATACTTAATAATATAATAAATACCTGAGACTTAAATCTAAATATAATTTTAAAAGGAATATGTAAAAAAAGGTATATTATTTTATTATTCGACACAATGTAATAAAGAAAAGCTTCAGTGGCAGGTTTAAATCCAATTTTGTCCAGGAAAGATTCCGGAAATAACACATTAAAATTGGTTTAATCTCATTAAAATCTACAAAGAAAAACAATGTTCAATATTGTTAACAGCTGCATACAAATCAACCTACAAGAAGACGAGGAAAGATGGTTCGAAGATATGGATGAAGTTATCAAGGTCCAGTTTCATAATAACATGATTAATAAAAGGAGCATTCCAGTCGTATGCAATGTTTTTCCTATTATTGTAAAAGCAAACGTCTGCAAAAGAAAGATACGAATAGTGTTAAAAAATAGTAAAAGAATATATTTAAATAATGATGACAGAAGCAACGAATTCATTTATAAACATAATGAAGGATGGCGTTAATGAAAAGGAATGTACCTACCAAGATAAGAATATCGCAAATGTGCATTGACATTAACAGTGGCAAACAATTTAAGTGCGTGCATGATTTTGTGTAATTTCGAGATGTCAAACAATAATTGGTGCAGGTCAGTTTAGGGAGAACGTCAAGAAAATAAATCTGAGCAGGACAATGCCAACATAAACGTTAGTGTGGAGTGTGTGGCGCTGCGAACGATGTATGGTTTTTTCGGGCGACCGAAAATGATAAGAAGGCAAGTACGAGAGAGGTACGAGAGAGTCATCGTCGATCCATGGGCGAAGCAGTCTAATTTTAAAAGACGCGGTGAATCTTCGATCTTCATATTTTGATGATTGCAGTTGTATTATACACTGCACAGAAATCATCCTTAGCAAATGTATTAAGTTATTTTATTTTAAATAAGTATTTTTCATTTCACAATTAATTTTTTGTCATTTAGTTTAATTTCATTTTTTTTTATTAACTATCAATATGACCGAACAATATAAAGAGGAATTTGATGAAATATATGAGCGTCATAAGTAAGTTATACTTTAACAATAAATTATGCTAAAGATGCTACGTGGAAATGTTCATCTTTAGCAAAGCGTTTAATGAATTTATTTAATATTTTAGATGGGATTAGTATCTTCTTTGTTATAAGTAAAAATAAATAAATAAATAAAGGGAGGGGAGTCTTGTTCACAATGGGGAGAGGCATCAATAACACAACGTGTGAATGTTTGTTAGCGATGTTATCTATACTTTGTTAAGGGTTTTTTTTTTATGCAAAATTTTTATAAGGAATTCAAATATTATACGTAAAGATAGGTGCATTTTTGATAAACAATAGCCAATTTGTGATATGTACAACGTGCAAATATTTGCATATGATAATTGGTGACAGTATTATCAAGGTGTTTTCCTGTTCTGCGGAATTTTGTATTTTTCAAAGACACTTCGTGTGAATGAATGCCTTTGTGGAAGCAAAATCTAGCATAGTATAAGAAAACTATTATTTCTTTGAAATTACACAATGTTAAGATATTAATATAACAAAGAGCGATATTTATTCTAAATCTACATGTTATATTCGTAATGTAATGTGTTTACGTATTTATAAAATACACGTTTTTTTCCCTTACTTGTTATAGGAATGTAAAAGGACAATTTCTTTTGCGGCCACATGTGGCAAGAAATTATTTTCATCGACACTATTATTATACGATGTTAAAAATAGAATATAAATATTTTATGAGATTTAGTTTTTTATTAGTAACCTTATCCTATAAATTTTAAATAAGAAATGTTGTTAGAAAAACAAAAGGAACATCACTGCTAGAACCTACAAGAAATACACGAATGTTAATAGAGATTGAATTAACAAATTTAATAAAGAAATTTTTCACATGACAACGTTATCTCTACATTCGTTTAAATTATGCAGCTTTGTATTATTGTAATTTGATTGAGTTATGCTGGTACAAGATTATCAATTTTTTTTCAATACAGAGTTATAGCATATAGAATTTGATGGCGATGCCTAACGTATAGCAATAACACATTTATTATAAATAAAGAATAATAAAATTTGTCATCAAATATAATATATGCTATTATAGCAATATGTACAGTATGTTGCAACATACAGTGTGAGTCATTAGTACCCGTTTCTTTGATTGCTCTTTTATGTTTTAAATAAAAGATAAAACAATTGGAGGAAGTTTCATGGTTTCTTGAGGCGCATATTCTAAAAATACTTTAAGGCGTGGACGCACTTTTGGTTTCACCGGAAATGCATGGAATTTAATTTTTTTAAATGTCTATTCAGCTGTTTTTTCCTTTTCATAATTGAGGCAATAGTTTTTGAGTTATTAATTTTTTTTTTAAATTTTTTGACCAAAACGTTCAAAAAAACATTCACTCATTATTTTTAATTACATTTTTATTAATGGCCAATGCCAATTTTTTTGTTGTTTACCGACGAAGCTACCTTCTATTAAAATGAATACGTTAATCGTCACAATTTTCGTTATTATAACATAAAAACCCTCACTTTATCACATCTACAAACTTTCCAAATCGATAGGCATTAAATGTGTGAGGAGGAATAGTGTAGCTAGTTACATAATTGGACCTTATTTCTTTGATGAAAATGTTAATGGAGAAGAGTATCTTCGTTTTCTACGGACGGATTTTCAAAACTTTTTGAAGACATGAACAATAAAATTAGAAAAGCGTTTAGAAGAATATGTCGAAACGTTTTACATAACGTTAGTACTTCTTTGGAGAACAGAATACTCACGTGCATTGCACAAACTTGTGGTTATGTTGAAATTATTCTTTAATGAAATTTGTTTTTCTTACATTTGATTGTTGTTACGTTGCTCAACAGTTTTAGGTGATTTAAATTGCGTTATTTTGTTGCAAAATTTATTTCTATTAAAGTTTTAGGACATCAATTTATAATTTTGAAAAACTCTGTTGTTTCGTACACCTTTTAGTGGGGCGGCATATTCAAGTTATTTAGGTACCTATACAAAAATTTTAATCTATTTTCTTCAATTCTCTAATAAAAATTACTTACATATGTAAGAAATTTAGTTTTTCAATTTTCTTCAGATTTTGTTTTTAATTATATTTTAGTAATTTATTAATAACGTGGGAAATCGACAATGTCGGATAAATTTCAGGGTGGTCTTTCAATTTTTTTTCCAATTGAAATGGTCATTCTAATAGCTGATACGGTATCAAAAGTTAATAAAACACTTTATGACAAAGAAGGCATTTTATAATATCCAAGACTACTTTCTGAGCACAAATGTAGATTTAACTTATTTAATTAGACTGTTGTAGATATGTGAAGTATATTGATTGTTTCTCTTTTTCTTACATTTACACACATAATAGGCCTACTTACGGGTTTTTTCTTATGCCGCCTCTACACATCGCCGAATGTATTCGCCGAAGATTCGTATACGAATGTTTCGTCAAATAATTCGTACACAAATATGAACGAATTGCTTATCCACACATCGCATTCGCAATATTCGCGTTGGAAAGAAAATAGAATGATGGAAGGTAAGCAAGTTGCTGCTGCACTATACGATATGAGTACTTGCAATTATTATTTAAACATTTATGATAACATTGATAACACATTGTATAGTATTGTATGTAGAATTACAGTCATAAACGGATCCTAAAAAGGCCTCCATAATTTCATAAGCATACCATGAAGGTTTGTATATTTCATCAGAAGTAGCACCATGATTTAAACGATGCCTTCTTCTTTTTCATGTGATGGCGAAAAGGTGCTATTAATGAATCTTTTTTTTTCTTACTCTACTACTTCAAATTCAACAGTGAGGGCAGGTTTCATTCTGACCCAGGCATCGTTCTCTTTCATTTTATTTTTATGGCCAGGATGTTTCGGATCATATATAATGGACTAGCTATAACGTCCGCTTACAGCGGGTCCGTCCGCTTACAGCTGATCGTCCGCTTACAGCGGGTCCGTCCGCTTACAGCGGGTTCGTCAATTTCTTTTAGTTTGAACCGCCTTTTTCGCGTCAGCTTACAGCTTTTTCATAGTTTCGTGTAAAAAGCAATCACTGTCATGACGCCTTTTAGAATGTCTGATTTTATTAACTTTTGACGCATCCCTGTATATACATATATTACGTGAAGCCAATAGTATATTTTATTTAAAATTCTCCTCGATTGGTTTTTTACACAAAGGGGTACACACTCAAGAGCCAGAAAGGTAAATTAATGTTTAACATGTCATGTTAAGGTATCCAAAAGCACAATGACATCAAAAAGTCCAACATGTTGATTAAGACAGTTTACAATACTACTTTGATGTGAAAGTGTAAAAGCCTGTTAACCTTTTCAAAATCAACTATCGTTAATAAAGGAGCACGAAATAATAATAAAAGGAAAAGGCCCAAGTTTTAAAGTGAAGCCCTATTGAAGCGCCTTTCCTGTAAAAAGCGATCACTGGCATGACGCCTTTTAGAATGTCCACTTTTATAAACTTTTGAAACACCCCTGTACATACATAAATTTTGTGAAGCCAATAGTATATTAAAAACTATTTTGACACAAACTGGTACCCACTCAAGAGCGAGAAAGGTAATTTATTGTTAAACATGTCATGTTAAAGTATCGAAAAAAACAATGAGCTCAAAGAGCGCAACATTTTCATTGAGACAGTGTACAATACCATTCTGATGTTTTCGAATCTACTGTCGTTAAGAAAAAATGAAGTATTAAATTTAAGCCCTGTTCAATCACGTTTCGAAGAATCGCCAAATTGAAGACGTAATAAACGACTACAAGCACCCCCGTATCCAGTCACATTCATCAATTTTCAAAAAACTCTTGCGCCATTTTGTTTTATTTGAGATTTTGACTTTGGATTTATAATCGGCGTCCGCACACACCGCCGTATCTAAAATTTCACATTCATACGTCAATTTTCAAAAAACCCGTCCGCCATTTTGTTCTTTGACATTTTGACTTTGGATTTGTAATCGGCGTCCGCACACACCCCCGTATCTAAAATTTTATATTCATACGTCAATTTTCAAAAATTCTGCCGCCATTTTGTTTTTTTTTTGACATTTTGACTATGGATTGGTGATCGGCGTCCGCAGACACCCCCGTATCTAAAATTTCGCATTTATACGTCAATTTTCAAAAAACTTTTCCGCCATTTTCTATTTTTTGACATTTTGACTATGGATTGGTGATCGGCGTCCGCAGACACCCCCGCATCTAAAATTTCGCATTTATACGTCAATTTTCAAAAAACTTTTCCGACATTTTATTGTTTTTGACATTTTGACTTTGGATTTGTAATCGGCGTCCGCACACACCCTCGTATCTAAAATTTCACATTCATACGACAATTTTCAAAAAATTCCTCCGCCGTTTTGTTTTTTTTGACATTTTGACTTTGGATTTGTGATCGGCGTCCGCACATACCCCCGTATCTAAAATTTCACATTCATACGTCAATTTTCAAAAAAACCCGTCCGCCATTTTCTTTTTTTGACATTTTGACTATGGATTGGTGATGGGCGACCTAAGACACCCCCGCATCTAAAATTTCACATTCATTCGTCAGTTTACAAAAAACTGGTCCGCCATTTTAATTTTTTTGACATTTTGACTTTGGAGTCATGATCGGCGACCCCCAAAACCCCCGTATCTAAAATTTCACATTCATACGTCAATTTTTAAAAAACTCGTCCGCCATTTTTTTTTTGACATTTTGACTTTGGATTCGTGATCGGCGACCTAAGACACCCCTGTATCTAAAATTTCACATTCATACGTCAATTTTGAAAAAACTTCCGCCATTTTGTTTTTTTTTGACATTTTGACTTTCGATTTGTGATCGGCGATCTAAGACACCCCCGTACCTAAAATTTCACATTCATACGTCAATTTTCAAAAAACTTCCGCCATTTTTTTTTTTTTGACATTTTGACTTTGGATTCGTGATCGGCGACCTAAGACACCCCCGTATCTAAAATTTCACATTCATACGTCAATTTTCAAAAAACTTCGGCCATTTTGTTTTTTTTTTGACATTTTGACTTTCGATTCGTGATCGGCGACCTAAGACACCCCCGTATCTAAAATTTCACATTCATACGTCAGTTTTCAAAAAAATCTTCCGCCATATTAAATGCACCATTTTTTTTTTGAAATTTTGACATTGGGCTTGAGATCACCGACACCAAGAGCCCCAGAGTACCGAGTTTTACCTTAATCAGAAGAAAAGTTGAATTGGCTCCACCCACTGCGCAGTGCGTAATTATTTAAATAATTATTTCGTAGGGGCACATAAATGTTAAAAGCATTATTTTTTCCCTTAAGAAAACGGCATACCCGTTTTAGAATGATTGTATTTTAAATGGAATTTATAAAAATTATAAGAAAAAATCATGCTGTATATGTGAATGATTATTTCATCGACCGGGAAAATTATGTCGAGAAGTCCGGCGTCTTCTCTTATAAATTGCCGGTAAAATACACGAAATAAATACACAATATCGCATTCGAAAAAAAAATGTTTTGCCCCGGCCTGGGTTCGAACCCGACCCGGCAAAGTCATTGTATTAAGAAGCCGTCAATCTTGCCATTGGGCTATCGACCTAATGTAAATAGTTTGTTCAACTGCCATATTTATATGTAGGCTTGACTCTATGTTGAAATCTGCAATTTTTTTTTTAAATCTCAGAGAAAATAGACGTGTAATCTTTAAAAGGTTATAAAAAACGTTTTAATTGTGTCCAGATAATTAATTTAGTGCCTTGTCCGTGTCCTAAAACTAAATATATTATGTGTGTTTATATGCCATGAACCTATTCTGACGTTAATAATTACATTAAGGAAACTGGGCATACGCGTTCTGGAATTATCGTATTTTAAAATTCAAATTTATAGTAATTAAAAGATATCAGCCTGTATGTAAAAATGTTAAGTCAAGCTACCGATATATAATATATTCACGGAAAGTGCACATGAATGTATGTGTGTGTACATTACATGTTGTGAGCATTGCACTTGATTTATTGTGTACATGTATTTCTGGCGTATTTCGGCCATTTTTCTACGATGTCCGTCTGCATGAGGAATTTAAATCACTCGTCCTATCGATATCGTATGTCGATGAAGTTGGAATAGGAATGCGATCGGTTCAAAAATGTCTGACTTTTCGATTATGTACCTTGTTGGGCCGTCAAAACCTTCAAAATTCGGAATATAAGGCTTAAAAGTCAAACATGCAAAATTTTTCGTTGGAGCTGTCAGATTAGCGAAATGTCTCTTTTTGATGACCACTACTGCATTTTTAAGTACGTAAGCCATTTTTATGTTACAAAATATTTGCGGGCTCCTCTTGAAGGCCTCGATTCTCGGGAACCCGTCCGCCCGGAGGGCCGAAAAATAGCCTACTTGTAAAAGGAAGGTGCGTTCTAAGCTTAGCCGACGCGCACGACACCCTCGATTCCCTCTCAAAGGTGACAAAGCGCGCCCCGTGCAACCAATTTTCGTCGATTTTGACGGTTCGGGCGGTAACCATGGTGATTCGGATAAGCCGTATTTTCCCACGCTATTAGCATGAATCCGCCGGCAGCTTATATTAAGGAGAATAAATAGCTAATACGGCAGGCCTGAAAGGCCCGCTATCGCCTCTTTTCCGCTTACAGTTGAGGTACCGCTCCCCCTTATTCTTCTAAATTTATTGCGGATTTTGCCTTTATTGCGTTTCAGTTTTTGAAACACCATATAATTCCGATATATAGCGAATAACTAAATATAATTGTGTTTTAGATGTTCAATATCGCTTAGTTGTTTTTATACACCCCTGTATATAGTTTACAACTATGCAATATTTTATTCAGAATGCTTATCGGATGAAATGATTAATAATAGATGTAGTGATAATAGCAGTTTTTAAATTGAAAATGTTTAACGACTGTCCATGAAATAAGATGTACTTTATCGTTTAAAGTTTTATTGACATTTTTCACATACTTTTCCTGTGCCTCACAGACGGTAGTTTTCACTCTATTTATAATTTTTCTACTATTATTGGCTTTTGTGCCTTGACTTGCCGATGATTTATTTCACGTTTGCCTAATTTGTCTATAGTTTGAATGTTGTTTGTGGGTATAAAATTAGAATAATCTCGAAATCTGTGTTTTTTGCATCAGTTGGAAAATATGATTTGATAGTTTTTGTTAATAGTGTTTCTGTCTATATACATATGTCGATTCCATTGGTCTTTTTGGTTTAAATGAAAATTCATTAGAATTTAAAAAAAACATTTTATTTTATATAAACTTGTAGATAACTTTATTAGAATTATGTTTTGTTGACGCGAATGTATACTTTTAAATAATTCATTTAATCATTGTTCTATAACAAATAATATTTATTTCATTGGCATTTTTTATAATGATTTCCATTCCTATACTTTTATAATTTGCAGTGTTTCTTTGTGGTAAATTGTATTACAACTGTCAGTTATGTATGATGCTTAATAATGTTGGTAAAGCCTTGTTCACACTGTACATAACTATTTTGTTTTGCATTGTACACCTACAATTTAGGGAATATATAGATATAATATATGTATTATGGTAATATTGATTACTTATTGTTATATTCGAAAATACTGTAAAACATCCTTATAGAATTTCTATTTTCAATTATTGTAATTGACGATGTCGCGGGAAGTTCATTTTCATCAATGATAATTAAACAATCTTTTTTGAATACGTATGATATTACTTCTCAATTTGCCTGGCACAGTAACAACATGATTAAGTGCTTGTTTAATCTGGTAGGAATATATTTTAGTTTCTTTTTTCTATTTACAATATCTTATAATATTTTGAAGTATTTTTACAACTTAATTCATGGACGAAATGACTCCAGTCATGTAATGATAATTGCTAAAAATGAGTAGAAAGTATTTATAAACAAATAAGGAATCGAATTTATGAATTTCTTACCTATACACTATTATCATTGGGCCAATAATTATATATTGCAATATTTATTGTGCTGAATGTTTGTGAGCTAATGCTTCAATCTTTTCGAGCTTGAATTCGCCTTTTTCGCGTCCGCTTACAGCTGTTTACAGTTTCCTGTAAAACGCGATCACTCTCGTGGTGGTTTTTAGAATGTAAGATTTTATAGACTTGTGGCACACTCTGTATATACATATATTTTGTAAAGCCAATTGTATATTTCATTTAAAATGCCTCTAGAATTTTTTTTTACACAAACTGTTACACAATGAAGAGCGAGAAAGATAATTTAAAGTTAAACATAAGAATGATGTTAAAGTATCCGAAGAAACAATATGCTCAATAAGTGCATCATTTTCATTGAGACAATCGGGATAATACGCTATTGAAATAACAGTGGAAAAATTCAGTATATTAACAAAAAGTATGTCAATTGCTCAGAAACAATTTAAGATAGGCATGCACAATATTAATAAAAAAGAACCAAATAATCAGTTTGACACTGAGATATTTTCACCCAAATTATTTGAAGTGGAACAGCGCTTTCATTATGAAATTTTGGTCAGCATAATTGAAATATTCGTCTGTCACATACTCAAAATTAGTTCGCACGTCAATTAAAAATGAAGGACTTGTATTGAAGAACATTTTAAATTTTCAATGAATTACATATACAGTAATGCGCACACTGCTACGTTAATATACGGAATGGGGAATATGGGTGGGGTATGCCTAGCGTAGCCGCATACTATAACACCCTGGCTAGCGAGAAAGTGCGGTGAACGTATTCACATACAACGCAAAACATTTGTCATGTGAATTCTTCAATGTTATTTTTATTTGTCCCTATTTCCTAACATCAAAGTAAATAAAATACAATGTAAATAGGATATTTTAAATGAAACGAATATTTTCTTCGTTCGCATTTTCTTTTGGTTTCTTATGTTTAGAAGGTGAAACACATCCGAATTTATCAAAATTATTTGCAAAGCGGCGAATTGTATCAATAGAAGGAACAGGCCGATTTTCAAAATTATTTCTAAAAAGGCCTCTAATGGATAGAGTCGAGTGACCTTGATGATACCACTTTACGATTTGTACTTTTTCCGCTAATGAATACTCCATCCTGTTCTGCGCTCTCCCACAGGTTATATGCAACTGATTCCTCTTAGGTTCGTCGCTGTCTGATGTACACCCCCCACTTATATTCTCCTCTCTCTATATTAACGTAGCCTTGTGAGCACTACTGTATACTACTCGCCCGCTATCGCGGGCTCGTCATTTTAATTGACATGCTCAAATATACGTAGTATCTCCATAGTGTTTAACATGTTTACAACAAATTTTGTTTGGTAAATGGGCGTCGCTTTCAAACATTCTTATAGAATGCTAATGAATGCTGATGAACTTCAAATATATAGCTCGCAAACATACGTATGTGAATGGGAAAAGTAAATTTAATTTAAAAAGTATATTACTTTCTTATTACCTTTTCGAAGTCCACTATCGTTAATAAAAGAGCAGAGTATATTTTATTTAAAATTATCCTCGATCTGTTTTTGACACAAATCGGTACACACTCAAGAGCGAGAAAGGTAATTTAATGTTAATCATAAGCCATGTTAAAGTATCCAAAGACACAATGAGCTCAAAAAGCGCAACATTTTTATTAAAACAGTTTACAATACTATTTTGATGTAAAGTGTGACCCTTTTGAAATCCACTATCATTAATAAAGGAGCACAAAATAATAATGAAAGTAAAAAACCCAAGTTTTAAATTTAAGCCCTTTTGAAGCGCCTTTCCTGTAAACAGCGCTTTCTATAATGTCCATTTTTATAAATTTTTGAAGCGCCCCTGTATATACATATATTTTGTTAAGCCAATATATTTTATTTAAAATTCTTCTCGAACTGTTTTTAACACAAACCGGTACACACTCAAGAGCGAGAAAGGTAATTTAATGTTAAACATAAGTCGTGTTAAAGTATGCAAAGACACAATGAGATCAAAAAGCGCAACATTTTTATTAAGGCAGTGTACAATACTATTTTGATGTGAAAGTGTAAAAGCCTGCCAACCTTTTAGAAATCGACTATCGTTAATAAAGGAGCACAAAATAATAATAAAAGTAAAAAGGCCAAGTTTTAAATTGAAGCGCCTTTCCTGTAAAAAGAGATCACCGGTATGACGCTTTTTAGAATGTCTACATTTATACACCTTTGAAGCACCCAAGTATAAACATATATTTTGTTAAACCAATAGGACGTTTTATTTAAAATTCTTCTCGAACTGTTTCTAACACAAAACCGGTACACACTCAAAAGCGAGAAAGGTAATTTAATGTTATACATAAGTCATGTTAAGGTATCCAAAGACATAATGAGATCAAAAAGCCCAACATGTTCATTAAGACTGTTTACAATACTATTTTGATGTGAAAGTGTAAAAGCCTGTCAAACCTTTTCAAAATCGACTATCGTTAATAAAGGTGCACGAAATAATAATAAAAGTAAAAAGCCCAAGTTTTAAATTTAAGCCCTATTGAAGCGCCTTTCCTGTAAAAAAAACGCTTTTTAGAATGTCCACTTTTATAAACTTTTGAAGCACTCCTGTATATACATATATTTTGTTAAGCCAATAGGATATTTTATTTAAAATTCTTCTCGAACTGTTTTTGACATAAACCGGTGCACACTCAAGAGCGAGAAAGGCAATTTAATGTTAAACATGTCATGTTAAAATATCCAAAGAAAGAATGAGCTTTCAAAAAGCGCAACATTTTCATTAAGACAGTTTACAATACTATTTTGATGTGAAAGTGTGCCTGTCAATCTTTTCGAAGTCTACTCTCGTTAATAAAGGAGCACGAAGTAATAATAAAAGTAAAAAGCCCAAATTTTAAATTGAAGCCCTATTAAAGCGCCTTTCCTGTAAAAAACGCTTTTTAGAATGTCCACTTTTATAACCGTTGGAAGCACTCCTGTATATACATATATTTTGTTAAGCCAATAGGATATTTTATTTAAAATTCTTCTCGAACTGTTTTTGACATAAACCGGTACACACTCAAGAGCGAGAAAGGTAATTTAATGTTAAACATAAGTCATGTTAAAATATCCAAAGAAACAATGAGCTCTCAAAAAGCGCAACATTTTCATTAAGACAGTTTATAATATTATTTTGATGTGAACGTGTAAAAGCCTGTCAATCTTTTCGAAGTCTACTCTCGTTAAGAAAAAATAAGAAAAAAGCACAAAATAATAATAAAAGTAAGAAGCACTCCTGTATATACATATATTTTGTTAAGCCAATAGGACGTTTTATTTAAAATTCTTCTCGAAGTGTTTTTAACACAAACCGGTACACACTCAAGAGCGAGAAAGATAATTTAATTTTAAGCATAAGTTATGTTAAGGTATCCAAAGACACAATGAGATCAAAAAGCCCAACTTGTTCATTAAGGCAGTTTACAATACTATTTTGATGTGAAAGTGTAAAAGCCCGTCAACCTTTTCGAAATCCACTATCGTTAATAAAGGAGCAGGAAATAATAATAAAAGTAAAAAGCCCAAGTTTTAAATTTAAGCCCTATTAAAGCGCCTTTCCTGTAAAAGGCGATCACTGGAATGACGCTTTTTAGAATATCCGCTTTTATAAACTTCTGAAACACGCCTGTATATACATATATTTTGTTAAGCCAATAGGATATTTTATTTAAAATTCTTCTCGAACTGTTTTTGACATAAACCTGTACACACTCAAGAGCGATAAAGGTAATTTAATGTTAAACATAAGTCGTGTTAAAGTATCCAAAGACACAATGAGATCAAAAAGCGCAACATTTTTACTAAGACAGTGTACAATACTATTTTGATGTAAAGTGTGAACTTTTTGAAATCCACTATCGTTAATAAAGGAGCACAAAATAAAAGTAAAAGTAAAAAGCCCAAGCTTTAAATTGAAGCGCCTTTCCTGTAAAAAGCGAGTACTGGCATGATGCTTTTTAGAATGTGCGGTTAAATAAACTTTTAAAGCATCCCAGTATATACATATATTTTGTGAAGCCAATAGTATATTTTATTTCAAAATTTTCTCGAATTGTTTTTTACACAAACCGGTACACACTCAAGAGTGAGAAAGGTAATTTAATCTTAAACATAGGGCATGTTAAAATATCCAAAGAAACAATGAGCTCTCAAAAAGCGCAACATTTTCATTAAGACAGTTTATAATACTATTTTAATGTGAAAGTGTAAAAGCCTGTCAATCTTTTCGAAGTCTACTCTCGTTAAGAAAAAAGCACAAAATAATAATAAAAGTAAGAACCACTCCTGTATATAGATATATTTTGTGAAGCCAACAGTATATTTTATTTAAAATTTTTCTCGAATTGTTTTTTACACAAACCGGTACACACTCAAGAGAGAAAGATAATTTAATGTTAAACATAAGTCATGTTAAAATATCCAAAGAAACAATGAGCTCTCAAAAAGCGCAACATTTTCATTAAGACAGTTTACAATACTATTTTGATGTGAAAGTGTAAAAGCCCGTCAACCTTTTCGAAATCCACTATCGTTAATAAAGGAGCAGGAAATAATAATAAAAGTAAAAAGCCCATGTTTTAAAGTGAAGCCCTATTAAAGCGCCTTTCCTGTAAAAGGCGATCACTGGAATGACGCTTTTTAGAATATCCACTTTTATAAACTTTTGAAACACCCCTGTATATACATATATTTTGTTAAGCCAATGGGATATTTTATTTAAAACTCTTCTCGAACTGTTTTTGACACAAACCGGTACACACTCAAGAGCGAAAAAGGTAATTTAATAATAATCATACTTCATGTTAAAGTATCCAAAGAAACAATGAGCTCAGAGCGCAACATTTCCATTAAGACAGTTTCCAGTATTATTTTGATGTAACAGTGAAAAAATCATGTCAACCTTTTTGAATTCTACTATCATTAATGAAGAAACACAAAGGAATAATAAAAATGAACTTAAAATTCATTTTACTCAAGAATCCAAAAAAAAGCCCAAGTTTTAAATTTTAGCCCTATTGAATGGCTTTTTTCGCGTCCGCTTACAGTTTCTTCACAGTTTCCTGCAAAAAGCAATCACTGTCATGGCTTTTTAGAATGTCCGTTATTATTAACTTTTGAAGCACTCCTGTATATATATACATATATCTTGTGAAGCGAATAGTATGTTTTATTTAAAATGCTTCTCGAACTGTTTTTTACACAAATCTGTACACACTCAAGAGCGAGAAAGGTAATGTAATGTTAACCGTAAGTCGTGTTAAAGTATGCAAATACACAATGAGATCAAGAAGCGCAACATTTTTATTAAGACAGTATACAATACTATTTTGATGTGAAAGTGTAAAAGCCTGTCAACCTAAAAAGCCCAAGTTTTAAATGTAAGTCCTATTGAAGCGCCTGTCCTGTAAAAAGCAATCGCTGTCATGGCTTTTTAGAATGTCCACCTTTATAAACTTTTGAAGCACCCCTACATATATTTTGTTAAGCCAATAGTATATTTTATTATTATATTTAAATATCTTCTCGAACTGCTTTTTAGACAAACTGGTACACACTCAAGAGCGAGAAAGGTAATTTAATGTTAAACATAAGTCATGTTAAAGTATCGAAAGAAACAATGAGCTCAATGAGCGCAACATTTCCATTGAGACAGTGTACAATAAGATTCTGATGTTTGCGAATCTACTATCGTTAAGAAAAAATGGAGTATTAAATTTAAGCCCTGTTTAATCACGTTTCGAAGAATCACCAAATTGAAGACGTAATAAGCGACCACAAACACCCCCGTATCTAAAATTCCACATTCATACATCAATTTTCAAAAAAATCTTCCACCATTTTGTTTTTTTTGACATTTTGACTTTGGAATCGTGATCGGTGATCCCCAAAACCCCCGTATCTAAAATTTCACGTTCATATGTCAATTTTCAAAAAATCTTCCGCCATTTTGTTTTTTTTTGACATTTTAACTTTGGAATCGTGATCGGCGACCCCCAAAACCCCCGTATCTAAAATTTCACGTTCGTACGTCAATTTAAAAAAAAATCTTCCGCCATTTTTTTTTTTTTGACATTTTGACTTTGGAATCGTGATCGGCGACCCCCAAAACCTCCGTATCTAAAATTTCACGTTCATACCTCAATTTTCAAAAAATCTTCCGCCATTTTGTTTTTTTTTGACATTTTAACTTTGGAATCGTGATCGGCGACCCCCAAAACCCCCGTATCTAAAATTTCACGTTCGTACGTCAATTTTCAAAAAAATCTTCCGCCATTTTGTTTTTTTTGACATTTTGTCTTTGGAATCGTGATCGGCGACCCCCAAAACCCTCGTATCTAAAATTTCACATTCATACGTCAATTTTCAAAAAATCTTCCGCCATTTTGTTTTTTTTTTGACATTTTGAGTATGGATTCGTGATCGGTGACCTAAGACACCCTCGTATATAAAATTTCACATTTATACGTCAAAATTTTCAAAAAATGCTTCGGCCATTTTTTTTTTTTTGACATTTCGACTTTGGATACGTGATCAATGATACTACAAAGACTCCCAAGTGCCGAATTTTACTTTAATTAGAAGAGAGAAATTAATTTCTCTCTTCTGCATGTATGTGTAATCGTTGTTATAAGGGCACATAAATGTTAAAAGCAATCCTTTTCCCCATTAAGGAAACGGGGCATACGCGTTCTGGAATTAACGTATTTTAATTCAAATCATTATTAAAATACTAATCGACCCCTGTATATAGATAAAAATATTAAATCAAGCGGGACCGTTATGTATTGTGTGGAGATGCCGAACATTCACCGGACCGTAATACATTCATCGCCACTGCACATGAGAATCTGATTATATTTTTCGCCCGTCCGGAATACATTGATATCACTGCACATTGAATCGGCCATTTTTCTGACCAAATGCTTCTGCAAACGAATTTGAAAGTGCTCGTGCCCTTGGTTGCGTGCGTCTGTCGACTCGAAATAAGCATATATAAGGTCCCGAGAAGTCCATTCTTTAACACCTCGGGTCTTGTTAGACCCTCGCAACCTTCAAAATTTCGTATTTCACGCTTAAAAATGAATCTGTGGACACAACTCAGTTTGATGTCAGTTTGACGTTTCTAGAGATTTTTATCGCTTGTCACGGGAACGGTCAAAACGTATTCCATTTTTCTGTTACAAAATGGAATGCACGCTCCTCTTCAACGGACGATATCTCTGCACACACTCCACTAAAAAGGAAAATCTCTCCGTCCACCGGAAATTCAATGTCACCCCTAGGCCCACCCGAAAACACAGCCTTTAATTCCCCATATCCAGAGAGGAGTTTTCTGCAAAGATTTGTCGACTTTTTTCTATTTTGATAGTTTCGAAAATGCTCGGTTAAGCTCTTTCAACTAAGGCGATTAACAACAGAGGTCTGTGCGCTATTATTATATATAACTAGCTATAACGTCCGCTTACAGCGGGTCCGTCCGCTTACAGCGGGTTCGTCAATTTCTTTTAGTTTGAATCGCCTTTTTCGCGTCCGCTTACAGCTTTTTCATAGTTTCGTGTAAAAAGCAATCACTGTCATGACGCCTTTTAGAATGTCTGATTTTATTAACTTTTGACGCATCCCTGTATATACATATATTACGTGAAGCCAATAGTATATTTTATTTAAAATTCTCCTTGATTGGTTTTTTACACAAAGCGGTACACACTCAAGAGCGAGAAAGGTAAATTAATGTTTAACATGTCATGTTAAGGTATCCAAAAGCACAATGACATCAAAAAGTCCAACATGTTGATTAAGACAGTTTACAATACTATTTTGATGTGAAAGTGTAAAAGCCCGTCAACCTTTTCAAAATCCACTATCGTTAATAAAGGAGCACGAAATAATAATAAAAGGAAAAGGCCCAAGTTTTAAAGTGAAGCCCTATTGAAGCGCCTTTCCTGTAAAAAGCGATCACTGGTATGACGCTTTTTAGAATGTCCACTTTTATAAACTTTTGAAACACCCCTGTACATACATAAATTTTGTGAAGCCAATAGTATATTAAAAACTATTTTGACACAAACTGGTACCCACTCAAGAGCGAGAAAGGTAATTTATTGTTAAACATGTCATGTTAAAGTATCGAAAGAAACAATGAGCTCAAAGAGCGCAACATTTTCATTGAGACAGTGTACAATACCATTCTGATGTTTTCGAATCTACTGTTGTTAAGAAAAAATGAAGTATTAAATTTAAGCCCTGTTCAATCACGTTTCGAAGAATCGCCAAATTGAAGACGTAATAAACGACTACAAGCACCCCCGTATCCAGAATTTCACATTCATCAATTTTCAAAAACCTCTTGCGCTATTTTGTTTTATTTGACATTTTGACTTTGGATTTATAATCGGCGTCCGCACACACCCCCGTATCTAAAATTTCACATTCATACGTCAATTTTCAAAAAACTTGTCCGCCATTTTGTTCTTTGACATTTTGACTTTGGATTTGTAATCGGCGTCCGCACACACCCCCGTATCTAAAATTTTACATTCATACGTCAATTTTCAAAAATTCTGCCGCCATTTTTTTTTTTTTTTGACATTTTGACTATGGATGGTGATCGGCGTCCGCAGACACCCCCGTATCTAAAATTTCGCATTTATACGTCAATTTTCAAAAAACTTTTCCGCCATTTTCTATTTTTTGACATTTTGACTATGGATTGGTGATCGGCGTCCGCAGACACCCACCCCCCGCATCTAAAATTTCGCATTTATACGTCAATTTTCAAAAAACTTTTCCGACATTTTGTTGTTTTTGACATTTTGACTTTGGATTTGTAATCGGCGTCCGCACACACCCTCGTATCTAAAATTTCACATTCATACGACAATTTTCAAAAAACTGGTCCGCCATTTTGATTTTTTTGACATTTTGACTTTGGGATCATGATCGGCGACCCCCAAAACCCCCGTATCTAAAATTTCACATTCATACGTCAATTTTCAAAAAACTCGACCGCCATTTTGTTTTTTTTTGACATTTTGACTTTGGATTCGTGATCGGCGACCTAAGACACCCCCGCATCTAAAATTTCACATTTATACGTCAGTTTTCAAAAAACTGGTCCGCCATTTTGATTTTTTTGACATTTTGACTTTGGAATCATGATCGGCGACCCCCAAAACCCCCGTATCTAAAATTTCACATTCATACGTCAATTTTCAAAAAACTCGTCCGCCATTTTGTTTTTTTTTGACATTTTGACTTTGGATTCGTGATCGGCGACCTAAGACACCCCTGTATCTAAAATTTCACATTCATACGTCAATTTTCAAAAAACTTCCGCCATTTTGTTTTTTTTTGACATTTTGACTTTCGATTCGTGATCGGCGACCTAAGACACCCCCGTACCTAAAATTTCACATTCATACGTCAATTTTCAAAAAACTTCCGCCATTTTGTTTTTTTTTGACATTTTGACTTTGGATTCGTCATCGGCGACCTAAGACACCCCCGTATCTAAAATTTCACATTCATACGTCAATTTTCAAAAAACTTCGGCCATTTTGTTTTTTTTTTGACATTTTGACTTTCGATTCGTGATCGGGGACCTAAGACACCCCCGTATCTAAAATTTCACATTCATACGTCAGTTTTCAAAAAACTCTTCCGCCATATTAGATGCACCATTTTTTTTTTTGAAATTTTGACATTGGGCTTGAGATCACCGACACCAAGAGCCCCCGAGTACCGAGTTTTACCTTAATCAGAAGAAAAAGGTGATTTGGCTCCACCCACTGCGCAGTGCGTAATTATTTAAATAATTATTTCGTAGGGGCACATAAATGTTAAAAGCATTATTTTTTCCCTTAAGAAAACGGCATACCCGTTTTAGAATTATTGTATTTTAAATGGAATTTATAAAAATTATAAGAAAAAATCATGCTGTATATGTGAATGATTATTTCATCGACCGGGAAAATTATGTCGAGAAGTCCGGCGTCTTCTCTTATAAATTGCCGGTAAAATACACGAAATAAATACACAATATCGCATTCGAAAAAAAAATGTTTTGCCCCGGCCTGGGTTCGAACCCGACCCGGCAAAGTCATTGTATTAAGAAGCCGTCAATCTTGCCATTGGGCTATCGACCTAATGTAAATAGTTTGTTCAACTGCCATATTTAGAGAAAATAGACGTGTAATCTTTAAAAGGTTATAAAAAACGTTTTAATTGTGTCCAGATAATTAATTTAGTGCCTTGTCCGTGTCCTAAAACTAAATATATTATGTGTGTTTATATGCCATGAACCTATTCTGACGTTAATAATTACATTAAGGAAACTGGGCATACGCGTTCTGGAATTATCGTATTTTAAAATTCAAATTTATAGTAATTAAAAGATATCAGCCTGTATGTAAAAATGTTAAGTCAAGCTACCGATATATAATATATTCACGGAAAGTGCACATGAATGTATGTGTGTGTACATTACATGTTATGAGCATTGCACTTGATTTATTGTGTACATGTATTTCTGGCGTATTTCGGCCATTTTTCTACGATGTCCGTCTGCATGAGGAATTTAAATCACTCGTCCTATCGATATCGTATGTCGATGAAGTTGGAATAGACATGCGATCGGTACAGAAATGTCTGACTTAACGATTATGTACCTTGTTGGGCCGTCAAAACCTTCAAAATTCGGAATATAAGGCTTAAAAGTCAAACATGCAAAATTTTTCGTTGGAGCTGTCAGATTAGCGAAATGTCTCTTTTTGATGACCACTACTGCATTTTTAAGTACGTAAGCCATTTTTATGTTACAAAATATTTGCACGCTCCTCTTTGACGGCGGATATCTCTGCACGGGCTCCACTTAGGAGGAAAATCTCTCCGTCGACCGGAAATTTAAAGTTGTCCCTTTGTTCGGGCAAAGGGCCAACTTTTAATTTCACGTATCCAGGGACGATTACTGCGCCCCGTGCATCCAATTTTCGTCGATTTTGACGGTTCAGGCGGTAACCATGGTGATTCGGATAAGCCGTATTTTCCCACGCTATTAGCATGAATCCGCCGGCAGCTTATATTAAGGTTGATTCTGCCTGTTACAGTTCCAAAATTCTAGTATTAAATCATTATTACACTCCGCCATAATTAGATAACGTATATAAAATAATGCCTTTTTTAATTAAAAGCTTTTAAATTATAGGTTATATGTTTACGTTAGGATTTATTTATTTACTTATATATTTATCTCACTTCAGTATACGATGTGTAGTCAGGTTATTTGTGTTCGAATACGAATGTTCTTTGATGTGTGAAACGAAAAGCGACTCCGAACGGATCGCCATTCGTGTTCGGCGCGAATATCAAATATTTGCTGAATAAACTGTCTATACATCGCTGCTGTTCGGCGTAATTTGCCGAATGTTCGACGATGTGTGAAGCGACATTAAATAAACAGTTCATTTGATGGTCTTTTTATTATTAATGGTCAAAAAAGGAATTTGAATACTTGGCGCTCAAGTGTTACTTCTCATCTACCGATCGAATTCTTCCGACTAAGACATGGTACATGCTCAAGTTACATAACAAAACACAAAATTTGCCAAACTCAAACCTACTCTCTATACCAAACAGTAAGCGAAATCCCCATGGTGAGCGTCAAAATTGAATCAGTCTATATATTCCTTTTTCAGAAATGCAATAATAACTAAAAATACCTATTATTATCTAAATCAAATAAAGAAAGGACATAGATCTACATAGGTATTAACAAACATTATATGTAACAGTATATTATAGAACAACCTTTCCTATTATTCTTGTATGGACGTTATTTGCATTTTTACAACTTAGGAAAGTTAGGGTAAATGATTCAAAATAGACACATATTCCATTAAATCCTGTATGAGGTCATAAAACTCTTTTTCTAAGCTAACATTTCATTTTTATATTACGTCAAATATAAAAGTTATGTATGGTATTGGAGAACTACTACAAAAACTCCAGACGCAAAAAAAACGGTATGGAATAATTTTATTGCAATCTAAGACATACGTTGCGATAGTAGTACCATTTATAAATTATCTGGCAGGTATGGAAGGAACGAAACGGCGTCTTCTAATAGACGATTCGTCAAGATCACCGACTTACGAGAGTAGGGCTCCTAGTTGCAACCAGATGGCTAAAGAGGGGTTCACACTGATGCAATTAGTTGCAGCAATTCCAGTTTTATGAAAAGTTGCACGAAAATTCGCGTTCACACTATGCAATTAGTTGCAGCAATTTATCGCATGTGAAAAATTGCACGTATTAGAGCATGTTCTATTTTCTGAAAAAGTTGCATGCGATTTTTTAGTAACTTTTACGCTGCCAACCTGTCTTATGAAATGTAACAAAGTAAATGTATTATTTTTCATCACTACACATTGAAAATAATGATGACATATAATTATTTCATGTTGGTAGTACCACAAAAAAGAATTGCATTTGTGAAAAATTGCTTGTACTTTCTGATCAGTGTGAACCAACCGTGCAACTCTTAAAAGTTGCACCGTTCATGCAACTTTTCACATGCGATAAATCGCTGCAACTAATTGCATCAGTGTGAACCCCCTTAATATAAATACACTTACGTATGCAACACATAAAACAAGCCTAATGGGTACAGTAGTAATGTGACGATTCTCTTTCTATCAGATGGCCACCTTAAGTCAAAAACGAAACTGTTTCCTTTTGCTTTCTTATACATAGTAATACGGAAGTATTTTCGAGCTCGACGTTTTTGCAGATGTCCACGTTTTGAAGTCCCCTGAAATAAAAGTGGTTTTTCAAAAAGTCTACGTCTCTCTGTCTCTCTCTGCGCGCGTGTGCGTGCGCTTGCATGCCTGCACAGATTTATCATTTGGAATGATTCTTGTATAAAAGATATTTCAAAATTCGGAACACTTTTATCGAATAGCAAGTTTTTTTTTGCAAATATCTTGCAAATTATGCATTCTATAGAGAATTATTAAGAGAATAGTAGTATTTAGAAAAGGATTTTGAATAATTTTTGTATAAAAAAAATTCCCAAAATTTTAACACATTTATACAGGTTTATTTTTTTTAAGAATATGAAGCTACTAATAGAAGAAAAGTAGCGCAATTCACGTCCAGGGCCTATCTAGACTAGTTTAAACAGAGATACGGCCAGCGGAGATATGGATGTGTTCATATTACGCGTGTTCGTAATTGATTTACGTATTGCGATTTAGAAATTTTCACGTTATTAAATTGGCAACTTGGAGATATTTTCATTTGTTCTTTGCTTATAGTAGCATCTAAATATTTAATTTACAAATTGAAATTTAAATGAATAAATAAATTCATGTCCCAGAGCAGATGTGAACCGGAGTCGCCTGGGTGAGAGGCCGTCTATTTATATATATTCATGCGTCCGAAAATCTCCCTAATAATGCTTGCGGCCGAGGCAAGACAATCTCGAGTACGTTAAAGTTTTTCGCGGGCAAGTTATACACACAATTTTTTGGGCAACCGTTAAATTTTTCAATCGATTTAATTTAAATTGCGACATAATTTAATTTAATTTAATTCTAAAGGTGCTAAATTAAAGTGGTTTACTTGCTTTACATGCGTTACCATGGAAATGAGACGAATATAATAAACTACAAATACTTGATAGTTGTCAAAATAAGTCGTAGAATGTGTGATTAAACATGTGTCAAAATCGGCCGCGAAATTGTATTTCGCGAACTGTGTTGCGTTCGCGAATTGGTAACTTCGCGGACGATTATTTAAATGTAATATAGAACGAAAAAGAAAGTTGTATTTCGTATTATTAACCTCGCCTTGATGAAGTTTACACTTCTGCTGTGTGGTATTAAGCACGCCCATTTTCTTGTTATTATAGTATTATTATAGCCTTGCCACTATGATGACTGTTAAGGAAACTTCCTAGTTTGAAAGTACCGTAAAATAAAACTCATATATCAGTTCAAATACACATTTATTTTCGGTGTGCGCCGATATGTCGGGGCCGCTCTTGCATGGAACATAAGATTACAGTATATATACATGTGAATCGCTCGTGAAGCTAATGGTCCCTATATAAAGGCACATGCCAGACACTGCCGCCCCTACGTATACATAGGAGGCCTTGCATCGCCTTCGGTGTATAGTCGTGTACTCGGACCGGCAGACCATAAACTCGGCCGATGAGACTGTATACGCCTGAAAGCTGCTCCGCATCAGTATGCTCACAGTAGACAATATAATTAAAAGTTAACAAAAATGAAACATACATTACAAAAATATGATAACACATAAAAACAAAGAAAAATATTCATATATAAAACAAGAAACAATAATATAAAATAAAATAAAAGATGTTAAGTTCTTAACAATGACATAGAATTAATAACATGTAATTAAGTTGATATTCTTTGAATGTTGATTTGTTTTTGTAGATAAGTTTTAAAATCATTTTTGTAAATATCTGAAACTGCTCTTATTAGATTTTAATTTTAACTTTAATATTATGTTGAAGAACGTAAAATTCCTTTTAATTTAAAACTATTTTTCACTGAAACACTAGCTTGATATATATATTGCCTAGATGTCAAGACATCGCAACATTTTAGAAGTAGTGCAAACGCTACTTTCAACTTGAACACATTTTCTATGTGGCACTGCTAGAGCACGCTTCGATAGTAAACCAGCCCTTATATTTTCAGCACAATAAGCTTCTTGCCTGCGGTGCAAATTGGGAACGTCAGTGGGACAGTTCTGGAGGGAAAAAACTTACATTTGACGTTACTAGAAACCAAACGTTGGATGTTGTGCAGTCGAAGGAAAACACTTATAAAACCCTTATAATCAAAAAATAATATTATAATTAGAACAATATGATTTTGGTGCAAATTATGTTAGTGACGTTTTTTGATAGTAATGTCAGTGCTTTGAGAAATGCACCGTAGGTGGGACTCTGTATACATGAGCCTAAATATTTATTCGGTTATTCCATTAATATTACTTGGCAAATTCTTAAACCTTATTGCTTTTAAGTGTCCATAAATCATAATGTAAACATTACATTAAGATAGGTAAATATTTGCCAATAAAAATATAAAAGTCGATAGGGTATAGATTTATTACTTTCATTGAATATATACATAGGTATATATATTGTATGTAACATACATACAACTATCGGAAAGTTTCCGCATAAGCACATATATTTAATATTTAGATAACTTATCCTTATCAAGAACGACGTTGATCGAAAAAAATCGGTGCGGAAAGAAGGTGGAGCAGCTGTGTCATAAATAATTGTGTTATTCATTTTAAAATATAGAGAGATTCCCTATTCTATAGGGAAATCGGTCCTTAAAGAAGACAAAAACAAAGCTACCTGCAATTTGTGTCAAATGGTGGTTTCGAGGGGAGGCTTTGGTAAATCGGCATCTACAAGCCCGTTAATAATACATTTGAAGCGGCATCATCCTGAAGAATTTTCAAATAACTTTAGAGGAAAAGGTACAATATATTTATATCTATATTTTTTTGTTGGGGTAAAGGATTGGGTTTGTAGCTATGTTTGTTGAATGTTTTACTTTTTTGTCGCTTATTTATCGGACTCAATAGATAACATTTTTTGACTTGAAATTGTGTCTAGTGATTTGATTATCTGATTTCAATTTTTTTTGGTCCTGTCTTAATGAAAATTTTACTTCATGATTTACGATAGCTTGATTGATTACTTGATTGAATCAAATTGGAAGTAAAATAAATATTAGCTTTTAGACCGCATATAATAAAGTTTTAATTTATTTCGTAGAAAACAAGAGTTCTGCACTCGGTTCCGCATCTACATCTGCAACTACAGGCTCAGTCGAGACCAGGCAACCAACTTTAACTGAATTTACACAACTTCACAAAGCATGGGATATCAATGACAAGAGAGCTGAAAGAATTCACTATAAAATTGCAGAAATGATTTGTTTAGATAACCAACCTTTTTCCTTGGTAGAAAATACTGGTTTTAAGCAATTACTCAATACTATTTCTCCTCAGTATAAACCCCCCTCCAGAAAACATTTAACTGATAAAATAATCCCTGACATTTATAATAGAGTTAGGATAAAAATTTCAAAGGTTCTGGGTGAAGCTTCGTTTATTTCTCTTACTTCTGATATTTGGACATGCTCGAATACAAATGAAAGCTTCATTAGTGTTACAGGCCACTGGATTTCAGAAAAGTGGGACAAACGAAATGTTATTTTGTGTTGCGATAAATTTGCAGGCAGCCATACGGGACTTGCAATAGCCGATAAACTTGAAACTTTGACAAACGGTTGGGCTATTGACAAACAAAAAATTCATTTATTGATGAGGGATAGTGGAGCCAATATGGTGAGAGGATGTAAAGATGCAGAAATAAATAGTGAGGGGTGTTTTATACATAAACTGCAACTAATAATCAATGACATTTTACAATCTCAAAGAACTGTGTCAGATATGATTAGTACTGCCCGCAGAATTGCAACTCATTTCAATCATTCTTCTTTAGCATGCAGTAAATGAATTGAAATACAACGAGAGCTAAATATGGAACGGAAAAAAATTATACAAGATGTACAAGCGCGGTGGAACTCCACTTTCTACATGTTAGAAAGGTTGCTTCATTTGAGACGGTGTGTAACTATTTACCTTACTGAAAATAGCAGTTTAAACAATTTAACAAATAACCAGTGGGACCTCTTGCAATCGGTTCTTGAGTTATTGCGCCCTTTTGAAGAGGTAACAAAATTAATGAGCAACACAGAATCGATAATTTCAGAAGTCATTCCAACGATTGCAATATTAAAACGCTACCTTTTGTCCCATAAGATAGAACAGTTATATGTTGTTGGAACTGTAAAAGAAAGCCTGGTTACGGGAATAAATAAGAGATTCTCCGATGTTGAATCTAAAAATTATTATACAATATCTACTATTTTAGATCCTCGATATAAAACTTATTTTTTTTCAAGTAACTCAATAAGTGACGAGATTAAAAAAGTTCTTTTGGGAAAAATAAAAGATACTTGCAGTACCACTGATGAAGCAGAAACACGAGAAGATGAAAGGGTTACTAGTGTTACTACCGAAGATAAGGATGATGAGCCTTTAGCTGCAATTCAGAAACGAGCAAGAATAAATGAAACAACTGATTCATCAACAAATTCCACTTTTACATTATGGAACTGCTACAATGACTTTGTAACAGCTTCAACGTCTGCATCTTCTATATCTGGTTTAAAAAATGACATACTCCATCAACTTGATACTTATTATGGAATGCCAATTATAGATAGAAAGGCAGATCCAGTTGAGTGGTGGAGCAGGCACCGTGAAAAATTTCCTGATCTAATTAACTTAGTTAGGCAGTTCCTATCAAGCCCAGCAACTAGGTGTAGGCTAAACTCTGAAAATGCCGAAAAGCTCTTATTTATTCACCATAATCTTAATAAAATAAATTATGAATACTAAGTTTTTCTCAACAGTAATTACATAAGTGGTGATAATTTTTTGATAATTTTAACTAGATGCACGAACCTTTGTTGCTATAGAAATCTCACGAGTGGACGAAGTCCACGAGTGGGATTTCTTAATAGCAATAAAGGTGAGTGCTAATCTAGTTAAAATTATCAACAAAAAATTATTACCACGAATGTAATTCGGCGTGATTATTTTTTAAACAATTAAACAACTTGAAAAAATAATAGAACAATTCGTAAAATTATATTTATCGCTTATGTCATCATAAAATGTCATACATCATTGTCATCGGAATAGACAATGATGTATGACATTTCATGATGACATAAGCGTTAGTTAAATGATGGTTTCATTGGTTAATTTGACACACATGATTAGAAATAGACCAATTTGATTGGATTTCTTTTTAATCAAAAAATTATCGCTGTAATTTGCTACTAGCAAATAGTCGGTGTAATTGTGATGTTATTGGTCGATTTCAAACTTTTTCTCATTACGATTGGCTGACATAACAGTTTAAAAAATAATCAACAGTAATTACATAAGTGGTGATAATTTTTTTATAATTTTAACTAGATGCACGAACCTTTGTTGCTATAGAAATCTCACGAGTGGACGAAGTCCACGAGTGGGATTTCTTAATAGCAATAAAGGTGAGTGCTAATCTAGTTAAAATTATCAACAAAAAATTATTACCACGAATGTAATTCGGCGTGATTATTTTTTAAACTATGTCGGAAAATGTTAAATAAGTATGTAAGTATCTTTATTAAACAATTCGTAAAATTATATTTATCGCTTATGTCATCATAAAATGTCATACATCATTGTCATCGGAATAGACAATGATGTATGACATTTCATGATGACATAAGCGTTAGTTAAATGATGGTTTCATTGGTTAATTTGACACACATGATTAGAAATAGACCAATTTGATTGGATTTCTTTTTAATCAAAAAATTATCGCTGTAATTTGCTACTAGCAAATAGTCGGTGTAATTGTGATGTTATTGGTCGATTTCAAACTTTTTCTCATTACGATTGGCTGACATAACAGTTTAAAAAATAATCAACAGTAATTACATAAGTGGTGATAATTTTTTGATAATTTTAACTAGATGCACGAACCTTTGTTGCTATAGAAATCTCACGAGTGGACGAAGTCCACGAGTGGGATTTCTTAATAGCAATAAAGGTGAGTGCTAATCTAGTTAAAATTATCAACAAAAAATTATTACCACGAATGTAATTCGGCGTGATTATTTTTTAAACTATGTCGGAAAATGTTAAATAAGTATGTAAGTATCTTTATTAAACAATTAAGAATCTAAAATTATATTTATCGCTTATGTCATCATAAAATGTCATACATCATTGTCATCGGAATAGACAATGATGTATGACATTTCATGATGACATAAGCGTTAGTTAAATGATGGTTTCATTGGTTAATTTGACACACATGATTAGAATTAAACCAATTTGATTGGATTTCTTTTTAATCAAAAAATTATCGCTGTAATTTGCTACTAGCAAATAGTCGGTGTAATTGTGATGTTATTGGTCGATTTCAAACTTTTTCTCATTACGATTGGCTGACATAACAGTTTAAAAAATAATCACTCTAATTTTTCATGTAAACTGTATACTTATCTTATAAGACTTATCCATGACAGGGAATTTGGCTGTTATTTTTGCTGTTAGAATTTGGCTGTTAATAATGTTTTCATTTACTATTTATGTTTTGTAATTTTTGGAAAGAAAATATATTTTGTTCAAAAAAAAATTATTTGTGATTAATTAACGACTTAACAATAGGTAAGTAGGCACCAATTAAAAAAAACCTTAAAATAATTTTCTTTATTTTTGCATATATTTGAATTTAAATTATATTAAAAATTTAAAACTTAAACATTTCCAAAAAGTTCCGAAAATTCGGAAAGCGATCCGGCCGGAACGGTAGTTCCGGCCAACTGGCCGGATCGGCCGGATTTAGTGGCACCGCCGGAATTCCGGTGCAGCCCTAATTTGCACTAGGCAATTTTTATTGCAATATGAATGAATTGCAAAGAAAACTGAAGCATTAAATGTAATAATAAAATACATCTGAAAATACCGTATTAAAATATGGCCTTTGGAACTTTTAATTATAATGTAAATTGTTTTTAGTTTTCAATCGGAAACCGATAATATTATAGATTAATTCTATCATAAATATCTTTGTATATCTGAATCAATAAAACCATATGATTATTTTGTTATTCATCTTTAGAAACGCTAAATGTTTTAATCTTCACAACATCTTTCATAGTTAAGATATTCAGTGCGTTACCACAATAACATACAAGAAACTAAACTTGGAGTCTGTGGCTTGAAATTACACAAAAACACTAAAACACCTTCACGACACTAAAGCACAAAAAGCCTAAATACGTATTTCGACAACTAGGTTGTCATCTTCAGTAGCGCTGAATTAAAAATCGCGTACAGAACAACACTGTTGTTCTGTACGCTACCGTGTGTAGACAACGCGATTTTTAATTCAGTGCTACTGAAGATGACAACTTAGTTGTTGAAATACGTATTTAGCATTTTGTGCTTTAGTGTGGTGCTGGTGTTTTAGTGTTTTTGTACAATAACATACATGTAAAAAAGGACAAACATCTCGGTAGCATATGTGTTATATAATCTTTAAAAAACTAACTAAAAAAGAAAACTATGCCAAGTACCTTGCCTACACCGTGCTTGCATTGTCTTGATAAGCACATAAAATTCTTTGTAAATTGATGAACCAACTTTTAGCCAAGTTTTATCTGGAGGTTTAGTAGTTTTCACAGATATTTTGTGCTTATCAGGATAATTCAAGTAACGTGTAGGCAAGTAACTGGGCATAGAAGTTTGCCTGCTGTCTTTTACATGTATGTTTTTGGTGAGAGTTCATAACGTTTTGTTCAGTTAATATTGATACATAACAACGCGCCTCAAAAGTAACGTATAAATCCACTTATAGCTTACATAGAGGGTTTACAGAAAAATCCTTGAAGGAGTATAGCGGTAAAAGATTTCCTTTTGAGATTCCATTTTCATAAGCAACTGGGTTAAACTTTTTTTTAAATGACACCAAATTTTTTTATGGCACATTCGGGTAGATCAAAAAATTCTCTATTCAACAACATTGCCACGTATAAAACGTCAAAAGGCCTGTGGCAATTGTAATATGGCGCTGGGTAAATTAAAATTACAAATACAGGATATTTGCAAATAATAATTCCAAATGAGTCGCAACCTCTATGCCCACCTACCTGCTATTCTTGCCACTTAGGTTACCGCTTATTCAGTGAAGATGGTATGGGTCGAAACGACGTGAAGTTAAATTTAATAGGGAGCTACCGCGAAATTCAAGCGTATCGAAGTTAACGAACGCGGATCGCAGATGGTGAGCAAAATCGGGTGGAAATAGGTAAAAGCAACTCAATAATAAAACAAAACATATTTAGACCACAAGTACTAAATTTATAACAAGAGGATATAGAATATTTATATATACAAAAAAAAGGTCAAACATGAAAAGAATAGATATTAATGAAGTGAAATTTACAGTGAAAAATAAAACAAAATTTAAATCAGGCCTCCATTGCCTACAGCTGATCGCGGTGGTACACCCTGTATATCAATCATTATCGTAAAGCAACAATCCATAAGGATTTAAAAAAAAACAACAAGGGTGCACAATGTTTAAAAAAAGATTAAATATACTAAATTTGAAATGCAATAATAAATGAAAAGAATAATACTAATTGATAAACAGAAATGATTAAGTTAAAGGTTATGATACTCAAAGCATTCTTAAATTTAAAGAAAACACAATCGGTGTAATATTACTGAAGGTCTCGAAGAATTTGTAAATTGTTCGTTACAATAGGCTATGTCGTAGGTCAAAGCGACCACTAAAATAATTAAAAATATTAACCTAGTACATAAAATCAAAATTACAGTAAGCTATTCTTGCTTATCTCTTATACAAAATTACTAAACGTATGACAAGTGAAAAGATTATTTAAGTTCACCCGGTATAATGGGCTCTTATGTAAGAAGAATTATAAAATATATCTCGAAATTACTGAAATTAATCAAATATTACAATAATAACAAAACTATTCAGTAGTCTCCGATCAACAGGATCGACAGACCCTACTCCTACAATTACTAATTATTATTACAAAATTAACCAATTTTAACCAATGTAATCACTTATCTGAATCTATTGAGGTCTTCATTAGGTAATAACAGCGATGAAAAAGGTAAACACAACTGATGGCCAAGTTTGAATGGTGTAAGTCTTGCAACGGAACATAATATTAGGCACCTTCTCCAGAGGGGTTAATAGACAATTCCAACCTACGTCTCAAAATTTCGTCTCACAATTTTAGGTCATACAATTTCGTCTCAAGTTTTCCCTAAATAGAGAGAATCATTAGTTCTAAAGAAAAATATCAAGAGAGAAAATCAAACAACACATGTCGATAAGGTGGTGAAAATGAGTCATTACAAATTCATATTAATTCATAGATAAATACCTGACTATATGTTCTTCTAAGGTTCAAACGAATAACCGTCAATACCAAAGCATTTGTAAATTACAACGAAGTCACATGTGGATTAACCAACATATTCCGGCAAGGCCGTTTACAGGAAATTGCGGTTTCCATCAAATCCAAAACAAATGCAAAATTTCCAGATACAGAATTTCATTCAATAAAGTCCGTCGAATTGACGATGATGATAGATTTAAAATCTATCCCAAATAATAGAATGAAAATTCAAATGCTCACCACACGATCCTGGGTACAAAGACGACGATTCGAAAAGGAATAAAAGTTACAATTGAAACTTCTCCGGGGGAAAGCTGATAAGGAAGAACAAAATCAATTTAAAGAAAATATTAATAATACTAAATAATTAAGAAAGAAAATAACTGAAACAATCCAAGATAATACCAAAAATTGCTTGATTTAAATTACAGATACCTGCAACAACACTAGATGAGTAGCTTGCCAACGAAAGACTGCACGTACTTAAGCGATCCAATAGATGATGTTACCATACCCAAAATATACAAATAATATTGAAAAATAACAAAAATAGGTAATTAATATAAAGTAATTAAGCCTGGGATTTTTGAACCGTTACAACATATCATGTCATGGGGGTTTTGTGAGGAAATTTGACAAATATTTGCCGCCATCATTATCAGTCATGAGACGTCTTCTTCGGCTTACATAGAAGATTTACAGAGAAATCCTCCAAGGCGTATAGCGATTTTGTAAAAAAGTCATTATTTTGCGATTCCATGTTAATGGCCAACAATTTTTTTTTTAAATAACATTATCACATTTCAATTTTCTTTTTGAACGCATTTTTATTGATTGTATAACAAAATTAAGAATTAATTAAAGTATGTATTATCACAACGATTTATAAAACACTAATTTAATAAGTGTTCGAAATGACAACCATTCCTCTCTTGGCAGCAGGCAAGCTGATATATAAATTCTTGTTGGACATTGTGCAGGACAGCAGGTGTTATTAGCCTCATTTCTCCTAAATACGCTCTTTCCAACCTAAATTTTTAGGAGGATTCCGATAAACTTTCCTCTTTAAATATCTTCACAAAAAGCAGTCTGACGGGATGAGATCAGATGATGTAGATGCCATTCTTTAGCTCTCCGCTTAACAATCCATCTGTTTGGAAACATTTCATGTAGGTGAGCACGTATGTACATTGGCGGCATAATGCGGGGGAGCGCCGCGCGCCGTTTTGTTGAAACCAAATCTCGTTATCAGGTAAACCTGGTTCTTAAGTTATTAAGAAATAATTGGACCGAAATAGGAATGAGAGTGTTTAGAATAGTAAATCTCACCGGTAAGATTACTATCGAGAAAATAAAGCCCAACAATGTGATTCCCGATAATTCGTGCTCATACATTAACTTTTTGTGGGTGTTGAGAATGATTTTCTTGCATCTAGTGTGGATTATTTCTTGCCTAGTAGCGACAGTTTTGTATATCAACCACCCCATTGAGTTAAAATGTAGCCTCATTTGAGAATAAAAGTTTTTTTCAAATTCTGGATGAACGTGGTAAATGTTCATCACATTTTCGCAAAATTCCAGATCATTGACTATTGTCATAATTCAGAGTAAGCTCGTTAGACGAAAAATGAGGATTATCTTTCAGTTTTACCAGAACCGACAAGCTTGTTTCATCATCGGTAACTTTTCTTCGAACAGATTTTGGTGCATCTTTCACAGACCCCGTCTCCTCAAACTTTTTTTCAATTCTGCTCACATTGTATTTTGTTATCGGAGGCCGTTCAGGATGCTCTTGATTAAAAAGAGCGCAAACTTGTTGCTGCGTTCTTACATAGTTCTCTTAAGGCTGGACGCCCGCTTCAAGCTGAGTTCGATTTGAAATAGGCGTATCACTGTTTTCTTCGTGCAAATGTAATAAAAGACAAATGTTTAAGGGTCCGCGTGCTCTGTCTTATGCTGAGGAAAAAGATAGAGAAAAGAACTTGTCACCTAATCTAATCTGCCTGTAATTTATGGCTGCGTTGTGGTCTCAGATAATCGCCGGTTGGCCGACACGTTTGCAGTCGGGAAGCAACCCCCCCTAAATTAGACAATCTATATTTTCTCAAACACACAAAAAAGGTGAAGCTGAATATGTAAAATCACCTGCCGGATTCAAATTTTGAGTTGGAAAATAAAATCGAAATCGCAAAAAGGTCGAAAAATCGTTTTTTTGTGTAAATTTTAAAATTTTCATTTTCTTCAATTTTTAATACTTATCTCGTGATATCTTAGCAATGCAGAGAGCTAGGGATCTGTTTTTTTTAAAGGTTATACCCTAAAGTATTTGGATGATACTAGTGTTTTCGATTTTTCTTTATGGTGTGTAAATTTTATAAAAAAAAAAAAAGTTTTAGTAGACGACCAATTTGTGTAACGTATATTTCAGCTATCGAGTAACTAATCTTATTTTTCAGAATTTACCCATATATATGTGAAACAAAATAAAGCCAACATTCCAAAATTATTTTTTGTTCAAGAAATAAATTTCTAGATCGTTTCAGAAGCTAATTATTGCGAGTCAAATATAATAATTATACTCCCAGCCCGCAAGCCGTGTGAGTCCTAACATGCGCTTCTAGCAGGTATAGCGTTAGGGACGGGAAGAGATATTGCATTTACTTTCTGATACGTAGTATAAGGAAGTATTGTGACGCTGACATTGTATATGTACACTATATTGTAAAGAAAATATCAACGGTTTCGATAAAATAATGTCCGAGTAACGATTACTTTCTTAACAAACACCGATCTCAGAAGTATTTTGCAAACTGCGTAGAAACTGCCCGAAATGGTAGGCGGAGCTACCTCTCGACACAATGTGCGAGCGTACCACATACTCTATTTGATTTCAGTGAATTTCGCCCAAATTTCAAAATTTTGTTTTCCGTTTCGTGACCTTATTTTTAAAAATTAAGAAAAAATAAAATTTATGTATTGCTGTTGAGTGTTACATAATGTTAAATAAAGGCTTGTTTTTTGAAATTTCTTACATTTTTATTTTTATTTAGGGCCCTTTGGACAATTTCGAAGAAATTACGATTTATCCATTGAAAGGCGTTGTTTTCTTAAATTAGCGTGTAAATTCGGTAAGGTTTTCATGAAAAATACGATTAGGAAATGGGAAAAACGATTTCGAGGCCGGGCGTACAGCCTTAAATGTTGATACGTTATGTTTTACACAAACGCATAATGATTTATTGCAAAATTTAAACTTTTCATTAAATGACAAGTAAATTCTAGAGGATACACGAATACATGATTTTTTTTGTCCCGAAAAAAAAAGTTCATGATTAATCACGATGACAGCAAATATTTGTCAAATTTCCTTACCAAATCCCTATAACATGATATGTTGTTAAAATAAGATTTTTTTGATCGACCCGAATATGCCATAAAAATGTGGTTTGTCATTTAAAACAAAACTTATCACAGTTGGCTATGAAAATAGAATCGCAAAAGTAAATCTTTATCGTCACATAATGACTTTTTTTTAAAAAATCGCTATACCCCTTGGCGGTTTTTTCTGTAAATCCTGTTTGTAAGCTACAAAGAGATCGTAAAAGGTTGACCGTGCCGCTTCATCATATACCATATATCAACTTTAGCACGCGTTTGCCACACGTTCATTGTTGTAGTATGAATATTTAGTTTGTACATAACTTCACTAAAGTGGCTGTCAATCCAATATTCTGTCATTTATACATACATAATTGTCAGTCATATAAGCTTTTTGTCGTTTCTTTTTCCCTTGGTTTACTGCCTTTAATTGAATATTAGAAACTGTCTTTCTCAAGGCAATAAGAGGCGTCGGCGTCGTTACGGCTTTTTTTGTGTGTGTTTATACGAATATCATTATAATTTTTGGTTAATTTGAAAGTTCCGTTCAAATCGACAATGCCGTTTACCGAAGAACAAAATAAGTTTATTGTGGAGGCTTATTTTCGTAGCTGTAACAGAAGAAATGATCCAAAATGTTTTCAATTCTCTAAAGACGTATAAATGTATGTCTACAAAATGAAGGATCTTGTTTTGAACATATGCTATATTATTTCTAAATATGTAATGTTATATATGTAATATCGATCTTTGTGTTAAATTATTTTTAATAAAGATATTTTCAATTATTGAATGTATTTCTTGAGTTACGGACGAAATACAATTCAGAATATGATATATGCGGCAAATACACCATGACTATGAAGCGGCACGGTCAACCCTTTACGATCTCTTTGAAATGAATTTATGCGTTACTTTTGTATATAAATTACAAACATCTATATGACTAAAGAGATATAGTTGTAATACATCTATAACCTGTAAATATTATGTATTTTTAAATAAATGTATATATATAACAATAAGCAACTATATCACTAAATAAAGGGCAGTATTGTAATTACAGTAGTTACCAAAGAGAACTAAATACGAGAGAGAAAAAACTAAATATGCAAATACGCAACTACAACATTTTCATCAAGATCAAGAAAATATTACAAATAAGTGAGAATAGTATATTATGCAATGAGCATTTAATGATAACTATTAAGACACGAGTAAGAAAATTACAATACTCGCCTGCGGCTCGTATTGTAATGAATACGAGTGTCTTAATAGACATTAAATGCGAGTTACATACACTATTTTTTCTACGACCACATAATAAAACATTATTTTTTGAACATTCTTTTCATAAATTGAGCGTAAAATTTTCCGTACATCTTTGCGAATTAAGCTGGTAATAAATTGTTCGTGACTACTAAGGCTTGTTCCATAATTTCTGGTAGAGTCAAATTTTTCATTTCACTGTCATTATCCCTCATTTTTACCGTTTATATTTTCAAAAAAGCACAAATTTTAACAACTTACTTGTAAATTGTAGAGAACTGTCACATTTAATTGATTTTTATATCTGTCAGATATGCAGTCGCCATATTGAATATTGGAATGTCGCATTCCTATTGGATATAAACTTGTATCATAATGAAAATCTGTATCGTAATGGACATCATTAAAGTACAGGTTCAGCCTATCTAATAATACAATTAAAGTATGGGAATAGAAAAAATACATAATCCAATTGCTAAGCATACATCAGCCGGCTTGACATGGTATTCTGCAGATTTTTCGCTTTCGCTAGGCCGCGCTCACCGCTAGTCTCAGTGCTGCCCTTTGCTCTCGCTACTGCACTTTTCCGTGTGTTGCGTCCCGCATCATTGCCGTGTAGTTGGAAATCAGGATAAGTATAATTATGATACTAATTAGATTTTTTAATTTTCTATTTTTCTTGTAACTAGCACCTTAGATGCTATCTACAAAGTTCAAAGCGCAAGCTTCATGTGAAGTACCCTAGATTTATGATCTATGAGAGCCCAAAATCGTGATCATTGGATCCTCGTATATTGGAACTTATTACACCTAGATAAATAAAATTTGGAATGCTTTTTATTGATCATATTAACTAGGGTTACCTACCATATTTCAGCCGGGCTAAAAGAGGACAATAAAAAACGAACTTTTGTCATCGTAATGTTTAGATATTTTAGTTTAGATATTTGTTTATTGACTAACTTATAATTTGTGTTAAATATATAAAAATACAGAAAAACAAAACATATATAACTCTACAACATTATTTCGTCTTAATAATAAATATATATATTTATAAGCGTAATTGCATATAAAGAAAATATTCAAGAAGTAAGAATTAAATAAGTAGGTACCTAATAATCTGCATAAGTTTCATATTTTTGCGAACTGCCAATTTTTTTTAACAAGTTTCTCTCTGATAACAAATAATCAAAAAATTCATTGCAAGAAAATTGTATAAAGTTTAAATGTGTTATCAGAATTGCCTTGATTGTGGACACGCTCAATCGATTGCGTTCTTCTGTCCAGTGTATGGTCATAATGGAGAAAATTCTCCACGTTCGCATTATGCGTTGGAATTGAAAAAAAACAATTGGCAAATTTTCAGAAATTCACTGCTTCTTCATCAGGGAACGCTTCGAAATATCTGTTCCACTTCTGATGAGAAAGCAAGTTGGTGAAGTCATCACTTTGCGTTGCGGTAACAAGATTTTTTTTTTAAAATTACAGTATTGGATAAATAACTTGAATTCATTAATATTCACACCTTTTTCTTGAAAATTTTTTATTGAATTTTGAACGTCCTTCCAGTCAATTTGGGTTTTTAAACTCATCCAAAATATTGTTTTAAAATGATTTAAAGGTTCAGTCCAGATTTCTAAATATTCCAGACACTTTTCATATACATAGAAAAGTTATTTTTCAAAATCATAAATTCAGTATCCATTTCCAAATTTTTGATAAATATTTGTTTAACTTTTAAGGGTAGAAACTGTTCTCCAGTAGGCTGTTGCAAGGAAGTTCTAACAGTTTCTAAACAATCCAAAACATCCAATACAGGATTACCCTCCCTTTCAACTAATTTAATTTTTTCATGAAATACATACGTTAGTGAATGTGAAAATCAAAAGTATGCTTCATTAAGTTTATTCTCAAAAAACTTTCGAATAGTGACTGGAGATGATTGGTCTGATAGAAAATAGGACTGGAGACCATCATATAACTCTAGTATTCTATTCAGACAAGGGAATAATGACAACCATCGTGTTTTACTATGAAATAGAAGTTTTTTATATTCTACACCGGCAACCCTAATATTAACTAACTCATATGAAAATAAAAACAATAGTGTAACTCAAATAATCACGGAGATAAAGGAGTACGAAAGTCGTTCAAACAGGTTCGTACAAATATTGCACAGTGCCCGCCTGCCTTGTTTGTTGGGAGTTTGTTGCGAGAACTTGGCCTGGCAGCACACTCTGTGCGCTTAGGTTCAATCCTTTCGATACCATATGGCAGAGAATGATATAGTACAACTGAACGTGAGTAACGTTAGTTTTTCAGGGTCAAGGAACTGAGTAAAGATTGCTATTTGTAATGAACATACGCGTGACATAATTGCAAAACAAACAGAGTGCAGATACGTTCTGATATACAAACCTGCCGATGCACCGTCATATTTTAAAATATAGAATAAGCTTACACACGTAGTTGTTTGCGGTATTCGAACTCTCAATGAAAAACGCGTAAGTTTTAACGGTGCTAGATGTCTTACGTTGGCATATTTATACCTGTGTGCGGAAAATTCACTTACAATGAATAAATTTAATAATATTATTATATATATAGTAGTTCACTTAGATAGAACACTTAACGGATTACAAAATGTGTTTCGTAATATTCGGATAATCATATGTAAATATAGAAGTGTTCAAAAAAACGTAACGCCACGCATTTCGTATGCATTAGATACACGTCGTACATCTTAATATTTATATATTGTTGTATACAATTTACATACATGTCAACCTATAATACACAGGTGACTAAAAATGCTATAGAAATGCTATACATTTCTTAGTGTAGTTAAGTGTACATTTCAACACACCCATTTACAAAATTTGAAATCATATGTGCATCAACGACGCCAGACTTTTAAAAATATGTTTTGTTTGTCAGGTGCTATGCCTTTTGTAAAAAATCAGCTGGCATCTTATTTGTAGGTAAATACTTCAAAAGATTTTCCCTATTATGAACAAAACCTCCCTTTGAAGTGGTAGTTTCGCATCTGTATGTTTATCAATCTAATAAATCAGATGTCAGTTTATAAGGTAAATGATCTAGCATTCAACAGAATTCCTTATTGTCATTTACATTTGTTTCATATTTACGTAGATATCAAATATTTTCACTGCTTAAAAAAGAAATAATATAAAATAGTTTCATAGTTATGAATTTCACAATACATATATAAGTATCGTTGTTTAAATATTTGTTGTGCTTTAATTTTTTAAGAAAGATTTATTTCATCTTAATTATATGTGTATTATTTTGTTATTATTAGATTATGAGAACTTTATTAAATCAAATCCAAGCCCTTAAAAGGGATTGTTTTAATAAACACTTCTGAATTTGAAAATGAAAAGTATTATTTATCTTTTCTATAACTATGATTGTGTTTAGGACATTCAAATTTTCCTCTTTTTACTTTCTTATAATACGTAGTGTATTATTATGACGAAAATGTTCCACCTCTAGATTTTTGGCGATATTCGCGTTTTGAAATCTTATGATACCGAAAATGGGGTTTTTGCCAACATCCCTCTCTTTATCTCTCTGTGTGTGCGTGCGCATCTCTGCCTGTGTGCGCGTGGCTCTTTTTCTCACACAACGATAACGGCCAAACGGCTGCAGCTATCAAAACCAAACTTTAGATTTGCTGGTATAATCTCACTTTTGAGATCATATTAGATTTTCAGTCAAATCGGTAGACTGGAAGAAGTAGTTTACTTCAGTAAAAAAATGAACAGTTACTAATATCTCGTCAGCTACTAAGTTTGGACAAATTTCCAAATAATAAAGAATAAGTAAAAAGTGGGTTTAAGAAAGATTCTGTAAAAAAAGTTTTCCCAAATTCCCACTGGAAGGAGGTTTTTTTGATTTTGTATACACATTTCGGAGCGCAAATATAAGGCGTGTATAAGAGAGCCGTGTGGTACCCACACCTCATTTTTTCTATTAAGGTAAAACATAGATTTATAATTATAAACAAATTACTAAAACTAACTTAGTTTTATATAAAAATTAACCGTTTATCTTAGAATTACGGTAGCTATCAAAATGTTACGGAGCGGCAAGGAAACGTTTGCCGATGGCATAAAGATTCCGCATATGCCTAGATGTTTTTAGATATGTCTTATTCATATGGTTGTGTAAATATCATATACTTCCTGAAACCAGGACCGCAGCTGAAAAGTCTACGTATTATTTCTTAGGTATATTTTTATTATTATTACACCCTGTTTAGGTTGAGGATATTGGGTTAGCTCTGTCTCACACGTAGAGAAACGAATTTCTGATCGAACCACTGCAACATTTATTTCTATTTGGTTGACAAAAACGGGGAATGATACTACCTATACAGACATGTTGGACATTTGTTTGGACGAAACAGTGAAAGCTAATATTCGTTAAATATTTTATACAAAAATAAATAAAAGTAAATATAGTTCATGTTATGATAGAATGGAAAAATATTAGTTTTAAATATTCGTTTTAAAGTAAATTTGAGAAAAATTGTATAAAAAAAGTTTTTAATACTCCTACCGAAGTAGATATCTTAAATATATTAAGAGTATGACAGTGTTTGGAGCTTCATTTTGAATAATTTTTGAAAAAAAAAAATTCAAAACGTGAACCGGAAGTAACACTTACTCTTATCGAATAGGAATTTTTTGCAAATATTTCGCAAATTATGCATTCTATAAAAATTTCTTAAAAGTATAGAGGTAATTAAAACCGGATTTTGAATAATTTTTATACAAAAATTGTCAAAATTTGGACCTGAAGTAACGCATCAGAGGTTTATTTTTGTAAGAAGACAGAAGTATTTAAAACTTAATTTGGATGAACTTTTGTATTGTTGTCATGTTTTGAAGTCATCTGATACTGAGAAAGTGGTTTTTGCAAACATACCTCTCTCTCTCCCTCCCTCCCTCCCTCCCTCCGTCTCTCCCTCCCTCCCTCTCTTTCTCTCTGACCATGATAGCGATCAAACGACTAAAACTACCAATACCAAACGTTATACAGATTTATTAGTACAAAAGTATTTGGAGTTCGAGATGTAGAAATTTTTGTATATAAAAAATTAAAATTCGGACCGGAAGTTACACTTATATATGTTAGCAGGGTGAAAGATTTAAAACTCAAGTTGTAACAACTTTCGTATAAAAAATCGGAATGCACGTATAAGAAAGTCGTGTGGTGTGCATACCTCATTTTTTCACCCTAGCTATTCCATTTTCTTTATAAATCTGAGAATTAATAGGCAATTTCTTTATATAATATTATCAGGATGTTTGAATGCTCGATTTCTTCATAAATAATAAGTATTTATTCAATTCAATCAAGATAGTGTTTTATTGTTACGCATTGTGTTGTTATTGTATAATGCATATGTTTTAATGATGATTTAAAATATTCCGTGCTCTGCTAGTAAAATGGAAAAGAAAATTACATTTGTAGTTGATAAAGTGGGTAAATATTATGTTAACAAATCGATGACTGAGTTATAAACTAAATATTGTATTCATTATTGGATCAAGGAATGTGTTAAACCGTTCTGAAAATGTTTAAACGTTTGTAATGTGAATTGTTAATAAAATTGAAAATTGTTTGAACCTTTGAAACTATGCGGAGTAATAGTAAATCTTTAGTAAATTTCATTGGCATGTAGATATATACAGGGTGTACCACTTAAAACTCCCAGGTCAAATATCTCGGAAACGGATAAAGATATTTGAATTTTGTAAAAAGTAGTTACTAAAGAATGTGATTGACTCTAGTTTGCTCTCACAATTGTGTTTTATTATGTGACGATATAGATGGCGCTGCGATGAAAAGAATTTTTTTGATTGCCACAATCTTCATTTGTTTTTTATTTGAAAGAGTATTAAAATTAATATAAATTTTATTATTTGTGTTAGTTTCCAAAATTTAATGGTTTCATAGATATCCTTGTTTAAAGAAAGTAAGAGTAATTTTAAATTTTTGTCTTTATTTTGTTTAAATATTTAATTTGTAAGGAAAAATAGCAGTAAACATATTCACAATTCTTGCTATTATAGTTACTTCACAATTTAAATTTTATAGTTAGTTCCTTTTTATAAATTCCACTTCATAGGCACCCATAGGTACCTATGTAGGAAGAAAAGCATTCATGTCTGTGTTAGATGTATGTATGCTTGCTTTGATTATTTAGGAAATATTTTGACATTTGCACACATTACTGACATTTGCTTGATTATTAATTGTCTTTATAATTAGCTTCATTCAAACATTTACTCACTTTGCGTATTTACACTTTGCACCATTTAAGAATAGGAGATAATCAACGCAGACTCGATTTTCTGGCAGAATTTTCTGTAATGTTAGCGGAAAACAACTTTATGAATCAGAACATGTGGAATGACGAATGTCGTTTTCACAACAATAGTACTTTAATTAAGCATAATGCTCGATATTGGTCAGAAGATAATCCTAGATGGAAAAGGCAAACCAGAAATCAAACAGTTTTTGGCGTTAACGTTTGGTGTGGAATTTTAAACGGATATATCTTAGGCCCCCACTTTTATCATGAAACATTCATTGGTATGCGCTACTTACATTTCCTGCAGAATGAGTTACCACTACTTTTGGAAGATGTACCTATAGAGCTGCGAAATAATATGTGATTACATCAAGACGGGGCACCTGCTCATAATGCCAACATAGTTACTGACTATTTTAATCAAATGTTCCCACGTCGTTCGATTGGTACTAATGGCGTTCTTAGGTGGCCGGATCTAACCCCGCTAGATTTTTTCTTGTGGGGTTACTTGAAAGCTGAAGTTTACAAGGAACCCATAACAGATATTGGCGACCTTTATAATAAAATTTATGCAAGTGTTCAAAAAATTAGTAGAAATACATTGTTAAATTTGCGGAAGAGAACTAATAAGACGATATACGTTATGTAGCAATCAAGAAGGCAACATCTTTGTTAGTTATATTTGATTCTTTTAAGTTTTTAAACAAAATAACGCCAAAACTTTAACATTACTCTTACTTTCTTTAAACACGAATATCTATAAAACCGTTAAATATTGGAAATTAACACAAATAATAAAAATTACATTGATTTTAATACTCTTTCAAATAAAAAACAAATGAAGATTGTGGCGATCAAAAAAATTCTTTTCATCGCAGCGCCATCTATATCTTCACATAATAAAACACAATTGTGAGAGCAAACTAGAGTCGATCACATTCTTTAGTAACTAGTTTTTACAAAATTCAAATATCTTTATCCGTTTCCGAGATATTCGACCTAGGAGTTTTAAGTGGTACACCCTGTATATATACAGGTGTTCGTTATACTTTTGTGGAGTTCTAAAGAATATGCAATATATTGTCGGAATAAGCATGAAATTTACGAAGTGGGTTGGCGGCTTTTCTAATTGAGCTCATAATAGTTCTTTCATTATCTATTAATTGTTATTTCACATCTTTCAAAAGTAGGACAATTCTTCACTTAAAATCGCAATGTCTCAGAAAAAGTTGAAAATCGGTTAATACAAATTGATTTAATAAACAACTCTTAAACGTCTATCACAAAATAAAATAGCGCTGTATTTAAAAAATATATGTTTGGGCTGGTTTGTCTTTCTCGAACACTCTGTATAAATCAAAATATTTTTAAATTGTACAATTTATTACTTACAATTTTTCCATGAAAACATATTCGTTATCTACTTTATTAGATGCCAATAATGAACTGTTGCTTCGCTGGGACAGCCGGTTGTACCTGTAATTTATTGTAAATGTATAAAAAATAATTATGTATGTTAGTATGATAGCATATTGTAATCAGTATTTCATTATGTTTATGTCAGATTAGTTAGTGTTGAGAGTTTGCTAATAAATTCAAATGAATGCTGAAGGTTCGCGTGTCTTTCTCGCTAGTTCAGCTTGCGTGTTGACTACGCACTACCGATTTGATTCGTACGTATAAAATTCAGAATGTGTGAAACATGAGCTGGATGGACAATATGTACGAGGGCATATTGAAAACTAATGCCTCCATAGTCTTAACTTTTATAATGACGAGCCAGACCGTGTCAAAAATGGTTTGACAATTACCTTAAGCATTTGTAAAGAAGTCCTCCTAGTGGAGATTTTCAACAATAGCGCATGTGCGCACGACAGTTCTAAACATGGCGACCGGCATGGATGTGCGGCTAAAGCAACGAGCTGTCATTGAATTTCTTACTGCGGAGGGTGTAGCGCCCATTGGCATCCATCGAAGGTTGAGTGCTGTGTACCGTGATGCGTGTGTTGATGTGAGTACTGTTAGGAGGTGGGTCAGGACTGTGAAAGACCCAAATCCTGCTGAAAGGGATGTCCATGATCGGGCACGCAATAGTCGACCAGTGTCCGCGTGTGGTGAAAGGCTGGTGGTTCTCGTGAATGAACTGGTTTGTGGGAATCGACGGTGTAAACAAAGTAACATTGCCAACAGGATGTGTATTTCACAAGAAAGTACATCACATTATTTGCAATGCGCTATAGTATAGGAGAGTATGCGCACGTTAGGTTCCCCGAATACTTACTGATGAAATGAAAGCCAATCGGAAACAAACTTGCGAACAACTCTTGACTCGATACAAAGCAGAAGGTCCAGAGAATTGTGACTGGTGACGAATCGTGGACGCACCATTTGAAATGAAACCTCAGTCCATCGAATACAGAGATAAGGGTTAGCCACAACCGAAAAAATTCAAAGCACTTCCATGATTACCGTTTTCTGGGATTACGATGGTTCTGAATGAATGCTAACACCCTACTAAATCTAAAGGGGCGGCTGCGTAGGGTTCGTCCAGACAAAATGCCAATTCTGCATCATGACAACGCTCGGCCTCACTCATGTCAGAGAATGCGCGTAGCACTGGTGCCTGGGTTTCATGACGTTTTACCTCATACTAAATGTATTGCTGTCAATGGTGATTATATGGAAAAGTGAATATATCAGTGCATAGAGGACAGTTTATACCATTATTTCACATTTATATGTAAACCATATATTCATTACTAATAAAGTTATAGCCATAGAGGCATTAGTTTTCAATATGCCCTCGTATCTCACTGTTGCCATATTTTATAGGTAGTTTGTAATATCATTCTATCGCGATAATTTCATAACTTTGTATAATAAGAACAACAATAATAGTTATAAAGTAATAAAAATGTGCTTAGTGAAATTGCCGATATGGTAGGTGGAAGTAATAGTATGCAGTAACCTTCGATGTGGATATTAAAAATGTAAGTAAGGAATTGCGTAACCTCAATTACATTCAAGTACACACATACACGAAAGAGTTGCGTTTGCATAATATTAGTCGAATCTAGTTTTGTGAGTCATGTTATGTTACAACTGTATGTGTTCAAAAACGGATGCGTAAGTTACGAGAAGTATGTAAATTTACAAAGAAGTGGTTTTCAGTAATATCTTCTTGCCGATTCATTATTTAAAATATAAGTGTGAATGACTTACTTATGCTAAACCCAAATAGTTCCAAGTCTGGTCTCATTCATAGCGTCACTACTAAGCCTTCATAGAGTTTTAATTGCTCAGAGATATGTGGATGAACTTCTACCACCCATTGTTCTTTCCCATGCATCCAGCAGTGAGAAAATAATTTATTTCTATGGGAAACAATTTTAGCTTCTGTTGCACATCATCTTCAATAATTGATTGGATGAAATTGGAATAAAGGGATTGGAGAGGCCAGTAACTTTCCCAAATGGCAATACAATAGAACACGTTCGGGATGTTGTGAGGAGACCTAGTGTTACACACAAGATATGCGAAACGTTGACAGAGATACATGATTCTTCAAAAAATGTGTCAAATGCTAATCCGGTCTATGGTATCACGATATATAAAGTTTTTAGATGGCAATTGGGAACATCATACTTGCAAGTTATATGTAATGTGTAATCATCATCTCTGTTAAGATTTGATATCCCCTCGCCGTAAGCAAGGCCAAGTATGGCGCTTCATAAAACGATCGTCTTATATTATAGCCTTTGTACCATGATCTCTATAAACCTTACCTGTAGTAGTGTTGTAAATGTAACTATCCGTCACTAAAGTACTCGTTACTCGATAAGATCCGAAGTAACGAATACTAGTTTCAAATAATCGTTACTTTTCCAATTAGTTACTCTCATAATATATAACTTTTAGAAAATGCATTCTTGTCTGAAATATTTTATTAAGAAATATAATTTAGAGTAAATAACTTAGTACAAAATATTTGAATTTAACCAATTATCAGTATTACTTGTATTTGCGTAGGTCGATTTCATTCTAAAAGTTTTGTTTGAACTTATTGGATTCATGCAATGTAAAATGATTTTTTTGCCATGTACTACTTGCCACATTTATTTGTGTGATTTAATATGGGAGTCCGGGACTTTTATGGTTTTATGATAAAATACACATCTCCCCTATCGTAAATAAAATGGCTCCTTAAAAAATACTTTGGGCTTTGGCATTTTACTTTTAATTTTGAGTTGGAATGGTTTGTATGATACTTTTAAGGAATCTTATTTATTTAACGTAATATATATTAAAATTAGTATATACACAGAGAAGACTGTCTAATACAATCTAGATTATAGAAAAAATATAATACCGGTTTTAATAAGTTTTATTAATACTTAATAATCCAGTTAATTGTCTCTATAATACAAATATAATACAATGTCTTTAACATTTACTAAACAATAAAGTTTTGTGGTTTTGTGGTGCACCTGTCGTTTCCTAAATTGTTTTATTTTGTGGATGACCATTTAATATTTGCTTATTTTGCAGATAACAACGGCGTAATGAAAGACACTTGGGTAATTTTTGTATATAGGCTGAACTAATCGAGACAACTATACAGACTGTGCTAAGTAACTTACTTCCTGTTACTTTAATGGAAAAATATTTCAAGCAAAAAAGAAGACGAACTATTAATAGTATTATACGTTATAATAATCCTAATTAACAGATTCATATTAAATTTGTGTAATACTGTGTATTAAATTTTTTTTTGCTGTCACTATGCGTAATACATATGCCCGCACCGCACATTTGAACAAGTACTCGGTAACGACTAAAGTAACGGATATTGAATTCGAAAGTAACGGATAGTTACAAGTATTGAAAAGTAACTGAATTCAACATCACTACTTACCTGTGTATCTGTGTATCCTACTCATCATAACTTACCATTGTCGTAACACTTGTCGATCTATAATATAGGATAGCTCGCCACCCCTATGCTCATTGCGGAGAAACGATGGGTTGAGGATATTCCTTAGAGCTGGGGTGGCCAACAGTTTCTGCCCCCGGGCCGGATTGGAAAGAAAACTTTTTTCACGGGCCGGACGAAATATTAAAATTAAATAATGTAAAATGTAAAAAATTTAAAAAAAACAGAAACGATTCGTTTAAGCAAACAAAATTTTATTATTGAATTTGTTTATGAATAAATGTAAGTAATTTAGTATAACAAATTAACATAATAATTAATGTGACTTGTTGAGGCGCTTTGCATCGCCTACTATTTGCTTAATATCTGGCTCTATACTTGTAGTAGCTATTCTTAACACAGCTTCCAAATGTGAATCATTCAATCTTGATCTTGTTGTATTTTTATTTATATTCATTAATGAAAAAGTTTGATCACAAATATAAGTTGAACTGAAGATTACTAAATGTATCTTTGCAAGTTGTTTTAAATTTCCATAAGTTCCATCATTCAATTGCTTATAAAAATTGCACAAATTTTCTTGCTCTTCTCGATATTTCTCATGTAATAATTCATCACATTGTAAATTAATTATTTGTAATTGTATATCAACAGGAACGTCATCTACATGTACAGAAAATGGATTTCGGATAATAGATAAATTTTTATCAATTTTCTTGAAGCAATCGAATCGCTGCTCGAAATCTGTCATTAGTGCAAGGATATTGTTATTAAATTCTTGAACCTTTTCTCTTGAAATATTTAAAGATACGGCCTTTAACGTTGGAAAATGATCAAATTTGCATTCAGCCAGATTTCTAGAAAAAAGACTAAGCTTCATTTCAAAAGATTTTAACTTTTGTAATGAATCCTCATTTTCTTTAAGCGTTAAAAATATTTTTATTTCTTCTTGAAGATCCCACACACGTCTTAACACTTTTCCCAAGCTTAACCAACGGATTTTATTGTGATATGGTACATCTAAATAACTGGTATTTAGTTCTTCAAGGAGTCCAATAAATTGCCTGTGTTTTAACCCCTTTGATCGAAGAAAATTCACTAATTTCATAACTACGTTTGTAACATGATCGATTTTTAAAATGTTTTTGCATAATGCGTGTTGATGAATGTGTATGGGAATAATTTTATGATTTGGATCAATTTCAGAAATTTTATCTTCAATTCGTTTTATGAGACCAATATTTTTTCCAACCATATTTGGTGCTCCATCTCTTGTTACATTCACTAATTTTTTCTAGTCAATATTGTATTTCAAAAAAATTTCTCGACCTCTCGGAAAAGATCTTCTCCTTTTGTTGTGTCTTTCATAGGAACAATTGACAAAAGTTCTTCCGAAACTTGAAAATCTGCAGTGATAGCTCTGATAAAAATTAATAACTGAGCAGTATCCTTTACATCGCAACTTTCATCAAGAGCTATTGCATAAAAATGGGCCGATTCTAAATTATTCAGTAACTGATCATTTAAAAGAACATTCATATCTTCTATTCTTCTGGCAATAGTTTGCCGAGACAGGCTTATATTTTCAAATTTATGTTTAACTTCTGGACACATTACATCACAAACATCCAACATGCACTTTTTTACAAATTCTCCTTCAGCAAAAGGTTTTCCGCATTGAGCAATCCGTTTTGCTACTAGTAAACTTGCTTCAGTAGCAGATTCTTGTAATCGATTTTGCTGTGTAAATATATTTTGCCGCCGGGTCAATTTTTCTACTAGATCTGCAGCTTGTTTTTTTCGGCTTTCTTCATTTAAATGTTGTGCGTAACTTTCATGTTTCGTTTCAAAATGTCTTCTCAAGTTATATTTTTTTAAAACGGCTACACCCGAATTGCAAATAAGACAAACCGCCTTATTATTGTACATAGTAAAAAAATATTTCCACTTCCATTCATTATTAAATATACGGCATTCAAGATCAATTTTACGTTTTCTGGAAGCCATCCCTAGGGTGAAAAAGTTTTTTTAATTTACAATATTACTTTAATGAAATTATAATTACATACCGTATAAATATCCAAACTGTATCGCAATCAATCGAAATAATATTTAATTTATAGAATGAACTTGAAGGAGTTATATAGCAAATAAAACAATTATTTCGTTTTACAAACAGGATGTACACGTTTTCAGTCATCAACCGCAACTATTGTCTATGCTACAATGACTGGCGACTTCTGCCTAAACGAGTGGGGGTTTCAAGGTGGAATTTCTATGCAGCGGCCACAGCCGCCACTCGTAGTCAATGAGCCAGCGATTTGTGCTCAGGCCGCTATAGAGGCCGTCGCCGCTGAACGTCGACACATCGGCTAACATCGCCGTCAAACAGTTCATATCGAGTATAGAGATAAAGAAGTATCGCGAATCCATTCGACCAATTATTGAAATGAGCTTTATTTCGTAAACAAATTTACAGTTTTAAAATATTATTTGGAAGCCAGAGATACAATAAAAACATTACATGTAATAAAAAAGAAATCAGCCAATTATTGGAAGATAAATAGCTAATATTGAAAAATTAATCGCGGGCCGGATAAATTCATTACGCGGGCCGGATCCGGTCCGCGGGCCGTATGTTGGCCATGCCTGCCTTAGAGCGACGATCAAAGTTGATGAGCTCTTTGATAGTGGTCCTGAGAGGAAGGAAAGGAAATTTCAAGGATGTTTATCTACAAGACAGATACACAACAATATCTTATTGTTATTTTTAAATTTAAAAAAAGTAAACAAGATAACAGTAACATAATTCCTCAGTATATTTGTATACGCGATTAGAAGAAACTAATTTACTAATGATTTTTTAGAAATATATAAAATTAAATTAAGTAGTAATCGTGACGTAGAGGCTTCATTGATAAATATAGTAGTACATCCAACTTCACTACATTGCAGACAATGCCGATCTATGCGTTAAATGACATACGAGTGACAAAACATAGAAAGCTTATAATGCGGAATTGTGTAAATTATAATTGACAATATAAACTTTTAGGTGTAGAGCAGCCGCTACCATTTGTATACCTTCCATCAGAAGATCCTCTATTTATCGGGGTCGACATCCAACTTCACCACGTGGCAAACAATACTGACTTACGCATTAAATGGTAGCGACTCTGTACGGAACAAATCCAAAATGATTCTTATAAGATAAAATGAGCAAGAAGATATCTCGTATTTGGAGGGGACACAATTCGGTATACTAAAGTCTGGCAAATAAGCCGTCAAGAAAAACTGATGAAAACAATCATGTCCACATGCACAACAAATCAGTTGATAGATAAGATCCAGGAATTTATATAAATTACAATATATTCCTGAAAAAGCTTATTGACTGTAAACAACTTAAAAAATAATGTTATTCATAACCACATAATTGAGAGATTTTATTTTAAATTTATTTAAGCACATCCTGATTAGATAAAATATCTATAAGTTTAAACAATATGACACGTCCTAGTTTATAGTATTATTTTGAAACGGAATAGTTGGCATGGAATAAAAAAATATTATGATGTTTTTATAACATCATAAGCTCAATCAAGACACCCATCAATTAGACAAAAACTTAAAAATTCCTTAATAACGAAACATTCAATAGACATAATAATTTACTTTGCCTAAATTAGTCGGAGTGTTTGCTCGAGTGTACACGATTTATGATTTATTAGGTTAACGAACAAACTTAAACAATTTTTGTTTATTTAAAATAAAATAACATAATCTCGTTTGAAGCCATATTACGTAGGACGTCCATCTACTACGTGGCTCTCATATACTACTTTAGCTAGAGAAAATGCATACGTATAAATAAGATACTTGTATGTGTCATCTCTATAACAGTTTAAAAATATATACGCATATCTTTCTCTTGGAATAACATACAACTTAGATTTTCAAATGGAACGCCCAATATATTATAGAAAGTTCCTTTCCCCAAATAAAAGTCGATATCAAAAATAAATCATATAAACTAATATTTAAAATATCATAAGAAACAATAAACATAAGAAATCCGCAAATTGGAATCGTTTTGCTTCATTTCTTTCACCGACATTGTCGTGCGTAAATATCTAATTTACAGAATAAACATAATTTTATAATGATATGATCAAACGATTAAAGTTGATTAGTTTATGTCGATAATTTTTAAAAACACTGCTAAAAAACCTTTAAACTCAGTTTATGGGATTTTTGTGTCAAACTTGACACGCAAGGGCGGAAATTGTGAAACGTAAAAATCGCTAAAATGCAAATGGCGTAAATCAATTATAGATAAAGAACAAGGATCCCAAATTAGTAACTAATGAAGAACCAACAAAAACTAGAGATTGAATTTAAATAAAATTGGATATAGCCAATATGGAACTGGAAAAATGACATCATAAACATAATATTGAAATTAAATAAGGAAATTAGAAGAACTACTACAAATAAGGCAAACCAAATATCATCCAAGAACGCTTTGATCAATTAGGAAATTATTTATATAAGCTATAACTACATGTAATGAATATTTTAGAATAATGTTTTTAATTATTGTTATTTATGGAAATATATCCAAGTTTCATTTAGTATTACGTCAAACAATTCTAATGCTTCCTATTTTTTTCGACCTAACTAAAGTTAGTTAAGTAAAGAATTTGAATTTGGCGCTATCCCTCAAACCTTCTTCTACAATCCACTGTAATAGTAACTTTCTGTGTCAACAAGTGGCAGCACTGCAGTCGCTTACAAAACGGTCGACATCGATGTTCGTATTAGACAGCGTTATGTAATTGAATTCTTGAATGCAGAAGGTGAAATGCCAATTCGCATTCATAGAAGACTGAAAAATGTGTACGGTGATGCAACAATGGATGTCAGCACTGTTAGACGATGGGTTCGTCGCTGTAACGAAGCTGAAGAATAAATACCGTTGACTGATGAAAAACGGAGCGGCAGGCCGTTGACTGCAGTGACTCCACGCAACATTCAATCATTCGTTGTGACCGCCGGATAATTGCAGATGAATGACAGCGGTAAACCCATCGTCTAACAGTGCTGACATTCACTATTGCGTCACCGTACACATTTTTCAGTCTTGCATGAATGCGAATGGGCGTTCTGCATTCAAGAATTGAATTACAGAACGCTGTCTAAAACGAACATCGATGCCGGCCATTTTGCAGGCGACTGCAGTGCTGCCACTTATTGACGCAGAAATTTACTATTGCAGTGGATCGTAGAAGGTTTGAGGAATAGCGCCAAATTAAAATTGTGCACTTAACTAACTTTATTTAGGTAGAAAAAAATAGGAGGCATTAGATATTGACTGTCCCTTGTACTTATGTTTAAGCATCTGGCAGGTATCGACATTTACTTTACACCTTCAAAATAGCAATCGTACAGTAAAGTAATTATTAAAATGGTAAATTTTATGCGTTTGAAGTGGTCGTATTCAACAACTGTACGGTGTTCTTACCAAAATGACAGCGCTAAAGGAACTGCGACTACAAATAGAAGATCGGTTTCTTTTAAGGTAACTCCTAAATAATTTTGTCGATGATATGGTTATTATGTCAAGCGTAAAAATATTAATTACAAACAGATGATTCTGCAGTTCAAGATATTGAATTAAGTAATACATATGTAACAGAAGTACCGAGAGATTCAAAAACATTGTCTATCCTGCTTCAAAAACACATAACACATTTTAGGTAGGTATGTGTCTCATGTCATGTATTTTGGGACGGGATAGACAATTTTTTTGAATCTCTGTATATGTATAGTCATTTTCTTTTGCTTTTTCACTTTTGTCAATTGCGTTTCACTACTTTTCAAATGACTTTCCATGTTTTTAAACATCAGCTAAGTTTGTCAAATGAAATTCCCTTTTTGACAAATTACTTTCTCTTTATATCAATTGCTTTTTTGTGTATATGTAGATATGTATACTACGACCATTTTATAAAAAATATAGCAATTACATATAGCAATATTAATGTGAGAAATTTATTTTGTATTTAGATACAAACACAGTGTAACATCTATGTAATATAAACATGACTCAAAATTTCATTTCTTTGTAAACAGCTGTGTAAATATATGTCCTAATGTGTTTAACATAATTGGAACAATTTTGTGGACATGTACGCTCAGATGCATTGTGTACTGCCTCATTTAATTATTTTCACTCGTTGGCAGTGTTCTTTTTATTATTTGCTTCCACTGGTTGAATAACTCTTCTAATGGATTAGAAAAAGGGCTATAAGCAGGAGGAAGCACTGGAAAAAGAACCATAACCTCTAATGAGGGCGAACACTTCCTCACTTCTATGGAATCTTACATCGTCCACAACAATCTGAGCCCCGTCTACACCGTCATTATGCAAATGTTGAATTAACGTTGTGAGAAATTCAGAAAAGTGCAGTACATTAAAGGATACATCTTGAATTTGAAACAAATACAAGGAATTTAGGTTCATTACAGCGGCAATAGAATAATTGCGCCCTCTTAATTGTGCTTTTATTTTTGATGCTCTGCTATTTTTCACAGATCTTCCGTATGAAACGCGAAAATATATTTGTATTCCGTATTCGGCAATAAAGAACATTGTTTCTGTTTTCAAGATCATTCTGTTATACTGCACTGCGTAATCAAAGCGGGCTTGAATAATGTCCGGTGTATTTCTTCTTTCAGGAGCAAATGACACTTTTTTAACACAATAATGAAAGTTGCTCTATCAATCGTAGATAGTGATATATGTTGAAGAAGTGGCCATTGGTTTAAACACTTTTCTTGCAACTGGCGGAGTGTTAAGGAACAATCCCAGGGCAACCCAGTCACAAATCAGTTCTTTTTAAAAATTTTATAATTTTCTTTGCCGATGTCCACTTACTTTTGCCGTATTATTAGTTCTCCTAAATTTTTCTAACTGTATCCAGCAAACGAAATGATATTTTGAATTAAGTTATGTTTTATATTACATAGACGTTACAATGTGTTTGTATCTAAATACAAAATAAATGTCTCACTTTAGTGTGAAATTGCTATATTTTTTTTTATAAAATGTAAGAGATATATATACCTATATATAAACCAAAAAAGCAATTGATATAATAGGAAAGTAATTTGACAAAAACAAAGAATTCCAATTGACAAATACAGCTGACGTTTAAAAACATGGAAAGTCATTTGACAAATAGTGAAACGCAATTGACAAAAGCGGAAAAGCAAAAGAAATTGACTGTAAGAAAGAATGGCTTATGAGATACAAAGTCTATTAAACATCCAAAGGAATATAAATAATCTTTTTCAGTACATTTAATTTGTTTTCTTTGTATATCTAGATACAATAGAGCATTCATAATATATTTTACTAATTTTTTCATTAACATTTTCCATTTTAAAATTCACTATTCCAAACGAATGTTATATTAAAAGTGTAAAACCAGTCGTACCTGTCGTAAGTGTGAAATGGCCTCTTATATTAGGCTGTATCTCTCTCATCCATATTCCCTTCATGACTAGAATTAAAATTTAATAATATAGATTTTGAGATTAGATTGACCTATATGTTCCTTATTTAAAATAAAAAAGTGTGCCCTATTTATGTGTATGTTCTGGTATGTACGCTTATGATACTTAATGTATTTGTAAAGTATCATTATTTTTGATAAATATACTTTTATCATTTTCAGTTTTATAATACTATATTTTAGATGACGTGAATAAAATACTATATATGTACATATATAGAAATTAATTTTAACATTCCTCACTTAGATTTTACTTGACATCACATAATGTTGTACATTCTAATCTGCAATAAAATTAAATAATATTATTAGAATCATGCTTATAAACTTAAAAATTATGCAGTATATACCTATATTCGTAGGCAGTTTCCACACATTAGTTATTTACAATTTAAAATCGTCAGATTTTGGATCAACCAAATATTTTTTCTAAATATTAAATTATAGGATTCGTAAATCTGACCTAGTTTTACGTAAACAATAACTTTTTTAATTCTAGGCGAATAGCAAATATTACAGAGGTAAACGGAAAGAATGGTGGGGGCTTTCTGGCAAATAGATATTTCAAAATGCATGTTAGGATATATACAAAGTATATTATTGACAACCGTAGTAAGAAATTCTCGGTATGTAGAATCATACTTTTTGTGAATCACTGTTTACTTCTTAGATACTTACTACCTGCAATTATTCATTATGTTGTTCAACACATAATAGGTGTATCTCCGCCTGTTCAATTTTAATATTGCGGAATTTTACATTGAAATATATAAATATAAATTTCATGAATTAGAAATTGATCTATAATTATGATTCTTGTCAAGCTTAGCACTTGAACTTGGACTTTCCGCACGCAACCATTAATTCGAAGAACTGTATATGAAGTAGTGCCTACGTAAATTATTTAAATGGGAGTTCATCGATAATTATAATTACCATAACTAATAATATATTGACATACAGACGAGATATCTATCGGAAATTTTACAATTCTGTTGTTGACAGAATTGAGACCTATTTCTATTATAAAATCAGATATAGGTATTGTTCAGCATTTTCTGCACATACACTAAGAATTTATATCTGTTCATACCTGTATAATATTTATAAGCATAAATGCTTATTGGTTTATCTATATAAACTAATAATCAAAGACCAGACAGGAGGCTGCTATGTTTAAAATGCTTTTTATATAAAACAACATATACAGGGTTTTGCAATAGTGCGTCAGGCTACCATAAGTCCTTTTACGAATTAAGTTTGGAATTTCGAGGCTTCATCTCAGGAAAAAATTTTTGTAATGGCGGAATTCTGGTTATACCGGAAGTAGATACCAACTCTGTTATTTTAAATCGAACACCCTATGTATTAACATTTGAATTCCTTGTTAAATTTATATTGTACTTTATTACCGCATACATTGGGTCTAAGTTGCGCCGTTTTGGAATTACATGATTTTTTTCGAAAAACATGACATGTGCAACTTCTTTGGAATTTCAAAATATCTCCAAAGTTTTGAAAGTTTGAAAGATGCGGTTTTGAGTTTCCGCGTATGCGAACGCCTTTTTTTAGAAAATCGTTGCTCGATTTTTTTTTAAATAGAATGCAATTTTTACATAACTGGATGTAAAATTTACTTTTGTTTCGATTTTGTACCAGTATTATTGTGTCTATTTTCATCCGTTTTGGAGATATCCCGATTTTTCAGTTTCTCCCGATAGATACGTATTGCGAAGCACCGGCCACCTTCCACACGCTTTTCACCAGGCTTGGGACTTGCAACAATATTAGTGGGATGCTTAGAAAGTGGCCAACAAAACAGAAGACCACTTGTAACAAATAAACAAAACGGTCTTTGAGATACTTGTGATGTTTAATAAATAAACGGCATCTTTAAAGTTAAAAGTAGCATTGGAAAACTGCATTTGAATTAAAATTAGCAAACATTTTAGATGTTCGAAATGTTTTTCAGTTTGTTCAAGGCATTTACCAATTCTCACTTGAAAGGCCTTTTCCACATTTCTGATGTCAATTATCAATAAATTTGCATCGGTATTATTTTTTGCGGTGTTACTGAATGCCCGTATTTGATAAATTAATACCATTTGCATTACATATTGTTAGAAAGAAAGTAACTTTGTTAATATTCATTTTTTGAAGACAATCTCGAAGTGGTATAGCGATTTTAACTAAGGGAAATATTTTCATGGCATTTTCAGTTTCTTACGTCATTTGTTTTTCATGTTATGACGTCATCGACTTTTTTTTTAAATGACAACCTATATATTTTTTAATTTATTCCGATAGTACTTTCAATTCCCTATCCAACTGCATAAAACATTTAATATGTTACATTTGAAAAAAATTGAGAAAAAGAGTCTATAAATTCAAATTAAAAATTCATTATATTGGCAAAATAAATTTAGTTACCGGTGCATAAAACAAAAAACATTAGTTACGGTTGTCAGAATAAAATAATTTGTCAGTGTCACAATAAAATAAGTGTTATTTCCCTTTTCTAAATTAGAATATTTACCTTTTGCTGTTTTATCAACAAAAATGGGAAAATTCCCAATAGATGCAGGAAATTCATACACAGTATCCTCAGGAAGTTAACGTATGGGCAGGAATTATTGACGACAGAATTCTAGGTCCATTCTTTTTTGCTAACAATTTTACAGGAGTCCGAATTAATGCCTGCATTAGCTGCATTATTTCCTAATGCAAACAGCCCTGACCTACCAAATAATACTATATGGTTACATGGTGGTGCTCCACCTCCACGAAGTTCTCCCAAGAAGATGGATGGGAAGAAGAAGTTCGATGGAATGGCCGGCTACGTCTTTAGATCTAATACCATTAGACTTCTTTCTATGGCGGTACTTAAAAAGTAAAGTGTATAAAAATCGACCTAATAATTTAGATCTCAAGCACATAATTCGACATGAAATTGGATTAATATCAGCTCAAACTATTCAGAACGTGAGAAATGAGTTTTGTAATCTTCTTGGGTATTGTCAGGTAGTACAGGATGGTCATTTTGTACACTTAATGTAAATATAATTTAAAAAGTGTTATTTCTGTGCTTATTTTTGTCTTTGGTGTTATTGTTACGAGTTTTTTTCTGGTTAATCAATTTAATTTTAATGTAATTATGAACTTTGAATGGAGTGGATAGTAAATTTATATTCGATTTCTTGACATTAAAAGTTTTCCACCGTTGGAAAGGGAATTGAAAGGACTATCGAAATCAATTTAAAAAATGATAGGTTGTCACTTAAAAAAAGTCGGTGACGTCTAAACATGAAAAACAAATGACGTAAGAAACTGAAAATGCCATGAAAATATTCCTCTTTGTTAAAATCGCTATATCCCTTCGAGATTTTTTCAAAAAATGAATATTAACAAAGTTAATCGCTTTATCCGTTACTTTATTTCCACACTGTATATATTGATGCTAGTGTTGTGTATCCGCATATCTACTATTTGGGACACCATACAAGGGAGCTTTACTGCTCTATTCAGTTGTATTAAGTAAATCGTACGGTCCAAAAAATCTGATATTTGTTAGAGGATGGATCAGTTCTTGCATTGTACTAATTTGATCTAAAACTAGTGGTGTTGTGTATGGAACGCTCGCTTTATTATCCGGGAGTCTCGCATTCGCGACTCGGTACTTCCTCCCTAAGGCCCAGATTTATAAATCATGCTCAAGGCGGTGTAGATGCTCAAGTACGTATATACAACACATCTTCGTTTTATAAAACAACCTCAAGCACCGACCAGTGCTCAAGGCGACAAAAACACGACCTCAGGCGTAAGGTTATGTTTGACCAGGCTTGAGGATACGATTGACGGATTCATTTGAAAATATAACCTTTCTATAAATTTGAAATGGAATATTTGATCCATATGAATTCTCAATTTTTTTATCGCCTCCATGATATTTGAGTGCAGTACTTTTAAAAATAAAGGTAGAAATATGTAATATTCTATGCTTATCATGCTTATGGACAGGGGATATGCATGTTGAAATTAAACTATATGTCCAATATTATTACAAGGAGGTGTATAATTGTTATTACATTGCAACTTATAATTGACTAAAAATGTATGTATTACAGTTTATAAACAAGAAATATGATTTAAAGGAGACATAAGAACAAGTAATGTTATAGTATATTAAAGGACAAGTTTCATTTTGACGTTTCAAAGTACGAATTCAGAGTTTAAGAAACGAGTGGCGTAGCCACGAGTTTCTTAACTGAATGAGTGCTTTAATGTCAAATGAAACGTGTCTTTTATGCTATTTTTTGCAATTAGTTTTAAAATTTTTCTTTTTGTAAAAGCAAAACGAGAAAAATTTGATAATCAAGGGAAATTTTGTGGCGGTTGTCACCTTGGTTTGGCCCAAGATTTAAATTGACAAGTTAATTTAAAATTGACACATTTTTGATAATTTTCAACAGAATGTTTCTACTGCGCACGGTATCACCAACTTAAAATAAGTTGGTCACATTGCAACAGAAATGGAGATGTCAATATGACATTTTGTAAGCAAGTTTGAGGTTTTTATATTGAAATTCATTGTAAGATTTGATATTTTTAATTAATCTTCTGTTTCTGTTTTCTGTTGAAAATTATCAAAAATGTGTCAATTTTAAATTAACTTGTCAATTTAAATCTTGTGCCAAACCAAGGTGACAACCGCCACAAAATTTCCCTTGATTATCAAATTTTTCTCGTTTTGCTTTTACAAAAAGAGAAATTTTAAAACTAATTGCAAAAAATAGCATAAAAGACACGTTTCATTTGACATTAAAGCACTCATTCAGTTAAGAAACTCGTGGCTACGCCACTCGTTTCTTAAACTCTGAATTCGTACTTTGAAACGTCAAAATGAAACTTGTCCTTTAATATACTAATATGTAACCTCGAAGAGAGAATATGCTATAGTGTTTAAGAACACCATTGAAAACTATATGATGGTGAACTAGACATTTTTGAAAGCATTTAATTAAATGATATTTTGCATAATATGTAATGGTTATTCACTATGTTTTTGTAATATAAACAATTACATTATATTTATCCGCAGTAAATGAGGCTTTTAAACTTTAGAAAGATAATGTTTTTATTAATCATGACTACTATACAATTTTATTTGAGTCACCTTTAGAACAGTTTGTTGATCAATTATAAATAATTGAAAGTTACTTTCTAATGAAAGATATATTAATATGTTATGAATCAATATCACAATTAGCACATTGGACATAATCTTAGCAAATATATCTCTTAAAAGCAGCAGCTTACAAATCTATTACTACAATAATTACATACATTAAAAAAAAATGAGGTGTGGCCACAACACGACTTTCTTATACGTATGAAAGTGTTACTTCCGGTCCGAATTTTGAAATTTCATTTATACAAAAAATATTCCAAATCCAACTCTAAATACTTTTGTACTCTTCATAAATATACATAGAATGCATAATTTACGACATATTTGCAAAAAATCGTTATTCGGTAAGAGTAAAAGTGATACTTCCGGTCCGAATTTTGAAATTTTTTTTATACAAAAGATATTGGAAATTAAGTTCTAAATACTTTTATACTCGTAACGTACTTCTCTAAAAAGCATGACTTGCAAAATATTTGCATGCAAATATTTTGCAAGAAACTGATTTTCGATAAGAGTAAAAGACCTACTTCCGGTAGGAATTTCGAAAAACCTTTTTAATAAAATTGTTCACAATTTCAATTTTAAGTACATATGAATTCTTTATAAATTTGTTTAAACTTAGTAATTCACGAAATATTTGCAAAATTCGATTTTTTCACTGAAGTAAACTACTACTTCTGGTCTGCTGATTTTGCTCAAAATCTAATCAATTCTCAAGAGGGAGATTATATTCGTAAATACAAAATTTGGAATTGATATCTGTAGCGGTTTGACCGCTATCGTGGTCACACACACACAGAGAGAGAGACAGACACACAGACATTTTTTAAAAACCACTTTTTTGGTATCAGGGGACCTCAAAACGTGGACATCTGCAAAAATCTCGAGGTCGAAAATTTTCATCATCACAATACTTCCTTATACTACGTATAAGAAAGTAATAGTACTCTATTTTACAATTACAAATTATGATAGAGTAGTTCAGATATTGGTAAATAATGAAAGTATGTGAATAGTATTATTACTAAACCATATAAATAATTTAACGATGAGAGCCTGCATATATACTTGAAACACAATTGAAATAAAATATCTACACCCATTGTTGCTGATTTGTTTAATAAATCTTCTTTGAATACATTTATTATATACACAAATAAACATTTCGTTACATATAAATTAATGATTTTCTTGGGTTTCTGTATTTCCAATTATACTAATATGCCTGACAATAATCATCAACTTGTCTAGCTTCGTCAATAAAATTTTAGGTCAAACACAATAAACTGCTTTTGGTAAGCCACAGAAATGTACAATGCATTAATTTTTTTCTTCAAAAGCAACTGTTTAATATTCAACTGGCAAATATGCTGCAGATATTGTATTTTTCTTAATTTGGAAATAGTTTCCACATAATAACTTATCGATATAACTTTCTTTCAAAAAAAAGCCTTGTTATTAACTAGTATATTTTCGGAGCTATTATTTCCATTGCATTTCTTTGAAAATACAAATTATTTGATTACTTACATGTAGATGTATGGATTTAAATATTTAGCAATAAATTACTAGTAAAAATAGCTATAATTCAATATTGCATTTAAGGTATTTCATTTTCAACTTACTTTAAAGAAATAAATACTATTACTACTAATTATTTCTTGGTTTTACTCCCATTTTTCTTTTTAAAAGCATCGATTACAAGAGCTGATCGATGTTTGCAACCAAAAGTTACTAAAATTCCCTAACGTTGCGTGCTCAAGGTCCCCCGTTCACGAGAATGCTTGAGGCGCCCATACAGAAATCCCGTGCTTAGGTGAGTTTGTGAATTACGTGAGCTGAGGTCCATCTATAAATACCGGCATAAGTGTGGTTTTCAGACAATCCGACGGTGCGGACAGACGCAGGCGTTATGAGAACTCGTGGATTTCGACGCACATTAGGATTTACTGTGCCTTAGATTGCCTGCTTGATTAGAGTGACAAACATTTACTATATCTCTCCAACCAGCATCTTGGTTTATTCTATGATGCTGCTACAATCTACATTCATATGGTTTCTATATGTAAAATTACACCACTTTTATTTGTAAAATAATCATATACAAGCATACATACATCTTACTATCTACAGTTTTTAACATTTGTTAATAGTACTAACTTTTTTGAATCACTACTTTATTATAAGATATTGACGCGTGCACTCTAATACTGTTTATATAAAGAGATTCTTAACCTCTACATATTTAAAGATGTATTTGGGTATTATGTAGCATGTAGTATTCCGTCTTCACTGGAACATACAAATAAAACAATTAGCAAGTTACATAAGTATGTTCAGGTTGTTAATATTAGTAGGTAGGTCATTGTCAACAATTGAAAGGACTGATTTAGAGATGAATAATTAAAATTATTTATGTTAATTAGTATACTGTCATCACTTAACATTTTTACAAAAGTAGTCCTTGGTGTTTGCTTAATTGATTCTATTTTCAAATAACTGCGAAAATCTCGGTTATATATAAAGTTTATTAATTATATCCGCGATTTTCAAGATCTTTCCCAACAAAACTCTAGGCTTATGCAATTATAATTTCAAATTTGAGTATTATATTGAATTCAAGAAGGGGTAGCATTTGTAAATCGTAAAATTCACTAATTGTATTTTTTTAGATTAAAATTGGGAATATTTCAATATTTGTGAAGTTGCAATGAACCATTTTTAAATTCTAATGGAAAAATAGCCGCACAGGAGCAAACCAGCATTGGTGGAGGATATTTAGGCGCTTATATGACTGTTAATCGGAAGATATGATCTGTATTTGAGAACTGGTGTAGTACAATTTTAGGCAAGTTACCAGAAAAAGTAGAGTGATTATGAATACTCCAACATTGTCCATTTTTGTCTTGTAATTAGACTTGTATGTATTAGACAAATGAAAATATACAAAGCAAGAACAAAAAGTAGTAAAAAATAACATGAACAATGAACACTAAAAAAACTATTCCATTAAATTAGAGAAGTAGATATTATTTTATAAAATAACAAAATAAATATTATTTTTTAAAATATGACTTGAGCGATACAAGTGCATATAAAGATAAATCTACTAATTTTGACCGAAGTTTTGTTGCAAACGATCCAGCCTCTGAAAGTGCCCTTTCAGATTGAACGCTTGTAGGTGGTATGGTTAGCAAATATTTATGACATAATTGGAGATTCTGACCACGACAACCACCATTTTTAAAAAGTGCCATTTTGCCTTTGATTATTTCAATTAATTCATTTGAATTGGCTTTGGCTGACGATATTGGTACTACTCCTGTGGACACAGACATTGCATTTCTAATCTACAATAAGATTTAGTTCCTTGCTGTGTTTTTCTTTCACATAGTTCTGCAGAACAGTGTTTTTTAATGGATGCAGTGCAGTGCTTGAATGTTCCAATCATTTGTTAAATGGAAAGATACTTGTTCATAATCTTCAACTAACTCAAGAACCTCTTCTTCAATATTGTCATTATCATAATCATCCTCGTCACTACTACCATCAGCATTACTACTACTATCACCATCATTGTCAAAATTTGGTTCTGGTATTTTTTGCATATTTTTAGAATATGATGGAATACATAAAAGTTGAATGACATGAGTAAAGCACAGTTGCTGGAGAGGCTGTATTAATTTTTCCAATTTTACCATTACACTGACGCCATTTGTTGTGATAGAAACAACGTCGTCCTTCAAGGTTAATCTAAATCGTTTAAATTTTGTTTCACCAAGGTTAACACATGTTTCTGCAGGCATATATCCATTGGCAGGTACTAGTCCTGTATTCCAATTATTAACGCATTGCTCATCTAAACATCCATGAATGTTAATATTGATATATCGTTTGTTGGTTGTGGAAGTCCATTCATAGAATGCTAAACTGAAGCAACGACCGTTTTATCGTAGGACTTCATAAGCGAAATTGTCGAAGACTTTTTCGCAATACATTAAAACTCTATTTTTTTATTGTTGATGGAGATGTTGGAAAATTTAGAAATCCCCTTGCTTGCAATCCTTTTCTTAGATTCTTAGACGTACTAGAAACTCTGCATGGGAGTCCTTCTAGTGCTGACATTCGAGCGATGATACTTAATATGATGCACAGTTCTGTGCAATAAAGTGGCGTACACTACTTATTGCTAATTTTGACATTATTTTGTCAGTGTGAAGATGGCTTATTTTTTCCTGTATTTGAAAGATTAAATAATGCCTTAATTATTGACATTAGTTGTCAAAATGATTGGTTCGAAGAATAAAATACAAACAAAACAAGAAAACATTAATATTTAGTCATACAGCCATTTCCTTCAGTGACTTTATTTAAACTATGGGGCATGCCGCACGTAATTTTTATCTGCCGCTAATTCTTCCCACGCATTTTCTATGGTATCCCAAAGATGATTCACATTTAGAACAAGAATATTCTTTGTATATATTTCATTAGTTTAAACCTTATATATTCTCAATGGAGTTCAGATCTTGGCTGTTAGCGGGTCACGGCAAAGTTTAGATGTTATTATCACCCAGCCATGTTCTAACAATATTAGCCGGGTGTATAGGACAATTATCATGTTGATAAATGAAATTTTCGGGATATAATTGTTGAACAGAAGGCCGCACCACGTTTCCTAGAATATGGATAAAGTTTTCAGCATTTAACCGCCCGTCTATTTTGAGGCAAACTCTTAGCCCTTCATAGCTGCACGCTGAAACGTCCACTCTTTCGTGCCGGATATATATATATATATATATTGTTCATTAAATCGTGCATTCGGCTGTCTATACACGACCATTGTGCGTAGAGTAAAATACTTTTTCATCAGAGGATATGACATTTTTCCAAAAAGCCTTCTTCTCTACAAACATAATTCAAAGAAAATAGTAATCGAGCTTGCTTGTGTTCCTCCGTTAACTATAATTTTCTAACCGGCATAGAACTTTTCAAGTCCGATTCATGGATTCTTCGACAAACTGTGAATCGTGAGCTAAGAAAATACACTCGAATTTTAGCATTTCTAACTCTATTAAAATGGTTTTCCCATAAATATTGTAAAAGCAGCGTGTATTCTTCGCGTGTGGATATTCGGGGACGGGCAGAACCACCTCTTCTATATAATGTTCTTTCCTCCTCCCAGCGTTTCTTAGTTTTTAGCACAGTAGATTCTTGTGCTACTGCTCTAATTGACCAGTTATCTTCGATTTTCGCTATAATACGAGCCTCACTTATGAAATCTAAATATACGGGCGGGCATATTGAATATCTGTATCTGTCAGTTATGTATAACAAATTGAATTGACGCTATATGACAAATTGAAAAACAAAACTCAGATTTACATAATCGTATATTAAGAGTACGCCAGTTTATTGCACAGAACTGTACATACTATACCATAAATACCGTTTCGGGATTTTTGAGGTCCCGGGACTTCGCTGTGGTGGTTGATAGCGATAAAAAACCAAGGATTTTTTAATGCGATCGATACCTCTATTAGTAAGAGCTATTAATTTATGTATTTACATTATTGTAAAATAGTTATTTATGCATCAAAGGCGTAAAGAGGCTTATACTGCCCGAAGCATTATTTCTAGCCCGAGGGTTAGGAAAAGGCTAGAGGGCCATAAAAGCAAGTTACGCCCGTGGTACATAAAATAACATTATGCACGGACGAAGATTTTAATTTAAAAATAGGATTTATAAATTAAAATATGTTTCTTTAAATTAGAAGTCAAAAATTGTACTCTTTATTGACCATATACATATTTTGGAATTTGTTTTAAAAATACAATTAAACTATTTGTCATATTAATATTCGGACGTGTAACCACTTGCTTCAAATTAGTGTTGCTAGTTGTTGCTATACGGTAATGTTTGTTACACCCGCATCAACGTCGCACTAAGATAAGGTACGGTATCAGGAGATCACTGTAGTGAGGTGGATGAAATTGAAAAACGCAGGGCCGAGCTAACTCAAGTCGCAGATGGCGTGACGGTTCAGGTAATATGAACAAAGAATAGAGCGCCGGTCGGCGACGACGCGAGCGACGTTGTCCGGGCACCAGGACACTATGCTACCTTAAACGGTAACCTACCTGCGTTCTTAATGATCTGCCACTGGCTGTGTCCCTCCAGCGGGATTCACCTACGGATCACCCTGTATAGTATCCGATATACAAACCTCTTTCATGCGCTAATTACGTCAAAAAGGTATGGGGTTATTATAACCAATAATAAAGAGAAAGGTAATCAGTAATCTATGTATTTAAATAGTCTTGATATAAATAAAAAAAAGATGGTAATATTGGAAAAAAATGTAGGTAAATATTAAAATTTTAAACGCACTATATGAATTTTTGGAAAATTAAATTAATCAAAACAACAAAATGAAATGTCTTTTAGCAATTAAATTAAGTGTCTAATAAGAGGTCATAACCTCAGCAAGATTGAAACAATAAAGCATAATACATAACCTCCGCAGTATTCATGAGAGGTAGGACGGTAGCAGAAACGTTTTCTCGACCTTACAATATCAGTACATAAGAGTAAAAAAATAAATAGCCTACTAAAGGCGTTACAACTTAAAATCTACGATTTCCAATCTGATAGATTTATATAAATGTTCTGAATTTTGTAAGAGGTAGATGTGTTAAATACTATAAAGATGAAATGTTAAATGTTAAACAGTCAACTAAAGTTTTAAAGAAATTAACGAAATGAATTTAAAGTAAACAATGGTTATTTAATTAGCGCGTTTAAACATTGATAATTTAATTCTACAAAATTATGACAAGACAAAGATAATACGGTAGGGAATTAAACCCAGTAAAATAAATTTGAAGCGTACTTCGGTTGTACCAGAGTACGTAAACGGTGAGTACTAAAACAAAAGTACGGCTGCTGGAATCACCCAGTATACAGCATAATCAAATTTACAAAAAACATAAGTTAAATTACGGTTTTTGACACCTAGCACATGAATTAGTGGTCTATTATAATTAGGCAAGTCACTAATTAATTTATAAACAAAACTTGTGTACTGTTAAGTCTAACTGGCACAAGATTAACACAAGACGAATCAGCCGAGACACATGTAGTAGGAAAAGTTTGATGTTGTACTTAACTGGCTACTGGTGCGAAAGGAAACCCCTAGCTGCTGATGGTTCTACGGCAGGAGAAGATTCCTCGCAGAAGCCTCTGAGTTGGATGGCAAAGTACAACTATAGATCGTCTATGACGCTGTGATCCTTAACGGAAAAGTACGGCCGCCATGTCGGCGTCAGTTAATGTTGAATAGCCCCGTACTACTAAAAGTTCCTATTGATTAAAAAAAAAAAGAAAACGCAGAGATAAAACTCTGAAAGTCTACACAAAATTTACACACACTCACCCCAGGTTTCCTGGAGAACCGCGATAAACGATTTCCAAAGTCACCAAATGCCCAAGATATGGAAAAACTTGCAATCCACCATGAGGATCCACAAAAATTTAGGGTGACAGTAATTCACGGTAACACCCCCGAAAATATCTATCTAAGATAACGAAATCTCTACTTATCTGTTATAGCCGCCGCAGCGTTAAAGTCTTCTCATAAGACATACGAAATAATTTTCAAGAAATAAGTAGCCTTGGACAAATGCACCTCACATGAAGTATGACATGAAAGTGAAAATCGGAAAATGTGCTCCCTGCACTAATGCGCTATAGCCATCACGCAGGCATTCAAATAGCGAGTCACGGAAACAATTTGGGTATGATCGCGGGAAAAATTCAAATAAAATTAACGAACACAAAACTTAATTACAAAAGAGAGCGTCAGTAACGTGACCTATATAATTAAACACAGACATCCTCGGAACTTAAGATGATGACAAAATTTATTGAAATACACCCACAATGTACGTAAGATTATAAAGTTAGATAATATGAAAGGAAAAGTTTACGCCTAAAAGTTGGTATTGTGCGAACTGTCCGACTACACAACGCACGCATGACATCTAACCAAACAGATTTGTAAACAAACGCAACTCAGCCCCATCACACATTATAAATATCCGGAACTCAGGTAAATAGACTAAATCTGACCAAATTACGCACACACAAGATACCGACGGGCTTTGTCCCGATCTAATCGAACTTTGCAGGCATACGATATCGGACGTGGATGCGACGATTTACATTCCAAAGGTTATGTTCATTGGATGACACGGAACAAGGAAATTACCGCGGAAAGCCCCATTATCTCATCAAGTGCATGTCCGTGAGGAAAGAAAACAAGTATGCACGAAGTCTAACCATTTCCATGCCACAATATACCTTTTGTTTTTAAGCAAAGAACAGTCTATAAAATCAAAAGAGGTTATCCGATTGCCACAGTACTTGATTCAGGTGTAGCAAAATAAACAAGGTGCTAAAAGAACATCCTAACACAATATTTCCTCCTACCAATATGGTGACAGGAAAGCAGTAAAACTAAGGTGGAGACAATCAAGTTCACACAGATGTCGGAGCCCGAGACATAAAATGTCGATGAAAATAACAATGTTTACATCCGAAAAATCAGAACTACGGACACAATGCAGGTAGGTCAGACCAGGCAAATATAAATGGCCTCGGAAAATAGTTATTTTAAACGTAGGTTTAAGTACACCTACACAAGTAATTAACTTCATCGTGTGAATGACCCAAAATTATATTTCAATAAATTTAACTTAAGAAACAGAAATGAGTTCACACAATAGATATAAGCATGTCAAACTAGTTCACCAAATATACCAGGCCCGCTCGTAAAGTTGCGATTTAGAGTATCAAACAGTGCGAAAAGCATAAGTAATGCGAAACATTAGCTAAACGTAAAAATAAAGCATAACATGTTGGTAGCTGTTGATTCACTTTCACTATTATAGTAGCTGGTAAATTTTCTTTTCTGGTTAGTATTCTCTCAGCTAGTCTAATATTGTTTGAAACAGAATCTTCTATATACTGCTATGACGTTGACTTCCAACCTCTCAATTGTTTTATACCAATTAATCCTTCATCAGTGTTTGCCAATATCGTTGCTGATGAACGACGAAATGTGTGACCAGTGTATAATTTAGGATTTGGTAATTTGAGAAAAGCAGCAATTTTTGTCGGAATTGCACCAAAAATAGCAATGTTCGATGGAATCCTTCCTTATGTTGCACCACTGAAGGTACATATTTATTATAAGTTTTTGATACACTTGTTTAGATTTTTCTGGCATTTTTCAACAATATACCACGTCCAACAGTAGTAAAGAAAACTTATTTGAGGCGATTTAAGACATCAAAACACACATCAAAAAGGTATGTCACTGTCTGACATTCTTTTTTTGACATTTCATTTTATCCCACGAGCTATAAAGACGTCGGAAATTATCCAAGAAGGACCCAACAAAAACCAAGTGACAGCAGTTGTATTTCTCGACATAGTAAAGGCATTTGATAGTCTGGAGGCAGGGACTCGTATATAAAATGATAATACACAATTACCCAACACACCTCATAAAAATCATGAACAGTTTCTCCAAGGACGCTGCTTTCAAGTTAGCATCCAGAACACACTTTTCTCAATAAAACATCCAACAGCGGGAGTCCCCCAGGGATCATCAATAAACTGCAAATAATACAAAACACCAGTCTCAAAATGATACTAAATGCTCCATGGTATATGAGAAATAATCAAATAAGGAATTAAATAAATACCCCAACCATCATTGACTACATCAAGGAAAGAGCGTTCAGCTTCTATAACCAGATGGAAAACCACTGAAACCAAAATCTTAAAAGAGCACGCGCATACGATGAAAAGGAACATTTCAAACACAACAGACCTAAAATGGTTCTACTTTAATACCCCTCCCCAAATCTTAATCAAAATAAAGATAAACAATCGCTAATCAAACTCAACTCCAACATTCCAAGATTCACCGCACTCAGATGAAGAGTAAAAGACTAAATAATCTAACTCAAAGCCACAATAAAGAAGAAGAAGAAAGACGTCTATGGACTATAAATAGACGTTTATATCGTAGAAATTCGTGTATAAGTATAAATGTCAATTTATGATGCGTCCCTGTATGAACTTAATTCAAATATTGATTCGCAATTACTGAAATTTCTTAATTCTGACGTATTAGATTATATATTTTTCTCTTCGGTTATTTGGAAATTTACTATAATATGTCTCTTAATAAATATGTGTATATCAGTATGAAATATTGAGTAAAATATGTATATTACTTATTGTTGTTCTACTGTATTCGGCTACATTTCATACATTGCATCAATACGTAAATGAATGGACACACGTACTTTGTTAATCTTTATTAATTTCTATTTCTGACAGTTTTCTACGAGATAATAGGTAGAGCTGATTATCTCGGACCTTATCAATGTCTTTTAAATAGTACAAAAATAATTTTATGAATAGACATGAAACATAATTGAATTTTAAATATAATGCGGTTTAAACGGTAACAAATTAACAGTAAACACTTAAACTCTCACGTCCTTGACATACTGACACTTTGGTTGTGGACAAGTATTAGAAATAACATAATAAGTATTCGTGCTAGACAAACTGTGTGGGCGGGCTTTCATGATGTCCTCTACAGGACTTTTTATTTGATTCAATAATATATTTTATTAAATACTTATTGCATCCATTATCTTAAAAATTATGGATGTTATTTTTAAAATAAGGTATCAATGAATACACCAAATTATACATATACTTTCGTTTTCATGAACAAAAATATTCAATAAAAAAATACAAAAATTGACTAACTTCCGTTTGTCAAAATAATAACCTGTTGATTTAATTATATTTTTGACTCAGTAATTGCAATAAAATTAAAGCATTTAATTTTCAACGTGCCATCTTGTATCTTTGCCGATCGCGCCATGTCTAATAACGGTTTTGACAATATTTCCTTTCCGATTTATTTGATGATGAAAATAACATCCTTTTGGTTAATAATTATTATTCTAGCTTTAAAATAAACCACTTTGTATAAAATTCCACTTTTTGGATTGGACGGTGAAGTTTGTAGTATTCATGAAAAAGATGTTTCTACTTTTATTACTGATATAAGTTATTATGAAATGTTAGTTATTAATAATGTTGTCAATTTTTTCGAATTTCGTTGTAAGATAGTTGTTTGGTTCTTTACTCTAGCTCATTAGTACATTCTTTCGTTTTCATTTTAAAGAATCGCGGCGTGTCGGTTTATTTTTGTTTTCCTATTGTACGTAGTATAAGGAACTATTACGATGATGAAAATGACTCCCCCCTACCGGAAGTGGTTTTTGCACATTCGCTCTCTCTCTCTCTAATCAACTACTAGGTATATTTGCAGTGTTATCCCACTGGTGATTTGGTGAAGAGCATATCTTCTAAGGTTACACCTTAGCCAAAAATACCACGTTTAACACTCTTTTTTGTTTTATACAGATATCTACTGAAGATGGCAACTTAGTTGCCGAAATACGTATTTAGATTTTTTGATATATATTTTTTGTGGTAAGGGATTTTCCTTTTGCATTTTATTTCACATTTTTAGCCACAGTCTCCACCCATTATTGAATACTAGGTATAGACAAATTTCCACAGAATAAAAAAATAGTCGAAAGTAAATTTAGCAACAAATTTGTGGTTTTTCGAAATTCCTACTGGAAATAAGTCCTTCACAAAAAGCAGTTTTTCCTAATATTTCGCTTTTATGCATTCCGGATGGCTTTATTAACAGAATAAATTATATCTTTTCCTCGTCCTTTGCCTCCTCTCTACATTTACTATTATGTTGGCTTGTTTAGGATCTATCCTGATTCTTCCCGTGATTGGTTTAAATTAGATTATTTTACTTTCGAGTATTTCAGTGATCATATCACACAATATTGGGCCAACGTTGACTGCCGGTTGTATTATAAAACTTATCATCCTTTCTTGTAACATACAGATATGTCTAACTAAGTTGCACACTATCACAATGAGCCCCGTACAGAGATGCGTCTACTTCAGTACATCATGCACACATGCGTTCATTTCTTGTATCATAATTGGTGCTTTAAATACAAAGTAGTGATGGTAACAATAGGGTAAGAAAGTCTATCACATTTTTAACATGATAAAAAAGGATACAACAAAACGGACTAGAAAGGCCAGTATGGGCAGGGATAGGAAGAGTTTCTAATGTGCAACAAGACAACAACTTGGTAAATTTTACCACACCCACAACAGCTTGTCAAGACACAAATTTTCCATAGATACGTCAGGTCAGCTCGACGGTGTATAAAAAGTGCTGGTATAAAAAATTACTCTGCTGCTAAAAAGCCGTATCTTACAGATGTAGATAAACGGAAAAGACTGCAGTTTGCCAACCAGTTCCTAAATCAGGTTGAGGAATTTTGGAGTTCTGTAGTTTTCTCTGAAGAAAAACAATTCACACTTAGAGAACTTTGTCAACTATAAAACAAATTCTGGACGGTTTTCTGTCAACGTGTGGGGGTGGAAGTGTGAGCCTGGGATATGCTGCAAAATAAATGAACGTGTTAATTCACGACATTATATGGAAATTTTCAGAGCTCATTATGTTACCATCTGTTGGCCAAACATTTCCCGAGGGTTTTATTTTTTAGCACGGTACAAACTATTTGACAGTGGTTTGATGAAAATGGGGTTAATGTATTAGTTCCTTGGCCGTCACGAAGTTCAGATTTGAACCCCACAGAAAATATTTGGGGATATCTTGTCAAAAAAAATGTATTTATCAGATTTTCGGCCGTAAATGCAGAACAGTTGCAAGGGGCAATTGAAAATACTTGGGAGAGCCTAACGGAAAATTATGACATGCGGCGCAATTTAATTTTGTCAATGAGAAGGCGTCTGCAGCTTGTTGTGAAAGCCAAAGGAGCCACTATACGCTATTAATTATTAATTTACTAGCACACTTACAGTTTTTATAAGTTAGCTATTCTATGCATTTCTTGGTTTCTTGTATTATAAACTTTAATAAAATTATTATATTTTTTTAAAACTAACTTCAGGAATCTTGACCTCCTTTAAACAAGCATATAATATTTGGCATAAAAAAATGCATTCTTCACGAACGTCACTGGGACAGGTCCCGTTTCAATCAAACGAAAATTTGAGAAATCTACGTAATCTATCGTTCACTGTTGGATGACCGCGTGTGTACATACTTTAAAATAAATTGTTATTATAAATGAGAAATAATAAATTTTTTTCTATTTGGTGGCAGTAAAGTTAAAGGATATGAAATAAAACAAGAAACTAGTACGAAACTTCACGATCACGACATTTATGTGTTTATCCATTTACGATGTATTATAAAATCAATGGTATACCGTAGTCGTCAAATTTTAATTTCGGTTTATACTTCTATACCATGCAGAAGATGACCTTATAATATGCAGCGATGCCTGCTGGCTAACAGTGGTGGGAGAGCAACGCAGTATCGGGGGACCCTCACGCCTTACATTTCATAGGAAACGTTTGTCGAGTGTACTGTCTTGGCAGCCTCGCTTATGTTTATTTTTAGTTTATTTCATCGCGCTCTTTTCCTCTTTCTACTTTCGTATCAGAAATTAAAATATGTCGACTACGTATGCATTAGTTGAACATGATCACGACTAGATTCTCTACTACTTATTTAAATTATTTTCAGTAAACTTATTTTTTATACGTGTCTCTATTTATTCTCATTATTATATTTTCAATTTTGTAATAGCAAAAGTCAACAGCTGTAAGTAATGTATGTATTTAAACAAAAAAAAATGTCGAAATGATGGTTTATTGTTTTAGAAATTATTTCACCTATTACCATGTTCTCGAGTCCACCAGAGTGATTCTTTAAGGGTTAAGTGCACGTAATGATACAACTGTAGGAACTTATGAATATGTGAAAAATTAATTTAGAATTGTCATATACTCCTGAACTGTTAAACAATCTAGTATTAACTATTAAGGAAACTAAACTTATATTTTTTGATTCGTTGTATGCCCTCAGAGATTTAATAAAAATAGAGGAATTCTGTGATGAAATAATTGAAAGAAAGGAAAAGAGGCTCTTAACATTGAAAATGCATTGTTGTATTATTTATTTAATTCAGTATGATTGTTGAGTTTTATAGTTATGTTATATTTATTATGCCAGTTACTAATGACATAGAAAAAAATATTTCTTATGAACAATAACTGTTTCGTTACTTTTTAAATTATGTTGTCATTTTGGTGGCTTGATATATTAGTATTAGATGTTCATAATTCGTCCATTACTATTGATATTTGTTTACATCAGTTTGGTGTCTTAATATGTTACTAATTATTACTTAATATGTTGGTAGTACCTTTTTTTTGCATTATATTCCAATTTTAAAAATGTTCCATCCTCTAGGAGATCGTAATTTGATAACCAGAAATTGCAAGTTTGGGAAAAATATAGATATATTGTTCACTGAAATAAACTCTGTATTTATTTATCTAAATTCAAATGACACATTAAAAGTTGTCATACAAGCCATAAATATACATACATGTCTTATATAAGAATATACACATTTGTATGGTTATATTACTGCGCAATTTAGGAGTCAATAAACATTGACCCTAATACTCACAGTGAATATTGGTTTTAATGAATGCAAATTGGGAATCCAATCAAAATTTTATGTATTTCAAACTGCATGTTAAATATTCTTCAAAAATTAATTAATTTGAGTAAACTTCTATCTCCGATATTTTCAATTATACACAGATAAAAAAAATCATTTGAATCAAAAAAATATGGAGTTGATCTAAACAAATATTGTTTTGATATGAGCCAAACAAATTCAATTTTTGAAACAAATACATGATTTATTCGGTTCAGCGTTTCTATTTTTAGTCAACTCAAATATATATTTATTTGATCCAATCTACTTAGTGCGTAGTATTTAGTATTCAAAACAAACTAATATTTGTTTGGTTCTAGTTATCATCGTGGTTGCGATTCAACGGTTGCATTGTTTGAATCAAATCCACAATTTATTCGAACGAAATATATATTTATTTCTCGTTTATTTCTTATTTGTTTGGCATCAATAAATATTTGTTTGATTTAAATACAATATTCGCTTGAAATAATTAATTAATATTATTATTACTATTAGATATTCTTTTGTCTTCAAATCCAAAGGGCTGCTTGTGAAGAAACAAAAAGTGTTCTTCCCAGCCCCTTGGATGCGAAGACAAGAGAATATCTAATAGTAATAATAATACCAATAATAATAACATTAGTTAATTATTTCAAGCAGATATTGTATTTAAATTAAACAATATAGTAACAGTAATGGATAATTGTTGAATATATATACAGTGAGTTAAAAGAGAAGTGACAGATTTCATTATAAAGTGATGGGACTTGTTAATATACTGAAGGTCGTGGGTAAATTGCCGTATCATTATTAACTCTAAAAAATAAAAGTTATACTATTGGTGAATATATTTTATTATGAAAGTAAAAAATTAACAAATGTTTCTGTTTTAACAAGTATAAAATAACACAATAATATTTCTTATAACCGACAAACATAAAAAACAAATGAGCGCTTATTTATTGATAACTTAAATAACAGATTTTCCATCTCGTGTGTAATGAACACTAAGTAAATACGGACTTTCCAAAGACTGATATGAAAATACATGTGGATTGCCGTTATTATCACGATTTTCAAATGCTCGAGCCTTATGTACAATGATAAGGCTTGCAGCGTGTAATATTAATACCACAAAATTAATTTTATTTTCGTTTTAAACTACAGTTTTTATCTTTCCAAAATGCGGAAGTACCTCGTTATTCAAATATATAACTAAACCTGGCTTAAATAATATAATATAATAATAACTAAAACTTTGTTAGCAATGCTGGCGGATGACTCCTCGATATCAATTATATATTCTTCTTTCGATTTTCCTGCATCTTCTGTCATAGGTGGACAACTTAGTTTAAATTTCTTTGTCGCAGGTTCATTATCAGGGCTGAGTCCATGTAACTAAATGGAAAAAATAGAATATCAAAATTGAAAAAAAAAATTGAAAATATTTCTAAAATATAGAACACAGTTAAAAATTTTGACCTTCTGGCACAAAACTGATAATGAGTAACTATTTTGTTGATAAATTGATAATAAAAAAAATTACCATATGTCAAACAGATTTGAACACAGCATGACTAACAAAATGAATATTTCTTAATACCTTTCTTAGCTCCGCTAGGCCCCTCTTTAGTCTGATCTTGTCACCTTTAATATGATTGCTAAAAAAATCTAGTTCGTTCATATCAAGACCATTTAGAACTTCGACTTCATCAATTTTTTGTCCTGGAAAAAATACAAAAAAAAAACAATCATTTTTATGTGGTACTTTTCATTCAGTACATGAAAATTCTTTTAGAAGTTTTTTCAATCAAAACTTCAAACTAACTGCTAAATTGTTGATGTTCATATATATTGGGTGAATTTTTAAATTTTCGAAACGTTACTTATTGTCCAATTTTAATAAATAAAGTATCAAATAGTATGGCTTTTAGGCGACTATAAATTGTTATACATGCATATATCAGTGAATTTTGGGTTGAGTTGGATTATCTTATTTCAAATCGTGGGGACTTTTTCTAATATAAAAGTAATAATAAATGTATAAATAAAAATATATATATATATAAAGTTTTACCAAAATAATGTCTTTAAAATAAATAAGGAAAACCATATATCACAATTTAAAATAAGAAAATTAATCACCCCATACTTACATTACAAATGTTCTATGTCAGTTTACAGTCTCTTAGACGCCTTTTCATTTGATGTACAGCTCGGTTAAGACCTTATGGCACTTGCATGGATGACAATCTTAAAACTAAAAAGGAGAACGCAGCATGAAACGTGAGAGATATAGATTTCGCTACATATGAAAAGTTAAAGACCGACTTGAAAACATTAGTCGGTATATAAATTTATTGCACTTTGTCTGTCGTAGTGTATTGCTTTCGATACCTACGTTTTTAACGCACATGATACATATTCTAGCCACGCCTCGCGCATCCTGAGTGGCATCAGCTATTAACCGAGCTTTAGTATTTATGTGACCAACGTCAATCTTGCCAGTATTCATCAATATTGTAAAATGTTAATGTCTTGGATAAAATTTGCATTGCATTTGCGTCATGTGGCCTTTAGAACACTCGAGCAAAGTGTAAATACTATAGAGCTAACATTGTGCCTACATGCCCCTTTCCTTTCGTGTTTTAAATGCCTAACAAGAAACATAATACACAATAAATAACTATTATTCAAGTCACTGTCATTACAGAAATAATTAAGTATATTTGAAATAAAGACTATAATATAATATATATTTGAAAACGAAACTGGAAAATGCATGAGCAATACGCACATCAAGCAGTATATTAATATGCCACAAATATACATCTATAAGTAAACTTCAAATGTATGTATGTATTCCTCACGGTAATTCCCATACTTGAAAAGGGATAAAACCGTTTTAGCCCAAGGACTTTAGCAAACAAATAAAGCAATTATATTATGTTAACTTGTATTGAATTTTTAACTTGCATTTTTGAGCGTGTTTACACCAGAACCATCTCGTCATGCTGGCGACATGTCCTTGACCCATCCCACATATATGTATTATACCTTTACGTATATAATATATAGATGTAATTTGTGTTATATTAATAAATGTTTGAAAGAAAATCATAATGTAGTGATTTTAGAATTTCAGATGAAGTTATAGATAAGCTTTCCCGAATAAGAGTATTGCTGTATAGCTTGGTACTATTAAGTAATAAAAGAAACGGTAGGTACTAAATATTAGCTGTTAATTTGACACCAATACATATAGGTATAAGGGCAGCCATTACCCAGTTATGATAGAATATGTACACGTTCCTATAAGTTAACAGTTTGGATATATAATTCACACTTACCTTGAAATAAAGGCCATAAATGAGGCAGCTTCCACTTCTCCAATGATGCTTTTATTTCCATTTCGGGCAAACACAAGGAACACACGCACTACGCCATAATACATTGGCGTCTGTTTACATGCAAACTGTATACCACGCACGCGCTGAACATCAACTCAGCATTTCAAAACACCACTTATTTGCTTCAAATAAACAGATATTTGACCCAAAACATTGAGATTTCGATTGAAGAGTACAAATAAATATATATTTAAATCAAACTTGTAATCGTCAAACAAACAGCAGACTTGTTTCAAATAAATCAATTTATTCCAGTTAAACGAAGTATGTTCAACTCAACTAAATGTTGTTTAGTTTAAATAAATAATTTCCAAACAAGTATTTATTAGAGAAATCAGAACGGATTTTTATCTGTGTAGGAGGGAGCGTTCTATTTCACCTGTGTAGTGAGTAATTTCAGTTAGCAAGGAACAGCTGAGTAAAACAAAATGTAAGCTCGTACATTTTTCGGAATGCGTTACTATACGGTAAGGACTGTGTTTTCCTGCATATGTGTATACCTAATTTGATAATTGTATTTTATTTTGTGTTGTACACATATGCTTTATATTATATATTAAGCCGGCGACAGACAACTGATATAATATTTTCACATTACGAAAACGTTGAGATTTAATCTTCACCAATAATTATAATTATCAGTCTGTATTCTTGACAAGGATATTTTAGCTGTAGGAGAAGCCGTCGTATGTCAGTTACTGATGGTAATGTTAATAGAAATTTAACAGTTACCAACAGTTTATACAATTTACCAGTGTCATGCGAAGCAAAGTATTCAATAAAGCAAATTGTATAATGAAAATGTTATAATGTTAATACAATGTAGTTCATGAAGAATATAGCGGTAACATTCAAAAAAATAAGTTTGGACTGAACTTGACAGTAAACTAGTTTTTCAGTGCATGTTTATTGCTTTCAGAAAACGAATATTCCGCTTACGATTAGCTTCTATAATGTTTATCAATAACTCAATAAATTAGTATTTCCACATACGAATGTGTTATTGAGATTTTATGAAAACAGGGATGAATTCGACCTGATAGGAAAAGACAGGCTATAAATTCGTCTTCATGTACAAATTATTATTTTTTGAGATTTTAATGCTTACAGAATGATACACACACTTGTACTTGTATAAGGTATATTCCTATAGTCGAACAAGATTGTGACTTGTGAAACTTACTTCTATTTAAATGGCAATCTAAATAAACCACTCTATTAAGCTCTAATTAACCGATTAAATCCACTTAAACTACTTCACTTAACTAAGACAAAATTATGGTATACTAATTATAAAGGCTCTAATCTCAACGTACTTTGATTTTAAGTCACATTACATAAAATAAAGTATATTCATCTATATATAATACGCCAAAGTTTTCAATAAAGGAAAGCATTACCAGAAAAGTTTTAATTTTTGGGAATCCCAATTCTCATATGCCTGGGAAATCTTGGTTATTTTGCAAAATCTTGTTTTACACCGTAATATATGACTGAAATTTAGAAAATTACAGCTTAAGGAATCGTACGTGTGTTGGCTTAATAAAAATTCATAAGTTACGCCCAACACTAAACATGCACGTGAACATTAACATGCTTGGCTCTAATCGATTACGTTTTTATGTGATTCATGTCACCACCGGTATTGCGGATAAATTACATGTTCGGGGATTTAAGAGTAATGCTTACATACAATGTAAACAAAACAACATTGCGCAAAGTTATGCGGTACTTTTTTATAAAAATAATTCTAAATAATCATTCCAGGAACGACATTATACCTACCTATCAACGTTTGAGACACGTTAAATGTTATCGCTGTTCAAATTTGTGGTGCAGGTTGCAGGAACTGTTTTGTCAAATATCATATGTATCTAACAGATGAAATATTGACTTTTAATTAAAATGCCGGTAATATAAGTAGATAAATTCGTTGTTACAAATATATACTTACAAAGAGAGTTTACAAGTACATTGTGAATTATAATATTAATTCCTGAATCAATTACGGTAAATTTAGTACTTCGTTGTAAATTATAATGCTGTATTTAAATTTAATTCATAGTATTGTGGCTATTAAGGACAAACGATAGGTGAATACTATTACTACCTTCCTAAGAGTGTGAATATGTACTAGTCAACACTTGACTGTGTGCCTAAAGGGGGGTTCACACTGATGCACAAAAGTTGCATGAACGGTGCAACTTTTAAGAGTTGCACGGTTGGTTCACACTGATCAGGAAGTACATGCAATTTTTCACAAATGCTATTTTTTTTGTGGTACTACCAACATAAAATAATTATATGTCATCATTACCATTTATCGTGCATTTATCATTTATGAAAATTTTCGACCTTAAAAAATTGTGACCTTAAGTTTGAGCAGCTTTTGAAATTCGGGCCATAAATACGTAATATAGTCGTATGGTGACCACAACTCATTTATTTAAAATCGGTTCAGTGTTATTTGTGGATTGAGAATTCAGTAAAAATTGAACTTTATACTTTATATAATGGACCGTTTAAAAGTAGCTGCAGCAGCTGCGCTAATAATAGGTGCTGCTACGATGCTAATGAAACCAAAACGGAAGTGTTGGGTTAAGCCATGGATTAGAAAGCGAAATTCAAGGGGAAATTTCAGTTTGATAAATTTTGAACTGAATGACGATCCTACTAGCTATCACAATTTTATACGGATGCCTAAAATAGTGTAGCTTTAATCGTGTAGCAAGATACACGATTAAGGGATGCGATTTCAGCAAAGGATAAATTGATAATTACCCTAAGATTTTTAGCTACGGGTGAATCTTACAAGAGTTTCATTCAGTTATTTATAGTTATTCATTCAGAATAGGACAGTCAACTATTTCTGAAATGATACCAGTCGTGTGTAGTGCAATATATAAAAAATTAAAAGACAAATATTTAGTAAATAAAATAAAATTAGTCTTATGCTTACTAAATTACTATATGTATTTTTAAGATGCCATGCACATCAGCAGAATGGTTAAACATAAGTGTGGAGTTTAAAGAAAAATGGAACCTACCAAATATTCTTGGTGCATTGGATGGGAAGCACATTCAAATTAAAGCTCCACTGGCAGACGGCTCCGCTTTTTTTAATTATAAAAGAACCACAGTACATATAGTGTTACTGGCATTAATTGATGCTAATTATAAATTTTTATATCTGGATGTTGGAAAAAATGGTAGACTCTGAGATGGAGGTGTTTTCAGAAGAAGCAAGTTAGCTGACTTAATTAAAAACAATAAATTAAATTTACCTGAAGATGCTCCATTACCTGGAAGAATAAAGTAATCGTAGCAGATGCAGCATATCCATTATCAGAACATATAATTAAGCCTTTTCCATTTAGAAATATGAGTATAGAACAAAGAATATATAACTATCAGATAAGTAGAGCCCGAAGAGTGGTAGAAAATGCTTTTGGAGTCTTATGTAATAGATTCCATGTACTTTTAAATGTATTTAATTTATTACCACAGAAAGCAGAGCTAATAACACTAGCAGCAGTAGCTCTATACAATTTTTTAAGAACAGAACTTCCTTCCGACACTGCCGTTGATAAGCGCTTTACCTTTAGATATGGTTTAAGTAGACAAACTAATAGTAATAGAGCAACGCAAAGATCTTTAGATATTAGACAGGAATTTTTTTACATGTTAATGGTACTGGTGCAGTCGACTGGCAGAATAATTGTATTTAAAAGTTAGTGATAACACTTCTTAATATAAATGAAATAAGAATATCTTTTTTTCTTTATCTTTCTAATTATTAAAATAACATGATAATATTGTCTTTTATACATATATTTATAAAATAGAAATAAAAAAAGATAAAACTAGCTTATTTTATGAATGATTTATACATTTTTGGCAGGTTAGTCTGTGTGTTATAACCACTTATCATGTTTCTCACATATTGTCTCTTCAGAATTGTTGAAGCAGTGTTACGTGGTATAAAAAACAAGAAAATTCTAAGAAATAGAAAGAGAAACATATTTATGCTATTACAGGATGCCAGAGATGAAGATCTCTGGCACCTCTGGCATCCTGTAATAGCATAAATATGTTTCTCTTTCTATTTCTTAGAATTTTCTTGTTTTTTATACCACGTAACACTGCTTCAACAATTCTGAAGAGACAATATGTGAGAAACATGATAAGTGGTTATAACACACAGACTAACCTGCCAAAAATGTATAAATCATCCTGTATACCAGGTGAGGTGCATTTTTCGAGTGTGCTGGTTGCATTAAGTTAGCGATATTATTGTTGGTGCTACTTTTTCTCCTTTTTGTAGAAGATGTGGACTGCTCTGAAACTGGGGATAGGATTCCTGTATCTACATTTTCAATATCTTCTACATTGCCTTCAAATATCACTTCGTTTTCTAAATTGATATCCATTTCAGTATTATAATCTTGTAGAAAGTGTAACAGTAAATTCACATTTTCAAATAGAAATATTACTTACATCTGTATTAGAGGTACTACACATAGAGAAAGAGAAGGGTTAATTTAACTAAAAATCGAACATTCAACACTCGCATTTGGGTTAAATACAGTCAAAGAACTCTATTACTTAGCTTAACAAAATAGATTTTGTTACTTTAATTGTTGTTAATATAACAATTCTGAAAGTGTTTAACTTAACAAAACATGTTTCTTGGTGTGAGCAAATTTTTTATTTAAAATAAATGTATATTTTTGTTAAAGTAAACTTACTTTTACGTTATGTGAAATAGATGAGTTTGTTAAAATAACAATATAAAATGATTATTGTAACTTCAATTTGACGTTGTATTAACATCTTAAATTTCTCAAAGTAACATCAACGATGTGTTATTGTGAGCTTAATATAAAGTTACACCAACTAAATAATTTCATTGGTTTAATAAATACAGAATGGTTTCTATAACATACATATTTAGTCAATTTGACATTTAACTTGAGTTGAATTAACAAAATGATTTTGTTAACTTAACAAATATATTTGTTTAATTTGATGTAATATTTTACTTGATTCAAAACCAGTCATTAGTTTTAATATGAAAAATACTGTACATGTTCACAAGCGATAGTATTTTCTTATTTGCTGATTATGCACTATAAAAAAGCGTAAACATCAGGAATTAAAAAATAGTAACGTTTGCCGACTTGACAGTATTTATTCATTTAGGAAGCTAAGGGCTAGCTTTAAATTAACTATACTATTGTACAAAGCATCACAATTTCAGGCACAACCACTGAAACATACACATAATGGTATATAAATAAAACACAAAAGTAGATAAACATGTGTAATATATTAAACGAAAGTATAACAAAAGAAAATGTAGACAATATTACAGTCAGTACAAACTCTATTAGAGCTAGGTGGATACAATATACATATAATAAAAATACTGAACATTTTTTTACAAATATATATGAAAACATTTCCGACCATCTGATAGAACATGTTGTGAAAATGAATTATGATAAATTAATTCTACCATATTAATACATCGTTTTATGTTTGTTTCAGTCACCATATATGATTGAAAATGTTCATCAAATTGACATGTGTCATACATTTTTAAAATAAAAAAAATATCTTTATCATTCTGTGTCAATATTTCTTGAATAGATCAAAATGCTGGACAGTAGTTTTGAAAATCTGTGGCCACACAAAATCCAATTTTGAAGTGAATTCCAAATTTTTTGACTGTAACTCCGTATTTAATGGTTTTCTCTTTTTTTCTATCGATACTTATATGTATATCAGAAGCTGACTAGAATGCAATTCGAAATATTGGAAACACAAACAACATAAAAAATGTTTGTAAACTCACCTTGACATAATCAATAAAACTCTCTTTGCTCTCTTCGGAAGAGGGTTTCCAATTATTTCCTTTATTTTGTATACGGGCTCTTGGTGGCAAAAGATTTGCCACTGGCACTGGATTAACGTTCGTGAATCTGATAAGAAATAACAACGCATAATAAAGTATATTAATAATTCTTTTATTATCATCTTTTCGAAAATTGACAATATGCCGCAATAACAATTTAGGTTTTATAAGAACTTACCATGCGATAACTCGGAATTTAATAAATTTATCAAACCTGGTGCTTTTTTTTGATATCTTAAATTAATGATCCTAGCGAAATATTCTTCCCAGCATCCTAATAAAGCATTGCCACAGGCATACTGTGTTTTGAAGTCGTCTTCAATCTGGGAAAAAAAGTAGCTACATAAGAAAATGGAAGTAAGCTTTTTATAGAACAATTTCTAGTTTTAAACTTAAAACTTACATGAATTTGAGCATCATTAATTCTTAGTATTGGCCAATCATTTATATATTCTGCAACTGTTTTTTTGGATATATGATTTTCTTAAATTGTTGCTTTCCAGTGACGTAATACTTCGGACCACTGTTCAGAATTTGTTTTCAGCCAATCTAAGCTGTCTCTTATACTTCATCTAAAAAATAAGAAATAAAAGTAAAATATTAAGTGAAACTTGAACCTGAGACTTCTGTTTTGTTCTGGTTATCACAATCAGTACTGTTAATGTAATTATATATCCTTTGCAGATTTTTATATTTGTCAACTAATTTTCCTTTAGCAGCAATTGGTTTGTTACAAGCAGTATTTTGCTTTCCAACATATGGTACGTAATACGTAGATATTGTTTCGGTAGTGAACAATTCACAAACTTTTCTTGAGAGATTATCAAAATCTTCACTAACAAACCTAGAAAGTAAAACATTGAAAAAGAAGATTTATCTAGATAATTAACTTACTTGCTACTATCATTTATTGCTTCATTTATTAATATTTCGACTAGTAAATTTCTTGTTTTCAGACTTAATTGTTTATGCTTGTTATAATAATTTAGAATATGTTTCCCTGGTGAAGTTTGTTCCAAGAAACTTTGTAAAATCAACTGGTATGTAGACCTAAACGCCCTTTTAATATTTTCTTTTCATCCGTCATATTTTGAAACGCTTCTTCATCGATTTGGTGTTCTAATTAAATAAATCGAAAAAAGACATTAATTTAATCACAATAATAGATACATAAGTAATTTGAAATAGTGTTAGACAAGATGTTATTTTACTACCACTTAATTCTATAATCTCAATTCAGTTTCACTATTTTCCTAATTGAGACAATCAATTTAAGTCGTATCGTTCGTAAGTTAAAAAATTATTGATATGCTATTTAAGCACCAACCTAGCATATTTTCCTAAAAATGACTATCAAAATATTAAAAATATGCACAAAACAGACCTATAACATCTATCATTCGGCAGCTCCAATACCCTCAACCCTATCATATTTCTTCTTTATTAATTCTGATTGATAGATTACCTAGCACAACCATAATGCAAGACATAACGTAACTTAAATCGTATAAGAAATTTGATTCCATTTATAATTTGCATAGGTAACGCACTTTCTTTATTTACAACATTTCTAATAATTCACATATCTTCTTCTAAAAATGGCCAAAATGATTGTCATTACACATAACCTAATATGTACAACCCAGTAGCGTCGAACTATGTCAATCCTAAAATTCGACTACAATAAAATCGCTTGATATAATAATGCTATTTTATTCATATTATAATAAGAAACGTGGTCTGAGTTTTACTTTGGCAGCAAATGCGATGGTTCGCCCATATGAAATCTATTTTTTCCACTCAAAGTGCTTTCCATACAAGAAATTGATGTGCTCAGATAAAAGACGATTTTACCTCTAACTGCGTTTTTATATAAACTGTACTACAATAAAACACTTCTACCTACTTGATTTCTTTACCAGTTTAATATTAGAAAATAACATCGGCATTGATATTTAGGCCGCTGCAGTGTACATTGCTTAACGATTTTATAATAAATTACGGTAAATACAAACTTACCTTCAAAAAGAGGCACCATATCTTGGAACCCCATTCTATCAGTACATCTTTAATAATGTCATCGCCCACGATAACTCACTATACAAAAACACTTGACAAACACACGCAAGTACTTACTGTGTTAAGATGGCATGACAAAGCCTAGATAATGTTTCTAAATTCATTCTGGAAGAAACGTAATTCTTAAGCACATGCGCAATTTACAAGTGCGTTGAATTTACACTCCCTTAGTTAATTTAACCCATCATGTTGGTCCCTTTAACACTATTTCTTATTCACTGTGACGAATGTTCAAACGTTTATTTTAATCAAATGGGTTTGGTACATACAACTACTTACTTTTATGTAAATTAAACAAAAATTTTATTTGATTCATCAGGCAAATAATATTTATTGTCAGTTCAACCTAAAAATGTTAACCAAAAAGACATCGTTACTGCGACATTGCTGTTTATTTAAGTCAAACCAAAATATTCTTATATTAACGTTTCTATACGTAACCGAATGATTTTGGTTAATTTAACGTATTTCTTTCTCTATGTGTAGGTGTGACAATATCCGAATCCTTTAAAAATATTAAATGTTCGTAGCACCATAATTTGGGTTTTATATCACCACCCTCTTTTTTCTGAAGCTAATCTCGCTGCTTCTTTTAAAAATTGCGCCCGCAAGTTATGGATTTTTACTTTAATATCTTCAGTGTCCAAACACTGATTTGCGGCAAACGTACTTGCTGTTATTAATTGTTCTTTAATATCATTTATGGCTGCTAGTCTTTTAGTTTTATTTTTATAATCGCAGTGTCTCACTGCGTATATAACACTGGGTAATTGTGATATAATTCAATTAAACTAAGCGTCAGTTCTTTGTTCCAACAAAACTTATTTTTGGAAGACATTTTGTAATGACGTTAAAACAAAGAAAAATTTACCAAACAACCTATGCCAAAAACACCTATGGTCGAACTATGATGAAGTGTGGTTAAGTATTTAAGAATAATAATAATAATACATGTGCTTTGGTACATTTCGTAAGACAGGTTGGCAGCGTAAAAGTTACTAAAAAATCGCGTGCAACTTTTCACATGCCATAAATTGCTGCAACTAATTGCATAGTGTGAACGCGAATTTTCGTGCAACTTTTCACATGCGAGAAATCGCTGCAACTAATTGCATCAGTGTGAACCCCCCTTAAGGTAGCCATAGGAACACCTTCCAGTTATTAAAAATAAAAATAGAACGTAAGATATGTTATGTACCTATTGCGCTTGCCACAAAATGTAATGAAAGTTTTATTTTAAACTTCTACATTTGGGTCAACCTTGAGTTGTAGACCGCCATCAATATCGTAACTATGAGTATATCGTATAGTATATCGTATATCGTTCTCTTGCAATATTATTCTGGACATATCGGTTCTTAGTATCTTTTTAATGATTCTTCGTTTAAGTGCTTCTCATATTTCTTTTCCCGGAACCTCCATAATTTTCAAAAAATATGTTTCTTGAAACCACTGATTGTACTTCTGCTAGCTGTGTCCGGCAATGATTTTCAGTCTTTCCATAATAGATCCTCCATACACTTTTATGTAATACATACTTATTAATGTAATGCCTCAATAATTTTCACAGATTTTGATGACATGGATATTTGAAAAATTATTGCGATTTTTCAATCTTGTAGAATATCTCGGGTTTTCTTTGCTTTTTAAATTTTCTAAATATATTTGCGATGTTATTTGTCGTGGCCAGCAGGTGTACTTCTTTTGGCCTATTCTAGCCAATTATACATACATACATAAAATATTTAAAATAGAAAAGAATTCAATCATTTTGTATTCTATTTCGTGTTACAACACCTGAGACACAGTTTACTGTACGATAACGTGCTTGCGCAGAGTATTAAACATAACTTAAGCTATACACAAGTTTTGTTCGTTGTTTCTACAGCAGTTGAACTATTAGCATGTGTTATACTAAACGCTACAATGGAATTCGGTGATAAATGGTGCAATTCTTGTCTTGTTCATTGTATTGTTAGTGTACACTGGAGGTATTTTTTCGCCATTATTAAATTTTCGTTCATTGCTACATTCATCTTTAGCAAGGGCATCAATGAGTGTAGAACGTGAGAATAGTTGTAGATGTTATTTTTCAGAGGACAAATTTGATCAGTTCTTGAATCAGTTCTATTATAGGTTGTGATATGTTTTTTAACTCAAAATTCATTCATTCTATCAACTAGTATATAATTATAACCTGGATTTAATAAACTACATTACAGTAAACAAGCCATGGCCGAATACATGAGAAATGTTGGTGCTGCTAGTGTAGTACATCAAAACTACAAATACATACAAAATTACCTGTATAATAGTGTAATAATTGTTGGTGTACAATTTAAAATCAGTGTAGCTGCGACAAGCAAAGGTATCCTATAGTTTCTTACACATTTTTCTATGGCAGACGTACAAATGCTACCTCCTCGATGGTCATTTTGATTTTCCATTGATTTTAACGCAAAGTCATTTCAAGGTTTCAGCATTAAGGTCTGGTCACTCATTGACGAGACATGCACGGAACGATTGTCGTATGGAATTCGTACAACGCTTTTTCTGAACTAGTATTGACACACATTGGTAGCATACAGAATACGAAAATTTGGTAGTGTAATGCTACTACCGGTACACTACCGCTTCATGAGCAGTTTGTGCTCCCAGCATTCCCTTATATACTGAAATGTTCCTTGAAATATAAATAAAAAGCACGTTGTTTGCTATAGTAACGATGTATTCATAACATAACTCATGACATAAACATAAGATTATATTTAAGTGGCCTAATACTAATTATTATATTTGTTTTGAAAATATGCTAATACATACTCTTTGCTTTTTGATTATGAATGTTTTCTGCGTCTACTATATACCGTAAATAATTTGGTTTCGTAAATATAATAACGTCTGACTTTGACATGAATCCCCTCTACTTTTAAATATGTTTGTATTTGGGGGCTTTTATTTTATGCGACAAAACATGGCGTCCACTCTCTAACAAGCTCCGCGCTTTCGGAGCAAAGTAGCAGAAATAGTATTTCGATTTTTATTCGAATTAGCAAAGTTTTTGGTAACTACGTACTACCAAGCGCTTTCGTATTCTGAAAGCGAGCATTGACGAGGAAGGCGCGGAATATTTACAAGACGAGTATAGTTTCCTGTAAATTATCGTGAACCTACTTTCCCAAATATAACACAGTAAATTTGCTATTTATATTTTATGTGAAAATATTGTCTTTATGACACCTTTTCGGAAATAAATTGTATTATAAATTATTGAACTAAAATGTAATTATAGAAATATTATTTGAATGTGCTACCAGTACAAACCTTTCAGTACAAAAGCCTAAATTACCTTCGTCTCAAAGATAATTGTAAATATGTCTGTGACCATTAAAATTCTAAGAATAGCGAGCTTTTTATCTGCTGCACGAAGGACATATACATATTTTAGATTAATGAGTTATTTTTGTAGTTACTTCCACTTAAACCCAAGTATGTATATTATATATTTCATAAATAAATTATCGTTTCTTGGTCGTTTTAATCCATAAATCCATTTATTTTCTTGGCATTAGCGACCACTTGTTTACACATTACTTGTCAAACATAAAAAATAAAAATAAAAATTCATGTTTACACGTTTCGACAATATTTATTGTCTTCTTCAGTTTTATTTGAGTTATTAAGTTAAAGATAAATAATGCACAACCACCAAAAATGTATCGGTTGCCCAAATTGCTTAAGCTAAGAGCATTTAAAGCCCTTTTTATAGTCAGTTACGAAAGTAAGAGGATAAAAAGAATAAGAAAAGGAAATGATGTTTCTCATGCCGAGTTTTTTAAATTGTAAAAGAAATTAAAATTCGCTTTTTGTTTATTGACGAAGTACTTATGTATGGTAAGTTTCAAAAACGTCTGGAAATAAATACTTTCTTAATATCTTTCTTAATATACAACAAAACGCACATGTATAAAGAGTAGCCTATCCACACATACATATTTATCCTGAATTACAATAACTCGTGCATTCTTATTTTAGTGTTTTTGGTTTGTTAACGTTATCAAGTTTGTGTGTGACCTACCTGACTGACTTTTCATTTAGAATTCCACCTGTTTGTCACGACCGTCATCCCGACAGCATGTATTTCTTCATACCGTCCATTTAATTTTTCCAAACATAAATTTTTTTTTATAACTATCTACAATGATGTTGTTTGTGTTTGATGTTTAATTTATACAATAATTTTAATCTATAACTGTTGTAATGTTTGAGTTTTGTTGTTGTTTTATTACTTTGTACGTTGCTACATTTGGACGTGTATTTTCCTGTTGATTTGACTGTAAGTTTTTTGCATCCATTCATTATATTATACAAGGTCCTAATGCTATGAAATTGTTTAGATTCTAGCTGAAGATGGCCATGGGCCGAAACATGTACTACTAGAGCATATAATAAAATTAATGTAAGGCTTAAAAGAGGATTTATTTCTACCCTATTACTAAATACTTTCTAACTTAATTATATTCTTTGAAGTATTGTAATTAATTAAAAAGAATATTTTTGTGTTTGTATGTGTTTATAATAAAACTGAAGAAGCCAATAAATATTGTCGAAATGTCTAAATATGAATTTTTATTTTTATTTTTGATGTTTGACAAATAAGTATAAACAAGTGGTCGTTAATGCCAAGAAAATAAATGGATTTATATATTTTATATACAGTCTGTATATCGAACATATGTAATACCTACAATACTAAAAAAATATGTAAATTAAACTCCGAGTATTGCCTGACGTCGTGTCGTTGAATCAGCTCTACAACTTTGCAGCACGCAGAATAAAACTAAAGAAGTCATCACCCCCTTATCGTTGACGGGAGTCGTACACATTTGATGTCCGTCTCGCACTCGCTACGTCCATCTGAGACCAAACGCAGCCAGTTATTTTACCTTAGAACAAGTGCCGAATGAGTTCCGTAAGACAATCGTCACGTGCACGTCTCGTGCCCGTTTGGTCAATGTGTGGCCAGACGTTTTTAATCAAAATCAAACATCTAACGGAACGCGTTTTATAACAATTCATTATTAACAATTGAAAGGAACCTTGTTTAACACGAAACATACTGTTTTTATGTATATACAGGGCTATGCAAGCAATTGTAGCAGCAGTCGGATATTTATTCGCTTTGTACTTTCTGCTTAGATGGTCGCTCCTCTACACCTCTTCAAAAATGCGGTATGGGCACCACACGACTTTCTTATACATAATGTCGGTCTAAATTTTTTACTCAGAAGTTTCAAATTGACTTCTATAGAACTCTATTTGAGTTCTAAATTTCATTTTATGAAACTCGTTTTGACTATAAAATTTCTTACTTTATCACACTGTAATTTTATTCTTTAAAAGTTGGTGGCAAGTATAATAAGAAAACCCATGCATTTAATTTTAAACTTAAAATGTTTAAGAGTAATAAAAATGTTAAGTAAAAATTATAGAAGGATAAAAGAGGCATATGAATATAATTATTATAAATAATTTATTACTTAAATCTACTTCCTAGGCAGGTACATTACGAGTATAAAAGTATTTAAAGCATAATTTTTTTAGTATCTTTTGTATAAAAAAAAAAATCAAAATTCGGACCGCAAGTAACACTTTTACTTTTATCGAACAGCGATTTTTTGCAAATATATCGTAAATTATGTCTTCTATATATATTTATCAAGAGTACAAAAGTATTTAGAGCTGGATTTGCAATGTTTTTTTTTTGAAATTTCAAAATTCGGAACGGAAGTAACACTTTTACTCCTATCCAGTAGAACTTTTTTTCGATATCTTAAAAGTAATAATAATAATAATGTTTTTTTTTCAGTTGTGTTAATGACATAATAACACAGAATATAACACAATTTTAATAATAATAATTAAGAAACAGAAAGGTGAACCCCAAGAACAACAGTAATTAACACAACTTTCAATCTCAGGAGTTCCAGAATTTTTTCTCTGCTCTAATTTGTATTTGCTATGTGATTTTAGGAATTGCATTTAATAATAAAAAGTTCTAATAATTAAAGTAATCTTAAAAATTAACTACTTTGGTTTACCACTTAAATTTCCATTTACCTCTGTGTTTTTGCAATTAATTGTCTTACTCCGTTGAAGGATTTTATTGTGTTATACTGGTAAAGTTTTGCAAAACTTCATTTTTCATAAAATGTAATAACATACAGGACTCGAATGTACTTAGTAATGATATTATATATTTCATTATAGTTATAGCGCAGACTATCGTTATAGTGATTTTTATTTTATCCAGACTTGCATTATAGCAATAATTGCTACGATGTATGAATCTTCAACAATTATTATTGAGGATAGTACATACGTAGTTAGGGCATCACTTTTCACGCATTCATGTTACTCATACAAATTACAGTTTAACTGAAAATTTACTGATTAAGTGTAAAAATACAGTTCAACCGTAAATTGAAGGAGAACAATTTGCAGTTTAACTGCAAATTTACACCTGAACTGTAAATTTACAGATTATGTGTACATGTACAGTTTAAATGTAAATTAAACGCGGATAAACCGTAAATTATTAAACTGCCCGCTCGAAATAGTACATTTAAAATTCAGGTGTAAATTAATAGTTACACTGTCAATTCTACGCTTTCAATTTACAATTAAGCTATAGATTTACACTTAATCTGACAATTACAATTGAGCTGTGAACTGTTCGCTTTTAATTTACAGTTGGACTGTACATTTACACTTAATCAGTAAATTTTCAGTTAAACTATAATTTGTAGGTGTAAAACAAATGCCTGGAAGAAAATTACATGTATTCTTTACATCGTCTTGCAATTTGTCTGAAGTATTTCCAGAGAATAACGATTTACGAGAAGCAACTGTAAAGTTCGGATCTCTTGATGTTTCGTGTCCAACTTTTGCCTCGTTGAATTTGAGTGATAAATATACACCGGACGTGCCAGGTTTAAATTACGACGGAGCAAAGAAATAATAACAGCAGGCAGTTACTGAATAGCACTATTTATGTGGTGAACTGCAACATCTGTTGTTGACGACAACAAAAAGGTCCATTTCTACTCCTAAATTTCTGTCTTCATCGGCGTAGGTAGAAGGGTAACGTGTTTTTAAAATTTAATATATTTACCTTATATTTCGTAAGATGAATAAAGTTATATATCTATATACCTATTCATACTTATGTTAGATTCGTTTTTCATTGTTTTGACTGTTAATTACATATTCGTGATTTTTGTTTAATACCGTTTCGTTGAATCTACTTCTCCCAATTATCTTGACGTAAGTGAGCGCTGGATTTCGTTAAGTCTCAATAACATACGCATACATTTTTAGTTATCATTTATTTAGATCTAGAACATTGTTTATGTTAGTATGATATGGAAGAACGTCGAGAATGGCATCGTGAATTTTAACGAAGAACTCTGTGAAGCTTTAATATTATTCAATAGATTCGGCCTTTACTTGATGTAAATCCATATTCCAATAGAAATAAAAAACACAAACACTTGGTTCAGATTTACACTATATTTAATTAAAAAACACAACAGCTGTTTCGCTACACTGTAGCTTTTTCAAGTGGTAACAAATTCTAAATTATTACAATTCGAGAACAACTCTATTATATATAGAAAAATATAATGACAACATTAACAGATAACTATAAAATATTTACAAAGGGTAATTTAAATGTGTTTACTTAAAGAGGACAGTTTTCTTAATTATACGGCAGTTTACGAAATGGGATCTGCATTATTACTGAAACGATTAGGAAAAACCTAAGAACTGGAAAGATATAGATTTAACAAAGGCGATTGATTCAGATTTACTTTCTCGTTTAATAAATTATCTGAATATTTCAATTTGTTAATTTCCATACATTCAAGTAAATCTAATTTTCTACTTTTGTTTTGTACATGGAGAATGTCAAATTTATTGTTAAAACAATGGTCGTATTCAATTAAATGATTCGCATAAGCTGAGTCGTTGTTTTTATTAGTATAAGCTGACAAATGATTAGCTATCCTTTTTTTAAAAGCTCTACCAGTCTGACCTATATATTTCTAGTACAAGAACCACAATTTAACCTATAAACTCCAGATTTATTATCTCGTGTCGTTTTTTCTTTGTTGTTTTTGATGTATTTAGCTAGGTTGTTATTTGTTCTAAAAGCAATATTAATGTTGTTTTTTCTAAGTAATTTCATAAGTTTATCTTGTTCATGACCTAAATAAGAAAATGCTTTAAACTTCTTAATCGTATTGTCTTTGGTAGTCAGATACACCTCTAGTAACGTTTTATTAAACAATTTTTTGGTTAATAATTTGTCTATTAAATTTGGGTCGTACCCATTGTTTTTCGCAATTTGTTTTATAATATTGTACTCTTTGTTATAGTCATCTATCGACATTAAATTAACCTATGGATCATACTATGATAAGCGGCTAATTTGTGTGAATGAGGATGATTTGATTTAAAATGAATAGTAGTGTCAGTGTGTGATTCTTTATGGTAAATTGAAAAATCTATTTTGTCATTAACTCGTTTAAGTGTGAGGTCTAGAAAATTTATAATTCCATTAACTTCTTTTTCAATAGTAAAAGTAATGTTTTTATCAACTGAATTAATAAAATTAAAAAGACTATTTAATTGTCTATCTGTACCTGTGTATCCTACTAATATATCGTCTACATATCTAAACCAAAACAACACATTCCTAGTTAAACTTTTATTATTAAAAATCTTACGTTCTAAATTATCCATAAATATTTCGGCTAGTAGAGGAGAAAGAGGATTACCCATGATCAAACCTTCGTTACATTTATAAAATTTGTTATTGAAAGTAAAATAATTTTGTTCTAAACAAACCGATAATAATTTAAAATCTCATTTTTTATTACGGGGTTAGTTCTATTAAGTTCTAGCATCTCTTTAATTAGTTCACTCGTTTCCCCCGGTGGCACACTTGGAAACAAGTTTTTAACGTCAAATGAAATTAATTTGGTTTTGCTCGGTAACTTAAGATCTTTGATATTATTAATTAATTCATAACTATTTTTTATACTATATTTGGGTTTAAATCTCGTATGTTTATTGATAATGTCTATAAGGTGTTTTGAAATTTTAACCGCTGGGGCTGTAACATATGATACTACCGGTCTAATCCGGTAATTTTCTTTATGTAATTTAATTAGGGAATATAATTTTGGGGCTTGTGGGTTCATCACTCTTAATTTCTGTCTTTCAAAAAAGTTACTTGTGTCAAACAGGCTTTTTGAGTTATTAATGGTGTTGATAATTTGTTCTTGGAACTTGTTAGTAGGATCATGATTGAACAAAGTATATTTATCCGGGTCTAAGAAATTATCAGTTTTTGAAATATAGTCTTGTTTATTTATAGTAATTACAGTTTTACCCTTGTCATCACGTGTGAAAATTAAATTATTATCTGCTGTTTTTTTGGTAATGTTCTTTATTATATGTATATCTTCGGAATTTTTGTGAGTTTGAATGGTAGATTTAATAATATTACTAGCTTGGAATTTAACAAATTGATTACTATTACCATATAATGCTAATTCTGTTTCTACCGCAAGTAGTTCTAAATCTTCAGATTTTATGTTTGACCTAACATTAAAATTATAACCTTTGTTTAATACATTCAGTTCTTTATCATTAAATTCTGTATTACTAAGATTCCAGAATCTATCAAAAAACTTATGATCTGTGAAATTTTTATCAACAATATCTTCATTAATGGGTTTAGTAGCAATTAACCTATTTAATTTATTATTTTGTGTTAAGTATTTTTTGTGAATTAATTCGTTGACATGTGATCTAGTATTAATATCTAAAACATCAAATTCTATCGGGTGGAGTCTATAAGTTAATTGTGAGTGTACTACCTTTAAATATATATATGAAACATCCCGTTTAGAATATTGTACTTTCCTATCTTCTAGCAACCATTTCTTCATTCCTGACATTCTTCCTTTCTTGGCTGCCTTACTGTGGTTGTTAGTCTTCAAATTTATGTAATGTGGACACACTTCATTCTTCAAGCACTTGTTGTAAAACCAGATATTTTGAGTTGTAGTCTTTGTTCGTAAAAGTAATTTAAAATAATAACGGGCCAGGCAACTAATTGCTGCTTCTTTCAAAAATTCAATAGATTCGGCCTTTACTTGATGTAAATCCATATTCCAATAGAAATAAAAAACACAAACACTTGGTTCAGATTTAATATTATGTTTCTATAAAGTGCTTCACGCAAACAGTAGAATCCATTACAAGACATCTTTCAAATTAGTACCTATGGATACATGCCGACGAAACTGTGGATATATGTATTAGAACCCTGTGTGGTAAATGTTGTAGCTGGTGTACACATCCAACTATTCCATATAACGCATATGTAATAGCATCTAAAGTTATAAATACAGTTGATGCGGAAACAGTTGCTAAAACCATTGACGAGAATTTGCACAGAATTCATTCGGACGGCAGGTACAGGGAAAAAATACTTTTATTTGTTAGTGACAGTGCCGTATATATGTTAAAAACAGGCAGACTATTAAAGGAAACATATCTTTATATGCTGCATATTACTTGTGTAGCACATGCTCTCCACAGAATCTGTAAATATATCAGACACCTATCCGGAAGTTGAGAGACTTGTATCCGCTTTTAAAAAGGTTTTCAGAAAAGCACCATCGAGAGTAGCTCTTTACAGGGAAAAACTTCCATCTGTGTCACTGCCTCCCTCGCCAGTAATAACTAGATGGGGCACATGGTTGGAAGCTACTAGTTTTTATGCAGAGATAGTCGTTAGATTACAAAATTTCGTTACATGTTTAAATGACGATGCTCGAAGTATTTCTGAGTGCAAGAAACCTTCAGGAACACTTTGGAAATTTGCCTAAACTAATCACATATTTTGAAAATCGAAATCTCAAATTAAAAGATGGATTAACCACATTAGATATGGCTATGTAACGAAACCAGCAGACATTCGCAATGAGTTTACATTAAATAAAAGAAGCAGACCTCTCGGCGCGATAAAAACGAAATTGTCACACGCACAAAAAGAGACCATAAATCATCTCGGCCCGACGTATAAAAACGCTCTTATTTACACACCACCATAAATCAATCTCCACGCTGTACGGCATAGTCCAGCGGAGACAGAATGTCTAGGAATATTCTACAGACATTCGAGAGGGAGATGGAGTTTACGAGAATGCTTCGAGATGTTTTCACATTCGTATATAAGGCGGCATGATTCATTACGGGATTCATTGCGGGGTTAAGTCTCGAGTGCGTGGTAGCCAAATACTTAAATAAGTATAATATATATAAGATATATATATATATATAAGTATAGTATATATAAGTATATAAGATGTGCCGTCTTATATAAATAGAAGGGTTACATAAATACGGACATATTAGTGGTAAATAAATACAAGTGTTAATTTTAATTTATTAATAGTAGTTTAAGTGTGATACGTTAGTTTATATATTTTTATATTGTTATATAATTTTAAGTATATAAATATACAGACTGTTTTAAATAAATAATTGCACGAGTTGTTTATTGGAACCCGAAAACGTTACAGCTATTAATAATTTCAAAAGTATCCCAAGTGACTTCGGATGTGGCCTTCGGCAAAAGTTAGACGCAATTTTTAATAGAAATCCAGATTTAATAACATTGTGGCAATTGTGTATGGGAACAGTGACACAAAATCTAACTGCTAAATACGCTGAAATAAAAGAATATTTCCAGTATGCACCTATAACCAGTTGCGAAGTAGAAAGGACGTCTTTTGTCTATAAGGATGTACCTGATTTAAAGAGAACAATCTTATAGAAGAGAACCTTGAGAAAGTTTGCTAGTAAATATTAATAATCCTTTACTCGACTTCAACTACAAAATGAACAAATAATAAGGTATTTTGTTTTTTATAGATCACCCACTTGTTATCCTATTACATAAATAAAATTAAAACCTTTTTAAAAATACAACATTTCAATGGTGCTCATGGGCGATGAGTCATCAACCTTTCGTGTCCGGTCTGTAGTGATAAACAACCAAGTACACTGCAACCAACAACAGGAACACTATGGCAGACTAGACACCGCATGACACCGATAGACACAGGAACGCGGTTTTAACGTCTTTGTCACTTCTTCTTGATCATTGTTCTTTGGTATTTCAGAGCGATTACTAATTTGTGGTCTTTTAAAAATTCTTCTAGAACGAAGTACATTCAGTACATTTATTATTTCTGTCAATGTACTCTTCTTAAATGAATTTTTTGTAAGATATTTTAATGTAAAGCATAATATCTATAAAATTTTAACAAACAGTTGGTATAATTGCGCCACTTTTCTTCAGATCTCAATGGCTTCTTTCTTTTACTACAAGATGGCTTTTACTATAATAAATAGACCAGGAGAATACATGAATAGGCGCATTGTACTGGCAAACCCCTCTGGTGGCTACTATCATGAACCAACCCTAGAGTGCATATTTAGAGAATGCTGAATCAAAGATATGAGAATTGAGAATGTAGAAATCGTATGTGTAAATATATAGGCTCTTAACTCATATACGAAAATTTAATTAATAAACTTGAATCCAATAGATGAGTACATATACATATTACTATAAAATTATTGGTTTAAATTTATATTACATCTAATGCTATAAATGATATCTATAATTTGTATCAATTTATACAGAAAAATTGTAACTAGTGGGTATAGTAATCCATTAACTTACTAGCTTATGGAGAAAATGCCCCGAAGGGGGCAGAAAAAGGTGAATATATACTTAAGCCAAAAGGCCCCGAGTATGAAGAAGAAGTGTACAGGTACGAAAAGGTGCCTGTACACTTCTGTAAGCGTTATTTTCATCAGCACATTAAGACGAGGATTTAACTGCTGAATTGTGCCATAGTCTCATAACTTGGAAAAACTATTTTCACCAAACAGTAAGCAGCCTCGCTTTTGTCTCTAACCATTTCCTGCTTTATGTGACTTTGTAACCATTAAGGAATCAACAAACCAGACGGCAGACTATGCTTTGATGTACATACAAAATTTACAGAACACGGCTCTAGTGTAGTTACATGTTGAGAGAGCGTTATTTTTCATTCTTGGTCTCCCTCCCGTAGCTGACTGATAAACAACTAAAGCATGACTAAAGTAAATCCATCTTCAACATTTTTTCCATAATTTGCTCGGCTGCGGAATATATATTGTTTGGTTATGAGGGGCCTTTTTGCTTAAGTATATTCGCCTTTTTTCTGCCCCCTTCGGGGCATTTTCTCCATTAGCTAGTACATACATACCTTTTCAGTGGAAAGTAAAGCATTACCTCAATGAAATAAATAATTTAAATGCAGTAATTAATTAAGAAATGCCGAAATGTCCATAGGTTGTTTCTTCGATACCTCTTATTTATAACACAGAAACTGACCGTTAAATTAAAAATAAAGTGTATGAGGTTTAAAAAAAACTCGAATTTTTGAAAACTGTCTGAACCTTAATATTTAAATAAAATCTGATCTAGACAAGATTTTTAAAAATGGAAAATTTTCCTGATAGAGTTGAGTCGTAGAATAATTAGTATCCCGACTTCAACCATCTGTTTCAAAAACTGACGATGGCTTATTGCATCAAAGGCGAATTTAGACTACTGACGTTCCGAAAAATTTGAATAAAATTGTTTCTAGTGAAGATTTTTCAAAATGAAAAAAATGTAATTTGTGGGACATGTTGCAATATAACTATGCAAAATTCCAGCCGTATACCGTAAAAAATGACGATTTGCTCAAGAGGACCACCGTCATTTTATGCAAATTTTGCAGTTTTTGGCACTTTGCCAAGCCCCGCTTTGTCTGATTGCAATGAATTACATAAAATTATTTAAATACAAACTATTATATTTTTAATATATTTATTAAACGTATAAAAGTTGTTTAGCGATAGAGAAAACTAGAGTTGAATCGAGAACTTCATGGAGAGTCGTTCATCCGATTGCCCGACAAAAATTATATTACTCAGTAGTCATTTGTTCATGCGTGTGTTATCTGACAAGGACACTGAACACAACAAACTACTGATACATACATACTACAATAAAAAAATTAATAAATATTTTATTATTATGGAGGCAAGAGCAGAAAATGTTATTTAACCTGAATTAAAATAAAACTTTTAATTATAGTGTCCATTTTATTACGAATTGACATCTGTTTTAGTGTTTCTATAAATATTCACCACTTTTTTTTTATAAATATTTATTTGAATTACTATACAAGTTAGTATCGAATAATGACGTGATGAAGATTAATTTTTAAAAATCAAAAATTTACTTAATTATATAATTATCAGTGTTAAAAGCAGAAAATTATAATTAGAATTTTCAACACTGAGAAAAACTAATTTGCATGTGAAAACCAAGTTGTTTTACATTATTTTAAAAACTATAGTTAGTTAATATAAATGTAAATTGTTTCCAAATTCCTTGCTTCAGTTAACAGAGTTAACAAATAATTGGATAACGGCAAATATTACACGTAATAAACGATATATCTATACGTTGTCTACACACTATATAGTAAGATTTATTAAATTATTACTTTTAAAATACTTTTTGGCACTGATATTGGCTTTCAATTGATTAAGAATTCGCATTTATTGAGTGTAAGATTCATATACGTCCATATGTTCGTATATTTGACAATAATAATGGATTCTACACATGTACTATATCTAATTGGAGATCTAGGATGTGATAGGTCTAATGTAATATTTGTATACATATTGTACCTTCGCCTGATGACCTGTGTATGTAGGCTATTATGATCTTTATTGAACATATTAACTATGTCAGGTATAGTAGTTCTATATCGGCAAGTTTAGATCAAGATACTACACCTTTATTAAATATCATGATAAGAGCAAATAGACATTGATATCTAAAGTATCGACCAATAAATATTTACGTTATACGTTGAACTTTCAAACCTCATTTACTCGTTGTTTTTATTACTTTTTAGATAACCATATATTTTGATATTTAAAAAGGAATAAAATGATAAATATTTGTTTGGATCCCAAGTTCTGAATAGTTCTAGAACTAGTGCGCATGACATTTGAAAAAAAATTGTTCGAACCATGCCGTTATGGAACTACAAATTGATTAGATTCGGCTTTTATTTGATATAGTTCCGTATTACCAACGTAAGTAAAACAAACAAACTTGTGGAATTACACTTTAATCACTTAAAACGGACAATTGGTTCACCACACAGTGGCTTATTCCCAAGTGACAAGATCACGGAGATTAGCATATGAAGATAACATCGCCCAAGAAATGGACAAACTCCACAAAGCACTCCAGCAGAATGGGTTCAATGAATTAGCTATCAAACAAAACATCCAAATAGAAACCAAAACCTACTTACCCTTATGTTGAAGGCACCACCGACAGAATGTCCAAAATCCTACGAAGACACAACATTGAAACGAAATTGAGAAAAAGGAAAATGGGCTGGCTCTGAACATTCATTGTTATATTGTTTGCTTTGATTCATTATGATGTTGATTTTTATAGTTATGTAATATTTATTAGTACATATACGTTTGCGCATTTGAAACTTATGCCAATTATTAATAGCAGCTTATACATATAAAAAATACTTTGTTTTATTTGCTCAGCTGAGCATAACAAAATTTAGGAAAATTAGTTCTTATATAAACACCAGATTTTTCATAACTTTTTATATCCTGTCACAATTTTGATGGTTAGATATATTAGTATGTTTATTACAATTATTGATATTTGTTTACATAAGTTCGTTGTTTTTTTAATATTTTTATTACTAATGTTGGTAAATTTCCCTTAAAATTCTAATTATAAAACTCTTCCAACTTTTAGGATTGCGAACTATTTCAGAACCAATTTTGCCGGACATGCGCATAACAATCAGAACTACTAATTCTAGAACAGTTTATTATTCACTTACAAATACAGTATGTAAATGTGTCTGCACATTAATCTTCGGCTTCTTCTTTTTCTTTACATCCTCTGGTGTCGTATCTTGTTTTTAAATATAAAATTTTTGTTTTTTAATTTTTAAAGTTTAAATGTATGATTGTTTTTAAAGTATATTATATACTTCTACTTTCCGCCTTATATTGGGTTAGTTTTTATATCAACATGTTAATTGAATGATATTTTTGGTATTCTGAAATCTCTTTAAACAACCATCTCTTTCATTATCATCATTCTATTCCACTGCTACTTATACTGCTCTAAGGCCCGGTTGTTCAAGTTTAGTTCAATTTCGGGTTCTGTTGAACGCCAGTTCAAATGAACCTTGCTTTAATTTCTCTCCGTGTTGTATATACAAGTGCAGTTTAGTATAAGTTTAAGAAAGCCGTGAAATTTCATAATATCCTACGGTTGGTAATGGTCACGCATGCGCCTGTTACATATATTTCGAAATTTTAATCTTAACCTATAATCACAATACAAACATATACAAAAATACCGCGCGATCATTTAAATTCTAAATTAGAGCAGGCTGTGAAATTTAAATTAAGTTGGTATATAAGTACTAATTTACAATTTGAATTGTCAAAGTGACGTTTCAAAATGTTAATTAATCAATAATTGACATTCTGGACAACCTAATAAAAAAAATCCCGCCTGCTATAATTTAGAATTTAAATGATCGCGTGGTATATGTGTTATACTACAGTCCTCAAGACTTGCATATCGTAATAGAATAATAACAATGACCGACGAACAGAAGAAATCAACTAATTTTGCCCTCAACGAAGAAAATTTATTAATATTATTGGTTAAAAATATTCACATATATTGGAATGCAAATTGAGCAACACCGACTCTAATAAGAAAAAGAAATTGTGCTGGCTGGGCATTGAAAAACAATTTAACTATGAAAGCGGAGGAGTGTTTAGATGTCATACTGTTTTAAGAAAAAAGTATGAAAACATTAAAAAGAAGGACAAAAAAGGAATTTGCTGATGAAAAATATATGTGCTAGGTACAGGAGGTGGACCGGAAATGGGGTCATCTCTTACAGCAATAGACTTTGAAATAAAAGATATGCTTGGATTCCGAATTCAAGGGATATCTTCAGAGTTTGATGGGGATACACAGCAAAGTATTGTTTCAAATGTTATTGAAACTGATAAGTTCAAAGACACCGGTATGGTATAGTACAGTGCTCTAAAATATGTTATGACAATTGTTCTAATTATTAGAATACACATGTGAAGCTGAAGATGTACCCTAATTTGTATATTATACAAACAATTTTATTGATTTTGAAACACAATATTTTGTCGCAGGTACAAGTACACAAGGTGCAAAAGCATCTTATCATTCTTATGGTATGTCATCTACAATTATCTGCTAAAAATTAGTTAAATGAAATTCAATTTTTTGATTTTTTAAATTGGTCTTCATACACCCCTGCATTATTACAATTTAATTGAAGAACATAGTTTAAAACTAAAACACATGACCGAGAAGCATAGAAATAAAAAAAGAGAACCTACTCTTCTTCATTAAAAAATCTGTCCTTTTCATAAAAAGTTTTATTTATTGTCATTTAGAATGCTTTTTCTGTTTTGTATTTATTAGTACTAAGTATATATTTTTTTATTACTGTTTAGAATGTTTTTTTATTATATATCAGAAGAAATACATATTTTTATTTTGCAGCATTTATTTTTTTAATGCATAAATAATAAAGACAATTATATTTTTTTAATTATTCTATAGAAGTCCATTAAAATATTCATGAATCAATGGTTGTTTTACTACATTACTGCCAATATTTCCTGGCATTTTATATCAATATTAAAATAATAGGTGTTCGTAATTGAGGTTATAAATTCTCATAACATAAAGAACATATTGCTGAACTTGTATTGAACTAACCTTAAACCAACAAAATCGGTCGCTTACTTGAGCTACGTATTGAACTTGGTTTTGCACTTGAGCTGGGATTGTACAACCCATGACTTGTTATTAAGCCAAGTTCAACAATAAACCTACCCTAAACTAACATTGAACAACCGGGCCTAACTCTCAAATACTTGTTTTGACGTACTTTCATTGTTATATTTTGTAATTTACTTGGGGTCTATTGGAAATGTAGTATATATTTGTATTCTGTATTATTACATGTATTTTTTAAAATTAATATACATCCAATTCTAAAACAGTTACTGAAATTATTTCCTGCCTTAAATTATTAAATAAAGATATCTCACAGTTATATTTACCTACATATTAGGATGATTTGACGGAAAATCTATCAGCGTTTGTGAATAGACATATATTTTCGAGTAGGTCTTGCGTTTACAAGAGAATATTTTTATTTTCATTTTTGTCTAGTCTAACGTTTAGTTTCAAAGCTGTATACAGCATGTGTCAATTTTCATTAGCCATAGGCGATTAATTCATACAATACGTGACAACATGGCACCCCTACTTTCCTCTCCAATGCGAGCGCGACCGATACAAGCTCAAGTTATAGCAGTAACTGTTGGACCACTGATTTTGGTGTTTTTAATGCGTTCAGAAATAATATTACGCGTTGCAAGGATTTGTTTTTCTTTTTCCTTTCAGTAAATGCAGAGAATTATTAAGCCGCGTTCACGCTGTATGACACAAACAAAAGCGTAATTCTAATAAAATTAAAAATAAGGTAAATAAAAAAAATTCTGAAAATAATAATAAACTACTAGATCCGGAGATCGCGGCGGCCATTTGATGTTTCCCGTTCCAGTAATAAGACGGCTTTTATTGCAGACTAGATCGCAACGTGTTCGCAGCTAAAGATTGAATGTAAAATCTGGTGGGGAGATCGGAGAAAATCGTTGTAATGTCGATTGTTGCCGGAATTGGTGACGGACGGTAGGGGTGACACACGTTGCCATGTATTATTTGTATACGTATAAATCGCACGTAAACATTGAATCCCTATACCTAATGAAAATTGACACTTACGGTATAGAACAAATTCGTTATTTCTGGTACAATTGTTTTTCAAGAAGAGGAACACAACTGATATTTTGACGAAAATGCAGCAAACATTGGGGAACGATGCTCCTTCAGAGGCCACGATTTGCTGTTGGGATACACTCTTTAAATGTGGCGATATAAGTCTCGATGACTAAGAGGTCCTATACTATGAAAACGTGTTACCATTCCATAAATGCTTGAGAAAGTTAATGATGTTGTCTTAGGTAGGTGCCGCCTTTACTGAATACTGGTCAAAAACGTAAAAGAGCGACAATTTAAAGCTCGCTGAAACTGTGTCAGCATTAAAACGGCAATAATGGTAGTCCTCCGTCAAAGAAGGTCAGCACACTTTCCTCAGCTTTAAAGGTAATGCCAACGGTATTTTGGGATTCGTAAAGAATCTAAGAGAGATTTTTACTGACTATCTCGCAAAGAACATAACTATCAACGAGACATATGCTATCTCCTTCTTGACAAAGGAAAAGCTTGCATTACCGGGGATAAAAGAAAGACGCGCAATGGCTATATGTGCTATTCTATCATGTCTCGGCGCTGCCGTACACTGTCGCATTATTCGAGAAAACTGGATGAATTACGATTCCAGATTGTGCCTCAACCTCCATATTCATCGGATCTAGCCCCTTTAGCCCTTATTTTCAAAATTCAAATTGGTTTTCGCCGGAAGGAAATTCAAGTCACACGAAAAAGTTATTGTCGAAGTGTATTGATGACCTTGATACTGATGATTATAAAACTGATATAATACCACTCCAGCCCGGCTGGTCCAAGTGTATTAATGATAAAGTAGAATATGTTAAAAAAACAAATTTGTTGCTGTAATTCATGTATTTAATTTTAAATTTCATCTTCCGTCAAATCTCCTCGGATTCTAAGCTTTCGCTTACGTCCATGTACGTCATTTTGTTTAACCTATTTTAGCCTTCATATTGCTGTTAAAATAACGTAAAACTTAATTTTTGAAGGATATGTAGTTTTGCGTAAATCTAAGTTTTTTTTAATGTTCTCGGTTTTAGGCATTTCTTAAAATCCGCGGCACAAAAGACGCTTTATTATATAATGTTTCTCGTATTAATATTACTGACAAATCTCTGTGACTTTATTTATTTAAATGAATTGTATAAAGTACTGTAATGTGAGAAGTACAGTTAATTAACATCAATAAATGTCCTAGATTGGTGTAGTCCGTTACCCAGATTTTCTTATAATTGACGATACCTATATATCATTACTCAATCTAGGCAGTTAGCAATGTTTGCTTTACATCTGTAAATCCAAATATGAAATAAAATATTTAAAATATAGGTAAAACCAAGATTGAAGTTGATACGTTTACCTTATATGTTTTAATAAAGAATAAGTGGTTATGAAACATTATGTTTCAATTGAATAAAAAAATGCTTCCTCTCCTAAGAGCGTTACCAAATGGCTTATTGTATCGGCGCTTAAATGGCGAACAAAGTTGAGGTTAACGTTTGTCAAACGATAACTTGTAAGAAATGTAATAATCATTTGCTTTTCATTGATGTTTATGTTATTGTTATATTTATTAATAAAACGCTTACTTAAGCTGTTATTAGGTAAATATTTTATTTTTTATACTGCACTTGAGGGAAATTATCAAATTCGAAGGCATTTTTAATCGATAAATTAATCGGGTGTAGTATAATTATTGATTAAATATTTCTCGAAAATATTTCCGATCAAATAAGATGGGAACTCGCATCCTTCTGCAGATCAGGTAGGCGGATCACTTGACCTATCTGACGTGTTATCAGTGAAAATTTCGTGTCTATTGGTGATAGTAGTTGAAAATACTTTATTTGATATACATACATAATTATACACATGGAAAAGTTGCGCTTTGTTAAATATGTTGCTATGCTCGTTACACTTTATTTATTAAAATGCCGCATTTCGTGTCTAACAGTGATATGCCACAAAGATATATTATACTTCAGTGTGATATTGTTTGCTCTGCTCAGGTTATTTGAAGTATGTATGTAGTATTACATTCATTTCATTCTTAGTTAGTTAGTTAGTTTTAGTAACGTACACTTTTGTACACGAAATATGTATTCATATTAGGTTAATAGATTTCTTAGAATTTATAATGTAATTGCACATACAGGTGTATCTAAATTTAAATTTAAATAAATAAATAAATAAATGTATTTCAATCAATGTTAAGTAATATCCCTTATTATTGGTTTTTTATGTCAGATATCTTATTTGTATTTTAATTAGTTGCTATATCAACATGCATCTTATATATATATTAAAAAGGCAATAGAAAATGCAGGAAGTGGTTAGAATTATAATAAGAAAATAGTTATCTCAAAAATAAGTGTAGGATAGTTTTTCAACTAAATGCCCTTCTTGAAAACTTAATGGTAACACAAGTGATCTTAAAATTAATTCCCTTACCTGCATGTGTGGGTTATTCTTAGTATTAAAATGTTCATGTCTTGTTTATTATGGATGTCGAATACACATTCTATGAAAATATTTATACTACTATGTAGTTACTGAATGTTTTTTACGGTGGAATATCGCATGAAAGATCTCTAATCGCAATTTCATTCGTATTAGTAGGAAAGGCTGTGATAGCTAAGAAACTTTGGCAAGATTTTCTTGCAGGTCTGAGGGAGACACTTTTAAATTTTTATCATCTTCGGTGACTGTTCCAAGTAGTATTATATAACTGAACTTCATGACAAAATACTAATTCAGTGGTGTCTTATCAAATATAGTTAATATGCTAAATACACTAGTCTAATGAATCATGTAATCACTCAAAAGTGTCATTTCAATTTTAAGAGCTCGAAGATCTGGTAATTCTATATGGGAATTTTTAAAACCCGAAAAATTTAAATCCTGTTCAGAAATGTATTAATAGAACAATTAATGATAGGCTGGCGTCGCCCAGCGAGTAAGACGTTTGACAACAATTCCAAAGGGCGAGGGTTTGGTTTCGCATTCTTGTGCCGATAAGTTGTATGGTTTTTTACGGTCTCAGCCCGACTCAGGTTGTTGCGAATGAAATAATTGGAGGTCAGGCTAACGGATTATAGAAGGCGGTAGAGCATAACGCTAGCCAAGGTTCCATCTTAGACTACCGAAAGACTGAAGATATAGCGCCCATACAGTTATACCCTATAAGCCATCGAGGCCCGTTACGGGGATCTATTATTATTATAGAACAATTAATGAATGTAACGACGAGTTTTAGAACTGAGGAATTTTAATTTTACGGGATGTAAGAGATGCATTTTGAGAATTTCTCTACATAAAAAAAATATAGAATGCTAAGAAAAAAACGAAATTAAAAAAACAAAAATTTTAAAACAACGATCTATGATCTTCCTTTTATAATATACTTAAATTCTTCCATTGGCTTTAACTAATAGTTTAACATTCCTTATTAATTCTTTCATTATTTATGACACGGTGTATATTTCATTACAGCGAAGACGATCGATATAAAAGGGTCCTATGGAAAGACGTAAGGGTTGGAGATCTTATTCATCTTTCCAATAACGAAGTAGTTCCTGCGGATATTCTTTTGTTGCGATCCAGTGATGCAAATGGTCTTTGTTACATCGACACTGGTCACCTAGATGGCGAAACTAATCTTAAACAGCGACAGGTTGCTAGAGGATTCGTCGAAAAGGTATGAAATATATTTTTAAATGATTTAAATATGTTGTCGTCTGCTTTAATATCACTTTATTATAAAATAAGATAATCATATTTTTCTACTCCCATCTTTAAAGTGCCATTCATCGTATACGTTTCCATGACTCTAACTGATCTTTTAAGAAAACCTTGACAAACAGGTGATTTTGTATATTTTGATTATTTGCTGTCATAGAAAAAGTATAGTATGAAACACGTTTTATAAACTCGTCACTAAAATGAGGTTTATAAAACTTGATAGAAGATGCTACTAGGAACTAACTATACAAATTCACACATTTTCTCCATGTTTGCACTATTATTTGCAAATTTAATCTGAAATTAATACCTTCAGTATTTCAACAATTAAATCTATTGTTTTAAGCATCCAGACAATTTTAATTAAATCACATCTAACGAGAACCGAACCTTGTTAGGCGGACTTTATACCACTAAATCCACTGGGCACAAATTTTCCCAATTTAGTTACCTCAAGAAGCATGATATAATTTGTAGTTAGTTTTTAGTATTTTCTAAAATTTGAAATTTCGTTGAAATGAGTGGACAGATCGATTCGCCACAGGCATTTAGAGAGGTATATTAATTTCATAATCAGCTATAACAATTCCTATCGTATCTTTGAAAGTGGAACGCGTATGTTTCACTACGTATTTAGTACGTAATAAACAATAAAAATCTATATAGCAATGAAAAATTTTTAATTTTGTTGTATTTTTCACTTTAATTTTAATACCAAAAAAGAAATATTTGCCATATTGTTTACTCACAACTATAAATAACAAAAGCAGCATATACAGGGTGAGTTTTTTATCTTGAAACAACGGAATATCTCTAAACTACTGCATGAAATCAAAAAAAAATCTTAATAAGATTTGTTATAATTGAGGTAGCTCACTGAATGGTGCTGAACTCGATCCCCCACCTCGTCCCCCTCGAGAGTGAGAGGGGGGAAACTTTGAAATCTTAAATGGGAACCCCCATTTTGTATTGCAGATTCGGATTCTTCGCCATCAAGTACATATTGCTGTGATAGCATATATTTGTGGGTACAGTCATCTGTATATGCTGTGCTCTAAAAATTATTCTTTTTTACACCAAAAACTTATAATTGGTTTTGTATTTAATTTATATTGTTGAAGCATGTACCTAATAACTATTGTGGGTTCTGGCAATGTATGTGGTTCCTTCTCCTTCACTGGTGGCTTTTCTCTTACTTATAATAGGGACGAGGTAATAGTTTTGTTTAAGGAAGAAAACGGAATGTCTATATAACATGATCATACACCTTTTATTTTAGTAATTTGTAGATTCAAATATTTTTATATACACCTTAATGCTCTAAACAAATACATAATTGAAAATGCTCATATCATTTATACCAAATGTTGGTTGTAATGTATGTAAATCTTTTATTTATTTATTCATGATGCTAAACAAAAAAAATAAATATTTATCCTGTAAATAAATAAATGTAAACTTTTATTGTACATTGATAGTGATATTTATCGATGTAATTATTTTTTATATTGGCTTCAATTAATTGCTTTAGACAACCATTTGCACGTGTTGTATCTAGCTTTTAATCTTTGCCTTGTAAAACTTTTAATTAATTATTAACATAACTTGAAGAAGATTAATGATGCCTAGACAATGCCATGAAGAAAATGCGCATTCGCACGTAGCATCTCTTCAACTGCCCAACACCATTAGTCCTATTTTTGTTGTAATTCCAACTTTATGAATTTAAAAGAAAATCTTACAGGATAATATTTGCTTATCTATATTGTTCAACATTACATTGATTAATCATTTGCACGTAAAAACCAATATCTGTTTAACAATTTAGATAACTCCTTTTTAAAAAAAAAACTTACTTGCTATCTTTAAACATTTCATCAAAATGTTCATTTTGAATGTCCATATTGAACGTTTCAAATGAATTTAAATATATTAATAAAAGAAAATTATTATGAATAAACGTGATAAAGAAATAATGAAAACTACTATTCTACAATGTAACAATTATTTTTAAAGCGTCTTATTCTTTCGGAGTCGTAATCAGAAGTCTCTCTTGTCGAATCTTGTTTTTCGAATTTATACCGGCAAAAAAAACTCTACGTTGACTATTGCGCCCTCTAGTCCATATTTTAGGTTGGCATTGGAATACACGTTCCAGTGAAATCGCTGCCCACATGTTGCCGTCTTGATACACACACACATACACATATTGTTCTGACAGTTCTTTATTTACTAAAACGTCAACATATCGCAAATTGTTTTCTTATTTAAAAGTCTTTTCACTGCCTCGCACAGCATTTCCGACGGTAGGTTTATTCTTGTTGTTAATACCATCCTTCTTTGTATTCATCAATGAACCTATTGCCTTGTTCATTGTTCAATACATATTTTTTCTTCCCATTTATTAATGTCAATTTCACTTTTCTTGTAGCTAGATTGCGATTTGGTAAGATGGGAAACACGTTGGAGATAACGATTATTTTTCTTACTTAAACTAATCCTTAAAGCTATTCTTATTTTATAAACTTGCGAGATATCACGGCAATATGTAGTTTTTGTTTGAAGCTTTTTTTTCGATTCGTAACAGATTGCGCTGTAATCCCAAAAAACATGGTTGTAAACGTCTAGAAAAAATACTCAAAAAAGAGGAAATATGATTTTGTGTTTTTTTTATTTTAACATTAAATAACATTTAAAAACGCCATTCAACATCGAAGAACTTTACTTTATCATACCCATTTCAGAAAATGTGTTCGAAAGTGTGCCCTTCCACTTCGATACATTTATTTATTCGCAATTGGAATGATTGCACACAACTGAGAAGTGTTTCCGGCGTAATCCTTGAACAAGCGTTGGTGATTCGCTCAATCATGCTTTCCTTCGTGGTTGGCACTTCTGTATAAACTTCAGACTTTAAGTGGCCCCACAAAAAGAAGTCAGATGAAGTAAGATCTGGCGATCTTGCAGGGCAAGACACTGGACCACCTCGTCCGATCCATCGACTATTGTAGGCTCGATCTAATACTTCTCGTGCTATTCTTGAACAATGTGCTGAACAACCGTCATTTTTGAACTACATTGTTTGTCGTCCGTCCAAAGGAAGATCTTCAAGTAACACTTGAAGTTCGTTCTGCAAGATGTTTTGATATTTTTCACCATTTAAGTTTCCATCGATAAAATATGGACCAATAAGCTTATTGCCAATTATTCCATACCAAACATTTACGTTCGTAGGATGTTGATGTTCAACTTGGCGCAACCAATGGGGATTTTCGATACTCCAGTAATGCCTGTTGTGCAGATTTACCGTACCGTGATTTGTGAATGTCGCCTCGTCAGAAAATAATACTCGAATAAATAAGTTGGGATTATCTTGTATCCTTTGAAGCGCCCATTGACAAAACGCGCTCTATTTTGAAAATCATCGCCATGAAGTTCTTTATGCAAAGAAACTCTAAATGGATGAGATTGCCTACGCTTGAATATTTGGCAGATAGTGAACTGAGAAGCGCGAGCTGTTTCTCGAGCACTAATTTGCGGATTATTAGCTAGCTACTGCAGCTAATACCGCGATTTCATTATTTTCTCCAGCAATTGTTTTTCGCAGATTACGTTTTCTTGGCTGCACAGATTTTTCGCTAGAGAACTGTTGAACGACTTGGTAAAAAGAAGCGCGCGATCGCACATTGTCGGGAAAACGTTGCGAATAAAGATTAACAGCATCATTGATATTCCTACCACTTTCACCATAGATTTAAATCATTTCAATTCTCTCTTGTAATGTTATAGCCTCCATTACTGTTCAAATATTCAACACTAACTAATTTGTATTGGATTAATAATTATTAATCTAAATGGGGATCGGACAATGTGTCAGTATTTACAGCTTGCCAAATACTGAATAAAGTACAGTTTTGTATCGTTGAATACCATTCTAATTGCGAATAAATAATTGTATCGAAGTGGAGGGGACACAGTTTCGAACACATGGTTTTTGAAATGTTAGTTTACGTTAAAATAAAAAAACACAAAATCATGTTTGCTTGTTTCTCTTTTTTGTGTATTTTCTCTAGACGTTCACAATCATGTTTTTTGCGATTACAGCGCAATCCGTAACGAATAGAAAAAAAAGTTTCAAACAAAACATACATACTTGATGGCGGAGAATCCGAATCTGCAATAAAAAATGGGGGTTCCCATTTAAGACTTCAAAGTTGCCCCCCCTCTCACTCTGGGGGGGGGGGTAAGTTAGGGGATCGAGCTCGGCACCATTCAGTGAGCCCCCTACTTTATAACAAATCTTATTAAGATCTTTTTTTGATTTTATGCGGTGTTTTAGAGATATTCCGTTGTCTCAAGATAAAAGCTCACCCTGTATACTAACTCCATATAATAATAATAATAATAAAGAAATTACATACGTACTTAACGGAAGAAGCTCAGCACTGTACTTTACACCACTACACCGTGCAGAACAATTATAAATTGACCACTCAAAGCGGAAGACCTGGAAAACAAAATTGAAACTGAACAGCAGATAATAGAAAGATGGAGGGGTAAACCACTACACGGAAGATTCCCAGTGCAAATGTGGAGGTGATAGATGCGGCCGATTCTGTGGAGTGGATTAAGACCGGCGCAATATACGCTAAAACGGAAGGATTAATGTTCGCGATCCAAGATCAGATTGTCGCCACCAAATACTACCGCAAACACATCCTCAAAGAAGGCATGGATGATAAATGCAGGCCCTGCAGGCAAAAAGGCGAAACCATAGACCACCTTGATAGTGCATGCCATGTACTAGCGCCGACAGACTATAGACAAGGCATAATATGGTAGCAAAAATTCTAGACCAGCAACTATTACAACAGCGAGTCCTTATGGATGACACAACACCATACTATAAGTACGACCCAGAGAGTATTGTGGAAAGGGAAAAATTTAAACTGTATTGGAGCAGATCCATCACCACCGATAAAACTATACCAAACAACATCCCGGATATAAAACGTCTAAGACAACATACAGGGTTAGTTAAAAGTATGGAGACGGCGATTTATTGTCGTTAATATTCATTTTAGAGAATTATGTTCAATATAAAAGTTTGTTAGGATATTTTGATCTACATTTGAGAATATTTGATTTTTTTTTCTTCAATTGTTTTTTAGTTACGCCTGTCCGCACAGTTTTTTTAAATGGGAACTAGTAAATTTTACTCTATCATTCGATAGAGAATTTTTTCTCTTTACAATAATATTTTTGTTTTTTTAAAATTCATTTTAATAACTTTTTTATAAGAAAAGGCCGGTTCAAGTGTTTCACAGATGTTCGGTACATCGCAGATAGATAGAAGCGATGCGATAAACAAACTTGAGCGACATAATGTTATCAGTGGTTATTGTGTACGTCAAATCTTTGACAGAAATAATTCATTTGTGCAATTTGTTGCTGTTAATATTAACAATGGCGAGTTTAAGTGAACATGAACGAATTGAAATACTTATGATGTTGGGTTATGGAGATAGACGCAGAAGTTTACAAGACGTTTGTAATTTATTTAATGATACGCATCCAAATCGAAATCCAATTTCTAAATCCGTTGTTGGTAAAACTTTAAGACGCTTTGAACAAACTGGTAGCGTTAAAGATTTGCCAAGGAGTGGTAGACCCAGAACAGCAAAAAGCGATGATAACAAACTGGATATTTTATTGGCTGTATCTGAAGATCCTCATTTATCAACCAATCAATTAGCGGCCAATTTCAATATTTCGCAGTCATCGATCGTGTCATTTTTAAAAAGTGAAAAGTATAAACCTTATAAGGTACACCTTGTACATGAGTTAACGGAAGATGATTTTGATAGGAGATTACAATTTTCTGAAGAAATGTTAAATATTTGCAATAATAATGAAAATTTTGTCAACAATATTCTTTTCTCTGACGAAGCTACTTTTTGCCTTACCGGTGAAGTAAACAGACATAACTGCAGATACTGGTCATCGGAAAATCCCTTTTGGTTTTTGGAGCACCATACGCAGTACCCCCAAAAGGTTAATGTTTGGGTTGGCATTCTTGGCGGTCATATTATCGGTCCCTTTTTCATCAATGGCAATTTAACTTCGGGTCTGTATTTGCAGTTATTGTAAAATGAAATAATACCTGCTTGTGCTACGCTCTATCCACATGAAAACAATGAACACCTGCCCAATGACAGTATCTGGTTCCAGCAAGATGGCGCCCCACCACATTATGGTGTAAATGTTCGTCAATATCTGGACAACGTTTTTCCCCACAGATGGATTGGAAGACGAGGAACCATTGAATGGCCAGCCCGTTCGCCAGACTTAAGTCCTTTAGATTTTTTTCTTTGGGGATACGTAAAAAACAAAGTTTACGAAGATAAGCCCGATAACGTCGAAGATTTACAAATCCGAATTACCAGAACGATACAAGAAATTCCCCGAGATTTTTTACAGAACTCTGTTCGGGGTTTTGTAAATCGATTGGGTCATTGTCAAATTACTAATGGACGACAATTTGAACACTTACTTTAATTTACAAAAATATTATTGCAAAGAGAAAAAAATTCTCTATCGAATGGTAGAGTAAAATTCACTAGTTCCCATTTAAAAAAACTGCACGGACAGGCGTAACTAAAAAACAATTGAAGAAAAAAGAAATCAAATATTCTGAAATGTAGATCAAAATATCCTAACAAACTTTTATATTGAACATAATTCTCTAAAATGAATATTAACAACAATAAATCGCCGTCTCCATACTTTTAACTAACCCTGTATATAATAAACGTGGCTGTTCCTGGTGCTACCAATCTAACAAGAAAACATAAAGAGAAAATTAGTAAAACCTTACCACTAGCCGTAGAACTAAAGACCATGTGGAAGCAAGACGTAGTCACCATTATCCCCGTCATAATTGGAGCAACAGGGGAAGTACCCAATACCTTACAGCAATCTCTAAAGAAACTACGCATCAAGGACGGCATCTATAAATTAATGCAGAAGGCCGTGGTATTAGAAACCTGTACAATAGTAAGGAATGTGACAAGCAACCTCTAAACCAGGGATGCACAGACTTATAGGGAACAGGGGCCACTCGGGAAAAATATAAGCCACGGACGGGCCACTACAAAGAATACTTATTGACACAAATATTTTTATTTTGTAAATAGTGTGAATTGCTACAAATGATAAAAGTAAAAGAACATTCAAAAGTGTTTGTTGTAATTATGTAATCGTTTTATTTCATGTATTATTATTTTGATGCATGACATTGCATTGACCTAACAATTTTGTTTATGTTTGGCTACACATCACTTGTCGCCACACGTAAAATTGCTTCCAGATTTTCATTTGCCAGCTGCTTTCGATTTTTTGTTTTGTTAAGATTCATCACTGAAAACGTTTGCTCACACATATACGTCGATCCAAATAAGCTTGTGCATTTCAATGCATTTATTCGCAATTCTTTATAAGCGGTTTTGTCAACGCAACGGTAAAAATTGAGTAAATTACCTTCATTAAAATTGTTTCGTAAATTATCATCATTTTGTATATCTATTAACTACAGCTGTATTGATTAAGGTGCATTTTCGGGTGAAATGTTGAAAGGATTGCTGAAAATGTCCAATACAGGTTCAACTTTTATGAAGTCTACAAGACGATCATGAAAAGCTGGTAATAAAATATCAATTTTTTCAACATAAGCTAAACTGACATCAGTTTTATTGAATTTCTCCATAATTTTTTTGTAGTTCGGAAAATGCCTGAAATTGACTGAATTGATTTGTGTCCTGAAAAGACTCAATTTGCATTGAAAGGACGAAACATGAGAGTATAACTGCGAAATCAATTAATCTTTGCCTTGGAGTCGCGTATTTAAGACATTCAAATGATTTGTGATGTCTACGGGAAACGCTAAGCCAAACAGCCAATCAGGGTTGTCGAGTTCGGGGACGTCCTTTTTCTTTTCCGCCAGAAATATTTTAATTTCTTCAATCACGTTCAGAAACCGCTCTAGTGTCAACCCACGACTTAGCCACCTTACTTCAGTGTAAAATAGGAGATCACCATATTCGCTTTCAATATCCTCGAGAAATTGTTTGAATTGTTGATGATTGGGACCTCGTGATTTTATAAAGTTTACAGTAGGTATACCTACTGAAAACTTTATAGATGAAAGTTGTAGTATACTACAACTTTCATCACATTTTCAAATCCCAATAATTTTGTATAATGCAATGAAACATTAATTCCTTGGTATCTATGTTTTTAGTTTGTAAATACTCTTTTAACATAGTTATTATCCCAGATTTACTTCCAACCATTGAAGGTGCTGCGTCAGTCGTAATACCAGATAATTTCGTTAAATCCAAATCCATTATAGAACATCTTTCCAGAAGAGCTTTGAGCATGTCACTCCCCTTGGTTAGACTTGTCAAAGAACTCATACCAATCAGTTCTTCACTTACTTCTAATTTTGCGTTATACCTCGTAAAAATATTAAGAGTTGAGCAGTGGAAGTTATATCTGTAGATTCGTCGAGTGCTATAGAAAAATCTCAAAACTTTTCGATTTCGTAGCTAATTGCTCTTCTACCGGGGTCGACATATTTTAATTTCTGATACGAAAGTAGAAAGAGGAAAAGAGCGCGACGAAATAAACTAAAGATAAACATAAGCGAGGTAGCCACACTCGACAAACGTTTGCTATGAAATGTAAGGCGGAGGGGGGGGGCGCCACTGCGTTGCTCTCCCACCACTGTTAGCAAGCAGATCGCTGCATATCATAAGGTCATCTTCTGCATATGATAGAAGTGCAAACCGAAATTAAAACTTGACGACTATGGTATATTAGCTGCTAATGTGGTAATTCTTTTTTGAACAGTCATCCGATTTAGTTGAATTTTCTCAAACTTCTTTGCATCTTTCGGACACATTTTTTTTGCGGCGATATCTAAACACTGCTTAACAAACTCACCATCTTTAAAAGGCCGACAAGATTTCACTTTTATTCGAGATATTTCATAGCTAACTTCAGTAGCTGTTTCAGCATCTTGAATTGGTTTTGTAAACATAACTTGCTGGCCTATTAGTTCCCATTGTAAAGTGGATTTTTTTTGCGTTCGATTTTCGTCGGTTAATTTGGTAAATGTATGATGCTGGGTTTCATAGTGCCTTTTCACATTATATTCCTTCGGAATAGAAACACAATTTTGTTATACGATGGCACAAAAAATTATTTTTCGGTCCAAATGTCCTGAAATTGTCGATTTTCATCTTCAACCTTACGACTACGTTTTACTTTCTTATACGTAGTATAAGGAAGTATTGTGATGATGAAAATTTTCGACCTCGAGATCTTTGCAGATGTCCACGTTTTGAAGTCCCCTGATACCGAAAAAGTGGTTTTTAAAAAATGTCTGTGCCTGTGTCTGTGTGTATGTCTGTGTCTGTGCCATTGTGGGTCTGTGTGTGACCACGATAGCGGTCAAACCGCTGTATATATCAATTCCAAATTTTGTATTTACGTGTATAATCTCCCTCTTGACATTTGATTAGTTTTTCAGTAAAATCGGTAGACCGGAAGTAGCGGTTTACTTCAGTGAAAAATTCGAATTTTGCCAATATTTTGTCAACTACTAAGTTTAAACAAATTTATAAAGAATTCATATGTACTTAAAATTAAAATTGAGAACAATTTTATTTAAAAAGTTTTTCGAAATTCCTACCGGAAGTAGGTCTTTTACTCCTATCGAAAATCAGATTTTTGCGAATTTTTCGCAAATCATGCTTTTTAGACAGGTACGTTACGGGTATAAAAGTATTTAAAATATAATTTTCAATACCTTTTGTATAAAGAAAGTTTCAAAATTCATACCGGAAGTACCACTTTTACTCTTATCGAATAGCGATTTTTTGCAAATCTGTCGTAAGGTATGCATTCTATATATTATATTTATCAAGAGTACAGAAGTATTTAATTCTAGATTTGCAATATTTTTTTATATATATGAAATTTCGAAATTCGGACCGGAAGTAACACTTTTGCTCTTAGGGAGTAGCACTTTTTTTCGAATCTCTTGCAAAGATATATTCTATAGCGATTTCTTAAGAGAATAGACGTACTTAGAATAGGATTTTGGATAGTTTTTGTGTAAAACAATTCTTAAAATTGTATAGTTTGAAACGCTCATACGTATAAGAAAGTCGTGTGGTGGCTTCACCTCATTTTTTTACTGGGACCTGGTTTATCCATATCAAAATTGATATTATATTGTTACGTAGGTAGATGCCAAGTTGGAACGACGAAATATTTATTCTTCACAGATTACAATTCAATGTTCTCTTGTCCGTAGTTAAAAATTAACTGCCCATCGGGGCGGGCGATGCGTTGTATTTATACGAGTTACCTAACATCGAGAACCTTCCACATTGTTCGGGAATAATACCGACGTGTTTCGCGAGTCGTCGAGTAATCTAGTTGGTTCGACATATTTCTAGTCTCGTAACAATATGCTTGGAACGACGAGGAGCATACCTGTCCTACGTAGTAAACCTGATCAAGAAAGTAGTAGGTACTTAAAGATGCATGTCTTACTAACAATTACAAAAGTTAGAATAAAATAAAAAGTTAAGAAATATTGATTTGAATGGTTTTTTTACCTACTTTTGTAGTTTTTCGAACAATTTTTAAAATTCGTTGTCGGGCCGCATAAATATCGACTGTGGGCCGCATCCGCGCGATATGTGCATCGCTGCTCTAAACTAACACCTGAATCGATCCTCTCATAGCGAAACCGTAACCCGATCATTTAATATAACACCTCGAGCCTACTCAACAACAAACACAAACAAGGCCAACGGCAAAATTGCCAAATACAATAAGTTGCAACACATCCCAAACTTAACAAACAAAATAAAAATGTTATTTAAAAACATCTGCTCAATAGCGTACACAACAGCTTTTCCAAATTCAAGGGTATACAGAAAAATTAAAGACAAAATTCCCACACAAATGAACAACAATTTCGTGTACGCTGTAGAATGTAGTTGCAAAAACTTTTACATAGGACAAACAAAACAAAGGTTGAAAAACAGGTTAACACAACACAACAGTGATATAAGGGTTAAACCACAGGGATGTGCGTTGGCAAGCCACATAGCGACCACAGGCCATAAAGCGGATTTCAACAACACCAAAATCATTTTCAAGGAACCGAACTACACTCGTAGAACGTTTCCTGAAACATTAACCATTAGAACACTGTCACAAAATTTGAATCGAAAAACAGACTCGCAGAGCTTCAGTGGTTCCTATGAGCCATTTTTTATACCGCATCTCACGAAAAGAATAAAACAAAAATTTATTTAAGAGAAATCGATGCATTAGAACAACAGACCCAGGTATACAAATTTCAATTTAAATAACGCAAACACCAACATACATACACATGCACACACAAAACGAAACATTTTATTTTTCCAACAAAAACCATGCGATGCGAAAAACAGTATTTTTTTCTTTTTGTGTTTGGGGCAGGTATCAATAGATAAACGTGCAAACACATACAGTAAAATAGATATAAAAGAATTGATATTTAAAAACTCATGTACAATATAATTTAGTTACCATAAAATTTTAAATGTGCAATAATGATTTTAATATGTTTTTAATCTTATCTTTATGTTAATAAATAACAAAGACGATACAGCATTGGGCAAATGTAAGTATCCCACGTTTTAATTTTGTAAAAAATATTTTGTAATGTTACAGTGCTTTGTTTATATTACATAATTGTATTTTCTCTTTTAAATAAAACAAAAGGTCTGAAGAAGGTCACGAAGATTTGACCGAAACGTCACGAGATAATAAAAAGTTGTTTTCGTAAATATCCTAACCCGAATTCTACCATCTGGTAGTAAAAAATTTAGATAGTGAAATACACTCTCAGCCAAAACTGAACTCCATATACAATTGCACAAAAATACAATATTAAACAAAAAGAATCAAAAATGTCATTAACGATTTATAAGGCCAGCGAGTTTTATTGCAATGTGAGATGTTGTGGCAATTAGAGATGAGAGCAGATATTGGTCACGGTGATTTTTCACAGTGATTTCCAAATCACTGTTTTCACCGTTTGCAAATTCGTGGAATCACAGTGATTACTTTCGTATTTATTATGATGGAAAGGGTTCTTTTCAGTATGGGCCTTGTTTATTAATACATTGTATACATGATCAAAGATATGGGCAAATAAATATCTTTTTCATGTAAAGAAATATTTCTGTCTGCGATTCTAAGATTTACTTAACTTTAAATAATATATTCAATTTGACATAAATATGTTTCACACTAGCTGTATTGTAGTGCTGTAACGTTACAATTATGATATATTTTCAATGTTATTTATCGGATAGGCGAAGTCGATTACGTTCTAACAAAGTTAGTCAACTTATATTTAATAAATATAATATTAGAAGAGAAACTGAAATGTATTTGATTATTGCTATAGGTACTTTAAACTGAACAAATAATAAATAAAATATACTTCATTGCTTGGAGTTACTTTTTATTTATTTTCTGTTTTGTAAGATATATTTAATTTACACCGTACTGATGACGACCAATTAGTCAGAAACACGTGTCTACGGTTGCACTAAGCGGAATTTACCCGTTATGATTCTCTTTCTTGTTATTTCATGTATCCGCGTAGTTTCCTTTTTTTTTTTTTGATTTAATTTATTATCCATACACATTTTGTAGAAATATTTATGTACATACATGATCATCTATATAACTAAAAACAATTCATCATGTTACTTGCTATACATTATTAATTTAAATCTTTTTGCACATTCGTGTGTTTTATATACATACTTATAAAACATAAATTAAAAGCAAATACCTACTGATATACCTAATATGCGTATATTTATATTTTATATCCTCGGTAGTTTATCAACAAATCAATAATTTCCATTATATAACGCGAATTTTGTTAAGATATTCATTTTCACTACGCATATAGTTAAACAGCTCAAAGAGCTGTTTAAAATCGAACGGCGAGATATGGGCGAAAGCAGGAACCGTTTATTTTCACCGAACCCAAACAGCTCGGAGAACGGTGATTAAAAGAGCTGTTTTAATAAAGCGAACGGCGAAAGCAAGAACCGTTTATTTTCACAGTTTGTTTTCGCCGTTTGTTTTCACCGTTTATTTTCACCGCTCACGGTAAACAGCTCGGAGGAACCCTTTACCATGCGCGGTGAAAACAAACGGTGAAAATAAGCGGCTCCTGCTTTCGCTGTGATTAAAAGAGCTGTTTAAAATCACCGCGATTTTGAAATCACCGTTTAGTGGCAATGGTTATAAACTCTAATACATTTCTATCATGGCCCATTCTCAAATCAAGTCGTACGGTGAACAGGGCTGAAAAAAAATTAATGTCAATGCGGACATAATAAACAACGTAATAAGCAAAATTCTTAATAGCGCTGTCGATATTAGAATAAAAACATTGACATATTTATTTTTGGCAAAGTTATAAATATTAATAATAGCAATTAAAAAATGAAATATTATACATAGTGTTCCATTAAAAAAAGAACTTTTATTACAGAACATATAAGTTTAATCATGGTACAAGGCAACAAGGTATGCTCTTCCCAAAAACAAAACACGTCCACGCCGCGCAGGTCGAATGCACGTTATAGTTGATAGAGGCGCCATTTAAGTTTGTGTTTACGTTGTGCCTAAGGTTATTTTGTGATTTGTCCGGATTAAGCTACGCGCACACTGCACCGACCGGTACGACCGACACGGGCGACCGGGATTTTTCTAAAAGTCAAATGCGTGTTTCTCTATAGAGGCGCACACACTACACACCGACCGGTACGATTGGACGCCTCAATAGAGAAACATGCAATTTGACTTTTAGAAAAATTCCGGTCGCCGTACCGGTCGGTGCAGTGTGCGCGAGCTTTAATATATGCTTTTTTATTATTTTATACAGACATTATTATTATAGTCGAAAGTTGTTATTTTACTGTGGGACATTGTTTTAGTTCGTATTTATTAAGTTTTTTTAGTGCATTTCGAAAGAAGTGATCTTAGCTTTTGTTCGAACCCTGACGTATATTAGATTGAAAACTATTAATGAAAAATTCAGATTAACACGTTTGAAAATGAAAACAAGAAAAATAAAACATTTTTTAAGTAAAAAACTGTATTTTAGTCCTTCTGAATTCACCCTTATTTTTCAAATAATTTTTTTGTTTGTTTATTATACCCTACATTTTAACATATTATTATTATATTGTAAATGATATGAAGAACTTATAAAAATAAAACATTGTCAATTACTAATTACATATAAATATTCCTACCTATTATATTTGTTTTTTTCGTAAACTGTAGTTACTGCAAAAATCGTTTTGTTGTAGAATTCACACACTCCAAGTAAAATTAGTTTTTATTTGAATTGTATAATAATTGAAAATTAAAAATAATTAAGTCTTCTAGTTAAGATTAATAATTAAAGTATTTAATATTTTTTTGCTACTATAAAATGTACCTAACGCAGTTATTTTTAAATAAATGTATTTCTCTAAAGCATAATTAAAAAGGAGGCAAGTTTTTTTTAAGAAATTAATATACAAATTTATATCTCCCTACACCCCAGCAGCCTTCGATTTATTTGTCAACAAACTAACATTATGCTCTCTATATATTTCTTACTTTTAAGATTATTCCTATTATTATTTTTTACATTACAAAATTTCCATTTCTGTTAAAAAGGACTTTATTGAAATGTGTCCTGTGAATTCACAACTTTATTGAACTCGTAGTATTAGAGGTCGAATGCGCCATGAGTTTAATCAGTTTTCCGCACATGCTGTTAGCAATCGGAAAAATAAATCTATTATGCTTGTCTTTCGTTCTTTTATTACGAATAACAATACCTGCACTTGTGGCCGTACAATAGGTAGTCTTCGAAAAATACGAGGGGTCGTTTTTATATTCCCGGACTAGGCATGAAAAAAATATTTCAAGGTGGTTTAGGTGGAGGGTCTATTTCTGTGACGCCACATTCGGCAACGATAGCTTTTGCAAGTCTTGCTTTAAGGACCATTATCGTGAAGCAACAGGACACCTTGAGTTAGTTTTCCGCACCTTTTCGCTTTAATAGAATCTCTTAGGCGATATATTAATCTTGCGTAATACTCTCCTATTACCGCACTACCCTTTCGTAGATAATCAATCATTAGTATTCCTTGACAATTCAAAACAATCGTTGCCATTATTTTTCCTGCAGAAGGAGCGACTTTAAACTTCTTGGGAGGGCTAGCACCCTTAACATGCCACTGCATTGATTCTAGTTTTGACTCAGGGTCAATAAGGCGCCAAAAATTGTTCACACGTCTCTATCCGCACACGCATGTCGAATGGCGAAATTCGCGGAACCCATCTGGCACTAACTTTTATCATTCCAAGGTATTCCGTGTAGAATTCTGAAAACGGTGCTTTCTGGAACTCTTAGTGAAGCTGCTAATTGTCGCTACTTTAGTCTTGCACCCTCCAGTACCAAACATTTGGTTTTTTCAATAACATCACGTCAACAGGCCGACCTGGACGGGCTCATCATTCAGTGATTCTCAACCATGTTTAAACAATTTTGACCATTCGCAAATAGCCGACATTGAAGGACAATCTCATTTCCGTATACAGACAACATTTATTCACGAATAATTTTTGGAGATTTTCCTAGTTTTGTCAAGAATTTTATTACTGCTCGATATTCAAGTTTGTGCTTTTTGATACGTGACAACACAAACTGACAGATATTATAACTATTACTGCTGCAATTATTTTGTAAATTGTCAAAGTTGTTTCCAAGGCATGTATGATAATAAAACACTATAATGAAAAATTATATTAAAATTGAAAAATGTCTAGTCCGAGAATATAAAAACGACCCCTCGTATATTTCTTTAAGAACATTAAGTTTTTCAGGCCTATACTATTTTCTTATGTTTTGATTGAGAATTTAACGGAGAATACACAAACATTATATATGTTCAATTTCAAACATTATACGAGGCATGTTTCTTAAGTAAGTACCGTTTCGATATTAAAAAGAAACAGGTAAACTTTTTGTAACAATTTTATTTTTACATGAAAGACCACACTTTAATCTATTTTTCCACATAATTGCTACTAACATTAAGGCACTTATCATATCGAACAACAAGCTTTTGTATCCCGTCGTCATAGAAGTTTGCTGCCTGATTTGACAGCCACTGCAACGCGGCCGTTTTGAGGCTATCGTCGTCATCGTGGCGCTTACCTCGGAGATGTTTCTTCAGGTGGAGAAACACGTGGTAGTCACTGGGCGCTAGGTCGGGGCTGTATGGAGGATGCTGAAATTCTTCCCAGCCAAATGATGCAATGACATCATGAGTTCGATTGGCCGCATGTGGACGGGCATTGTCATGCAGCAAAACGATCCCTCTACTAAGCATGCCGCGTCTTTTGTTCTGAATTGCACGGCGCAGTTCTTTTAAGGTCTCACAATATCTTTCGGAATTTACTGTGTCACCACGAGGTAAAAAATCAACAAGCAACACCTCCTTTCTGTCCCAAAATACGGTACACATGATTTTCCGGGCTGAAATTGTCTGCTTAAATTAAACTCTCTTGGGCGATGTTGGATGCCGCCATTCCATTAATTGTTGTTTTGTTTCTGGTGTAACGTAGGCCACCCATGTTTCATCGCCTGTGACAATTTGGCTTAAATAATCGTCACCTTCAGCATCATAACGCTCAAGAAAAGTCAAGGCGCTACCAAAACGTTTGTTTTTGTGCGCCTCAGTCAACATTTTTGGTACCCATCGTGAGGATAATTTTCGAAAATTTAAGCGTTCGGTAACAATTTCGTAGACTGCACTTCTTGAAACTAGAGGGAACTCCTCTGATAACGAAGAAATTGTGAAGCGTCTGTTCTCTTTCCCTTTTTCGCCGACTTTCTGCACCAAATCGTCAGTGATCACTGAGGGCCGCCCACTCCGTTCCTCGTCATGAACATTCTTGCGGCTCTTACCCATTTGCGTACCATTCCATTACTCATAATGTATTGTCCGTACACTTCACATACCTCACGGTGAATTTCAACTTCTTTAACGCCTTTAGCACTAAGAAAACGAATTACGGCGCGTATTTCACAATCGGTGGGATTCTCAATCGGCGGAGGCATTTTAAATACGCAACAGCAAATATACAAACGATCGATTATTGCCGTAATGGCTTCTGTGGCTTGCCAACAGATGTAGGTATACTGTGCACATGCACGAGACACCGACCGCAGCGCTGCAGTGACGAAATTTCAAAACGGTACTTATTTAAAAAACACGCCTCGTACCTATAGTCATCTACCAACTTATGCAATACTCCTGTATAATTCAAAATAATAATACGAAGTTTTCAGAATTTCAGAATATTTTATAAAGCAATTGTACTTTTCAGAAACTTAGTAATAAGTCGATAACTTTCGTTTTCGGGTTTATACTATCTTTTTGATTAAGAATTAGGATATACAAACGTGTATACAGTGTGTCAATAAAGTAAGGAACACCCTAAATATCAGCTTTAAAACATATCTCTAGCAAAAACGCTCAGACACGTATTTTTTTTATTTTTGAAGGCGCATTTTCTTAGATTAAATTGAAGTATACAGGGTTATCAAAAAAGAAGATGTGACGTTATCATGTGTTTTTTAAAATAGAATACCCTGTATATTTTTAAGAAAATCAAAAGAGCTTCTCATGAAGATTTCAACGATATATGAGTTGTTGGGGATATCTTTAATATTTACAGATTAAAGATTTTAATGATTTCTAATGCGCTGCTATTATACAGAGTGTTTTCAAAGTTGAGTCATTTATTTTATACAACTCGTAAAGAGTCAGAGTCAGTTTACTAAAAATTATTTAAATAAAAGTTGCAGAATAACAGAGTTAAAGTAATTGTAGTGGCTAGTTACAACAAAAATGAGAAAAATGCGTGTTCACTGGTAAAATGCATCCCGTTGTTACAAAAATTGTTTAAAATTGTCACCATTATCATTTAAAATCGGGGTGTCCACTAATGACTTCACAAGCGTTTTCGATACGCTGTAGTAGTTCCTCCACAGTATTTACTTCCCCATCGCGATAAACTAACTCTTTCAAAAATCCCACAAAAATAAATCGCTGGGCGTTAGATCCGGGGCGCATGTAGGCCAAGAAGTGAGTCCATTGCGCCCTATCCATCCATTAAGAAACTCATTATTTAAATGTTCGCGAACACCTCGTCTAAAATGAAGCGCAGCTCATCATATAGATACAACATATTCTGTTTCACATTTAATGAAACATCATCTAATAATAGTTGCTACCTTCTTGTATTAAAAATAAAAGATAAGGGCTTACGGCCATATACAGACTCGGAACCGAAATTACAAGTAGGTAGAACATATGGCACCGCCACTCTAACTACCCTTCTATCATTAAAAACAAATTAACAGAGTCTACTTTAAATGTACTAAGAGACGCTTGTCTATTAATTAATCACCAACTTATAAAACGCTTAGGGTCTTACCTTCTTTCTTCCCAAGGGTCGGTGTTAAATATGGAAGTCAGCACCGCCTCCAGCTACAGTCGGAATTAGGGCGAGTTCGAATTACAGAACAAAGTCGAAGGTTAAGGTGTCAAGGCGCCAGTCCTTAGAATATGCTGACTACCAAACGGTTACTTATACCCCGGATAAGGTCTAATATTGAAACCCCAGGTGTAAAAAATAATATGGCCAAACACACTCATACAAATTTAACAACAGGTTTATTATTTGTTAATTGCCCAATTAATAATCAAAAAAAAATCCATGCACGTCTGGCATCCAACACAAGACGTGGAAGCAAATCTACGAGTTACGAGCGAGCCATTACAATCAAATATTTAACAAAAAGAAAGTAAGGTTGTCACCAATTGTAAACACAACAATTAACATGTACGTCTGACAACATGACAATACTATTCAGAGCAAAATATGACTAAGCTAATGCGAGGCCTATCCTCGAGATAAATGATATACAAAAGAAAAATGTTTAAATCAAACGAATTGAATACATAGGCAATATATGCCAGATAGTTTATCCATCAGTATCGAACAGTTTGGTCGCATTCGGCAACACATAACAATAAATGAAACACTCTGTATAGCAGAGACCAACGCCAAACTGGTCGACACTAGAATTGATACACTAGATGGTAACTAATACTATCAGCGCAAGATATATTTTGCCTTACAAAAAGAAAGTGTGACATTAATTCACTTAGTTAAATATCGTACAAAATTACACACTCTTAAATTGAAAATGTTGAATAAATATACACAAAATAAATTGGGATGCTACAATGCAAATACACATCCGAAATATCAACAAAGTTTAACTCAAAAAAATTGGCTACGTAACAGGCTAAATTTTGTCTCGTAACCTCAATTTAGAGGCCACAATTACTATTAAAACTAGACGTTAAATGTATAAATTCAAAACACAGTGACTTACATGCCACTAATATATAAATTAAACAATTACGTTGACTTGAATGTACAATTAGGCCGAGATACTAAATTAAACAGCACGGAAGTGCTCAAAAACTTATCGTAAAGTTGCACAGAATTGATTGTGTCAAATTGCACTAACTGACTGTGCAATACACTGGCAATATTTAGCAAAACAGCAATAAACAAAGTCAAAACACCTTATTTTTTCCACACACAGCTACGATTCACAAATCTACATACAATTTCAACATAGGGTACGGGAAAATTCTTCTTAAAATATCTACGGCTACCAACAATTATCGGGATTGAATGCAGAAGGGCTGCGACAGTAGATTCAAGACTGTACAACATAATTTGTCTTCGCCAATAGATATATCTTCTCCAATCTTCAAAATGCCGCCATAATCGAGAACAAAATGGCGATGAATCGGTGGGATGTTTATCCCACGAGGTCAGATTTGGAAGAGAACGATTAAAACCTTCAACGGAAAATTAACAACCCAACAAGGCGCCACTTATACAGATAAATGCCTATGGAACTATATTATTTTTACCGTAGTTATATTATTACTTTGGCTTATTAAGCGGAAATCCCAAGTGAAATAAATAATTTACAAATTATAAATATTTATAAACTCAAACAATATTAAAAGTAACCAAAAACGAAAAGGAAAAACAACAAACTTTTCGATAAAGTTAATTACGACTAACGATCATTACAGTGACACCTCTATGCGACTGACTACTACCTCGGAAGATACAGATCGCATACCGGCAGGATCGATGGACATGCCGGCAAGATCGATTGGCTACTAGAGGGCGGCAATAAGATCGATCAATAATAAACTCAATAAAGCTTAACTGACAACGAAAAAGAAAATAATTAAAAATATGCTACCAAGCGTAATTAAACATTCAAAAGGTAAAATTAAGATTCTCAACTGAGGATTGAAATACAGCAAAATAAATTGTAACATAATGGCAGAGTGTGTCGAAGAAAGTGTAAATACATTTCACCTCTCAGACGAGCTGGAAGAAAGTGAAGCTCAATAAGCATGCTATTTACTACGCCTGCCCAAACATTCACTGAAAATGGGTTCTTGTAACAGCATGCTGATTTTCTACTGCCTATACATGCCTGTGAGAATTATTAACTACATTTCTTGTGAATGTGGCCTCGTCCGTAACTAAAATCAAGGGGATGGATGCATTTTACCAGTGAACATGCATTTTTCTCATTTTTATAATTACTTTAACTCTTTATACTGCAACTTTTATGTAAATGATTTTTAGTAAATTGACCTGTTAAAATAAATGACTCAACTTGAAAACACCCTGTATATATAAGCCGTTTTGAAAAATCGTAATATATAAAGCCACAATCTGCCCGCCTCACAGAGATGGCTCGCCCTTTATATTTTCCTGAAAACTTTTATACTGTACATTTCAATTAACTGTTAATATAAAACCAAAATGTTTATTAAGTAAGACCTCTCATAAGTTCTAAAAAAATTCGAAAGAATGGAGGACATTATATACAACTACCTACTTATGTTTTATACATTTTATAAAAGAATAGTTTTCGACACTTTATTCATTTTAATATTGGAAATATATACACTTTCAGATATCGATAATTATGCATGTTTTTAGTTGTAGCTATACGTTATCATATGCATTCTTATCGATTCGATTATCTTAAGTGCGCGGATATTGATTGTGTTTTTTAATTAGCGGTCTGAATATTAAAAGCGAAGGTTATTCTAATCAGGTTACGTTTAGTTATATCTCTGGAAAAAAAATTATTATATTCTATCTGTATAAATCTGCGTTATTCCTAAACTAATTTACTATTACACAATTTTGATTATCAATCATATTATCATATAATTTACTACATAGAATCGAAAGATATAACGAAAAATAATATAGACATTGTGAAATAAATAAGAACTAGTAATAGTGTGATAAATAAATATTTAAATCAGATTTACGCATAGGCGAATATGTATATCAATGGATATAGAAACACAAATATATACTTGTACACATTATAAAATGTAAATGAATCATTTAACACATATTAATTTGATATTGAGATCAGATTTCAAGCGACGATCTATAAAATCTTCATATTTGCATACATAAATCATATCGTTCTTTACAGACGTCCATCATCAACAATTAATACTTTGTTATTCTATACGTAAAATAAATTATACATAGCATGCTATTTTATAACATTCATAATATTTTACTTAAACAAATATAATAGTAAATGTTTTATACCAGAATTTTAAATGAAATAAGTTATCACAGAATTGAATTTTGAGTTCATAATATACTTGTTTCAATTTATGAAACCAAGTAAAATAATGTAAAATATTTTAAAGAAAACATTACTCATCAATTTAAATAGATGCTTGAAGATTGACACTTCCTAAATGTTGAAAAGTTTAAGCCTGAATGTTTATCCTTTGAGCGAGCTACACAGGGGCGTGGATGTATCGATACATGCACGTGCATAGATTAGCCTGCAATCAACAACTTGCATATGCTTCACCTACAGACGCAATCACTTGATCCATATTTTGGCTCAGCTACTCAGAAAAGATAGATTTGGCTATAGTGACAATAGCGTGCGCTTATGACCTCGAAGAGAAAACAAAAAAAAATTGAAAAATGTCGTATACCTATGTTATCTAGGGATGGCTTCTGAAATAACTAACGTTTTCACACATTGATCTATTGGAAGAACTGAGATTAGAACCATAACGTCAATTATCTTAAGATGGATGAAGATGCTTAATTAGAACTTCTAATACTCCATTAATAAAACGACAAGACACAATAATGAGACGGTCCATAACTGTACACGTACTAATAACGGCTACAGTGTCAGATTTTGCATAAATCATTCAAAATGCACAAAGTTTGCACAAATATGGTGCCTAAACTTCTCACTCCAGAAGGCGTTATTTGCGATATACGGCATCACCGTGTTGGACCACCCATTCTACTCGCCCGACCTGGCTCCCTGTGACTTTTTTTATTCCATAATGTAAAATGTGAGATTAAGGGGACCAGATTTGGTAATGTGGAAGCGGTGAAAGCAAAAGCGACTGAGGTTCTGAACAAGCTGAGACAGAATCGGACTTCCGGCACTGCTTTAAACAATGAAAAATTTTTATGGAGCGTTTTATAGCACCAGTCCGGTTATTTAATTGCCACATCTCGTATGAATTTATATCGATATTTATTTTAGAATTTAATCTATTAATATAATAAATAAAGTAACATTTCTGTAATTATTTTAACAATTTCTTATAATAATTTGTTCAATTGCTGGATTTTAGCAATATGTACAAGAAACATAAATATATAATATGTATGTATAAATACATATATGGATGTAATGTATAATAATATATAACATTATCTACAATGGATATCCGGAAATAAAGCGACTTCGAACTTAGCTGATTATGTTTCTCATATCGTTGCTTAATTGTTGTTTCATATTTCTTCGAAAAGACAAACTGTACTGATAATACACGCACATAAATATATAGCAATTTTCTATTAATTCAGTATTTCTGTAAAATTTATTATTCGAAGTATGTAACAGCTATGTAAATATTTTGAAAACGGTTTATTGCAACTCGCCGAAATTAGGCACATTGTTAGAAGGATTTAGACTACATTATTTGAGATTTTCTCCAGTTTTACATTGTCATTCGTTTTGTAGATACAAGGCTACCTTGATGTTTTTTTTAAATAGCACGGGGGGTCGAATGTAACATTTTTGAAAAGTGTTCTTTTCTCTATTCAGCCATGTAACACATGCCGGCCTTAATTTTCATAAAAACCATTTTTTTTACGAATTCGAATTTGAAGAAAAATAAAACTAAGTTAGCTTTTGAAATGATGTTTTTAATCTGTCGTCAACTGTTAACAACCTCACTTCGACCAAAAATAATAAAAATAACGCATTTTATTAAAATTGTACTCATACATTTTAAGAATAATGAAAAAAATGTTTAAATTGTATAAATATTTTATATTGTAAAATATGCTCAAAATGCTGTCCTTTAACTTTTTGACAGTAATGAATTCCATGGACAAAATTAAGCAAGGTGTCAATCAAAGTATGCGGAAAAATAATGGCAATCTCATTTCCTATTCGTTCTTGCAAATCTGCGATATTTAATCATTTGTTTAAATAATTAATTTTTTCTTGTGGGGTCATTTAAACGATTTTTTAAATGACCCCACAAGAAAAAATCAAGTGGGGTCAAATCAGGTGGCCTAGCTGGCCATTCAATTGTTCCCCTCCGTCCTATCCATCTATCAGGAAACGTTTGGTTTAAATACTAACGTACTACATGACCAAAATGGGGCGGTGCTCCGTCTTGTTGAAACCATAGGTGTCTGTTGGTATATTTCGGTTATTGTTGGGAAGATTTCTCTGAGCCGGGGAACAATGTTTTGTTGTAGAAGTTGTAAGTATCTTTGAGAAGTTAAATTACCATTAATTAAAAAAGGATCAATAATATCCCGACCAATAATTCCACACCAAATATTAATTTTTGGGGGAAACTGCGTATGAACTTGGTCCAAGCAGTGCGGATTTCTGTCAGACCAATACCTACAGTTATGGCGGCTAACATGCCCATTTAAACAAAATGTTGATTCATCAGAGGAGAGAATGTGATTGATAAAGTTACCATCATGATTTATTTTGTTCATCATTGTTTCGCAAAATTCGATTCTGCGGTCAAAATCATCTTCACTCAGTTCCTGTAACAGGTGGATTTTGTAGGGATGATATTTTTCGCATTTCATTATATTGTGTATAGATCTACTCATATTATGATTTAGAGCCAACTGGTGTAAAGCAGTTTTTGGATTTTCTTCCACATCTTATATAACATTCAATGAATCTTCTTCGTTTGTAACAACTTTCGGTCGTCCAGGTTTTACACGATTTTTTGTGCTTCCAGTTCCATTGAATCTTCTGAAAGTTTTTGAAACCGTTGTTCTAGAGATCGACTGTCGATTGGGATGTATTTCATTAAAAAGAGTTATGACCTCAGCACAACTCCATCTTCTATCGCCATATCCAACCATCATCAGGATTTCTATACGCTCCCTTTTACTTAAATGCACCATTTTTAAACTAATTATATGACATAAGCATATTTTTTGAATATAATGCAAATGGCAGAAGGTTAATGGCCGCATTTTCAAAGCTAACTTAGTTTTACTTTTCTTCAAATTCGAATTCGTAAAAACAAAACAAAAAGCGGTTTTTATGCAAATTAAGGCAGGGGCATGTGTTACATCGCTGAATAGAGAAAAGAGCACCCTTTTCAAAAATGTTGCATTTGACCCCACGTGCTATTTAAAAAACAACAAGTTAGCCTTGTATCTACAAAACGAATGACGATGTAAAACTGGAGAAAACCTCAAATAATGTAGTCTAAATCCTTCTAACAGTGTGCCAAATTTCAGCGAGTTCCAATAAACCGTTTTCAAAATATTTAGCTGTATCCATACACAATCGCAACCCTGTATATTATACAGTTGTAATAAACACCTTGGCTATACGGGTCATTTTCAGTAACCTTTAACTTTACATATACCCTATAACTACAATCCTATCTAAAATGATATTAGGGCGTACTAATTTTTTTTAGGTATATTACGTTATGGTGTGTCAATTTAAAGAAAAATAATAACCTAAAATTGCTATCTCCTTTTATTTTCAAACTTTAAATATTCCATTTTACATTACCGTCACGTTATAATTTTTCAGTTTTTCAAATTTGGCTTTATATATTTATCATATCTTGTATATATCTTATAAAATTATTTTTTTTTTACATTCTTTCAACAATTGTTCTTCGCCATGTTTATGTAAAATTTCAAAGATATAGCCGTATTTCTTTGTTTTTAAATACTTACGAAATATACCTAAGAGCACTAACATTACCGTCACGCCAACTTTTGGCACAAATTTTTAACAACGTATGGCGCCGGCTGATCGTTTGTTTACTTTTATGATCTTCTATAGCCAAGTGGATGTTGAGAGTCTGTGTTTTACAAAAATAACTGCCGTTATACAGTTTTTTTTCTATAAAAAGGGTAAGTTTTAAGCAGCGTATTTTTTCTCTTAACATTACCGTCCCATGAGACAATTTACCTACTTCTAATAGTAGCCATCGTTATCATCACATTTGTCCCATATTTTAAACCACTCTAGTTTTATATTTCCTAACCTCAAGTCTTTCTTTCTAGATGTAACATTTCTATCACTGTTTTATTACTGTTCAAACATTACCGTCACGAACATTACCGTAACGTTCGCAAAACAGCCAATACGTGATTGTAATGATAAAAAAGTGACGGTAAAAATGTCGATTTACAAGTTAATAATTAGTTTCTAAACATTTGAAATATCACTACAAAAAGTATAACAGTATAATTGGTAAAAGTATATTTTTTGAAAGTAATATAAGCCAAAAATTAAAGGTTATTGAAAATCACCCATACATCTACTCTAATTTAAATGGACAACCATCTCCATTATTATTTATCCTACGAACTAAATTAGCAAGTACTACTCTATGGTTTCTTCTAACTTTGGTTTATTTCCCAAGCATTATCTTCTTAAGTTTTTTGCGAAACGTGTTGATTCATATTTTTTATTTCATTTGAAAGTCTATTGTACCTGTTTATTGTCTCCGTTGCAGGTATTGGTAGAAATTTTAAGCTTTTACTTTCCTTGTTCTTATATAGTTTGTGTGAATTTCTTTGTTAGTTTTTAATTTTATTTTTGTTTTGATTAGACCTTTGTCGATTTCGTGCATTAGCATTTTTTTTTATTTTTATCGATTTATCAATACTGCATATTTTGTTGTCGATGTAGTTTGTTTGTGTCTGGGTTGTTGTTTGATCCCAGATATTAATTAAGATAAGTCATGCACGATGTGGAATTGGAATAGCATATTGCTGTTTTCTTGTTTTGGAGTATCTATTATATTTTTAATTTGTAGTATTCTATTTTTATCGAATGTTGATGTGTTTGTGATTTACAGCCATTTGTATTTCAGCGAATTTTACGTTTCAGAATTTCTGTCCCCACTTGAATTCAACATAAATGTTAAATTGTACATTATAATTCCATAAGCGCTGTTATTAATGTAATTTTATTATATTGGCAATATGGTACGTATGTTGACCACCATCGTAAGGTATCGCAGGTGTAAAATCAGTATTTAATTATCGAAGGCAAATATAGGGTGCGCCATGGGAAACGGACGTTTTTGGGATAGGTAGTACTACACCGGAAAGGGTGGGAGGGGAGAGCCGAGGCCGTCGGCGCCCTTCCCTGACCGTGCAATTTATTGTTTAGTTTCAATCATGCCGCTGTGGACGTTGGAGCATCGCGTTTTCGTGTATGATAGTTTTGTGAGGAGCGGCGAATTAGTAACGGAAGTTCAATGTCTATTTCTTCGAAGGTTTAACGTTCCTCGCCATGGAGACATACCGAACCGGAACACCATATTCCGATGGGTTAATGCACTTCGTGGCGGAGGCAGTTTAATGAAAACGAAGCCACCTGGACCACGTCGCTCAGTTCGAACTCCGGAGAACGTGGAACGTGTAAGGCAGTCTATGTTACGTAGCCCAAGGCGTTCAGCTCGTCGGCATTCTGTAACACTACGAATATCCAACACTTCAGTACGGCGAATTCTTCACAAATATTTACGTTTTCACCCCTATAAAATGGCAGTTGTGTACCAGTTGAAGGAGGCCGACTATCCACAACGTGCAACTTTTGCTGAAGCGATGCTCCAACTTTTGGAAGATGAGCCTAATACGATTTTGGTAATGATCGATGAGGCTCATTTTCATCTTAATGGTGTTGTGAATTGTCAAAACTTCCGATACTTGGCCTCTGAAAATCCACAAACTCTACATGAAACGCCACTACACAGCCCCAAAGTTACGGTGTGGTGCGGCATCGCGACGTTTGGTGTCATAGGGCCCTACTTTTTTGAGGAAAACGGGAACACTGTGACCGTGACAGATGATCGTTACGTGAATATGGTCAACAACTTCTTGAGAACTGAGCTGAGAGGACGACGAATCAATCTGCGAAATGTTTGGTTCCAACAGGATGGAGCTACGGCTCATACTGCCCGAGTGTCGATGGTTGCTGTTAGACAACTGTTCCCTAATCGCTTTATTTCCAGATTCGGTGATTTGCATTGGCCCCCTCGATCACCAGATCTTTCAATGTTTGATTTTTTTCTTGTGGGGGTATCTAAAGTGTCATGTGTATGAAACCAGCCCTCATACACTGGCCGAACTGCGACAAGCGATAGAGCAAAACATCGCTCAGATCGATCGTCAACTATTGGAGAGAATGGGAGCTAACTTCATAGAGCGTCTCCACATTTGTCACCATGAAAATGGACACCATCTTAATGATATTATTTTTCGTACATAGGTAACTCAAACTGCATGTTCTGACCTACTTATTACTGCCAATAAAAATTTTTTAAACCCTAAAATAGTGGAGTACCGTTCATTTGCAAAACGTCCGTTTCCCATGGCGCAGCCTGTATATAGTACTATATTTCTACTAACTTTGGTATTCTTGTTTGATGTGCTTTTCATATTTGCCCTTGAATCACATATCAACATAATTTATATAGCTACTATTGTTGTTTAAAAATCGACTGATTTTTGTTTTTATTAACCAAGATTTTATTATTTTGAGTTACATATCAAGGTTAATATGCAAGGAAAAATGGGACACCTATATATTTTATAAAATAAATTAATAATATACAATTGCATGCAGTGAAGTATTATGCTGTAAACAAGGAAAATAATTAATGAAGCAGTTTTAATTAAATACCTACATACAAATGTCATTTCGTTTCCGATTCTCATTTTATTTTATGTCTGTTGTACACATAAATTGCATTCTTCTATCTATGTCTTGTGACTAAAAATGTTATACAGTGTGGCCAAGATAAAAGAGGCCCGGTGTGAATACTGAAGTACAAATACTTACGGAAAAGTAAATTACTAATATATTATAATTTTTATTTAATAGTACATACAGAATATTATGAACAACATACTGCACCTTCAGTAGATCACAGGAGGTGTTGAAAGTGTTCACCATGAGCTTCGACACACAAATTACCACAAAAGAAAACTTTTGCCATTTCAATTGCTGTGATTTCCGCAATCCTATTGCGAATGTTCGTTTTCAACTCTTCAATTGTATACGGGTTGTTACTGTACACTTTACCCTTCAAGTTACCCCACAAATAAAAATTGCAGGTAGACAGGTCGGGCGATCTGGGAGGTCATAAACCTGTGGGAACTGTACGTTCTTCTCCGAAAATATCATTGGCGTATGCCATTGAAAACCGTGAAGTATGCGCCGTGGCCCGTTATTCCTCCGTCAGCTGCGCTACGAATGGTTGCAACAATTTGCGTATAATCCGTTGGGCTGAAACTGCTCACCAAACGCATATACGTACTTGCATCGTGAAGAGGCATCTCAAACCGTTCCCTGGGATTGTCCGTTGACCAATAACGAGTATTTTGAGCGTTCACGTACCTGCTATAGTGGAACCATGCTTCATCTGTGATAAAGTAAAGATTTGGATCCAGATAACCATCAGCGACATGAGTGAGTAACCATTCGCAATAATGTTGTCGTTTTGCCTAGTCCATAGGTTGTAATACTTGCATAATCCTTACTTTGTACGCTCGCATATGCAACTGCTTCAACATGTTCTGGCATGACGTTCGTTTGATGTTTAGTTGGTAGGGTAGACGTCTAGTTGATTTCCGTGGACTTCTTAGCATAGTCGCTTGGTCACGTTCAATATTTTCCAGTGAACAAACCGTCTTTACACGGTTACGTTTGGCGTTAGCGATTGAACCTGTAGCTCTAAATTTAGTAATCATTTTCTGCACAACATTTTTACAAGGAGCAGACGTCTGTGGATATTTGATCACAAACCTTTCATTGCATGTTGCAAACGATATACATTCGAAATAAGTTTCAACAATAAACACTCTTTGTTCGATTGAAAACGGCATTCTGCAGAACTCAACACAACCACCATTGACAACAGACAACGCAACACTGACAAACGAAATGGCCGCTGGACTTCACGTGACTCCGCTCGAGTGCTCGAATGTCACGTTCAGAATGACTCCGGACCGGTGCCAAGGAAAAGGTAATTAAATATTACCCGAACCACAACATTTATTAAAATGCTTTGCATGGTTCTTCGTCATGCTGATTAGTTTGTGAGGCATCGAAACTAGTAATGTGGTACGTTTTCCGAAAAAGGTCTCGGTATCTTCAAAATTTATTCCTTCAAATAACAGAAACAGTATCACTTCTTACTGCAGAAGTGTTATTATTATCTTAATCGTCGTGATAATCCTGTAAATTGTCTCCTCAATAGTTTGCCTTCGATAATTGATACTGATTTTACACCTGCGATACCTCACGACGGCAGTCAGCTTTCATCGTCTATTTATATTGTAGCGTTTCCGGGGTCGAAATAAACAACTCGTGCAAATGTTTTAAAACTGTCTGTATATTTCCACACTTAAAACTACTACGAATAAATTAACACAGGTATTTATATCTATCACTACTATTTATGTGTGTAATATTTATGTAATAAAACTGCACCGCTCACTTATTTATGTTAATTTTAACTGTTCAGTAAATACCGCGCGCCACTACTATTGAATGAATTCCTTAACCCACCGGTGGCATTTATATCTGTAGACAAAAGGTCTAGAGATATACCAGCAAATTCTGGCTCTCTTCTACCATATTCCAGACTTTCTGTCGCTGACGCAGTACATGAGTGCAGTGTTATTTACGGTGCGTCGCGCCGATGTTTACTTTTCTTTTGTGGACTTATTATATTACATTGCCCCCTTCTTAAGAACTGCGTTTCGTCCCGAAACACGCTATTCCATGTTCTTGTTGCTGGATGACGGAATCTACATTGGGACCCACGGGTGCACCCAGTTGTCTTGTGGAAATGGCAATCCACCGTCTTAGGTTGTATAACGGGCTGATTGGGCCGATAGCTGCATACGACTATTTCCATACTAGTATGCCGAAACACCACCTCCAGAATGTTTCTTACGATTCTCCATTCCAGACGGTCTAATCCGCAACCCAGCTTCGGAATGGCCAGCCTCTTTATGTTTTGTTCGAATGCACGTTCTCGTAAATCAACAAGGGACTCCCATAATGCATGATAGGTTGGTTTTTCGTTGGAGGCTTCTTTTGTGACCACGTAAAAAATAGATCGTCCGTTACGCTTTATCTCCAGAGTTTTACCAACCCTTGGCTTTTGGAGGATCAGTTCATTGACCCCGCCATATCTCCTCTTGAATTCCACGGCAATCCTTCTACGCATACATAGGTCCTGGGCCACACAGTGAGCTAGGACATAATCACAGGGTATCGTAAAAAGATCCTATTGCTTCTCCGTGGTAATTCCAAAATGAGCCTTCCTAGTACCAGAATATTCTTGCATGAAATTTCCATAAGTTGGCTCTCTATGTTCGCTGGTAATTTGTCGCACATCCGTTACTTCGCCGTTGTTATGTCCATGGTATGGGGCCAATCGGTTGAAATGCACCACCCTTGACTTACTATGGGGTGTTCGTCTTTGGGGTCCATTGCTGGCGGCACAAGTTGCACATTTTCGGCACCATTCCTTTACATCTCGTGCGCAATTCACCCAATAGAATCGTTGGCGCACTTTCTTGAGTGTCTTGTTTTCGCCGAGGTGTCCTCCGGAGCTGTCATCGTTGAGAGGTTGCAGTACATCAGGTATCCTTTTCTTAGGGATGACCACCTATATCCTTGGTCCTTCTCCATCTGGGTTCTCCACAGTACGCTTGAGTAGGCCATTCTCCACCTTCAGAGAGTCACATTGAACCCAGTAGGATTTCAGTACATGTGAACGAGGAGCTACTTCTTGCCAAGCTGGTCTGTGACCAGTACCTTTCCAAACCATCAAGGAACCAAGGTCTTCATCAGCTTCCTGACCGATCCTCAAATTGTCAGGTTGCCACTGATCGTCAACCACGGTAGTTCTGAGTGTGTTGGCCGATTTTCCTTCTACCCGGTTGCAATGCCTGCAGTCTTCTGGACATGGTTTCCTTGAAAGAGCATCAGCGTTTTGGTGTTTAAGAGATGCAATTCGCGCTATTGCTTTTGAGGCTCTACGATACTGGGTCGACGATTGCCTCCGCTCTCTTCTCTTTAGTTTTTCCTGCTGCTCCGCTATGGGTTTCTTGGGCTCCTTCTCGCATTTACTACGAACATGGCCCATTTCGCCACAATTCCAGCATTGGAGCGTTCTTCTCTTTGGTTGCACTTGATTCATTAATCGTCGAACTACCTGTTCTAAGGATGCTTTGACTTCTGGTAGATCTCTGACAGAACATACTCTTGCAGGGTTTCGAGAGGCCATCTTTGCGGTTTCGAACTCCAGACTATATGTCAAAGCATCAATTAGGGTTTTTGGTCTTGCTAGCCTGAGTGTTTGCTCTGTATCGCCATCTCGAAGACCATCTATGAATGTCTGCACAGCCAACTGTTCCGAGAAGCTATCTGGAGCCGTTGGATATGCCAGACGAACGGGCGATATCCGCTTCGAATTCTTGGAGGCTTTCACCCTTTTTCTGCAGACGATTCTTCAATCTGATAAACCTGCTCTAGGTGTGCATGCCCATATGTCATCTCAAGACGCTTGATTAATTGAGGGTAGTCTTGACACTCTTCCGGAAGTAAGGCCTGTAGAACGTCACTGGCCTCTCCTCTTAACGACACAATCAGAGCAGTAGCTTTCTCCGGGACGTCCATCCATTTGCTCCTGCAGCGGCTTCGAATTGTTTCAGGTACGTCATCCATGACGTCTTTCCATCGAAGGTGGGAGGTTTTACCTTTGCGTTTGCTCTTCGCCAGATATCCAGGCTCTTGCTTGAGGTGTCATGGGGACTGCAGTCGTTCATCGCTGGCAATCGAAACTGAACTTTAAATTCGTCCTACAATTTTTATTCTACGGCTTCGATGGCATCAGAAAATTCCTGTCTCATATACGTGAATTCTTCTGAATATCTTCCTTAAAAGTAGTCTCGAGTTGTGTTGAGTTATTTTCAATTTTATTTAACATCTCGTCTTTTAGAGTCTCCATAGTAGTCTCGAATTGTTTTGAATTATTTGCAATTTTATTTAACATCTCATCTTTTAGAGTCTCTATGGTAGTCTCGAGTTGTTTTGAATTATTTGCAATTTCATGTTTTAGAGTATCCATTATAGTAGTCTCGAATTGTTTTGAATTATTTGCAATTTCATCTTTTAGAGTCTCCATTATAGTAGTCTCGAATTGTTGTGAATTATTTGCAATTTTATCTTTTAAAGCTTTTGAATTATTTGCAATTTCATCTTTTAGAGTCCCCGTAGCAGTCTCGAATTGTTTTAGAGTCTCCATAGTTAAGCTTGGATCACCCTGTACTTGAAACAAATATTTTTCGGGATCCTTACCTTCATCTATTAGAATGTCACGAAGCCGGTCCTGGAGAATTATTTTTTTCCAGACGTATCTGCGTCCCTTTCTTCTAATTCTGCCCTTAACTCGGGGACCTTTAATTCTTCCAAACGTTTGGTAGCCATTTTTTTGCACTAATTGTTCACACTAAACACCTAACACGAAATTGTAGCGTTTCCGGAGTCGAAATAAACAACTCGTGCAAATGTTTTAAAACTGTCTGTATATTTTCACACTTAAAACTAATCGCAATATAAAAATATAAAATAAATGTAACGCACTTAAAACTACTACGAATAAATTAACACACGTATTTATATCTATCACTACTATTTATGTAATAAAACTGCACCGCTCACTTATTTATGTTTATTTTAACTGTTCAGTAAATACCGCACGCGACTACTATTGAATGAATGCCTTATACCACCGGTAGCATTTATATCTGTAGACAAAAGGTCTAGAGATATACCAGCAAATTTTGGCTCTCTTCTACCATATTCCAGACTTTCTGTCACTGACGCAATATATGAGCGGTGTTGATTTATGACTTACTTACGGTGAGTCGCGCCGATGTATACATTTCTTTTGTGGACTTATTTCATTACCATATTCTTGACCATCATTAAGTTCTATGTATACGGGTCTGTTCCCGCTGGCATCCTTTCTATTACATTATTTGGAAGTTGCTTCAATTTGTATTTGCCTATGTTATTTAAGGAATTAGGTACTTTTAATATTAATAAGTCGTAATAATTGACGTTAGTGTTGTATAAACAACTCTAGTATTGTCAAAAGAAACTGGTGTGTCTGTATTTCTACTATTTAACTTTCATTTATCTATGTGTAATTGCAATTACTTGAAGTTTTACTCTCTTTAAGCATTTTATTGAGTTATGAACTCAAACTTTCTCATTATTTCAGCTTCTGGTTGAAATAATATTATATAATATTTCACATCGAAGAAAGTAATTAGTTACTTGAATCTACTAAGCAGATTTGACATTACCTGTTTTATTATGTTTATAATTATTTTTATTTCATGCAGGCATGGCTCGTACAAATGATTGTTACACTACAAGTCTGGATGAATCCTTAACTATTGTTGAGAAGAGTATACCCTTTAATTATAAAAACAAACTAATTTTGCCAACGAAGCAATTACTGGAATATTATTGTTCATTATAGATAAAATGTCATAGACAGAGAGGAAAAAGTACATTTTTGCTTCACAACGTCTTGCAATTTTAAAAACACGATTGGTGAGAATATTAAATAAAAACACTACAACCCCTTTAAAGGTGTTTTAGTGTTTTTGTTTAGCATCAAGCCACAGACTCCAAGTTAGTTTCTGGTGAACAGATTATGGTGTCACTTTCCTTGAGATCTCATTGGATTCTTTTTATTACTATAAGGTGACAGCTTTTACTATAACAAATTCAGCGGGAAAATACATGAATGGGCAGTTCGCACTGACAACTTCTCTGGCTATTGTCACGAACTAACCTTAAAGTTTACATAAGTTGATCCAATTGCCGATTATTTATACCTGACCATTCTCGCGTTCAATTTTACAACACGATATCAATCATTTTCTAGAGCAGTATTATTTGTAACAATTTTTATTGTAGCATGTGAGTGAGAAATATGTGGATTATCCCTATTAGTTAATATGATACACACTCAAATACGATATTACATCTTCACATCGAAATAGATAAAATGCTGCCAACTTGTTGCTAAGCTTTGCTTGCACATGTCATAAATAAATATACGCTCTCATAAAAAAAATAACAGAAATCTGTATTAGTACAATGTGTCTTATTATTTTCATTGAAATTCCTAATAAGCTCCTGGAGCTCATAAAATATATTCAGTTTTAAGTAAGTTTGAATTACCATTAAATTTCGTTCTATCAAGGTCTGCCTAGGTCTTGGGCAGCAATTTGTATACTTTTATTGCTTAAAATCTAAATGGGTTAATGTTTCTTGAAAGTCTGTTGTTGTTGGTCTATAATTTTCTATTGTAAAACTATCACCATGTTGAAAAATTGATGTTACTTTACATATGTGTTGTCAAGAATTATGAAAATTGCCCATGCTGAAAACAAAAATTGATAAAATAGGTTGCTACTCATTTGTCTCAAGCAGTTATTATGCGAGCCAATAGGAAACAGAGCACGACTGTTTCGTTGATAATCAGTGTACTTACTGAGTATTAGTTTTTTTTCTTAGTTTCGTTATATCCAGTAGTGACATAAATACCGTTTACAACTTTGAACGTATCCCGTCGCAGTAGTTAACCGAACGCGTCCTTATAAAACACATGATTTTTGACAGCCAACTAACTATTAGCTTGGTCATATGTGCAAATAATTGACATTTGTGTTTGTTATTGTTATGGAATGGTCCGATAAAGAAAATCGAATCGCAGTTGTAGCATTGTATAAATGCAATATGAAGAAAGGAGATATTTTGAGACGATTCGACTACTCGGGATAAACCGAATGTTTGTTTATTGGCTCATAAAGTTGTTGAGGAGACTGGACTTTATGCACGTTCATCTAAAGAAGCCACAGAAGTGGTCTCATCGTCAGTTGTGGCTTGGTGGGGTGTTTCCAATGATGGGGTTACCAATTTGCATTTCTGTGAAAAAGGCGTCAAAACGTCTGGAAAAGTGTATCAGGAATCCGTTCTGGAAACCGTTGTGAAACCACCAAACCGATCCGTCTTCCAAAATCAGCCGTGGACGTTCTAACAAGATTATGCACCAACTCATACGACCAAAGCCACCCAGACTTGGCACAATTTTTCGAATTTCATAAGCACCGATGATTGGCCGTCAGGAAGCCCAAACGTGAACCATTTAGATTAAAAATTATGGGCCGTTTTGGAGGACTTGGTATGCCACAAAAGATACAGTAATTGACTCCTTGAAACAGGCGTTGATCCGAGCTGTGGCCACGTTTCCGATGAACAAGGTGCGTGCAGTGATTGATGCTTGGCCGGTCCGACTTAAGGCCTTCTTTAAGGCTAAAAGCGGTCATTTTGCATGATCTTTCATTTTTTATGTATTATGTATTAAAAATGATGGGATTACCCATGCCTAATATGCCACGCAGATCATGTAACCATATTATCTAGGTCAAAGAGGGAAGTAGAGAGAGTATTTTTACAATTTGTGGAAGAAGCAAGAAAATACGGATTACAGGTGAACGAGGAGAAGACGAAAGTATATGGAAATGAGAACGCAGGTGACAGAAGAAAATATAATATATATTCAAATCAGGTCAAAACGAATATAAATTCGAAAAAGTGGAACAGGTAGAATACTTGAGCGTGACGCTAACCAGTAAAGGGCAAGAAGAAAAAGAAATTGAAAAACGCTTGGTAAGAGGAAATAGAGCAGTGGGTGCGTTAACACGAATATTAAGGGCTCACATATACCTGGGTAAACCGGGAAAATCGATTTTTCAAAAAAGTGCTCATTCGAAAGTACTATCCTTCCAGTGTCTATCCTGAAAATTTCATAAGGAAATTCGCAATTATGACGAAGTTATAGCGTTTTGTAACTGACCGGGTAAGCAACGAATAACGGTCGGGGCGCAGGTAGACGCAAAACAGTATTTTCAAAATCGGTACCAGAAATATCTCCGCAACTACTGAACCGATCGGGATCAAGTTTTGCACAGTTATGTTTTACACAATAATAAATAAAGTTATAAACACATACAATTATGTAGGTGCGTGAAGTTAGCACCACAACTTGCGGCGCAAATGTTCTTTTTAGTGCCAAAAGTTTGCGCTTAATATGCGCCGTCGATATGTGAAGGAAAAACACCGGCGCATTAATTTGTTACAAAGTTATAAACAAAAATAGTTATTTATTATCAACTTCTTACCAGACCAAAATTTCCGGCGCAAACTTCCAATTTAGTGCAAATCGTTAGCTCACAACATGCGCCGTCGATATCTGATGAAAAAACACCGAAGCACGTAATTGTTATAAAGTTATAAACAAATACAATTATATAGGTGCGTGAAGTTAGCACCACAACTTGCGGCGCAAATGTTCTTTTTAGTGCTAAAATGTTGCGCCTAATATTGTTACAAAGTTATAAACAAAAATAGTTAATTAGTATCAACTTTTTACCTGACCAAAATATCCGGCGCAAACTTTCAATATAAAAAACACCGGCGCATTAATTTGTTACAAAGTACAATATACAATTATATAGGTGCGTGAAGTTAGCACAACTTGCGGCGCACTGGTCTGGTAAGAAGTTGATAATAAATAACTATATTTTTGTTTATAACTTTGTAACAAATTAATGCGCCGATGTTTTTTCTTCACATATCGACGGCGCATATTAAGCGCAAACTTTTGGCACTAAAAAGAACATTTGCGCCGCAAGTTGTGGTGCTAACTTTACGCGTGAAGTTGGCACCAAAAAATGTTTTTGTTTATAACTTTGTAACAAATTAATGCGCCGGTGTTTTTTCTTCAGATATCGACGGCGCATATTGGGCGCAACATTTTTGCACTAAAAAGAACATTTGCGCCGCAAGTTGTGGTGCTGGCGTGAAGTTGGCACCAACTGTTTATAACTTTGTAACAAATTAATGCGCCGGTGTTTTTTCTTCAGATATCGACGGCGCATATTAGGCGCAAACTTTTGGCACTAAAAAGAACATTTGCACCGGAAGTTGTGGTGCCAACTTCACGCACCTAGTACTTTGTACAGCAAATTTTCTATATGCAGGCAGCCAACGTGATTGTGTTTTCTGTATGTGAAAAATTTGCAACTTTCAATGCATTTTTACTTTCTTATACGTAGTATAAGGAAGTACTGTGACGATGAAAATTTTCGACATCGAGCTTTTTGCAGATCTCCACGTTTTGAAGTCCCCTGATACCGAAAAAGTGGTTTTTAAAAAATGTCTGTGTGTCTGTCTGTCTGTCTGTCTCTGTGTGACCACGATAGCGGTCAAACCGCTGTAGATATCAATTCCAAATTTTGTATTTACGTGTACAATCTCCCTCTTGAGAACTGATTAGTTTTTCAGTAAAATCGGTAGACCGGAAGTAGCAGTTTACTTCAGTGAAAAAATCGAATTTTGCCAATATTTCGTCAATTACTAAGTTTAAACAAATTTATAAAGAATTGAAATGTACTCAAAATTAAATTTGAGACAAATTATCTTAAAAAAGCTTTTCGAAATTCCAACCGGAAGTAGGTCTTTTACTCTTATTGAAAATCAGTTTTTTGCGAATATCTCGCAAGTCATGCTTTCTAAGCAGGTACATTACGAGTATAAAAGTATTTACATTATAATTTTAAATATCTTTTGTATAAAAAATATTTCAAAATTCGGACCGGAAGTACCACTTTTACTCTTACCGAATATCGATTTTTTGCAGATATGTCGTAAATTATGCATTATATATATATATATATATATTTATTAAGAGTACAAAAGTATTTAGAGTTGAATTTGCAATATTTTTTGTGTACATGAAATTTCAAAATTCGGACCGGAAGTGGCACTTTTACTCTTAGCGAGTAGCACTTTTTTTCGAATATCTTGCAAAGTATGCATTCTATAGCGATTTATTAAGAGAATGAAAGTACTTAGAATAGGATTTTGAATAAGTTTTGTATAAAAAAATTCTTAAAATTGTATAGTTGAAACGCTCATACGTATAAGAAAGTCGTGTGGTGGCCACACCTCATTTTTTCAATTAATGACGCTGTTTGAACTAAGGGTTATAGTAAAGTGGATTAGAATAGATTTTTTGTACTTACAAGCTTATTATAGGATTGTTTCGCTATGTAATTTACAGATATGTGAAGACTATAATTGTAATTTACTTTCATAATCTATTCCGAAGTTTCACCAGTACGGGAAATGAAATTGCGAAAGTCATAAATGTCATAATAGAACAAAAACGTGCATACAGATCAGGTTATGCATCGTTTCTACCAGTAAAGAAATAATACGGCCGCCCCAACGAAAGACATAAATAGTGTAATGTATTAGAGTGCGTAGGAAATACAAAACGGAAGTCTGCTACACTTATATGTATGTGTGAATAATATTGACTCATGTCTGTTAATATTTGTAGAAAATATAAATATAATGCTGTTTTCTTTTAAATGGTAATGTAATATACATGCAGGGTTAGTCATCTCCGCGGGGAAGGCAGATTGTGACTTGAGGAAAAAAGATATTTTGAAGCGGTTTCCTTCCTATGATAGCCACTTATTGGAGTACCTTTTAACATTATTTTGTATTTCCCGTATAATTCTGAGTCAAAAACTTATAAGACAATATAGTATTTAATATATTTAATTCAAGTCTTAATAAGGACATTTACTTAACTTAACATACATAAATAGTCACCTATTGAATTGATTCGATCTTTACATGATGTAAATTCATGTGAATGTCTATTAATATAAAATAACACAAACAACATTGTTGAAATTTACACATTATACCACAACACTTTGTTTCGCTTCAGTTATGTGAGGTGAACGTCACTGTATAGTGTGCCTTCAAAATCTTACCTCATTAAAAGAGGTTGTTTTTTAAATACTTAAGTAAGCAATATTAGTGCTAAGTTCCATAACTTGGTGTCTGGCCATAGTTATAATTTTTTTAAATGAAACATCCTAGATATTATTATACATTTTTTTGTATTCCTCGTATAATTCTTCAAAAAGTCAAAAAGTTATACGATAGGATAGGCCTAAAATTTATGGTTTTCCACTTATTACTATTTTTCTGAAAAATTCAATGTTTTTATAAAATTATATTTTTCGAAAAGGACGTATTAGATAGACACATTTTTTGGTAGGGTTGTTTATAATAAAAGATTCCAATACAAACGTATTTTATCTTTTTGCAATTACTAACTAAATTTGTAGAAAATTGAATTAAAATACATGACATATTTTTGTCTAAAAGTGATATTTTTCAAATGGAACACTGTATGCAGATTTATTCTTAAATAGCTTACTAAATTTTGCACCAAGTAAATGTAAGACGTTATTATTTTAAAAGTGACAATTACTGAGCTATTGTCGTTTTTTGATATAATTTTTTCAACTTGGTATAGTGAGCCGCCATGATATTTGCCGCGAAATTAACAATTGAATGGATGATATTTCATAGCTTGCTTCTCAGTTGACAAACATGATTTTATAATGACTTTAATAACAATAAATATGAACATTAAAATAGGTAAAATCTAAAAGTTCAATTCACTCGTTTTTTGAACATGCTTCCGAAATGATAAATCGACATTAATAAGGCATTGAATACTTATCTTTTTAAATATTGGTCGAATATGTTTCTTCATAACTTCTTTTGTGGTTACAGGTGCGCTGTATATTTGCTCTTTTACCGTTCTCTATAAAATGATACCTACTTTTGTGATGTCCGAAAACCCAGCAGGCTAGTCAATAGGGCCTCCACGGACTAGACACTTCTTTGTAAACATGTCATTTAAAGTATTTCGTGTTAGCATAGAATGTGGCGATTCGCAGTTTTGTTGCATCTACATCTCTTCGTAAATTTAGTGGAACATCTTCCAATAATTCCACTAAATTGCTTGATAGACATTATTCATAAGCTTCTCCGTTAATACTACTTTCAGAGAAATGCGGGCCTATCATCCAACCACTAAGAATGCCTTCCCATATATTTATGCTCCACCTATAGTAATGGATCTACTTATTCTTGAAGGAAGGGTTTTCATTTGAATAGTATTGAAAATTTCTTTTGTTAATTATTCCGTTACTATGGAAAGCAGCTTCATCCGCAAATAACACTATAAGAATTGACCGGGTATTCATTTTAGTAATTGCCCATTGGCAGAACACTCACACCGTTACCAAAAGCAGCTTCATCCGTAAATAACACATAATCAAAAAGAATTGCTTGAGCATAAATTTTAGTTATTGCCCACTGGCACTCTTCTAGCTTTAAAATGACGGGTCTTAACTCAATATTTTAATGTATTCATTACGGATGATACTTATTTCACGTTGAGGTCCTTGCTACGATGGTTTGGCTAATATCCAGTAAATGACTTATTTCGTGGGTACTGACGTGTGAATTTTCTGTTGTCGCCATAAGAGTTCTTCTTAATTGATTTTCATCATTAACCACATATTTTGGTTTCCTTGGTTTTGAATTAGCAATACTACCAGTAGTAATGAAATTATCCATTACTGGTCTAAAGCAGGGATGAGCAACACGCGGCCCGTTAAACATGTTTATGCGGCCCGCCAAGCATTTTTCACATGCCAGTTTGGTTACAATTATTAGAGTATTGTCATATATATCATCATAAATAACATTAGTTACTATTTCTAAAACATTGCACTTGCATACTTAGCTATATAACGCCTAGGTTGGTCTGTCTAGTGCCGCCATCTATTGACGACATGATGCACTATTTCTGTCATTACATATGCAATACGAACGCGCCGCGTCTGTGCTTACTTGTGCTTGCTTCTGTCACACAATCAGTTAGACTGGTAAGCTGTTAACTAGCAATTTTAGCAATTCTTGTGTTTCTTGAAAGGCGTGAGTGCAATATTATTGTCAAAAAGGTAATATTAGATTAGATTTTTTTTATTCCAAATTAAGTTTTCCTACAAATTTTTTTAACTTTCAAATTTTTAGTCCATAATAGCATGTCGGAAAAGCAAACAAAAAAACGGAAGGTTGCGGATGAGCACAGGCCTTTCCAAGTGGAAATTTAATTATATTTTTACTTTCCTCAAAGATAAAGCTGTATGCTTAATATGCTCAGAGACTGTGTCGACATTAAAAGAATATAACATAAAAAGGCATTACGATACAAAACATGAACAACAATATAAAAACTTAACAGGACAACTCCGGATAGATAAGTTTAATCAAATGGAGAAAAACTTGGGAAAACAACAGGCTATTTACAAAAATCAAGCTATTTTATCAAATACGGCAGTAAAGGCTAGTTTTGTTGTCAGTCAAATACTTGCAAAAAAAATGAAACCCTTTGCTGATGGAGAGATGATAAAAGAATGTCTGACTACTGTTGCAGAAATAGCATTTCCGAATAAAATAAATATTATCTCAAACATTAGTTTATCAAGATTCACCATTGCAAGGAGAATTGAAGACTTGTCCGAGAACATAGCAACAACGCTTCTTGAACGCATTGCAAAATTCGAATACTGTTCTTTGGCACTTGATGAGAGTTGCGATATTAGCGATACAGCACAACTGGCTATATTTTTACGTGGTATTGACACTACATTTAATATTACCGAAGAATTGTGTTCACTGATTCCAATGCACGGGACTACAACCGACAAATACTTGTACGATGAACTAAAGTCTGTGTTGGAAAATTTTCAATTTTATTAGAAAAATTAAATTATTGGTATATCGACAGATGGAGCACGAGCAATGACAAACATGGAGGTAGGAGTATCGGGAAGGCTATTTCAAGACATTAAGAAGGTCACAGGAAGGGAAATATTCGTTAACCACTGCATAATTCACCAGGAAAATTTGTGTGCGAAAAGATTGAGTTTGCCAAATGTCACAGTACGAATAATTAAACTAATCAATTTTATAAAGTCGCGCGCGTTAAATCACCGTGAATTTAAAGAATTCCTGAAAGATTTAGAAACTGAATATGGCGACGTGGTTTTTAATACCGAAGTACGTTGGCTTAGTAGAGGTGCAATGCTAAAAAGAGTATACAACTTAAAAAGCGAAATACAATTCTTGGATATGAAGTGATATGCCTTTCCTGATTTTGGTAATAAAGAATGGATGTGCGATTTTGGGTTTCTTATCGACATGACTCAGCATCTCAATAATCTTAATCTGGAACTTCAAGGTAAAGGACAGTTTATTCACAATTTGTATGATAATATTCAGGGCTTTGAGCGCAAATTAAAATTGTGGAAACAGCATCTTTTGCAGAATAATGTGTCTCACTTTCCACATTTAGAAAAAGAAAGCTTACTACTTCTCAAAAATACGCACAATATATAGACATTTTAATCAACGAATTTCAATTACGATTACAAATGTTCAAAGCTGAGAAGACAGCGGTTCCCATGAAAATGTTTTCCTCGCCATTTAATATCGATATGGATACAGTTCCCGAAGACTTTCAAATGGAAGTGGTGACATGCAGAATAATACCGATTTAAAAAATGTATTTTTCTCAATAAACATCAAATTTTTTTATAAATCCTATGTGAGCCCTGAGAAATTTCCGTTTTGACGAAAAATGCAAAGCAAATGATGTCTCTGTTTGGAAGTACGTATGTTTGCGAACAATTATTTTCAACCATGAAATTAATCAAAAATGACAACCGATCATTTCTTCAAGCGTGGATTTTAGTGCTTACGCGGATCTCTCAAAGATGATACTGCCACGGCCTATCAAACCTATATTGACAGTATTCAGCATTCTCTCGTTGGTGACCCTAAATCTTTTTGGAAATTTGTACGATCCAGACGTGGGAGCTCCAGAATTCCTGGTAAACGTTTTAATGGCGACATCGAATTTGACGACCCTCGGCGAATTGTTGATGCTTTTGCGTCTGTTTTCTCTGGTGTATTCTTGCCAGATGATGGAAGTTGTGACATTCGATATATGCATTCAAATTTGCCGTCATTGAATATTGGGAGAATTGCATATAATGATGTACTGTAACAGCTGAAGAAATCAAAGAATAACTTTACCTCCGGACATGATAATATTCCCAGCTTCCTGCTTCGTGATTGTGCGTCTATTTTTGCTCAGCCTCTTTGTAGAATACTTAATTTATGTCTGCAGACATTTGTCTTTCCTCAGTCCTGGATGGTAGCTTGTAGATGTCCTATACACAAAAAGGGAGATAATACCAATATTAATAATTATAGATCAATATCAGTCCTACCAAACTTTGCCAAGATGTATGAGGCATGAACATACAGAGTGGGCCACCGAAAACGAAACAGATTGAATATCTCGAAGGAGAAAACTTTTTTGAAGAAACGCAAAAACAGGTCGATTTTTGATCCAAGGGGGACACCCTTCCATCATATCTTCAACTGTGATACGTCATTCCCCTCCCCTCCATCACTCTAACCATTACAATTTAAATAGGGAAAGTACTAAATACGATACATCATTGAAAAGGTAATTGTACGGAGAATTCAGCAATGTGATTGTTGGTTGCGCTATTTTTGATTTTAGCGCCCTCTAGCGGGTAAAAAAAACGGTTACGTATTTCACAATGTGACACATCATTTCAAAGCTAATTTTATTAGCAATTTAATGCACAATTGAAAAAAAATTAAATAATCGAAACACCTTGCAGAGCTCTAATATTAGTAACTACGAACTTATTAGTTTACAAAAGACACTGACAGTCTGTACTTGAGAATGATGACAAATAAATGTCAAAGATATTACGTATTTAGTTGCTAATAAAATTAGCTTTGAAATGATGTGTCACATTGTGGAATACGTAACCGTTTTTTTCCGCTAGAGGGCGCTAAAATCAAAAATAGCGCAACCAACAATCACTTTGCTGAATTCTCCGTACAATTACCTTTTCAATGATGTATCGTATATACTACTTTCCCTATTTAAATTGTAATGGTTAGAGTGATGGAGGGGAGGGGAATGACGTATCACAGTTCAAGATATGATGGAAGGGTGTCCCCCTTGGATCAAAAATCGACCTGTTTTCCCGTTTTTTCAAGAAAGTTTTCTCCTTCGAGATATTCAATCTGTTTCGTTTTCGGTGGCCCACTCAGTATATACAGCAGTATCAAATCATTTTTGTCGCCGTGCTAACATGGTTTTATGTCCAAGAGGTCTACCACTTCGAATCTCGTCACATTATCTCAGGCTTTATGTGCAACATTGGAAGATGGGAGGCAGATGGATGTTATTTACACTGTCTTCTCTCCAGCTTTCGACACCATTGAGCTCCTGACTAAAATGAGTTTTTTCGGTTTCAGCAACTCAGTGTTAACACTTCTTGGTTCTTACCTTGCTGAAAAAAGTAACTTCGTTTACTATAATGGCTACAAGTCAGGGATGTATGTTTCTACCTCTGGAGTTTCCCAGGGGTCCAATCTTGGACCCTTATTATTTAACATCTTTGTCAATGATTTGATAACTTCAATCGATTGAAATGTTTTGGCTTATGCGGATGATTTAAAAAAAATTCATCGTATTGATGGGGCTCGGGATGCTGCCTTTCTTCAAGAGAACTTGGACTGAGTCACACATTGGTGCTCTTTAAATATATTGAAGTTGAACGTCGACAAATGTTGTTTTGTTTCGTTTACCAGAAAACCCAGTAGATTTTGCAAGCATTATTCTATTGACAACATCGCAATTAACCGCAAAACGCATGTCAAAGATCTCGGAGTTACATTTGATGAAAGGCTTACCTTCGTCGATCATGTTTCCCTAGTCCTCCTGGATCGACATGAGATTGGGTCGCTTGAAGCAAGGCGACACCAAATTAGTGCTAATTTTGTAAAAAAATATCATTCTTTTTAAGATAGACTCTCCGGATTTGTTAGCAGAAATTGGCTTTCGAGTGCCTCATCATACTCAAGGGTGAATGAAACGCTTCTGCTTCCCACTGCCAGAACAAATATTCTGCTGAGGGCTCCTATGGTGCATTCTGCCAGGAACTTCAATAGCCTTGCTGATGATATTTTTCATTAGTTGTATATATTTAAATGTTTGTTGTTGTCAATTTTCACATACAGGGTGGCTGACAAAAAACGCCCCAAGCCGTAGCTCCGTTATTTACTATCCGATTTTAAAAAACAAAATATCAAATAAAATGGTTAAGTAAATACTATCAATTGGCGTAATCGAAATATTATTAGGAACAAAAAGTTTGAACATGCGATAGTCAATTTTTTTTTTTAATGGCAACGTATATTTTTAATTAATGTTTCGGATAAAGAATGTTTTCCTGATTTTGATGATGTATAACACGTCAATTTTCAACATAAGTTTCAAGTGTGCCGTGGTTAATATCATTTTATTGGAATGGAAATTTTAAAAAAATACAAATAAATACGAATCTTATCTACAAATATTGTTCAAATTGTCTGCCGCCTTGTTGAAGACATAGTTGACACCTTCTAATTACTCCATTAGTGGCGTTGAGTATAAAATTAGGAGGTATTTTGCGGCAAGAATTCAGAATTCTTTGCCGTAAAATGTCTATATTTTCCGGACTAGTAAAATAAACCTGATCTTGAAGATAGCCCCATAACCAAAAATCCAGCGGCGTAAGGTCGGGCGAACGAGCGGGCCCATTGAATTGGTCCATTGGTCCCTATCCACCTCTCAGCAAATGTCGCATTTAACCATTCAACATTTATTAAGGCATTATGAGGAGGGCTGAAAGTACATTCTGTTTAGCTCGGCAATTGGCAAATCATCTAAAAAGTTTGTAGTGTTTTCACGCAATAGTTGATGGTATTTTGCTTGATTTAAGATGCCATCTATGAAAAATGGGCCAATTAATCGATCACCCCAAAGACCGCACCATACATTTAAACTGAATCTTTGCTGAAAATTATTCTCAATTATAATTCTTGGGTTTTCTTGGCTCCAACATCGATTGTTCTTTCTGATAAAAATGCCATTATTACTGAAACTGCATTCGTCCGACCAAATAATTTTTCGATAAAAATTACGATCTCGTTGTGTAACATTTAAGAAAAAGTTGCAAAATTGCATTCTTCGACCATGATCATTTTCCAATAGTGCTTGTACTTTTTGATGATGTATGGTATGAACGTGTGCTTTTTGAGTATCGCTTGTGTTGTTTGGTGCGATACGCCGACCTCATTTGCAATTCTCCGAGTAGAAGTCCATGGACTTTCTTCCACGCATAAAAGAACATCCAATTCTGTATTTTCCTTAAACTGTCGACTCTTACTTTTTGGCATTTTGAAGGCTCCATATTTTCTTAAATTCTGTTCGATTCTTCCGAATTTACGACGGTCTGGAACCTCTCTTGTCGGATAACGATAACTGTAGAGTCTCACAGCTTCAGCACTATTTCGATTACATTCAAAGTATACTTGCAACATGTCGGTCAGTTAATTGCTATCCATGTTAATGATGAATTAAACTCACAGAAAGAATCAGAACGTTGAACTAATGTCACACCGATACACAAATGTCACAATGACAGTATTTATTAACATTTACATTCTAATTGACAGTATTTATTACTTGATGCATTTGATTGCTATTCACGGCACACTTGAAACTTATGTTGAAAAATTGACGTGTTATACATCATCAAAATCAGGAAAATATTCTTTATCCGAAACATTAATTAAAAATATACGTTGCCATTAAAAAAAAAAAATGACTATCGCATGTTCAAACTTTTTGTTCCTAATAATATTTTGATTACGCCAATTGATAGTATTTACTTAACCATTTTATTTTATATTTCGTTTTTTAAAATCGGATAGTAAATAACGGAGCTACGGCTTGGGGCGTTTTTTGTCAGCCACCCTGTATGTATTATCTTTATGATTTGTTTGTATTGTCTGTATTGGGGTGACCTGTTGGGCAATTTAATAAATATTATTATTATTATTATAATGGGTCGAACATGTGTGGTATTTGTGGTATTTTCTGGAGTTCAAGTTAGATTCTTGGATATCAGCTCACTAGCAACATTTGCCCCGTGCACAGCCCAGTTCTTGAATCTGGTGGGACTACATGGAGCATCAATATCTCCTGAACCAGCGAACATATTTGGAGTACTCCAGAAATTATACACTTTTGTTTCATCAACACAACGGTTGGAAGTCATGAAGAAACACACAAAAACAAATTTAAAAGGAACCAGTGATACTTGACGGTCTGCTAAGTCTGAGGTTGTACATGCTCTTGTAAAAAAAACTTTCAAGGAGTAATTAGCTCATTCACTGAGTTGAACCAAGAAGAAATATGTACATCAGAAACAAAATCTGATGCCTCCTGCCTCACTCGTACACTGAAGTATTTCCGATTTATTTCGTATTTGGTTGCTTGGGCAAATATCTTAAAAGAAATTAGCAGAGGTAACAAGGAAATACGGAAACATAACATAATATTTTCAAAACCAGTACAAATGTTGGAAGGTCTCACCAAAACTATGGAAAGGCAGAGAAACGAAACAAATGAATGGATAAAGACTGCCGAAAAAATAGCGCAAAAATTTGAAGTAGAGCCAACTATGGAAACTCGCAGAATTCCAAAAAGGAAAATAATGCCTGGTGAGATGGCGCAAGATAAAGGAAGAAATTTCTCTCTAGAAGAAAGTTTTTATCATAGTATGAAATAAGTAATCAATGTGATATTGATTCAGTTGAAACATTGAATGCAGAGCGTAAGCACACTCAACCATATCTTTTCTTTTCTAAATTGTAAATATTTGAAAAGCTTGAATGACAAGGAGTTGAACACTTGTGCTACAAACTTAGCTAGTAAATATCTTGAAGATATAAGTAAGGATGAGTTCCCTACTGAAATCCCAGTTCCTCGTGACCATTTACAGAATTCAACAGTTAATTTTTGAAGAACTGAATCAACTTGATCTTGTAAACCTAATCCAAGAAAGAGATTTGACTGTTGCCTTCCCAAATGTGTGGGTAGCCTTAAGAGTTTACTTAACGCTCCCAACTACATCAGCGACCTGGGAGAGGAGTTTCAGCAAACTGAAGATCAGTGGCGGCTGTTGGGTACGTTTTGGGTGGAGCAATTACATAGACAACAAACGTACTCACCAGCCGCGACTGCTGAAGATAATTAAAAACTATCTCAGATCAACAATGACTCAAGACAGATTGAAAAACCTCACAATACTGTCTATAGAAAGCTAAGAGGCTGATTCAATAAATTATGAAGAAGCCATTAACTCACTTTCTCAACGAAAATCAAGGAAAATAATTTTGTAAAAATATCTGCACACAACACATTTTCTAAAGCATAAAGTAAGGTAGCTGCGAAGACCATCATTGCTTGTGCAAGAGGATAGTGGTGGGTTTTATTTTTAATGTGTTATAGTAGAGTTAAATAAAAAAATATATATGTGTTTTTATTTCAATAAATTAAGTTTGGCACATCATTAAAAAAGACTATTACTTTCTTCATGTTATTTATTACTGCATTGCCTAAATAGTGAAGGGGCGGCATGGGGCTAACTTGCCCCCCCCCAGAAATATCCTAGATCCGGCACTGGGTGAACATACAAATCCTGACCAACCTGTCATTTATGTCTGAATGTATCGTATCTGGTATGATATCTGACAAGTCAACCGAAACCGATTTTCATATCGGCTATCAGTGAAATGTCAGGCGTAACCTACAGGCTGGCCGGACCATGTATGATTACCTTCACTTAATATAAAAACCTGTAGATTGCGCTCACATCTAGTGGACTATTATGAACAATTTTCAATTTGCATCTCACCGCACTTGGCTTCTTCCTCCTAATTACTTAATATAGACATAGATAATGTTATTTTGTTAAAAACCAAGCAATAGTTTCATTTTAAAAGTATATTTAATTGTATAGGTGTGCGTACTTGAGAAATACGAAGTTCTTAAAAATAAAAATTAAAATGCTGCTAATTTCTAGTAAACGCCTTCTATATCAGTGTGTAATGAACAATCTTGTTTCTAAGATTGCTTAGTTTATTAATATTGTAAAATTGTCCTATCATAACTGCTATGAGTTCTATGCATTTTTATAAAATGTGTTGCAAAATAAATATTTATACAAAATATTAAGTTTTCTTTATAATAAAATCCGGAAAATTAAAACTAATGTTTGCTATTTGTCTTACATATATTAATTTATTTTTATATTTTATAGCAAATGGTGTTCGAGCCTAGCCTATTTAAAAGTAGAATAGAAGTGGATCCTCCGACTACAAAAATTTATCGATTCCATGGTGCCATTATACACTCTTCTGGTGAACGAGTGCCCGTTGGTACAAATAATTTACTACTCAGGGAATGCCTACTCAAAAATACAGATTACGTAGAAGGAATAGTTGTATATGCAGGTATTTATTTCTTATTATTATTTCTTATATTTATAATTGATTTTTGAGGATTAATTACTAATGCATTAAATCATTTGGAAAATCCAGTGTGGATTAAGCTTTGATATAAAATTATAGTTAGATAGATAGTATGACCGTTAGATAGGCATTTTCGCCTTCTATATGATACTTTTGCATTGATATCCATATGTTGCTTTAATTTAACAATTGGTTATGTCTAGTACATATCAGCCTTTGGTTAAATTGTCTTTCCATCTCTTGTCTTGGACGTTCTAGGGGCCTTTTACTTCTAGAATGGTTATTGAATAACTAATACTACTCTATTTTAATGACATGGTCTGTCCAATAAATTCTGCTCGATCTCATTATATTTGTTATCTCGTATGATTATCCAGGTTTCGATGGAATGCTGTCTTTGTAGATCCTGCAGAGTCACGATTCCAGTTTTACATATACATATTTATTATACAGGGTGAGTCATTAGTAGCCGCTTCTTCGATTGCTCTTTTGTGTTTTAAATAAAAGAAAAACAATTAGTAGAAGATTCATGGTTGCTTGGGGGCGCATATACTAAAAATACTTTAAGCTCTGACGCACTTCCAGTTTTACCATTTTAGGTTATTTCTATCAAAAGTTGTTCTGAATGTTTTGAAATTAAATCTCGCTTATTACGCATCGACTTTAGTTTTTTCTCTTCTTTCAAAGTTAATTATAGACTGATATGCCCTTTATCACAGATGGATTTTAAGTGCAATGATTTTTTTATTTTTAAATTTGGACAGTAATTAACAAATCTTTGCTCTAGTTTTGTCAAATGATCAGGAACTATTTTATGAATTATTTGATAACAGTCTTAACCAACTCAAACGTTTCTAAACTACCGTCTTGTGCTTTATTCTTCCATAAAGTTTTTTTTTTTTGAATCCTAGCAATTTCTTAATTGAGTTTCAAATATTTTCTTTCGGTTCTTGAATACTTGTATTTATGTTATTAACAAATGATAAAAATATCAGATAAGTAATCTAGCCTAGCGCACCATATTTTGTCGTCGAGTAAATCAACATCATTATTATCTTGTTCAAAAATATCTTTATTTCGTTTCTTAATTCAAGCACGCGAGGGAAAACTTTCCCACTAGACAACATCCTAACTTCCATCTACAGTAACAACGATTTATATTTATGTTCTATAGCCTGGCATAATTAACTTTAATGGTCTTGATTTTATATGTTTCAACGCATTGTCCCATCATTATTTTTAATTCTGATGGTAATTGTTTTGTAATTAGTGTTTACATCTGTTAGGAACCCTTTTATAGATCCAGGCATAGCCGAACAAATACCAATACATAAATGACGCGAAGATTTGATTTCTTGTAAATATGAATTAGTTTAATTGAGAATATGTTTTTCTATTTTAAAATCATGAATCGAATGAATGCAATTAAGGAAGTTCCTGTAATATCACTTCTTTCGTCGACTCGTAGAGGAGACTTCGAATTAGCAAGAGTTTTAGCAATATAATAATATGAGAATTTATTAGTAGTTGGTAACAAGATACACTGGATAATATATAGTATATTATAGTTCATGATGAAAGGAACAAATTCGTTTAAAATTCAGATAATTATTTTGCAGAAAAAGGCTCGGACAGGTCGATTAGTATTTTTAGTTTTGAATTTTTTAACATAAGAAAATTATATACAGGCTGTCTAAAGAAGAACATATGCAGCAATCATTGTTTTTTTTAAACGGAACACCCTGTATATTATGCCATTTTTGAATTGTAGGGTACATTCTAAACACATTAAGCACATTGTTGTGTAACATACCATATCCCCAAAATCAGCGGTTTTTGGAATAATGAGGTTTGTGATAAATTAAAATACACATAGGTAATGAAATAAAATGTTTAAATTGAACAAGGGCACCTTGAACATTTTTTTAAAATCTAACAAAAACAACCTGGTATTGCAAATTTTATCTTCAACAAAAAACTCTACTTCAAATTAATCGATTTTCATGTATTTTTTTTAATTTATCACATTTCAAACGTCATTATTCCGAAAACCGCTGGTTTTGGGGATATGGTATGTTACACAAAAAGTGTTGAGAATTTACCATACAATTCAAATATGGCATAATATACAGTATGTTCCATTAAAAAAAAAACAATGATTGCTGCATATCTTCTTCTTTAGACATCCTGTATATAATTTTCTTATGTCAAAAAATTCACAACTAAAATACTAAAATACTAATCGACCTGTCCGACCGTTTTTCTGCAAAATAATTACTTGAATTTTAAACGAATTTGTTCCTTTATCCATTGCAAGAGGTTCCTTAGACAGTGGATAAGTATATTTATACATATTTTGACTATGGAATCAGGTTACTTGTTATGTTTTTGGAACAACCGTGACAGGAAAAATTACTAAACAGAAGTGGCCAGTACGCCAGAACTTTTTACCAGGGAAAGAAAAAAGAAAAAACTTAAAACACTGGATTAAGAAGGTAATGGTTTTATATACCTTCGAGAAAAATGCGATAAGTAAAATTAAAAGAACGTGTTTTTGTTGGACCTTAAATACGGGAAATAGTAAGACATAGAAAATTGGAAAGCAAATATGGGTGTCGGTATTTTAGTAATGGACAGGTAGAAACATTTCACATGCAATATTTTGCTTAAAGTGGACATTATCACTTGGACTTTTGTACGAGAAATATGAACGAAGTGAGCTATGTGAACGGCGATCGCTTGCATCATGACGTTTCGGGAATGGAAACAGGATAAATGGAATTCTGTAAAGTTACTAACTAACATACGTCATTTCGTGGCAAAGCCAATATAAAATTTGGCCAGTGTAATTATATCAAGAGTTTGTTCTTCTACGTGTAATTCAGTTTTTTTTTTAATTGATCAGCTTAACACGTATCTTAAAATTGAAAAATAGACACATGTATATGTACGTATCTTTGCGGTTAGGTTGAACTATATGCTTGTAAGAAAACATTACATACTAACTGTGCGATACCAGAAGTGCAACTAATTGCAGAAACTACCTCAAATTAGATCTTAGTACAGTTCAAATTTCTTCGAAGGTGTTTGGATTTCCTATCGCATATTTCTTCTTAAACTTCTGTTTGAAAATTATTGCAGCTTTCTTTTATTGAGAGATATGTACTGTCCAGAAATATACTTGCTATTGCTTATGTTGCTCCCCTGACATACGTCGTGATTGAATTTAAAAATCGTTGATTCTTAATGACTGAATTAAATATAAACTTTATTCAAATAAATTATTTTTCATACCTTAGAATTAATATAGGGTTACTAGCATTTTGGCTGTGTTCTTTATTTAATTGAAAATATATTGAATTGCAATTATTGTAGATTGTTTAAACAATGCAACAACTGACCATGCATTAATAATCTTTTTAGGCCATGAAACTAAAGCTATGCTGAACAACGGAGGCCCCAGATACAAGAGATCTTCCCTGGAGAAACGGATGAACCAGGACGTTATATGGTGTGTTCTGACTTTGGTCATTTTATGTATTATCGGAGCAGTGGGATGTAAACTTTGGCTGACTACCTATTCTCATGTGGGAGAACCTTTTGTATCCGCTGGGATGTCGAATTCGGCTGAGGCATTTTTGGCTTTCTGGACGTATGTTATTATTCTACAAGTAAGTCTTGTAACACATTCAGTAGCTCTTCAATGCGAGTTGCAAATAATACTTGTATAAGCGTTGCTTGTTCCAGAAAACAAGTCACTTCATTTATTTAAAAAATACCCATCCATGGTGAAATTTTTCACGACAGTAAAATTTTAAATCATTCTTAACGCAGCTATATTTATAGCTGTCAATTAGGCGATAATTTGTAACAAGATTGTAGTGCTGAGGCATAGATTAATTATGTTTTTGATAATTTTTGAAATCTATGCAGTGCAAAAATCAATACCATTACGCATTGAAGATATACAGCAGAGAAAATTTCTGATGATTTTTTTTCTTGTTATTGTAATAATGTTTGTTATTGTTTATACGTATACATTTTTTAATTCAGTTTATACAGTGCAGCGAACAGAACACACATACTTAGTATAAATGATGTTTGGAGAATTGTATACATTAATTACATAGGTAATTGTATGTATACAAACTTCATTGCTTTAGTGCCCTTCTTTTGTAAGTACCGTCGTTGTGATGCAGCTGGTGCCTTTTGACTTTACAAAAATGCAAAGTATCTTATTGAATATTGAATAGGATTTAACAGTAATTGATATTAGTTTCAAAATTAAGCGTGGCATTTTGTCAAAGGTAGTTAATCCAGGCATGTTAAATTTATCTGGATCTGAGAGTATTCTCCTTTTATACACTCTTTCTGCATTACGATGATTCTTTTCGGGTTTTATAATCATATACTAGTTGAATTTTCAATCTCTTCGAGCTTGAATCGCTTAAAACGCGAGCATCGCCTTGATGCTCTTTATAGTGTCCGGTTTTCTAAACTTTTGACGTGCACTGTATATACGTCTAATTTAAGTTTTTGCACAAACTGTCATCTAAAATTAGTTGACGTTTAACCGTCATTGTTGACATAAGTAAATGTGGCTATTGTACGTATTTTTTTTGTATTAAGAAGCATTTTTATAATATTAAAAACTCGTTATTGTTTTTGTTATACTTACATGTGATAGCTGATATATTTATTATAATTAATATAATAATAATTTGTATGTTTAGTTTACGTTTTGTCGTATAAATACTATAATCGTTTTCAGTAAAGTAAATGCCCTTTAACGCGTTCGTATTTGATTTTCTCGATCTATATACTCGCCTGTCTTTGATAGTTCCAGTTTTTAATAAACGAAACCTGCAAGCGTTTAAGACTGTAATTTTTAAATGATATACCAACAATATATTTCACCTTATGGCGTTATAATTCCTTCCATCTTACATTACTGTTTTCTAAATGTCAATTCTTTGCGCTCATCGTCCTGATAATTATGAATCTTGATACGTGTGCGCGTTTTTCTGTAAATTAGCACTGTCCGTCGTTATAAGAAAATTTCGAAACATCAAATTCCATCACAAAAATTTATACTACAGCTGTCAAAATCGTACCTCCGTTTGTGAATTAATAACACGCAAACTCGTCATCGCGAGATTTTTTTACCGCATTCCCCTGCAGAAAAGCCTTAAATGAGTCGCACCTTCGACAGCGACAGACTTGGCACGTGGACAGTGCACTCAATCGTCGCGGAAAAGTCCACTCTTGTGGTTTCCAACCCTCTTTCCGCACTCTAAACCTCGACGGTCTGAAATTTCTTCGTCAAAGTGGAACTTTTACAATTCTTTCACGCGTGCCTGTCATACCTGACATTTTTACATAACGTAAGCCATTTTTCTGTTAAAACATCGAATGCACGCTCCTCTTTAAAAGCCCATATCTTTACAAACGCTCCACTTAGGAAGAAAATCTCTCCGTCGACCGCAAATTCAATGTCGCCCGTATACCCATGCCAAAGGGCAGCTTTCAATTTCGCGTATCCAGAGAGGAGTTCTTCCCCCCGCGCAACCAATTTTCGTCGATTTTGATGGTCGTTTGGTACCCATTGGCGACTCGGCTTTTATGTATTATAAAACCTCATTTAATGTTTTACATATGACACGTGAAATATATAAAAATCCACTGTATGCTTTATGATAAAGCAAAATATGTCAGTAGTCTTTTTTAATACATACACTGGGCAATCAGTGTAACGAGTATAGCTCGCTCACATTTAATGTAGAAAGTACATTAAATAATTGTTGTAAGCTTCTATAATAACTGCTGTTACACCTGTTTTATTACTTGACAGTATTATTACTGAAACTTTGATGCATTTATTTATACAGTTTATAATTGCATTTTCTTAAACTCCTCAATTTACACAAAAATTTATAAACACTTGATGTATATTTCTTTAAATTACACTTAAAGAAAATATTATACACTGAGTAAATACAGATAGCGCATTTCATATGGATAACATTTGTCTGTTTTACCGGTGAAGGTATGGGCCAATAGTGATGAATGTTAATGTTTAATTGGACCAATGTATTTAAAACCAACCTTTTCACTTTTAGTGCGTCTGTTTCAATTCACTAATGTCAGTGGTTTAAATCAGTGGTTTAAGCCGATAATCCGTAGTTGTATACAATAAAATTCCCATTCTTAGCAATTAATTTGCAAAGTATATGACATAAGAAGCACACAGCTCACAGAGCGAGACTTGGCTGGTGAGATGCCCCTCCCACAAGGTGCGCAGTTGATTCTTATAATATTACGATAAGCACGAGCAGTCTCGAAAAATTGTCAAGCGTTACACATCGAAGTGCAGTATGTTTCCTATATATGTATCTCTTTTCAGTATATTACAATTCCTTATCTGCATTTACTCCTTCGTCCGGCTAATGTATGTGATGATGAACAAATATTATTATTTATTTTTTCCGAATACTATCTCTGTGACACTGACCCATCTTTGCGCAGCTAGGGACTTCTCCCATCGGCTACGTCTCATTCTGTGTACTGTACTTAATGATTGTCCATGGCATGAACTCATTATAAACACATCTAAAGCAACAATTAATAATATTTCATAGTTCTAAATTTAAAAAATGATTTTAGGGTATGGTAAAAATTTAAAAAAAATTGCCGCCATTCATGATGTGTTTTACCAAATAAGAAATCTCAACGACGTAGAGATATCGTTTCTATTTGATTTCAAAATTCAAAATTAATGCCTTTTTTTCAGAATATCCGGGCTAATACTATTTGATATTTTTGTTTTCTCAGCTTATCAAAATTTGCACTTTAATTGTTTCGCTCTAACCATAAATATAAGTTGACACCATAGTTGTGAAGAACGCAATCATGAGGGAATGGTACTTGCCAAATGGCATACTTAATATGATACTTCCAAAATAGTACAGCAACAGATGGGGTATAATAGTAAAATGATGTACACTTAACTGGTAGATTATTTAACGTTTCTTATAAAAATAGCACATTTTAAATATTTATATAGTGCCCTTGCAGCTTACAATAATAAATCATTGGAGGGGTAATTGCCTTCTAATTACATTTTCTTACTTGCAAAAAGCAAAAAATATGTCTTAAGCTATTCTTAATAAAATTTACAGTTTTAACAAAATAAACTATATCTACCTTATATTTTATATCTTTAGCATGCATTGTTTAAAGCGCATGATTCTGCAATTGATCTACGCCGCTGTCATGTGAATTTTAGTGATTTTTACGTTTTGCAATTTCTATCCTTCGGTTAATTCAAATTAATTGTAAATGTTGACATTACAATCTCATAAGCGTAGTTTAAGTAAGTGGTTTTTTATCGGTGACTTACTTTCATTATCGCATACACTAATCAACTTTAACATAGTATTTATTTCGAAATTAGGGCTTTTAATACTATTTCATTATAATGGTAGTGATGTAGTTGTATGTAGTAAGCATGATTCTTTAAACTAAGCTTTCTTTTCCTATTCTATTTTTTTTTTTTTGTAAATAATATTCTTTCCAATTGTTTTTATTTCCATAATTAGCTCATTCCTCTTTCTGTATGTTTCTCATTTTCTTTTCCGTTATGGGATCGTGTGTTACAGGATAATCCATTGCACATTGTATTTATGATTATTCTGGAAGCGGGCAAGTATTTTTCACTGTATTAGCTGATTCTGTAGACATTCTAGCAGAATTTCTTAATTCTTGTGTAAAAGTTTCATTCGAAGATAAAATTTTGAGAAAACCTTTATGCTTCTTTTCATAAATATCGTCGAATTGCTTCTGGTAAGCAAATAATCTGTTACTTCTTCCTGTCTTAGTATTATTGTCAATTACCTTTTTGTAGTTGCTCTGTAATACTTTCCATTTATTTTCGAGTTTTGATGGAATTACTTCGTAATTTTGTAGTTCTAAATTTTCAGCAATTAGTTCCCACATTCGTTTCATTGTTTTTATCCGATCAGTACCTATTCCAAGTCTATTAGGTCCTATATTGCTCTGTTAAAAGTAAATTGTATTTATGAAAAGCATCATTAAATGCTTGGTCTTCAATCAGAGTATCTGTATGAAAAAATATTATAAGCATCTATTTAAAATAGAAGCTAATCACTTTTACTAACCATTTTCATCTATATTTCTGTATTATTTTGTTAAAGCTACATCATCATTTATTATTGAAATAAGTACTGCTATATACACAAGGCGCTCTGACTCTAGGCTAGACAATATCAAAACAAATGGGTCGTTGATATCACCGGTAATACCAACCTAAGGATAACTTATTTTGGTTGTCACGATACCCATATCAGAACAGTTTCATAATCGGTTTGAATTTTTGTTAGGGCGCAGTTTGAATTGCGCAGTCCTGGAATTTAACAGAACAGTTCTATTTCTTGGAACCCGAACAAACCTGAGTATAACATACGCCTACATGACTTTAGCGGCCATATATTTAAGTACAAGTCATTCATTCTGAGCAATGTTTATGAATATTTTTAGTGACAGTCTGGAATGGCTTTTGTAGGATATATTATTTGGTAGATAAAATTTTGCAACAAATAAAATTTGAGGTCATTTTTGGGCCTGGCGCCTGTCAGTTCTAGACTATATACCGCATGTGTCAATTTTCATTAGCCATAGGCGATCAATCCATGCAATATGTGGCAACGTGGTACCCCTACTTTCCTTTCCAAGCCAGCGACGCGACAACCGATACATGCTCGCAAATACAAGTTAGCAGTAACCATTGGACGACCGACTCGGGTGTTTCTAATGCGTTCAGAAATAATATTTACGAGTTGCAAGGATTTGTTTTTCTTTTTCCTTTCAGTAAATGCAGAAAATTATTAAGCTGCGTTTACGCTGCATGACACAAACAAAAGCGTAATTCTAATAAAATTAAAAAATAACCATAATAAAATAAAAAATAACCATAATAAAACAAATAAAAAAGGATTCCTCCCTGCACAGCAATACATTGCCCTAGGCGGTCGTAGAAATTTACTCTTACGTTTTCTAACATGTGAGCAGTTACTGAATTAGCAGCCTCAATTATTTTTTCTCTCAAGGCAACTATGTTTTCTGCTCTACCATCTTCATGGGTATAAACAATATGTTTTAAATATCCCCACAAAAAAAAATTATTTGGAGAGAAATCAGTTGATCGCGGAGGTCATTTGATGTTTCCCAGTTAAACATTGAATGTAAAATCTGGGTCGGGATCGGAGAAGATCGTTGTGATGTCGGTTGTTGTCGGCATTGGTGACCAACAGTAGGGGTACCACGTTGCCATGTAATACATTCATACGTATAGATCGCACGTAAACATTGAATCCCTGTACCTAATGAGATTTGACACATGCGATATAAGAAAACTTACATTTATTTTTTCCCCAGAAATTTATCAATAATAACACCTCTTCTTATCCACGTGCGTATTTACCTGGTCAGTAAATGAATTATGCACAAAATGTATACTATATTATTAAAGCAGGTATGATAAATGTTACTTTGAAATTCTCTTTGATCTTTGTTTTTCGGGAACACTTTATGTACTAATTCGAATTTGAATACGAGTGATTTTTAAATTAATGGTTATCAAGTTCAAGGGATGAATAAAGAATATGAATATTGTAACGAAACCAGCAGACGAAATGAGTTACATTAAATAAAAGAATCAGACCTCTCGGCGCGATAAAAACGAAATTGTCACACGCACAAAAAAGACCATAAATCTCTCTCGGCTGGTAAATATCGTAAAGCGGTGAGTCATACACTTACGCATGGTACTGTATCGAAAGCGGAGACAAATGTCTGGAATATTCTTCAACACATCGAGAGAAGTATGGAATTTAGAGGAATGCTCTAGTAATCTTCACATATGTATATAAGGCGACGGAGTCACCGGGATTCATTCATTACGGGATTCATTCATTGCGGGCGGAGTAGTTCGGGATAAAGAAAGTCCTTACGTAGTGGTAGCGTAGAAATAAATATAGTAGTGCCGTTTTATATAAATAGTGTGATATAAATAAATACGGACAGAGATATAAATAATATTAGTAGTAAATAAATACCTGTGATAATTTATTAGTAGTAGTTTAAGTGTGTTAAGTTAGTTTTATGTTTTTATATTGTTAAATAATTTTAAGTATATAAATATACAGACTGTTTTAAATAAATAATTGCACGAGTTGTTTATTGGAACCCGAAAAACGTTACAATATGAATACTTTAATTTGATTCGATGTTAGAGTAATAACGCTAATAATTTTCAAGGCATAACAATCAATTAAAAAAAATGAGGTGTGGCCACCACACGCCTTTCTTTTACGTATGAGCGTTTCAAATTATAGAATTTTAAGAATTTTTTTATACAAAAATTATTCAAAATCCTATTCTAAGTACTTCTATTTTCTTAATAAATCTCGATAGAATGCATACTTTGCAAGATCTTATCAAAGAAGTGCTACTCGCTAAGAGTAAAAGTGCTACTTCCGGTCCGAATTTTGAAATTTCATATATACAAAAAATATTGCAAATCCAGTTCTAAATACTTTTGTACTCTTGATAAATATATATAGAATGCATAACTTACGACATATTTGCAAAATATCACTATTCGATAAGAGTAAAAGTGGTACTTCTGGTCTGAATTTTGAAATTTTTTTTATACAAAAGATATTGAAAATTATGTTTTAAATACTTTTATACCCGTAAGGTACTTGTCTAAAAAGCATGACTTGCGAAATATTCGCAAAAAACTGATTTTCGATAAGAGTAAAACACCTACTTCCGGTA